>CM068302.1:36240833-36879523 GCA_034768395.1 Linum lewisii | reverse complement strand
AAGGCTAAGGATCACCACACTCAGTACAAGAAGTGGTACAATGTTCTTAAGACTGCAGAGATCAAGATACCAGTGACTGAAGCTGTGGAAATCATACCACCACTTGCGAAATTCTTTAAGGATCTCGTGAAGAAAGTAAAGAACGGGGAGGCGTACTCTATCACGCTTACTAATGAATGCGCGTCTATTCTCGGTGCACCATCTCCCATTCGACAGCCGCCACCTCCCCCAGCTAAGTGTCCTGATCCCGGTTCTTTTACATTACCGTGCATTATTAATGGCATTAAATTGATCGCAGTCTGGTTCATTCTGGTGCTTCTATTAATGTTATGCCTATTTATTTATATGGAAAGCTGAATCTAGGGCAATTAAAACCGATTACTCTGCATCTCGTTTTAGTCGATAGGTCTGTCAAATGACCTAGAGGTATGATAGAAGATGTGACTGTTTGCTGCGGTCTGTTTACCATAATGGCAGATTTCGTTGTTCTAGATACTCGTGAGTTAGACGGAACACTTATCCTAGGTCGACCTTTCTTAGCAACTGCTAGTGTGAATATAAACTGCAAACAAGGCCTGTTAACTTTAACCGTAGGTCAAGAGAGTGTTGCATTCTGCATTAAAGATAGCATGAGATATTCTGTTGCCCAAGATGATAAATGTTATGCTGTTGATCCCCTAGAGTTGGCTTCGGCCAACTACCTTACTAATGCTTTATCTAGTGATCTGCTAGAGTTGTGTTTGATTTCAGGGATTGATAATGCGTTAGACGATCCAGAGCAGCGCTTATGGCAAGATGAGTTAGACGAACAGAAGGCGACATTCACACCCACCACTGCACCTATACATATTGAGCCAGCTTCGAGTCAGATTACCACTTCATATGAGAATCCGCCAGAACTTACCTTGAAGGAGCTGCCTGACCACCTAGAATACGCATTTCTGGGGAAGGACTGTCAGTTACCAGTCATCATCAGTTCAAAACTCTCTCCCGAGCAAAAAGAGCAATTGATTAGGCTACTCAAGAAGCATGTCCGAGCTATTGCCTGGCAGTTAGCAGACATCAGAGGCATCTCTGAAACCTTCTGCAAGCATCAAATTGTCGTTGATGAAGAATTCAAACCAGTCAGACAACCACAACGCTGACTTAACCCTCTGATGCAGGAAGTTGTAAAGAAAGAAGTACTCAAGCTTCTAGATGCCGGTATCATCTATCCTATTGCCGACAGTCCTTGGGTCAGCCCGACTCAAGTCGTTCCAAAGAAAGGAGGAATCACAATCATCCCTAATCCAAAGGGTGAACTCATTCCCACCCGAACAGTTACCGGATGGAGAGTCTGCATCGATTATCGACGACTAAATGATGCTACCAAGAAGGATCACTTTCCACTGCCATTCATTGATCAGATGCTTGAACGATTGGCTGGTCATGAATACTACTGCTTCTTAGACGGGATGTCCGGTTACTTTCAGATCCCCATCGAGCTTGATGATCAAGAGAAGACGACCTTCACATGCCCGTTCGGTACGTTTGCTTATCGTCGTATTCCTTTTGGTTTATGTAACGCGCCTGCCACCTTTCAGAGATGCATGCTTGCAATATTTGGAGATCTGGTAGAGAATGTGGTGGAGGTGTTCATGGATGACTTCTCCGTCTATGGAGATTCATTTTCAAAGTGTCTGGCTAACTTGGATAAGGTGTTAGCCCGTTGTGAGGAGACCAACCTAGCTCTTAGTTGGGAGAAATGTCATTTCATGGTTACCGAAGGTATTGTTCTTGGCCATAGAATATCTAAGACAGGTATAGAAGTCGATCATGCTAAGCTTGAGACCATTGCCAGCTTACCACCGCCGACCTCAGTTAAAACAGTTTGAAGTTTTCTCGGTCATGCTGGATTCTACCGGAGATTCATCAGAGATTTCTCCAAGATCACTCTTCCAATGACGAAGCTCCTTGAGAAAGATGTTCCTTTCGTCTTTGACAAAGCCTGTCTTGAAGCTTTTGAGACCTTGAAGACTCAACTGACCACCGCACCGATTCTTACAGCACCAGATTGGAATCTTCCATTCGAGATCATGTGCGATGCTAGTGACTTTGTCGTTGGCGCTGTTCTTGGTCAGAGAAAGGGGAAGAGATTTCATCCTATCTACTTTGCGAGCAAGACACTCAATGATGCTCAGAGAAACTACACTACTACGGAGAAAGAGCTTCTGGCTATCGTTTTCTCCTTTGATAAGTTTAGACAGTATCTGGTTCTTTCACATAGCATCGTCTACACAGATCATGCTGCCCTGCGCCATTTATTAGCTAAGCAGGACTCGAAGCCACGTCTCATCCGATGGATCCTTCTCCTCCAAGAGTTCGACATTGAAATCAAAGACAAGAAGGGAGCAGAGAACTTAGCAGCGGATCATCTTTCCCGATTGGAGGAATCACAAACAGGTAAGTCCACTACCCCTATCAATGATTCTTTCCCTGACGAGCTGTTGCGTGTTGAAACGTATGAACAGGTTAACAGCATAGCTATCGAGCCCTGGGCGATTCCTCACGCTCAAGATCTGAGTAATGCCGCCGATTCAGATGAGCCTTGGTATGCAACTCTGGCTGAATTTCAATGCACATGGCATTGTACCTCCTGAACTGGATTTCAACGCACGAAAAAAACTCTTTAAAGAAGCCAAGTCATACTTCTGGGATGAGCCTTTCTTATACCGCATCAGTCTTGACGGGATGATCCGGAGATGTGTCTCTTACACTGAAGCAGCTGACATCATGCGTAAGTGCCATGAAGGACAGTTTGGAGGACACTTTGGAGGAAACCGCACGGCAAGAAAGGTACTCGAAACAGGTTCTTATTGGCCTTCAATCTTTAGTGACTGCGACGTTTTTGCTCGACGTTGTGATGCATGCCAGCGATCAGGTAACATCTCAAACCATAATGAGATGCCCCAAATTGTTTCTTTAACTGTTGAAATTTTTGATGTTTGGGGAATCGATTTTATGGGTCCGTTCACACCCTCCAACGAAAACAAGTACATTCTTGTAGCCGTTGATTACGTTTCTAAGTGGGCTGAGGCTGAAGCTTTACCCACTAATGATTCTAGAGTGGTGGGACGGTTCCTTACCCGTCTTTTCACGCGTTTCGGTTCACCGCGCTTCATCATAAGCGATAGGGGCACCCACTTCCACGGACAATTCGACCGGGTGTGCAAACGCTTTGGCCTCACCCACCGAATGTCCACGGCTTACCATCCTCAAGCGAATGGTCAGGCGGAAGTGACGAACCATGAGCTCAAGCGGATTCTTGATAGGACAGTTGGCCGGTCTCGCAAGGACTGGTCATCTAAGCTCAATGATGCCTTATGGGCATATCGAACTGCCTACAAGACTCCCATCGGTACCTCACCGTATCAGCTGGTCTATGGCAAGTCATGTCATTTACCAGTTGAGCTTGAGCACAAGGCATTCTGGGTTAACAAAGAGTTGAATATGAGCTATGCAGTAGCAGGTAATAACCGCCATAACCAGATCGCTGAACTTGAGGAACACCGCCTCCACGCTTATGAGAGCACAAAGCTATACAAAGAGCGCACGAAGAGAATTCATGACTCTCAGTTGAAGACGATCAAGCAATTCTATCCCGGAGAAGAAGTGCTCTTATATAACTCTCGATTAAAGCTCTTTCCGGGTAAGTTGAAATCTCGATGGTCTGGCCCTTATACCGTGGTCCGACAGACACCCTTAGGCAGCGTCTACATTAAATTGCACGATCAAGAGCCGTTTGTGGTTAACGAGCATAGGCTTAAGAAGTATCTACAAGGGTTAGCTGTCTCTTCCATCGACGTGCACTACTTCACTTTGGAATCCTGACACGAATCCAGGTATCGTTTGGCACACGGACGTTAAACAAGAGCGCTTCGTGGGAGGCAAACCACGGCTGGAGTCAGTAACTTTTCATTTTGAGTCGTTTTTGTTTTAAACCCCTCTTTAAAAAAAAAAAAGAGAAACAGCCGCCGTTTTCAAATAAGTTTTCGGCGAAAATGTGTCATTATTTTCGCCGAAAACGTGTGTTTCAAATCAACCTTTTTCTCCTGTTCCACTTTTTCAGACTGAGCCCCATTTGTTTTTCGCCGAAACACGCTTCCTCAATTCAACTAAATTTTTGCCGAAAATTTCCCTTCTTTTTCGCCAAAAATCCTGTGCTTCCCATCGCCTATTTAAGCGGCCCCATCCCTCATATTTTCGGTCCAGCACCCGAAACTTTGAATGGTTCCCTCTCCCTCCCTGCTTTGAAATACGCCGCCGCCCGATCGCTCGACGCCGCCCCTAACCCGCCGATTAGTCGCAGCCGCCGCCGCCGACAGTCATCCTTCCCCCTTCCCTAGCCCCTGTTCCAAAACCCTAGAATCGGAGCTTCTCGGTTCCGGTCCCGGCCGACCTAGTTTTCAAGTTTTTCATCGATTTCGCGGTTTTCCAATCTTTTTCTCGAATCATGTCTTAAGGGTTAGTTGTTCAGCCCTTGATTGTGAATCTTTTAGCTTTTTGACTTTCGGTTTTTGGCATGGTTGACTATGGTTGACTTTTTGGTTCTCCCTCATTTTTCTTGATTGCTTTGTCGGTATCAATTGGCTAGGTTCTGGTATTGTTTTTGTGGCCTTTTCAGTAGCGTGACTTGTTGTCTGTGAGATCGTGTTCATGACTCATTCCATTCTTCATGCTTGCCTAATGAATTGACAGTTATTCAATGATATATCTTGATTCTATGATCTCTCGGTTAATTAGTTTACCCCAACTTGTCAACTTAAGTGTGGGGTAGGAGTCTTGTCATCTAATGCTGGTCATCTCTGAGTTGTGTTTTACAGGGCTCCCAAGCGTTTTAAGACTACCAGTGCAGACAGAGCGCATCGATCCTCAGTTCGCCAGAGCAAGACACCACCTTCCCGACGACCCGCACCAGCTGCACAGAAATCGACGACTGTGGCCATCATTCCCGAGGATGCACCGACCCCTGCGACTCCCATTTCCTCTATTCCTACACCTGCCAATGGGGCCGTACATCCTTTCATTGCCGCCCTGGAGCCGCACCAGCTCGAGGTCTTTCAGAAGATCAAAGACATTCCTCCGGCTAAGGTGGCAGTTCTTTCTCTTGACAGTCTCAAAGCACACAATCCGGCTTGGCACTCGACCATTGACACCGCTCTTCATAAAGCTGGTTTGCGAGTGCTGACCACTCATGGCTCCCCCTACCCGCTTGTCGCCCTCCAGGAGTTCTGGAGTTCATTCCGGCGCCTCACCCCGAAGCCCTTTCGTGAGCAGAAATTCATTTCCTTTCGCCTCGGTGGTGTTCTTCATGAGAAGTCCCTTCGCGAGTTCGGCCGCTTGCTGGATCCGCACGTCAATTTCGATACCGCATTGGCTGGCTTTGAGGACACATACGCCATCACAAGTGCTCCTTACCCGGATGTGTGGAGATGGGCCTGCTGCGAGGATGAGAGCTCACCTATCGTCCACCCCACGGTCGGTGACATCTTTCACCCTATTCTTAAATTCTTGCATTATGTTTGGGTGCAATCTCTGTGTTTTTGCAGCAAGACGAGCCGCCACCACGTCTCTTTGGAGGAGCTCATATTATTCCGTGCTTTAGAGGAGGATGCCAACCTGCACCCCAGATGGTGGCTTGCACGATTCTTTCACAAGTGCACTACCGCCAAGAAGCTTCCTACTGAGCTTCCAGGAGGCCCTTTCATTTCAATTCTGATCGACAACCTCCAGCTCGGTGACAAATGGGGCCCCGATGTTCCTCGTATCCCGATTGAGCATATAGGCGCTGAACTTGCCATAGCACGGCGCATCGACCTTTCAGAGACTATTGAGCATTGCACATCGCTCCCTCACCACACTCACCAGTCAGTTGACCGCTCGCCGTCGCGAGCGCAAATCACCGCAGAGATGAATGAAAGGCTGGCGCGTATTTTGAAGTGGCAGCTAGACTACTCGGCTGGTTCGCTTCAATGGCAGAAGGACCGGGTAGCACATGAAGAGACTCAGAACGAGCGTTGGTCCATTCTACAGCAATTCATGGCCGACCAGTCAGCTAGACACAAGGACGAGCTCGCATGGCGACAGCAGATGGAGCAGCGGTTCGCCACTCCCACTCCACCCCCTTCCGCGGAACAGTGATCAGGTTGTTTCTATCCTTTTCCTTTTCTTTTCTTTCTTCTTTTCGGGTTTCTACCCAATTTTATTCTGTGTGGATCCGGGACACTTGTCCCGGTGTCCTTTTGATCTTTTTGTTGTTTGTGTTTTGTAGGATTTTAAGTAGCTCCGCTCCGCTCCGGACTCTCCGCGTTCGTCCACCACACCACCCTTCAGGTTCTTCGTTTCTCTCTACTTTAGTTTAGTCCTGTGAGGACACAAAACAGTTTAAGTGTGGGGTAGGGTGTTAGATAACCATGCATGATCTTGATTGCCATCCTCGCGTGCCTCGTGATTCCTGTCCAGTCTCTCTAGCATAGAATTGCTCAATTCTTGACTTTTGATGTGAAATTGGCTTCAATTTTGAACAATGACGTCTAGACTGTTCCACTTAGAACCTGTAACCAACGTGTCAGAACTGATATTAAATGAGCCTAGGTCAGAACAGATCATAAATCACTTCTGTAGTTGAAACTTGAATTAATTGAATTGATTGACTTGTTAATAACAAAGCTCGATAACACCGTTCTAAGATGATAAATGCTAGCTTCTTCCATGTTTTCACTCCATATTTGATTACCTGTGATTGTGGCTTTAGATTAGACGGAAATCCAATTTGAAATCTTGTGTAAAAAGTTATAACTAGCTAGGATTAAGTGGCTAAATGGTGAAATCAAGTAATTGAGTGAATCAAATCAATGCTAAAGTTCTTTAAAGTGCTGAAAAATCAAAGCTAGGCAAGCCCGACACCTAAGTGAAGTGTTCGGGTTGAGCACTAGCATAGGCACAAATACTGTGAGCTAGGCAGGTCCAACACCTAAGTGAAGTGTTTGGTATCGAGCACTAGTATGCAGTAAATAAATTAAAGAAAGTTTGAATCTTGAAAGAAATTGTTGTTTAAATCGGTCCTAGCTAGAACATGTAACGTACAGATCTAGAAATGGATGAACTCGAGTCGATAGCCACTTCACTTTTCCTACCTCCGCGTCCACATCATGGCTAGAGCTTAAAGTCTTTTTGATTAGAATTGGTGTTATCGTAGTCGGTTAATTATGATTAATTGTTTTGCTAAGAAACGATCTTCGTTAAAACAACTACTTGAAGTGTGCAGAAATTAGTGAGATCGAAAACTTGTTTGGTTGATGTTCTTGCATGTGTAGGTCACTCTTTCTACGTGGAACAGTCTAAACCAAATTGTTAGAATTGAATCTCAGTTTAATCTCGTGTCATTTATGAATTTGAGTGTGTTCTAGTTCAGTTTGCTTCAGGACAAGCAAAAGCTTAAGTGTGGGGTATTTGATGACACTCGATTTTACGTGATTATCAGCCTCATTAAAGCGACATTTCTGTGCTTAAGACATGGTTTTTAGGGTAGAATAACAAATATTCAATCGATTGCCCTATCTCGTGCCATTTGTGTTACCTTGGCCCGTTTCGGGTCTATTTGATGGTTTTCTAGTGTTTTTATGTTAGCAAAGGTTTTTTCCATCGAATACGGTAGCCAAGGACGTGTCTTAGACGTTGGAACCCGAAGAATCACACATAAATCAACCGGAGAAATTGCTCAAGTCAAAGAAAACGCCTGCCGCATTTACACATGTATTTTCGGCGAAAATACCCTTGGGTTTTCGCCGAAAACGTAAGAAGGAATCCACTGCCCCGAGTAGGAAGAAGTGTTCGCCGAAATTCCTCTACTATTTTCGGCGAAAAATCCCAGTTGAAATTAGAAAATTTCGGGTTGATATAAATACAGAATTCGGCGGCTAATGAAAGGGAAAGCACTTAACACACACACAAACTAAGACGGAGAGAGAGAGACAGGGCAAGTGGATAGAGTTCAAAGAGCCAGGAAGGATCATGACGCCATCCATCCATCTCGGAGAGCCAGGGCTAGGAGTTGAAGATCCAGCAGATTGAGGCTGCCAGGAAACATCGAAATTAGGTTTTACAGTTCTTCTCTGTCTTCCTACCTGAGATGTATTCTTCGTTTGTCTTCGATTCGTCTGTATTGAATATGAGTACCTAAACTTGTGTAGCTTAGATTAGATGAACCCTAAGTGACCCGGGGCTTAAAGCGGTCACGGATCGGCGGTGATTAGATTCGAAGTTCATTCAGCTTCATCTTTCATGTTTGATTTGTTCTTCGTTTTCTGTGTTTCTTGTCTGGTTTGGCCACCTAGATTAGATTCTTGTTAAGCTAAGGATAGAAGCGAACGCTCGCCTTACTTTAAAACACCAAATCAAACAATCAACCTTATAATTGGAGCGTGCCTTTCGTAGGAACCGATTAGGGTTGATCCATTGCTAGAGTAACTCATTAATCATTAGAATTTGCACCAGTTAAGTTAAGTCGTTGCGAGAGGCGACCGTACCCGGGCGGCTAATTAGTCGTGGTAGCTAGATCGGATAGAGCGAACGTTCGCCAGTCTTAAACCTAAGGGTCAGGAGTTATGATGGTGTCTATGAACTGAATGAACTAGGATCGAAAATCGCTGGTCTGTTGACTGCTGTTGCTCTTGTAATCTAAGGGGGATTCGAAGTCTAAGCTTGTCTGTCATCTTTCTAGTCAATCATTCAATCTTCAATCTTTCTTCGATTTAATTCTCATTTCAAATCATCTTTGCATTTTAGTATAGAAGTCGTGGAACTCACACCACGCACAACTTGTGTTTAATCTTGAATTAAATTGCCAGCATCTTTGAGTAAGGAAGTAGAGGAAACCCCTGGAATACGATCTACCCTAGCTTTGTTAGCTTTGTTAGTTATTTGTTTGAACCCGAACAACGATCTTAGGTTCATTAAAAACACAAAGAAAAGCATTTGGGCAATTTATCAGGAAGAAGTAGGAAGTTAGGGGCCCACACGATGGATGTAAGGAAAACTTTTCAACCCGTCTTCGAAGCGGCATCGAGGAAGTTCCAGACCCATTCCATAGCAAGGGAAGGGTTGAAAGCCAATCCATCAGGAGCAACAACGATCGCATTGACAACTCTCTAGCACATAAGCAGACAGGTTCAAGAGCTATATGAAAGGGCAACGGTGACTTATAGCTTCATCCGGCAAGCTGTGGAGAGGAGCACATTATTGTTACCAAAGTGCAGGTGGAACATGAGCAGGGTTATGAAGGAAGAACGTATAGGGCGCAATTTCGACTAATCACTAAGAAAGATCAGCTAGCTACACGACCAGGAGCTGCTAAGAAGGACCCTGAAAAGGAGAACCCTGGGCGAATTTGAAGGAGAGTCGGCAATAACACATGCAAGTCAACAGGGATAGGCGAATCAAGAAATGGAGACCTAAGCATCTACGGTTATTTAAATTTCGTTTCTAGTACTCGTGATGAATCAAAGAAAATGTCCGACGGCAGTTATTGCTGGACATAACTTCTCATTTCGCCAAATGCGTGTCAAATAAGACCTAGGAGTATTAATCACTGAGTAAGACCTACGGGCATCAATCTCTAAGTAAGACCTACGAGCATCAATCACTAAGTAAGACCTACAAGCCTTAATCATTAAATAAGACCTACGAGCATTAATCACTGAGTAAGACCTACGGGCATCAATCACTGAGTAAGACCTACATGCATCAATCACTAAGTAAGACCTATGGGCCTTCATCGTTAAATAAGACCTACAGGCATCAATCGCTAAGTAAGACCTACGAGCCTTAATCCTTAAATAAGACCTACTGGCATTTATCGCTGAGTAAGACCTACAAGCATCAGTCACTGAGTAAGACCTACGGGTATCAACCGCTAAGTAAGACCTACGGGCATTAATTGTTAAATAAGACCTACGGGGATCAATCGCTGAGTAAGACCTATGAGCATCAATCGCTGTGTAAGACCTACGGGCATCAATCGTTAAGAGAGACCTAAGGGCACTCAATTGCTAGGAAAGGCCTACGGGCTTTCAAGCAATAAAAATAAAAAGATTCATCGAAGTACGAATAACTAGAGTAACGAAGTGACAAAGTAACAGGAGTCTGAGTATAAAAAGAAAAACAAACAACAAAGGGAAATGCATAACTACTGGATCCATCTATTGTAAAGTGGGCCTTTTCAGCTTCCTATCACCTTGAGGAGGAGCGGAGCTGAAGGTTGGAGCATCACCAGCTGCCTGAGAAGTGGAATCGGCAGTCTGACCTGGGGGCAGACAACCTCACGATCGAGCTCTTCAGGGGTGAGCTCAGGAAAACCCCGCCGACGTCACTCATCATAAATATAAGCCGCTCCTCATCCACCACCTTCTGGTACAAGCGTTTGGCGTCATGGAAGGCATCCTCCTCGTCTGAACCAGTGAGATCCTCTACATCCGAGTTGTAACGATGGAGGCTTCTAAGCACAGTCTTGAAAACTTTACGAGAAGGCCAGTAACGGGTCGGATAGTGAGATAGGATCTCCTTGTGGCAGCTGCGTAGTAATACACACACGCTCTCCCCCAATGTATCATTACAATATTTCACTATCTGATCATTAAGAGATCACTGCGCTGCGAGATCCCTCTCGACTAACTCTTGCGCAGCAAGCGAGTCGTCCAGCAGCGACTTTGCCTCTTCCTTCTCCGCACACTCTTTGATCGCTTGGTACTGGGCGAGTGTAAGGTCAGCATTAAGTTGAGAAATTTTCCTGTTGGCAGATCCCAACTCAGACTTCAGTCGATCGATCTCCGCCCGGAAAGTGGTCGCTACAGAGTCCAAGTCAGTAACGCGCTCCACCGCCATCTCGGCTTTCCGCGGTAACTCTCAGTGTTCGTCGCCAAGGAGGAGTTAGAAAATATTAAAAACAATAAAAAAAGAGAGACGAGCAAGATGGACAGGAAAGGTAAAAGGCGCCATACCTTCTCTTCCTCGTAGAGAAGCCTTAACCCCTGCAAGCTCGCCACCTCCTCCTTCAAGGTCTCACTCTCCCGATGAAGCCCTTCGTTCTCTCGCTTCATCACTGAGCAAGTGATGAAAAGATCACCCATCTCAGAAGCAGCTTGGAAATGGTGGACGATTATCATTAGCTAACGGTTAAAAAGAATAAGCAAGAAGACCCAAAGTGACTAAAACACAAATAACCTGGAGCAGACAAAGAGAAGAAGAGCCATGCACATCTAGCATGTCAGCACTCGTTATTGGAGCTTCATGATCGTGAAAGACCCCGTCTGCGTATTCGGCCAAAATATCGCTAGCCATCCTAACAGATATCCTTGAAGTGGCGGGATGGGCCAAAGCAAAATATGGCAGCCGAAAAGGTCCTTCGCCGCCTCACGCCCTTCTGGCGCGTCTACCAAGAACAAGATACTGGCACGGCCAGAGTATGCCTTCCGGCGGCCGCGATCAGAGCCAGGAGAGAGTGGCCTAGGCCGAGAGCTCTCGGGTATATCCACTCGGTGAACTTCATCGCCAGCATTGAGCCCAGGGTTCTCGGGAGGTACAATGGGAGGAGGCACTGTCTCCAAAGGCTCGACGGTCGGAGCAGCGTTGACTGTTGGTTGGAGGGAAGTTTGAGCAGCTTGGTCCAACAGGGCTCGAAGACACATGTTATCTTCATTATCCTCACGGTGCTGGCGTGGCTTTAAGGAATCACGAACAAGGACAAGCAACTCCGAACGAGACGCCTCGTGATCGCCTGAGACTCCTCCCTGTTACTGTCGAGAAGGAGTCGCTTGGCTTTTATGCATGTTCGAAGATCCAGAGCCGTCTTTTCGAGAGGACTTGCGCTTTAAAGGCACTTCCTCCTCCTCTTCTTTAGTAGGCTCAGATTGCCTCTTCGGCTTGACAGTTCATTTGGGGACGAATTTTTTCTTTTGAGTAACTGGAGGAACGCAAGATCGTGTAACATCAGCTTGAGGTTGCGTCTCGCTAACAAGATCGTGGGTAGCAGTATTGATTAAGCAGCCAGATAAAGAGAAGACACCTATAAAAATGCACAAGAAAAGCAGTGTTAGTAGGCAAATAAAAGGCAAAGCAGAAAGTTATAATCAAGTCACCTAGGAGGTGCCAATACCTCCGCGAATTCCTTCCAAAGCGGCATTGAAACCCACCGATCTATAGATATCATGACAGATTAGGAGAATCTACCTTTGTTTGGAGATCTCCTGCTCGGAGGGGTCGACATCAATTTTGAAATAGTCAGGATTGTAGGGAGTCCATGAAGAGGGAAGCAAGTCAGTTCAGGGGCGATCAGAGTCGCTTGGCTTAAAATAGAAAAAGAATGATACCAGGTGGGGTGTGGTTTAGCGGAATGGAGAATTCCTTCTTCAGCAAACTCCTTCCGGCGAACGAATCCCAGACCATTTGGGGTCGCCTTTGCACTATATAGTAGGCAGAAGAGACGCAGGTGATGACACTCGATTTGACGTGATTATCAGCCTCATTTAAGCAACATTTCCTTGCTTAAGACATGGTTTTTAGGGTAGAATAACGAATATTCAATCAATTGCCCTATCTCGTGCCATTTGTGTTAACTTGGCCCGTTTCGGGTCTATTTGATGGTTTTCTAGTGTTTTTATGTTAGCACAGGTTTTTGCCATCAAGTAAAGTAGCCAAGGACGTGTCTAAGGCGTTGGAACCTCGAGGAATTGCATCGGAATTGATCCAAGGAGCCAATCAAGTCGAAACAATTCCTGCCCCGGTTTACAAAGGAATTTTCGGCAAAAATACCTCAGTATTTTCGGCGAAAATATGTTCACAAATCCACTGATGTCAACTACAGAGAGTTTTCGGTGAAAATACCAATTTTTCACCGAAAACTATTGAACCAAAAATTACAGAAGAAATCAACCGGCGGGCTCCCCATTTACACCAAGATTTTCGGCGAAAATATCAGGCAAAATCCGGCTGAATTAGGGTTAAGTATAAATACTTAACCGGCGGCCCAAAATCAAATATACTTTTCATAATCATAATTCCAAGAATTCTCTCAAGTTCTGGAGCCGAGAGTTTAGAGTTCGAAGAGCCGGAAAGAGATCGTGACGCCATCCCTTCCATCTCGAAGACTCGGAGCTAGGATTGCAGTTTACCGAAGATCAAAGTCTGCCAGAGTCGTCTTAATTAGGTTTTTCAGATTCTTTTTTGTTCTTCCTCTGGATGATGAACTCTTTCTTTGTCTTTGATTCTTTTGTGATAAACATGAGTAGCTAAACTCTTAGGGCTTAGACTAGATGAACCCTAAGTGACCCAGGGCTTTAAAGCGGTCACGGATCGGCGGTGATTAGATTCGAAGTTCAATCAGTTTCTCTTTCATGTTTGATTTGTTCTGCATTGTTCATGTTTCTTGTCTGGATTGATCACCTAGATTAGATTCTTGTCAAGCTAAGGATAGAAGCGAACGCTCGCCTTACTTTAAAACATCAAATCGAACAATTAACCTTATAATTGGAGCGTGCCTTTCGTAGGAACCGGTTAGGGTTAATCCACTGCAAGAGTAACTCATAAATCGTTAGTAATTCCACTAGTTAAGTTAAGTCATTGCGAGAGGTGACCGTACTCGGGAGGCTAATTAATCTTGGTAGCTAGAACGGATAGAGCGAACGTTCACCGGTCTTAAACCTAAGGGTTAGGAGTTATGGTGGTGTCTTTGAATTGATTGAATGAGAATCGAAATCCGCTGATCTGTTGATTGCCTATGCTTTGGGGAACGAAGGGGGATTCAAAGTCTAAGTTCGTCTGTCATCTCTGTTTTAATCAACCAATTTCCATTCTGTTCTTAGTTTCAAATTTTAATTTTTCTGCATTTCTTAGAATTAGAAGTCGTGGAACTCACACCACGCACGAAGTGTTTAAACCTGAGTAATTTGCTAGTTTATTTGAGTAGTCAATCATTAGAAGGCCTGATGAACGTGTCGTTGTGGTGCGTTCAAACAAATAACTAACAAAGCTAACAAAAGCTACGGTAGATCGTATTCCAGGGGTTTCCTCTACTTCCTTACTCAAAGATGTTGGCAATTTAATTCAAGTTTAAACACAAGTTGTGCGTGGTGTGAGTTCCACGTCTTCTATACTAAAAAGCAAAGATAGGTTGAAATGAGAATTAAAGCGAAGAAAGATTTAAGATTGATTGATTGACTAGAAAGATGACAGACAAGCTTAGACTTCGAATCCCCCTTAGATTACCAGAGTAGCAGCAGTCAACAGACCAGCGATTTTTGATTCTAGTTCATTCAGTTCATAGACACCATCATAACTCCTGACCCTTAGGTTTAAGACTGGCGAACGTTCGCTCTATCCGATCTAGCTACCACGATTAATTAGCCGCCTGGGTACGGTCGCCTCTCGCAACGACTTAACTTAACTGGTGCAAATTCTAATGATTAATGAGTTACTCTAGCAATGGATCAACCCTAATCGGTTCCTACGAAAGGCACGCTCCCATTATATGGTTGATTGTTCGATTTGGTGTTTTAAAGTAAGGCGAGCGTTCACTTCTATCCTTAGCTTAACAAGAATCTAATCTAGGTAGCCAAACCAGACAAGAAACACAGATAACGAAGAACAAATCAAACATGAAAGATGAAACTGAATGAACTTCGAATCTAATCACCGCCGATCCGTGACCGCTTTAACCCCTGGGTCACTTAGGGTTCATCTAATCTAAGCTACACGAGTTTAGCTATTCATGTTCAATACAGAAGAATCAAAGACAAACAGAGAATACATCTCAGGTAGGTAGACAGAGAAGAACTGTAAAACCTAATTTTGATGTTCCCTGGCAGCCTCAATCTGCTGGATCTTCAACTCCTAGCACTGGCTCTCCGAGATGGATGGATGGCTTCACGATCCGTTCATGGCTCCTCGAATCCTCTCTACTCGTTTTTCTCTCTCCCCTCTGTCTAGCTGTGTGTTGTCAATTGTAAAATTGGAAGTATGTTAGTGTCCCTTTGATTGCCCGTGTTTTTTCAGTATTTATACCTAACCGGCGGTTTCTGGATTTTCACTGGGATTTTTGCCGAAAATCCAAGGTTATTTTCGGCGAAAGTATCTGTTCAAATGTGACTTCACCCGTCTGTTTCTCCTGGTTGATTTGGCCTCGGGTTTTCACCGAGAATGCTCATGTATTTTCGGCGAGAACTCCCTCTTGATCAGGTCAGTGAATTCTTTTTCCATTTTCGGCAAAAACCCAAGGGTATTTTCACCGAAAATATATGTGTAAAATGAGCAGGAGTTTCGTTTGCCTTGAGTGATCCTCCAGTTGATTTGTGTGTGATTCTTCGGGGTTCCAACGTCTAAGACACGTCCTTGGCTACTTATTCGATGGCAAAAAAAAACCTGTGCTAACGTAAAAAACACTAGAAAACCATCAAATAGACCCGAAACGGGCCAAGGTAACACAAATGGCACGAGATAGGGCAATCGATTGAATATTCGTTATTCTACCCTAAAAATCATGTCTTAAGCAAGGAAATGTCACTTAAATGAGGCTGATAATCACGTCAAAACGAGTGCTATCAAATACCCCACACTTAAGCTTTTGCTTGTCCTCAAGCAAACTGAATAGAGACGCTCATGTTCACGAATGATAAGATCGGTTAAATTGGAGCTCAATCAAACATAATGAATTATTAGACAGCTCGATCCTAGAACAAGAAACCTAACATGCATACAAATCAGCCAAACTACCTGGTCTCACTAATAAACTGCACACGTCAAGTAATTAGCAACCAATTATGCACGAATTTGACCTGACCGACCAGACTCCTCACACAGGATATAAACAGTACAATGGGAACTCTCACTCTCTGTGTTTAAGGACGTGTTTCTGCTCTCGATCATTTTTTGTTACCGAATTCTGTCATAGGTTTGCAATTCGACCACATCTCCACCACTGTGACAACACGAGTATCTAGTCAAGAAGGACTTCCCTGCTAGGACCGTAATGAATTCTACACTACTCGGGTTTATAATGAGATGGACGATGGGAATGTGATGATGGCTTTGTGCGGTGTAGCTTTCGACTAACTTCCCTCGAATCTAATCTGCGGCTTCCTACCGTCTAACCAAACACGGGTGGAATAATGAACGCTCGTCCTATGATACCCTCAAGCAACCTAGCACTTATTCTTTTTCTTTACACAATTTTTTTTTTCTTTTCTTTTGAACTTTTTCTTTTGACTTCGTTCTTCCATTTGTAGGGAGAAGAACGTTTTATTGAACTAGAAACTTTGAAACTTTTCTGATTTTTCTTTTCTTCATTTTTTTTCGAAATTTTCTTTCTTTTCTTACTTTACTTTACTCTTTCTTTGTGCCGATTTTCTTTTAGTTGGTAGAGGGATTTACACGTCTGGACATATTAGCTAAGACCACCTGTTTAATGGCTATAGGCAGGTTACCACAAACCGACTTCTGGTAGGTCAATCTAGAACTACAACCACAAGGGGTCAACGGGGAATGAAAGAAATGGGAAATGGCTGTAATGTATTATCGAACCGAAAGAACAGGCCAAGCTCAAGGGTCTAAACCTAGTGGACTTATCGTTTGGTAGGCTATCTGGCTTAGTAGCTGAATCTAGGTGCCCTATCCTTCTAGAACTCGTGTCATCGTGTGGTCTCGAGTAGGTCTCATGCAAATTCTAACTCATTCAAGTAAACAGAAAATCACTCAGAAAGAATTTAAATTGCAAGTTACGTGCAATGGATCAAAAGCTCACAGTTGGTTTGCTAGTCGGATTCGGTCATTTTCATGCAATCAAGGCTACAAACTACAAGTGTGATTTTAAAAATTCTGTTCTGACCAGGCAATTTAGCATCAAAGTAGATAAGTTGGTTTTCAAGTTCTAGGTTAAGCAGTCTAAGCATCATTATGTAGGTTTGAACAACAACTTATCCTCAAAAATAAAAAACTGAGCCATTCTATTGCTAGAGGGACTGGACAGGAATCACGAGGCATACACAAAGATATAGGCAATCAAGATCATGCATGGTTCTCTAACACCCTACCCCACACTTAGATTGTTCTGTGTCCTCACAGGACCAAACTATAGTAGAGAGAAACGAAGAACCTGGAGGGTGGTGTAGTGGATGAACGCGGAGAGGCCGGGGCGGAGTAGCTACTCAAAATCCTACAAAACACAAACAACAAAAAGAACAAAAGGATACCGAGACAAGTGCCCCGATTCCACACAGAATAAAAGTGGATCGAGATCCGAAAAGAAGAAAGAAAAGAAAAGGAAAGGATAGAAACAACCTGATCACTGTTCCGAGGGTGGGGGTGGGGTGGGAATGGTGGAAATGGCGAATGCTGCTCCATCTGCTGTCGCCATACGAGCTCGTCCTTGTGTCTGGCTGACTGGTCGGCCATGAACTGCAGAAGAATGGACCAACGCTCGTTCTGAGTCTCTTCATGTGCTACTCGGTCCTTCTGCCATTGAAGCGAACCAGCCGAGTAGTCTATCTGCCACTTCTCAATACGCGCCAGCTTCTCATTCATCTCCGCGGTGATTTGCGCTCGCGACGGTGGGCGGTCAACTGACAGGTGAGTGCGGTGAGGGAGCGATGTGCAATGCTCAAAATCCGCAGAAAGGTCGATGCCCCGTGCTATGGCGAGTTCAGCACCTATACGCTCAATCGGGACACGAGGAATATCGGGGCCCCATTTGTCACCGAGCTGGAGATTGTCGATCAGAATTGAAATGAAGGGCCCTCCTGGAAGCTCAGAAGGAAGCTTCTTTGCGGAAGTGCACTTGTGAAAGAATCGTGCAAGCCACCATCCGGGATGCAGGTTGGAATCCTCCTCTAAAGCACGGAATAAGACGAGCTCCTCCAAAGAGACATGGTGACGGCTCGACTTGCTGCAATAACACAGAGATTGCACCCAAACATAATGCAAGAATTTAAGAATAGGGTGAAAGATGTCACCGACCGTGGGGTTGACGATAGGCGAGGTCTCATCTTCGCAGCAGGCCCATCTCCACACGTCTGGGTAAGGAGCACTCGTGATGGAGTATGTGTCCTTGTAGCCCGCCGACGTTGTTGTGAGGTCGACGTGCGGATCCAGCAGGCGGCCGAACTCGAGAATGGACTTCTCGTGGAGAACACCACCGAGGCGGAAGGATACGAATTTCTGCTCGCGAATGGGCTTCGGGGTGAGGCACCGGAACGAACTCTAGAACTCATGAAGAGCGACAAGCGGGTAGGGGGAGCCATGAGCGATCAGCACTCGTAAATCGGCTTTGTGAAGGGCGGTGTCAATGGTAGAGTGCCAAGCCGGATTGTGCGCCTTGAGACTGTCAAGAGAAAGAACTGCCACCTTAGCCGGAGGAATGTCTTTGATCTTCTGAAAGACCTCGAGCTGGTGAGGCTCCAGGGCGGCGATGAAAGGATGTATGGCCCCATTGGCAGGCATAGGAATAGATGAAATAGGAGTCGCAGGGGTCGGTGCATCCTCGGGAATGATGGCCACAGCCGTCGATGTTGGTGCAGCTTGAACTTTTGGTTGGGAGGATAGTGTCCGTGTCTGGCGAGCTGAGGATCGCTGCGCTCTATCTGCACTGGTAGTTTTAAAACGCTTGGGAGCCCTGTAAAACACAACTCAGAGATGACCAGCATCAGATGACAAGAATCTTACCCCACACTTAAGTTGACAAGCTGGGGTAAACAAATTAAGCAAGAGATCATCGAATCATGATATAGCATTAAAGAGCTGTCAATTCATTTAGCAAGCATGAAGAATGGAATGATTCATGAACACGATCTCACAGACAACAAGTCACGATTCCGAAAAGGTCACAAAGGAATGCCAGAACCTAGCCAATTGATACCGATAAAGCAATCATGAAGAATGAGGGAGAACCAAAAAGTCAACCAAAGTGAACCATGCCGAAAACCGAAAGTCAAAAAGCCAAAAGATTCACAATCAAGGGCTGAACAACTAACCGTGAAGACATGACTCGAGAAAACGATTGGAAATCTGAGGAATCGATGAAAAACTTGAAAACTAGGTCGGCCGGAACCGGAGCTGAAAAGCTCCGATTCTAGGGTTTTGGAAGAGGGCTGGGCAAGGGGAAAGGCCGGCGGTGGCGTCCGGTCGGGGGGCGGCGGCGGCGAACAGAGAGAGTGAGGTTTGCGGAAAATTTTCGGATGGGGAGGGGTAGTGAACTTCGCGAAAACAGAAAACCGAGAATGCCTTATATACTGGTGGAAAGGAGGAAAATTTTCGGCGAAAAAGATGTGGGTTTTTCGGTGAAAATCTCAGTTGAAATGCAGGAAAATTTTTTTGGCGAAAAGATGGTGGTCTCGGTCCGAAAAGTCGAAATAAGAGAAACAGGTTGTTTTTGAACACAAATTTTCGGCGAAAACAATGACACTTTTTTGCCGAAAATTTATTTGAAAATGGCGGCTGTGTGTGTGTGTGTGTTTTTTTTGAAAAGGGGTTTAAAACAAAAACGACTCAAAACGAAAAGTTACTGACTCCAGCCGTGGGTTGCCTCCCACGAAGCGCTCTTGTTTAACGTCCGTGAGCCAGATGATACCTGGAATCGTGTCACGGTTCCATCGTGAAGTAGTGCACGTCGATGGAAGAGACGGCTAACCCTTGCATATACTTCTTAAGCCTATGCCCGTTGACCACAAACGGCTCTTGATCGTGCAATTTAATGTAGACGCTGCCTAACGGTGTCTGTCGGACCACGGTATAAGGGCCAGACCATCGGGATTTCAACTTACCCAGAAAGAGCTTCAATCGAGAGTTATATAAGAGCACTTCTTCTCCAGGGTAAAACTGCTTGATCGTCTTCAATTGGGAGTCATGGATTCTCTTGGTGCGTTCTTTGTATAGCTTCGTGCTCTCATAAGCGTGGAGACGGTGCTCCTCAAGCTCAGCGATCTGGTTGTGGCGGTTATTACCTGCTACTGCATAGCTCATATTCAACTCTTTGTTAGCCCAGAATGCCTTGTGCTCAAGCTCAACTGGTAAATGACATGTTTTGCCATAGACCAGCTGATACGGTGAGGTACCGATGGGAGTCTTATAGGCAGTTCGATAAGCCATAAGGCATCATTGAGCTTAGATGACCAGTCCTTGCGAGACCGGCCAACTGTCCTATCAAGAATCCGCTTGAGCTCACGGTTCGTCACTTCCGCCTGACCATTCGCTTGAGGGTGGTAAGCCGTGGACATTCGGTGGGTGACGCCAAAGCGTTTTCACACCCGGTCGAATTGTCCATGGAAATGGGTACCCCTATCGCTTATGATGAAGCGCGGTGAACCAAAACGCGTGAAAAGATGGGTAAGGAAACGTCCCACCACTCTAGAATCATTAGTGGGTAAAGCTTCAGCCTCAGCCCACTTAGAAACGTAATCAACGGCTACAAGAATGTACTTGTTTTCGTTGGAGGGTGTGAACGGACCCATAAAATCGATTCCCCAAACATCAAAAATTTCAACAGTTAAAGAAACAATTTGGGGCATCTCATTACGGTTTGAGATGTTACCTGATCGCTGGCATGCATCACAACGTCGAGCAAAAACGTCGCAGTCACTAAAGATTGAAGGCCAATAAAAACCTGTTTCGAGTACCTTTCTTGCAGTGCGGTTTCCTCCAAAGTGTCCACCGAACTGTCCTTCATGGCACTTACGCATGATGTCAGCTGCTTCAGTGTAAGAGACACATCTCCGGATCATCCCGTCAAGACTGATGCGGTATAAGAAAGGCTCATCCCAGAAGTATGACTTGGCTTCTTTAAAGAGATTTTTGCGTGCATTGAAATCCAGCTCAGGAGGTACAATGCCGTGCGAGAGATAGTTAGCCAGAGTTGCATACCAAGGCTCCTCTGAATCGGCGGCATTACTCAGATCTTAAGCGTGAGGAACTGCCCAGGGCTCGATATTTATGCTGTTAACCTGTTCATATGTTTCAACACGCAACAACTCGTCAGGGAAAGAATCATTGATAGGGGTAGTAGACTTACCTGTTTGCGATTCCTCCAGTCGGGAAAGATGATCCGCTGCTAGATTCTCTGCTCCCTTCTTATCTTTAATTTCGATGTCGAACTCTTGGAGGAGGAGGATCCACTGGATGAGACGTGGCTTTGAATCCTGCTTGGCTAATAGATGGCGCAGAGCGGCGTGATCTGTGTAGACGATGGTATGTGAAAGAACCAGATACTCTCTAAACTTATCAAAGGAGAAAACGATAGCTAGGAGATCTTTCTCCGTAGTAGTGTAGTTTCTCTGAGCATCATTGAGTGTCTTGCTCGCAAAGTAGATAGGATGAAATCTCTTCTCCTTCCTTTGACCAAGAACCACGCCAACGGCGAAGTCGCTAGCATCGCACATAATCTCGAATGGAAGATTCCAATCTGGTGCTGTAAGAATCGGTGCGGTGGTCAGTTGAGTTTTCAAGGTCTCAAAGGCTTGAAGACAGGCTTTATCAAAGATGAAAGGAACATCTTTCTCAAGGAGCTTCGTCATTGGAAGAGTGATCTTGGAGAAATCTCTAATGAATCTTCGGTAAAATCCAGCATGACCCAGGAAGCTTCGAACTGTCTTAACTGAGGTCGGCGGGGGTAAGCTGGCAATGGTCTCAAGCTTTGCACGATCGACTTCTATACCTGTCTTAGATATTCTATGGCCAAGAACAATACCTTCTGTAACCATAAAGTGACATTTCTCCCAACTAAGTGCCAGGTTGGTTTCCTCACAACGGGCTAGCACCTTATCCAAGTTAGCCAGACATTTAGAAAATGAGTCTCCATAGACGGAGAAGTCGTCCATGAACACCTCCACCACATTCTCTACCAGATCCCCGAATATAGCAAGCATGCATCTCTGAAAGGTAGCGGGAGCATTACATAAACCAAAAGGAATACGACGATAAGCAAACGTACCAAACGGGCATGTGAAGGTCGTCTTCTCTTGATCATCAAGCTCGATGGGGATCTGAAAGTAACCGGACATCCCGTCTAAGAAGCAGTAGTATATCATGACCAGCTAATAGTTCAAGCATCTCATCAATGAACGGCAGTGGGAAGTGATCTTTCTTGGTGGCATCATTGAGTCGTCGATAATCGATGCAGACTCTCCATCCGGTAACTGTTCGGGTAGGAATGAGTTCACCCTTTGGATTAGGGATGATTGTGATTCCTCCTTTCTTTGGGACGACTTGAGTCGGGCTGACCCAAGGACTGTCGGCAATAGGATAGATGATACCGGCATCTAGAAGCTTGAGTACTTCTTTCTATACAACTTCCTGCATCAGAGGGTTAAGTCGGCGTTGGGGTTGTCTAACTGGTTTGAATTCTTCATCAACAACTATCTGATGTTTGCAGAAGGTTTCAGAGATGCCTCTGATGTCTGCTAACTGCCAGGCAATAGCTCGGACATGCTTCTTGAGTAGCCCGATCAGTTGCTCTTTCTGCTTGGGAGACAGGTTCGAATTGATGATGACAGGTAACTGGCAGTCCTTCCCCAGGAATGCGTATTCTAGGTGGTCAGGCAGCTCCTTCAAAGTAAGTTCTGGCGGATTCTCGTATGAGGTAGTAATCCGACTCAATGCTGGCTCAATATGTGTAGGCGCGGTGATGGGTGTGAATATTGCCTTCTGTTCGTCTAACTCATCTTGCCATAAGCACTGCTCTGGATCGTCTAACGCATTATCAATCCCTGAAATCAAACACAACTCTAGCGGATCAGTAAATAAAGAATTAGTAAAGGAGTTGGCCGAGGCCAACTCTAGGGGATCAACAACATAACATTTATCATCTTGGGCAACATAATATCTCATGCTATCTTTAATGCAGAATGCAACACTCTCTTGACCTACGCTTAAAGTTAACAGGCCTTGTTTGCAGTTTATATTCACACCAGCAGTTGCTAAGAAAGGTCGACCTAGGATAAGCGTTCCGTCTAACTCACGAGTATCTAAAACAACAAAATCTGCCATTATAGTAAATGAACCACAGCAAACAGTTACATCTTCTATTATACCTCTAGGTAGTTTGACAGACCTATTGGCTAACACGAGATGCAGAGTGATCGGTTTTAATTGCCCTAGATTCAGCTTTTCATATAGATAAACAGGCATAACATTAATAGAAGCACCAGAATCAACCAGACTGCGATCAATTTTAATTCCATTAATAATGCACGGTAATGTAAAATAACCGGGATCAGGACACTTAGCTGGGGGTGGTGGCGGCTGTCGAATCAGAGATGGCACACCGAGAATAGATGCGCATTCATTAGTAAGCGTGATAGAGTACGCCTCCCCGCTCTTCACTTTCTTCACGAGATCCTTAAAGAACTTCCCAAGTGGTGGTATGATTTCCACAGCTTCAGTCACTGGTATCTTGATCTCTGCAGTCTTAAGAACATTGTACCACTTCTTGTACTGAGTGTCATGATCCTTAGCCTTACTCCTTGCAGCTTTGGGGAAAGGAATCCGAGGAACATATGGTGCTAAAACAGGCTCAGGAGCTGTTCTGGGCGGATTAGGAGGAGGAGGAGGAGCAGATGCTTCCTCTTCTTCTTCTGTGATATCCTCAATTTCTGGCATATCCATGGCGGCACTGGTATCTGGTATTTCTTCAGGTTCTGGAGCCTTGGGATCAGTTGTTTGCTTGCCGCTCCTGGTGGTAATGGCTTGAGCATGTTCGCTCTTTGTACCGAAATCTGCTTGAAATGCTTCTGGATTAAGGAGAGGATTGCTAGTAAAGAGTTTAGTCATATTACTTATAGCGTCCTCTATCCTCTGGCTCTGAGCTCTCTGTCCTTGATTGAGTGCGGCTTGAGCTTTTAGTTGAATGTCGTGGTCGTCAAGTCTGCTCATAATCTGATCGAACTTCTTCTCATAATCCATGTCTCTATTGTAGTACGGCTTAGCTTGAGACTGGTGTTGTCCTCCAATGAATTCCGAAGGTCTATAATAAGGATCCACTAACCGGTTGCTCTAGTTTCGTGGTACGTAGTTTCTGTAACCGGCATAGCCTTTCTGATTATTAGCGAAGCCCTGATCGATGAAGTTTATCTCTTCTGTAGACCAGACTTCTGTTGTGCCGAAGTTGAGGCAGCTTCCTCCGTTATGAGCACAGGACCCACACCATCCACAGTCAACTGAAAAGATGGTGGCTGACGGGGGATCTAGGGGAATACCAGCTGCTTGTAGGTGTTTCTGAACCTCTGCCTTGATCTGCTCTGCAACACTCATCTGACTCTGACTCTTGTTTCCTTCTATTTGCCTCTCCCAGTTTCTAGACTTTGAAGCACATTTAGCAAAATGCAGAAGAGCATCCTGAGGAGTAAGGTCGGTACAATCTCCGCCAGCTAGAGAGTTGACCCAGTTTGCAGATTCTTTGCGCATACCACGAGTAAAGAATTCAGCCAGCTGTCTTTGTTCATACCCATGGTGAGGGCAGTCGAAGAGAAGAGACTGAAATTCATTCCAAGTGTCATACAGGCTTGCATCGTCTCTCTGAGTGAATCTGGAGATGCGGTCTTTATAAGCAGTAGTCCTCGCGGGAGGAAAGTATTCCTCAACAAAATCTTGAGCTAATGTCTCCCAGTTAGTGTAATGACCCGGCGGCTTGCTTCCAAGCCACTGCTTAGCTGCACCTCTGAGAGAGAAAGGGAAAACTCGGAGATACAAAGCGTTCTTGTTGAGGTTCCTAGACTTGAAAGTGTTACAGACAGCCAAAAAGTCATCTAGATGGGTGTAGGGGTTATCATTTGGCCTTCCCTCAAATTGCACGTCTTTAGAGATCACTTCTAGGAGAGGAATCTTAATCTCATAGTCAGGATCATCGTCATTAGAAAGCACGGTGATGGGGGATCGAAAGTTGGATGCACGCGGCTTACTGTAGTCCGCAACACTTTTAAGAGTAACCATTGCGGTAAAGGAAGATGGAACGGAAGTGATCCGTTTCTGTACCTGCTATGATCTGCAAGAGACAAAAACAAACACAACCGGTGTAAAATCGAAGTGTGATGGAAAATGAAAAATGGAAGGGTAGAAGAATAAAAATGCCAACTCTTCTTTCAACGAAATAGAAGAGTTCCCCGGCAATGGCGCCAATTTGATGAACGTGTCGTTGTGGTGCGTTCAAACAAATAACTAACAAAGCTAACAAAAGCTAGGGTAGATCGTATTCCAGGGGTTTCCTCTACTTCCTTACTCAAAGATGTTGGCAATTTAATTCAAGTTTAAACACAAGTTGTGCGTGGTGTGAGTTCCACGTCTTCTATACTAAAAAGCAAAGATAGGTTGAAATGAGAATTAAAGCGAAGAAAGATTTAAGATTGATTGATTGACTAGAAAGATGACAGACAAGCTTAGACTTTGAATCCCCCTTAGATTACCAGAGTAGCAGCAGTCAACAGACCAGCGATTTTCGATTCTAGTTCATTCAGTTCATAGACACCATCATAACTACTGACCCTTAGGTTTAAGACTGGCGAATGTTCGCTCTATCCGATCTAGCTACCACGATTAATTAGCCGCCCGAGTACGGTCGCCTCTCGCAACGACTTAACTTAACTGGTGCAAATTCTAATGATTAATGAGTTACTCTAGCAATGGATCAACCCTAATCGGTTCCTACGAAAGGCACGCTCCAATTATAAGGTTGATTGTTCGATTTGGTGTTTTAAAGTAAGGCGAGCGTTCGCTTCTATCCTTAGCTTAACAAGAATCTAATCTAGGTGGCCAAACCAGACAAGAAACACAGATAACGAAGAACAAATCAAACATGAAAGATGAAACTGAATGAACTTCGAATCTAATCACCGCCGATCCGTGACCGCTTTAACCCCTGGGTCACTTAGGGTTCATCTAATCTAAGCTACACGAGTTTAGCTATTCATGTTCAATACAGAAGAATCGAAGATAAACAGAGAATACATCTCAGGTAGGTAGACAGAGAAGAACTGTAAAACCTAATTTCGATGTTCCCTGACAGCCTCAATCTGTTGGATCTTCAACTCCTAGCACTGGCTCTCCGCGATGGATGGATGGCCTCACGATCCGTTCCTGGCTCCTCGAATCCTCTCTACTCATTTTCTCTCTCCCCTCTGTCTAGCTGTGTGTTGTCAATTGTAAAATTGGAAGTATGTTAGTGTCCCTTTGATTGCCCGTGTTTTTTCAGTATTTATACCTAACCGGCGGTTTCTGGATTTTCACTGGGATTTTCGCCAAAAATCCATGGTTATTTTCGGCAAAAGTATCTGTTCAAATGTGACTTCACCCGTCTGTTTCTCCTGGTTGATTTGGCCTCGGGTTTTCACCGAGAATGCTCATGTATTTTCGGCGAGAACTCCCTCTTGATCGGGTCAGTGAATTCTTCTTCCATTTTCGGCGAAAACCCAAGGGTATTTTTGCCGAAAATATATGTGTAAAATGAGCAGGAGTTTCGTTTGCCTTGAGTTATCCTCCGGTTGATTTGTGTGTGATTCTTCGGGGTTCCAACGTCTAAGACACGTCCTTGGCTACTTATTCGATGGCAAAAAAAAAACCTGTGCTAACGTAAAAACACTAGAAAACCATCAAATAGACCCGAAACGGGCCAAGGTAACACAAATGGCACGAGATAGGGCAATCGATTGAATATTCGTTATTCTACCCTAAAAATCTTGTCTTAAGCAAGGAAATGTCGCTTAAATGAGGCTGATAATCACGTCAAAACGAGTGCTATCAAGGCCCGTGGAATACGATCTTCCCTAGCTTGTTAGCTTTGTTAGTTATTTGGTTGAACCCGCACAACGATCTTAGGTTCACCAAATTGGCGCCGTTGCCGGGGGACTTCTTTTGATTGTTGGAAAGAAGAACTGGCAATTTATTCTTCTACTTTCCATCTTTCATTTTCCACCCACTTCGATTTTACACTGGTTTTGTTTGTTTTTGTTATTTGTAGATTGTTCACAGGTGTATGCATCGCCGCCCTTGGACTCGCTCTCAAACCGACAAGGCTAAGAGTATTGAGAGACCAAGCAGTTCTGCTCCACCTGGACAATCACAGATTCCAAGGAGAAGCAGAATCAATCCACCTCCATCCATCACTCCGATTAAGATCGAGGAACTGAAGGAGAGTTCCTCATCTCCATCTTTACCGTTACCGCACCCACATCCGTTTCATACACCGAGTCACTTTTACCTCCTTCATCTCCTACCATGACTGATCAATTACCACCACCACCACCACCAGGTGGAAATCCACCACCACCGCCTGCACAGAAAAGTCTAGCTGATTACAACAAGCCGAGCGCGACTAGCATTCGATCTGCCATTGCCGTACCGCGCATTGAAGGAGATCCTGACTATGAGATCAAGATTCCATTCTTGACTATGATCTCTAGGGATCTACAGTTCGAGGGCAGGCCCCTAGACAATCCGTGCACTCATCTTGCGGATTTCCTTGATCTCTGCAGCACTTTCAAGAACGGAAACCTCGATAAAAACACTCTTTGCTTGAGAGCTTTCCCGTTCTCTCTGAAAGGCACTGCTAAGAGGTGGCTTACTGGCAAACCATATGGATATTACACTAATTGGGATACTCTGGCTCAGGACTTCATTGAAGAATACTTTCCTCCGGCCAGAACAACAGCCATCAAGGATAGCATCGCCAGATTCTCCCAGAAAGAAGAGATAGCTTATACGATACTTGGAATCGATTCCAAGAACTTCTCTACAACTGCCCTCATCATGGATTCGAGCAGAGGCAGTTAGCTGAAATCTTTGCTCGAGGTCTTCGAGAAGAATCTGCCAAGTGGGTCAATTCTCTAGCTGAAGGGGATTGCACTACACTCACACCCGAAGCTGCTCTTCTTCACTTCGTAAACTGTGCTTCCAAGTCAAGGAACTAAGAACGACAATCTGAAGGATCAAGGAGCAAGCTCGATCTTGAAGCATCTATCAAGGCCGAAGTAGAGAAGCATCTGAAGAAGTCTTCCACACCAATCAAACCGCTGGCAGCTTCTGTCTATGTTGCTGATTGCGAGTGGTGTGGAGCTTGTAGGCATAACGGAGGTCATTGCCAGAATTTTGGTAAGACAGAAGTCTGGTCCGCCGAAGAGGTAAATTTCGTTCAACAAGGCTTCGTCAACCATAACCAGACCAGAATAACCGCCCAGCTAGTCCAGCTCAGGATCAGAAGCCTAACCATCCGCCGGCAGGTGTCTACCAGCCGCCGCACCGTAATCCGGGCAACTATGGAACTGCTCCTGGCAATCGCCAGAATCAATATTTGAATAACACCTATCCAGGGCAGCAGTACGAGAAGGAAAACAATGTCAGTGACCTGGACAAGAAGCTTAGTCAGATCATCACCAGACTCGATGATCATGACAGTTAGTTTAAAGCTCAAGCTCGTTTCAATCAAGAACAGATAGCAGCCGGTCAAACATCTCGAGCATGCTAGCATCTGGTCGACCATTTGGCCAACTTCCGAGCCAGACAGAACCAAATCCGAGAAAGCAGCAAGCCAAGATGGTAACTGTTAAAAAATTTACAAGCTTATCTGCTGATGCTTGTTCTGTTTTACGCAGGATCGCTGAAACTTCAGAGAAGAAGGAAGCACTAGAAGTGGCGCCTAAGGAGGAAGATCCTCCTCTTGCACCGTACGTCGTGAAGCCTCCTTTTCCAAGAGCGTTGCTGCCGAATGCAAGGAACAAGACTGGCATGAAGGGGACGCCTCCTATCACAGGATATCCTGATGCTCGTAGCAAGAAACCTTCCTCTCCATATCCAGCTAAGTGTTCTGATCCTGGTTCTTTCACTCTACCTCTTGTCATTAATGATGTTGAGATAGAACGTTGTTTGGTTGATCTTGGCGCGTCTGTTAATGTTATGCCTATGAGTCTATATGAAAAATTGAACCTAGGAGAACTTGAACTGCCTAGTATGCAACTTGTCTTTGCTGATAGATCACTTAAAACCCCTAGGGAAGAGATAAAACACGTTGTTACTAAATGTGGTCCTTTCATGTTCTTAGCTGACTTTATTATCATTGATACTAGTAAGGATGATTCTACCATTCTCATAGGACGACCTTTCATGGCTACTGCTGGAATGCAAATTAACGTTCCAAATGGTTCTTTAACTTTGAGAGTTGGTAAAGAAACGGTCACGTTCCGCCTTAAAGACGGAATGAAATATAATCCTAAGAATGAAGAATTCCATTGTTTAGCTGTTGAAACTGTGGAGTTGACTCTGGTCAACTCTGTTACTGATGTCTCTTCTAGTGTGCCTAGATCAATTGCTGTTGCAGGTGCTGGACAGGTTATCAAGCAGAAACCGAAATCTGTTCCTCAAAAGCCGCCAAAGAAGAAGGAACTGAAAGCCTCTTCTAAGCCACCGAGCACAAAACCTAGCAGACCTCAGGGAAAGAATAAGAAGACAAAGACTCACATGGTCTGGAGACCAGTTGTGCCGCCACCTTCTACCGAGCCAGCTGCACCACCAATTAGTTCCGAGCTACTGGCGCCGGAACAAGTATGGAAGTAGAAGCCAAAAGCATCTCCTAAGGAAATACTGACGATAACCGATCCTGGTGATATCAAGCCGGAGGTTAAAGAAAAGAAGGAGCCGATCATTCTCATTCCGTCCACTGTCTTCCTTGTGGAAGATGATCCCATGACAGAACTGTTCGGACCATTCACGATCACTGACCACCTTCCCGACGGACGTACCAAACTCTTACACGCGAACGGGAAGAAATTCATGCTCACCGGAGAAGCCCCGAAGCTCTACTTTATGAACTCCGATGCTAGCATTAAGGAGAATCAGAGTTGGGATGTCTCCTAATACCGTCCAGGTATCGTCCAACTCAAGGATGTTAATAAAAGAGCGCTTCGTGGGAGGCAACCCACGGCTGGAGTCCATTTTTCATTTGTGTCAACCTTAGTGTTTTAGAGTCGGTTCGGGGGAGCCAAAAGTGTCAGTTTGTTTGATTTTGTATTTTTCGTGTGTAGTCTGTGTGTCATAGTGTCAATTGCAAGTCGTTTGAGGTCTTTCCAATTTTTGTGGATTTAACTGTGATTTTCTGAAGTTTGCCGGGATTGCGAAAATATTTTCAACCGTAGAGTTCAATATTTTTGGCGAAAATGACCCATGTTTTTGGCGAAAATTCTCTTTGAAACCGTAGATTGCTTAACATTTTCGGCGAAAACTATTCCACATTTTCGGTGAAAATTCATTTGAAAACCGGCAGTACTTTTTAACTAACATTTTCGGTGAAAACTTACACTTATTTTCGCCGAAAATGCCTTTGAAAATCAACCATCTATTCATTTTAAAATCCGGATCCTCTTCTCTCTCTCCTCACTTCTTATTTTCGAAACCAAAAACCCATCCCCTGTTTTCAATCAAACCCGCCGACCGCCACCTTTATTTTCGCCACCGCTGACTGCTGCCTACCGCCGCCGCCGCCCGCCGCCGCCGCCGCCGCGTCCCTTCCCCATCCATTTTCGATCAATCCACGCCCTAGAACAGCCGAATCGGAGCTCTACAGCTCTAGTTCACCCAAACCCTAAAATTTTCGATTTTCACCGATTTCTCCCAATCCGTTCATTTTTAGCATCCATGGCTTCAAGGTAAGTTGTAGAACTTTTCATTGCGAATCTTTTGACATGTTGATTGCTGAATTTCGTTGGGGTTGACTTTCAGTTGACTTTTTGGTTTACCTCGATTTGCGTGCCGTCTGATTTCGTGTGAACTAGGTTAGCTGAACTTGTTGAACTGTTCTAGCATGCTTAGGGAGTGTTGTGCTTAATTGTCATATCGTTTGATCATGTGTTGTTAAGCCTAAGTCCTATTCCTTGTAAGGTTGACTTTTCAGAAATGTCGGTGTGACCATGAACTGTTTTTGATCATTTGGCTGCCTTAAGTGTTCATTCTCGTTCAGATTATTGTGGTTGCCATCTGAGATCATATCATACCGTCATTCTCCGATTTATGATCGTCTTGCCGTGATTAGGGTTCACTGTTCTATTCTGTTGAATTTTTGAATGTCGGTTTGACTTCTGAACTCTGATTGTGATAATTCCATTATGGCTATTCATAAGCATGTATTTTATTGTTTGTGATTACCGGTTAAAGCTGCTTTGCTTACCCCCACTCGGTTTTCCTCATTTCTTTGTGAAATTGAGTTTTTCGACTAAGTTTGGGCTAGGGTTTTAGTTTGACTAATCTGGTTTGTTTTCTTGTTTAGGAACACCACTTATGAGCGCAGGACCAAGCAGAGACTTGACGCCGCCTCGAGCTCCAGAGCCCCCGCTCCCGTCACACCCGCCGTCCAGGCCCTCCACCAGCATTCCCTAGCTGTGCTGGGCACCATCGCACTGTCGCTCGTCTACCCGACTACTACTTTGAGTGCTACAAGAAGCTCGAGCATGTTTCGGGAGCTAATGTTCGACCACTTTCCATGGAGTCCCTCTTCGATCACAATGAGGACTACCACCGAAATGTGCACGACGCCCTGGCACCGGCCGGCCTCCTAGACCTGACCACCTTAGCTTCCGACTTCCCTGACGTCGCTCTCCAGGAGTTCTGGGCCACTTTTGATCTGGACGAGCACAAGAGGAGGCAGAGCAAGAAGGTCGTTTCCTTCTACCTGGGCGGGGTGTACGGGTCCCTCACCTATGATGAGTTTGCAGCTCATCTAGGCATTCCCTACGAGGATTACCACGGTCATCACCTCGGCTGGGCGAACGACGAGGACGACGGAGAGGCATACCATGCACTCTGGAGCCACATGACTGGAGTGCCCGACGATCGTCTCGCGGACCATAATTCAGTTAAGTCTCTCTCTCACCCTCTCTATAGATACATTCATATGGTTTGGCGTAGATCGCTATTATATGCTCCAGAGAAGGACCGCCACCATATCAGCAAGGAGGAACTTCTGCTTCTTCGCGCCATCCGGGAGAGCTACCCTCTTCACCCCGGATGGGTGCTTGCTTGCATCTTCCGCCAGAAGACCAAGAGGAGGACGCCACCTCGCTCACTCTTGGGAGGCAACTTCATCGACCAGCTCATCATCTCCTTCGGCCTCAGCCATGAATATGGCCCGAACATCCCACGCCGCAGAGTACGCACCGTTGGAGGAGATTTGTCGGTCGAGTACAACCTCGAGCTGGACCTCAGTCCCCAGGTAGCAGCAGATCCTCCCCTCCAGAGCGAGGATGAGTCGGAGGAAGACGATGATTCTGAGGAGTCTCAGCCTCAGTACGAGCCAGAGTTTCATGACCATACTCCCTCGCCACACCATCAGGCAGGGTATGTACACCAGTCGCCGCCGGCCATCCCAGATCCATATCAGGCGCCTCACCCGTAGCACCACCCGCACCCCACGGATGTCGGAGAGCTGTATGAGCGACTACAGGAGTGGCGCATCACCGACAACGCCACTCAAGAGGCGAGATTGACTATTATGCAGCAACATATGCACTGCGCTGATAGGCGGTATGAGGCACAGCTGGCGTGGCAACGTCTGCTTGGCGATTTCCTCCACTTTCCACCTCCTGGCCCACCTGACCAGCAGTGACCGGGTTGTATTCCTTTTCTGGTCCTTTATTTTTATTTATTCTTTTCGGATTTCGATCCAACTTTTTTCTGTGTGGATCCGGGACACTTGTCCCAATTTCCTTTTTATGTTTCATTTGTTTTTATTTTGTAGGCAGTAGGGAGATTCCCTTTGCTTCGCTTCGGTAGATTCCCTCCGTTCCGAGGACCCGTGCTCACCCCCTACGCCAACCATCTCGGTCCAGGTTCTTCTACTTCACTCTGAACTCTAGAATTAGCCCTATGAAGACACAATCCGATTTAAGTGTGGGGTAGGATGCTAGAGAACCTTGCATGAACTTGATTGCCCTTGATTGTGTTTTCTGTGTGCCTCGTGATTCCATTCCAGTCTCTCTAGCATTAGAATGGCTCAGTTCTTGATTTTTGATGTTAAGTTGTTGTTCAAACTTTCATAATGATGCTTGGACTGCTTAACCTAGAACTTGAGAACCAACTTATATACTTTGATGCTAAATTGCCTGGTCAGAACAGAATTTTTAAAAAATCACACTTGTAGTTTGTAGCCTTGATTGCATGAAAATGACCGAATCCGACTAGCAAACCAACTGTGAGCTTTTGATCCATTGCACGTAACTTGCAATTTTAATTCTTTTTGAGTGATTTTATGTTTGCTTGAATGAGTTAGAATTTGCATGAGACCTACTCGAGACCACACGATGACACGAGTTCTAGAATGATAGGGGCACCTAGATTCAGCTACTAAGCCAGATAGCCTACCTAACGATAAAATCCATTTGGTTTAACCCTTTGAGCTTGGCCTGTTCTTTCGGTTCGATATACATTACAGCCATTTCCCATTCTTTCATTTCCCCGTTGATCCCCTGTGGTTGTAGTTCTAGATTGACCTACCGGAAGTCAGTTTGTGGTAACCTGCCTATAGCCATTAAACAGGTGGTCTTAGCTATTATGTCCAGACGTGTAAACCCCTCTAGCAACTAAAAGAAAAAGAATCGACACAAAAGAAAAAAAAGAAAAAAAAAAAGAAGCAAGTTTAAAGTTTTTAGTTCAATAAAACGTTCTTCTCCCTACAAATGGAAGAACGAAGTCAAAAGAATAGTCAGAAAAAAAAATTATGTAAAGAAAAATGATAAAAGTGCTAGGTTGCTTGAGGGTATCATAGGACGAGCGTTCATTATTCCACCCGTGTCTGGTTAGACGGTAGGAAGCCGCAGATTAGATTCGAGGGAAGTTAGTCGAAAGCTACACCGCACAAAGCCATCATCATACATTCCCATCATCCATCTCATTATAAACCCATGTAGTGTAGAATTCGTTACAGTCCTAGCAGGGAAGTCCTTCTTGACTTGTTACTCGTGTTGTCACAGTGGTGGAGATGTGGTCGAATTGCAAACTTATGACAGAATTCGGTAACATAAAATGATTGAGAGCAGAAACACGTCCTTAAACACTGAGAGTGAGAGTTTCCCATTGTACTAAATATTTCCTGTGTGAGGAGTCTGGTCGGTCAGGTCAAATTCGTGCATAATTGGTTGCTACTACTTGTCATGTGCAGTTATTAGTGAGACCAGGTAGTTTGGCTGATCTGTATGCATGTTAGGTTTCTTGTTCTAGGATCTATCTGCCTAATAATTCCTTGTGTTTGATTGAACTCCAATTTAATCGATCTTATCATTTATGGACATGAGCGTTTCTATTCAGTTTGCTTGAGGACAAGCAACAGCTTAAGTGTGGGGTATTTTGATGACACTTGATTTGACGTGATTATCAGCCTCATTTAAGTGACATTTCCTTGCTTAAGACATGGTTTTTAGGGTAGAATAACGAATATTCAATCAATTGCCCTATCTCGTGCCATTTGTGTTACCTTGGCCCGTTTCGGGTCTATTTGATGGGTTTCTAGTGTTTTTATGTTAGCACAGGTTTTTGCCATCAAGTAAAGTAGCCAAGGACGTGTCTAAGGCGTTGGAACCTCGAGGAATTGCACCGAAATCGATCTAAGGAGCCAATCAAGTCGAAACAATTCCTGCCCCGGTTTACAAAGGAATTTTTGGCGAAAATATGTTCACAAATCCACTGATGTCAACTGCAGAGAGTTTTCGGCGAAAATACCAAGTTTTCGCTGAAAACTATTGGACCGAAAATTACAGAAGAAATCAACCGGCGGGCTCCCCATTTACACCAAGATTTTCGGCGAAAATACCCTAGTATTTTCGTCGAAAATATCAGGCAAAATCCGGTTGAATTAGGGTTAAGTATAAATACTTAACCGGCGGCCCAAAATCAAATATACTTTTCATAATCATAATTCCAAGAATTCTCTCAAGTTCTGGAGCCGAGAGTTTAGAGTCCGAAGAGCCGGAAAGAGATCATGATGCCATCCCTTCCATCTCGAAGACTCAGAGCTAGGATTGCAGTTTACCGAAGATCGAAGTCTGCCAGAGTCATCTTAATTAGGTTTTCAGATTCTTTTCTGTTCTTCCTCTAGATGATGAACTCTTTCTTTGTCTTTGATTCTTTTGTGATAAACATGAGTAGCTAAACTCTTAGAGCTTAGACTAGATGAACCCTAAGTGACCCAGGACTTTAAAGCGGTCACGGATCGGCGGTGATTAGATTCGAATTTCAATCAGTTTCTCTTTCATGTTTGATTTGTTCTTCATTGTTCATGTTTCTTGTCTGGATTGATCACCTAGATTAGATTCTGGTTAAGCTAAGGATAGAAGCGAACGCTCGCCTTACTTTAAAATATCAAATCGAAAAATTAACCTTATAATTGGAGCGTGCCTTTTGTAGGAACCGATTAGGGTTAATCCACTGCAAGAGTAACTCATAAATAGTTAGTAATTCCACCAGTTAAGTTAAGTCGTTGCGAGGGCGACCGTACCCGGGCGGCTAATTAATCTTGGTAGCTAGAACGGATAGAGCGAACGTTCGCCGGTCTTAAACCTAAGGGTTAGGAGTTATGGTGGTGTCTTAGAATTGATTGAATGAGAATCGAAATCCGCTGATCTGTTGATTGCCTATGCTCTGGGAACGAATGTGGATTCAAAGTCTAAGTTCGTCTGTCATCTCTGTTTTAATCAACCAATTTCCATTCTGTTCTTAGTTTCAATTTTTAATTTTTCTGCATTTCTTAGAATTAGAAGTCGTGGAACTCACACCACGCACGAAGTTTTTAAACCTGAGTAATTTGCTAGTTTATTTGAGTAGTCAATCATTAGAAGGCCCGTGGAATACGATCTACCCTAGCTTGTTAGCTTTGTTAGTTATTTGGTTGAACCCGCACAACGATCTTAGGTTCACCAGCAGGGTGGGTGCTACCTTCACAAGAGCGCAAGAACACTCAAATGAAGCCACTACTGACCATGACACCGCGTTGAAAGCGCCAAGGGAAGCATGGAAACATTCCAACAGTGAGCGAATAAAAGGGAGAAGGTGGTAAGTGAAGCCCGTTGCTGAAGGATTCCATCCAAACGCTATGCCAGTCTGGGGGACAATTCCCTATCGTGGAGAGCTAGGAAGCGACGGCGAATTCCCTGCCAGTAGGAAGTAAGGCCGTGGGTAGGACTTTTGGCGATTCAAGCTGCAGTACCTGATGGGAAGTATCCAGGGCCTACGACTTGTCGCTCGTCACAAGAAGCCCCCTGCCATATGTAACTCCAATTGTGGACAGTATAGCCGCCATTTTTGTCCGTGGCTTCTGGATCAATTTCAAATTGGAGGAGTGCTCTAGTGAAGCCCACCTGGTGGACCCCCAGTAAGGTAAGGCAAGCACAGTGGTGGAAGCATCTCCGTGACAGACCTCGTCGTCAGAAGGAGGAGGAGATGACTGGCGCGAGGTTTGTATGCGAAAGGGAGGAGCCCCCATTTCAATGGAAATGGTGGTGGTAGTGGAAGGAGAAGAGGAAGGATCAGAACCTAGTTCGTAGGAAATTTCTTGATTTTGGCTATCGGTGGAGGAGCTCATGGGGAGAGAAGAGAGATAATCACAGGAGCAAGATTAAGCAGAAGGATAAAGAGAAATGGAGGAATCACATACCAGGAGGGGGGGGGGGCGAGGTGCACCAGACATCCTAAGAGTACGAAAAAGGGGAAATGGGCAAAGCAAGATGGAGGTAAGAGATCGAAAATGGATGTAGCAAAGATTGCAGAGGAACAGAGAACAGATGATCTTAAGAAAGATTGAAAGCGTGAAAAGAGAGTTGGGAGGAAGAGGAGGAGTTTATAAAGGAAAGGAAGAATAGTCTAGAAGGGAGGGGGTAGTAAACCATCAGCGGTTGAAGAATGGCTCACGCGCGCAGCTGATGAGACAGGCTATAGGCGAACGATGACATAGAGGAAATTATGAAAACACCTGGATTCCCTGAATTCCTCGGCAAGCTTCTATGAAAGTTACAAAAAGGCCCTAGAAGACAAAAAGGCCCTAGAAGTCAAAAAGGCGCGCGTGTAGTGGGAGATGACACGTGGGAAGCAGTAGGAGGCCACGGGCGATCAATAATGAACAATGAGGGAAAAGCTGTCAAGCGATTGCCAACTTCCAAGTAAAGCGATCACAAGCCCTTACCTAAGTAAACGCTTAGCTAAAGGGCTTGGGGGCAATTGATGGGCCCCAGCCCCGACGATCTTGGTCTTCGAAGCAAAGCGATCTTAAGCCCTTACCTAAGCTGAAGCTTAGTGATGACACTCGAATTGACGTGATTATCAGCCTCATTTAAGCGACATTTCATTGCTTAAGACACGTTTTTTATGGTAGAATAGTGAATATTCACTCAACAGATCCATCTCATGCTTTTTGTGTTACCTTGGCCCATTTTCGGTCTATTTGATGGTTTTCTAGTATTTTCGTGTTAGCACAGGTGTTCGCCATCGAATATGGTAGCCAAGGACGTGTCTAAGGCACCGGAACCCCGAGGAATCACACCCGAATCAACCAGAAAAGTCATTCAACTCAAAAGAATTCCTACTCCATTTTACACATAGATTTTCGGCGAAAATACCCTTGGGTTTTCGCCGAAAATGAAAGAAGAAATCCACTGTCCCGATCAAGAAGAAGTTTTTGGCGAAAACCTTGGGAGTTTTCGCGGAAAACCCTACGCCATTTAAGCCCGAAGAAACAGACGGATCAAGTTAACATTTGAGCAGATATTTTCGCCAAAAATATCCTTGGATTTTTGGCGAAAATCCCAGTGAAAAAGCAGCAGTCACCGGTTAGGTTTAAATACTGAATGAAGCGGCTAAATAAGGGAACACAACTTATATCAGAAATTACACACAATTTGGAGATGGGACGAAGAATCTCAAGACTAAGAAAAAGAGAGAACGAGTGGATAGAGTTCGAGGAGCCAGGAACGGATCGTGACGCCATCCATCCATCTCGGAGAGCCAGTGCTAGGAGTTGAAGATCCAGCAGATTGAAGCTGCCAGGAGTCGTCGAAATTAGGTTTTACAGTTCTTCTATGTCTTCCCTACCTGAGATGTATTCTTTGTATGTCTTCGATTCTTCTGTATTGAATATGAGTAGCTAAACTCGTATAGCTTAGATTAGATGAACCCTAAGTGACCCAGGGCTTTAAAGCGGTCACGGATCGGCGGTGATTAGATTCGAAATTCATTCAGTTTCTCCTTCATGTTTGATTTGTTCTTTGTTCTCTGTGTTTATTGTCTGGTTTGGCCACCTAGATTAGAATCTTGTTAAGCTAAGGATAGAAGCGAACGCTCGCCTTACTTTAGAACATCAAGTTGAACAATTAACCTTATAATTGGAGTGTGCCTTTCGTAGGAACCGGTTAGGGTTAATCCACTGCAAGAGTAACTAATAAATCATTAGAATTTGCACCAGTTAGTTAAGTCGTTGCGAGAGGCGACCGTACCCAGGCGGCTAATTAATCGTGGTAGCTAGATCGGATATAGCGAATGTTTGCCAATCTTAAACCTAAGGGTCAGGAGTTATGGTGGTGGCTGAGAACTGAATGAACTAGAATCAGAAACCGATGATCTGTTGATTGCCTATGCTCTAGTGATCTAAGGGGGATTCGAAATCTAAGCTTGTCTGTCTTCTGTCTTAGTCAATCAATCAATAGTTATTTGCTTTAATTTCATTTCAACCAGTCTTTGCATTTTTAGTATAGAAGTCGTGGAACTCACACCACGCACTAAGTGTTTTAACATTGAATTTAAATCACCAACCTATTTGAGTAAGGAAGTAGAGGAGACTCGTGGAATACGATCTACCCTAGCTTCACAGCTTGGTAGTTTATTTGATTGACCGCTATTCTGCAGCTCATCACTTAGCTAAAGGGCTTGGGGGAAAATGATGGGCCCCAACCCAAACGACCATGGGCTTTAAGGTGGCCGAAAGACAAAGCCTACGGAGAGGCGATCACAACAGTCAGACCCATGCCCATTGGCGGTGATCGGTAAGCCCAACCCAAAGTGGTAGGTGATAACCAGCAGGCGGCCCGCTGCAGCAGACCCTAGGGTTTGCATGGAGCATGTACACGTGTCAGAATCCTAGGGATAGCTCTATGGACAGCTGAGATCGTAACGTGGTTACCAAGACATAGGTACTATAAATACAACCTCAGACCCAACGAACAAAGGATAGACACTTTTTTACCCAGCAGACCAAACATCCGCGATACGTTATTCCGTTCACTCTCTCTCCACCCCACTATAATCACCTCACAATTACCTAAACTGACTACTACTTTCCCCTCTTACTCACGAGGTACCCCATCAACCAAGGACCAAATGACAGGGCCTTCCACAATGACTAGTCTGGAACAGGAGTCTTCCTTCAAAGAGTATGTAGGGGAGGGTGACAAAATAGTGATTGCAAGAGGCTGGGATTGGAGAGGAGTGTATCGGGAGAAAGATGAAGTGAAAAAGTAAATTAATGGCGTGGGATTTAAGAAGAAATTATTTTTTGCTATTTTAGAGGAAGGAGAGAAGATAAGATAGGAAAAAGACGACAACACATGATCTAGGGTTTCTTCAAGTTGAGAGAGAAAACTCTCTGACTTCTCTCTAGAGCCCAACGACTCTCCTTATCCATTCCATTGGAATCCAACCCACCCAACCGGGGTATGGAAAAGCCATCCTTGGCTCTAGATCTATGGACAAGCAAGGAGACCTTCAACGGCAACCAAGCTTACTTCACCTCTGCCCCTCTCATCCTACCACCAACCCTGACATAACCGGCATGAAGAAACTTCAAGAAGAGAGTAGTGCCTTCTACCTGTCCTTTCAACCTTTTTCCATTTCATGAAGTCCAAGTTGCCCGCTTCTACATTTATGACCAAAAATATTACTCTACAATCTCTCCCCCTCTCATTTACTCCTCCCCAGTAGTCCACTATCTCTTAACTTCCCCAAAACTTGAAACACTCCGAGTGATTCCCAACCCTTTAACTCGTACAAATAAATGTGAGCAGATCCCACCAGATCCAGGTTTTAAAACCAAAAACCAAAAAGATCACTTGAAGTCGGTTTCCCCATTCCCACCAAGATCTGAGAAACTATTTACTCCTAGCCAATGTAGTCAAAATCTTGATTCCACGTGAAATCGAAAATATGGGTGAAATCGAAATTGTAGTTTTTAATCATAAAAACGTAAGATTTTATGAACTACTATCAAAACATTTAAGTCAACAACATATTACGATAGGAAGACCATTACCCAACTTTGAAAAGTCTAGATAAGAAAAAAGAGAGAATGTCAGCTGATGACACTCGAATTGACGTGATTATCAGCCTCATTTAAGCGACATTTCTTTGCTTAAGACATTGTTTTTAGGGTAGAATGATGAATATTCAACCGATTGCCCTATCTCATGCCACTTGTGTTACCTTGGCCCGTTTCGGGTCTATTTGATGGTTTTCTAGTGTTTTTACGTAAGCACAGGTTTTTGCTGTTAAATAAAGTAACCATGGATGTGTCTGAAGCATTGGAACCTCGAGGAATTGAACCGGAATCGGTCAAAGAAGCCATTCAAGTTCGAACAAATTCTGCCCAGTTTATACACATATTTTCGGCAAAACTACCCTTTGGTTTTCGCCGAAAATGGAAGAAGAAACCACTGGCCGATTGAGAGGAAGATTTCGACGAAGATACCATGGAGATTTCACTGAAAACAAAAGGAAGAATTCACTGTCCCGAGTATGAAGAAATTTTCGCCGAAATCCCTTCACTATTTTCGGCGAAAATCCCAGTTGAATTCAGGAGAATATCGGGTTGGTATAAATAGAGAACTCGGGGCTATTATCGGAGAAGACGAACCATCACTTAACACACATCACTTTTTACAACACACACACATAAACGACGACAGAGAGAGAGGCATGGCGAGTAGATAGAGTTCGAGGAGCAGGAACGGATCGTGACGCCATCCATCCATCTCGGAGAGCCAGTGCGAGGAGTTGAAAATCCAGCAGATTTGAGCTGCCAGGAAACATCGAAATTAGGTTTTGCAGTTCTTCTCTGTCTTCCTACCTGAGATGTATTTCTAGTCTGTCTTCGATTCTTCTGTATTGAGTATGAGTAGATAAACTCGTGTAGCTTAGATTAGATGAACCCTAAGTGACTCAGGGGCTTAAAGCGGTCACGGATTGGCGGTGATTAGATTCGAAATTCATTCAGTTTCATCTTGCATGTTTGATTTGTTCTTCGTTTTCTGTGTTTCTTGTCTGGTTTGGCCACCTAGATTAGATTCTTGTTAAGCTAAGGATAGAAGCGAACGCTCACCTTACTTTAAAACACCAAATCGAACAGTCAACCTTATAATTGGAGCGTGCCTTTCGTAGGAACCGATTAGGATTGATCCATTGCTAGAGTAACTCATTAATCACTAGAATTTGCACCAGTTAAGTTAAGTCGTTGCGAGAGGTGACCGTACCCGGGCGGCTAATTAATCATGGTAGCTAGATCGGATAGAGCGAACGTTCGCCAGTCTTAAACCTAAGGGTCAGGAGTTATGATTGTGTCTATGAACTGAATGAACTAGAATCGAAAATCGCTGGTCTGTGACTGTTGTTGCCTTTGTGATCTAAGGGGAATTCGAAATCTAAGCTTGTTTGTCATCTTTTTAGTCAATTAATCAATCTTCAATCTTTCTTCGGTTTAACTTTCATTTCTTCTTATTTTTGCATTCTTAGTATAGAAGTCGTGGAACTCACACCACGCACAACTTGTGTTTGAACTTGAATTAAAACTGTCAACTCCTTGGAGTAAGGAAGTAGAGGAAACCCCTGGAATACGATCTGCTATAGCCTTTTATTAGCATTAGTAGTTATTTGGTTGAACGCATCACAACGACACGTTCACCAAATTGCCGTTGCCGGGGACTCTTCTACTTCATTGAAAGAAGAGTTGGCATTTTTATTCTTCTACCTTTCCATCTTTCATTTCCATCACACTTCGATTTTACACCGGTTGTGTTTGTTTTTGTCTCGTGCAGATCATAGCAGGTACAGAAGCAGATCACATCCGTTCCGTCTTCCTTTACCGCAATGGTTACTCTTAAGAGTGTTGCGGACTACAGTAAGCCGCGCGCATCTAACCTCCGTTCACCCATCACCGTGCTTACTAATGATGATGATCCCGACTATGAGATTCAGATTCCTCTCTTGGAGCTAATCTCTAGGGACATACAATTCGAGGGAAGACCAGATGATAATCCCTGCACACACATAACCAACTTTTTGGTTGTCTGCGACACCTTCAAGTCTGGGAATCTCAATAAGAATGCATTATATCTCCGAGCTTTCCCGTTTTCTATCAGAGGTGCAGCTAAACAATGGCTTAGTAGCAAACCGCCAGGTCATTACACTGAATGGGAGGCATTAGCTCAAGATTTTGTTGAGGAATACTTTCCTCCTGCAAGAACAACTGCTTATAAAGACCGCATCTCCAGGTTCACTCAGAGAGAGGATGCAAGCCTGTATGACACTTGGAACGAATTTCAGTCTCTTCTCTTCGACTTCCCTCACCATGGGTATGAACAGAGACAGCTGGCTAAATTCTTTACTCGGGGTATGCGCAAAGAATCTGCAAACTGGGTCAACACCTTAGCCGGCGGAGATTGCACCGCTCTCACTCCTCAGGATGCTCTTCTGCATTTTGCTGACTGTGCGTCGAAATCTAGAAACTGGGAGAGGCACATAGAAGGAACCAAGAGTCAGAGCCAGAGTCAGATAAATGTTGCAGAGCAGATCAAGGCAGAAGTTCAGAAGCATCTGCAAGCAGCTGGTATCCCTCTCGACTCTCCGTCAGCTACCGTCTTTTCGGTTGACTGTGGATGGTGTGGATCATGTGCTCATAGCGGCGGAAGTTGCCTCAATTTCGGTGCAGCAGAAGTCTTGTCTACTGAGGAGGTAAACTTCATTGATCAAGGTTTTGCCAACAATCAGAAAGGCTATGCCGGTTACAGAAACTACGTGCCACGGAAGCAAAGCAACCGGTTGGTAGATCCTTATTATAGACCTCCAAGATTCATTGGAGGGCAACACCAGTTTCAGGCGAAGCCGTGCTACAATAGAGATATGGACTATGGGAGGAAGTTTGATCAGATCATGAGCCGATTTGACGACCATGACATTCAGTTAAAAGCCCAAGCCGCACTTAATCAAGGAAAAAAGGCTCAAACCCAGAGGATAGAAGATGCGGTACTCAATATGGCGAAACTTTTTACTAGCAATCCTCTCCTTAATCCAGAAGCATTTCAAGCAGACTCCGATATAAGGAGTGAACACGCTCAAGCTATTACCACTAGTTGCGGCAAGCAAACAACTGATCCAAAAGCTCCGGAACCTGACATGATACCAGATACTAGTGCTGCCATGGATATGCCAGAAATAGAAGATATCACAGAAGAGGAAGAAGAAGCACCTGCTCCTCCTCTGCCGCCCAAGACAGCCCCTGAACCTGTCTTGGCGCCATATGTACCTAGGATTCCTTTTCCAAAAGCTGCAAGGAGCACAGCCAAGGATCACGACACTCAGTATAAGAAATGGTACAATGTTCTTAAGACTGCAGAAATCAAGATACCAGTGACAGACGCTGTAGAGATTATACCACCACTTGGGAAGTTCTTTAAAGACCTCGTGAAGAAAGTGAAGAGTGGCGAGGTGTACTCTATCACGCTCACTAATGAATGCGCATCTATTCTAGGTGCGCCATCTCCCATTCGACAGCCGCCACCACCCCCAGCTAAGTGTCCTGATCCCGGTTCTTTTACATTACCGTGCATTATTAATGGCATTCAAATTGATCGCAGCCTGGTTAATTCTGGTGCTTCTATTAATGTTATGCCTGTCTATCTATATGAAAAGTTGAATCTAGGGCAATTAAAACCGATTACTCTGCATCTCGTTTTAGCCGATAGGTCTGTCAAACGGCCTAGAGGTATAGTAGAAGATGTAACTGTTTGTTGTGGTCCGTTTACTATACTGGCAGATTTTGTTGTTTTAGATACTCGTGAGCTAGACGGAACACTTATCCTAGGTCGACCTTTCTTAGCAACTGCTGGTGTGAATATAAATTGCAAACAAGGCTTATTAACTTTAAGTGTAGGTCAAGAGAGTGTTGCATTCCGCATTAAAGATAGCATGAGATATTCTATTGCTCAAGATGATAAATGTTATGTTGTTGATCCCTTAGAGACGACCTCGGCCGACTCCATTACTAATGCTTTATCTAGTGATCCGCTAGAGTTGTGTTTGATTTCAGGGATTGATAATGCGTTAGACGACCCAGAGCAGCGCTTATGGCAAGATGAGCTAGATGAACAAAAGGCAACATTCACACCCTTACATGCGCCTCCACACATCGAACCAGCTTCGAATCGGATTACTACTTCATATGAGAATCCACCAGAACTTACTCTGAAGGAGCTGCCTGACCACTTAGAGTACGCATTTCTGGGAAAGGATTGCCAGTTACCTGTCATTTTCAATGCGAATCTATCTCCCGAGCAGAAAGAGCAACTGATTGGGCTACTCAAGAAGCATGTCCGAGCTATTGCCTGGCAGTTGGCAGACATCAGAGGCATCTCCGAAACCTTCTGCAAACACCGGATAGTTGTTGATGAAGAATTCAAACCAGTCAGACAACCGCAATGCCGACTTAACCCTCAGATGCAGGAAGTCGTAAAGAAAGAAGTACTCAAGCTTCTAGATGCCGGTATCATCTATCCTATCGCCGACAGTCCTTGGGTCAGCCCGACTCAAGTCGTCCCAAAGAAAAGAGGAATCACAGTCATCCCTAATCCAAAGGGTGAACTCATTCCCACCCGAACAGTTACAGGATGGAGAGTCTGCATCGATTATCGATGACTAAATGATGCCACCAAGAAGGATCACTTCCCACTGCCGTTCATCGATCAGATGCTTGAACGATTGGCTGGTCATGAATACTACTGCTTCTTAGACGGGATGTCCGGTTACTTTCAGATCCCCATTGAGCTTGCTGATCAAGAGAAGACGACCTTCACATGCCCGTTCGGTACGTTTGCTTATCGTCGTATTCCCTTTGGATTATGTAATGCTCCTGCTACTTTTCAGAGATGTATGCTTGCAATATTTGGAGATCTGGTAGAGAATGTAGTAGAGGTGTTCATGGATGACTTCTCTGTCTATGGAGATTCATTTTCAAAGTGTTTGGCTAATCTGGATAAGGTGTTAGCTCGTTGTGAGGAGACCAACCTAGCCCTTAGCTGGGAGAAATGTCACTTCATGGTTACCGAAGGCATTGTTCTAGGCCACAGGATCTCTAAGACTGGTATAGAAGTCGATCGTGCTAAGCTTGAGACCATTGCCAGTCTACCACCGCCGACCTCAGTCAAGACAGTTCGAAGCTTCCTCGGTCATGCTGGATTCTACCGGAGATTCATCCAAGACTTCTCCAAGATCGCTCTACCAATGACCAAGCTACTCGAGAAAGATGCTCCGTTCGTCTTTGACAAAGCCTGTCTTGAAGCCTTTGAGACTCTGAAGACTCAACTCACCACCGCACCGATTCTTCAAGCACCAGATTGGAATCTCCCATTTGAGATCATGTGCGATGCTAGTGATTTCGCCGTTGGCGCGGTTCTAGGTCAGAGGAAGGAGAAGAGATTTCATCCTATCTACTTTGCGAGTAAGACACTCAATGATGCTCAGAGAAACTACACTACTACGGAGAAAGAGCTCCTAGCTATCGTTTTCTCCTTTGATAAGTTTAGACAGTATCTGGTTCTTTCGCATACCATTGTCTACACAGATCATGATGCTCTGCGCCATCTTTTAGCTAAGCAAGATTCGAAGCCACGTCTCATCCGGTGGATCCTTCTCCTCCAAGAATTCGACATAGAAATTAAAGACAAGAAAGGAGCAGAGAACTTAGCAGCAGATCATCTTTCTCGACTCGAGGAATCACAAACAGGTAAGTCTACTACCCCTATCAATGATTCTTTCCCTGACGAGCTGTTGCGTGTTGAAACGTATGAACAGGTTAATAGCATAGCTATTGAGCCCTGGGCAATCCCTCACGCTCAAGATTTGAGTAATGCTACCGATTCGGAAGAGCCATGGTATGCTACCCTGGCCAATTATCTTTCTCACGGCATTATACCTCCTGAGCTGGATTACAATGCACGTAAGAAATTGATCAAGGAATCCAAGTCATACTTCTGGGATGAGCCGTTCTTATACCGCATCAGCCTTGACGGAATGATCCAGAGATGTTCTCTTACATTGAAGCAGCGGACATCATTCACAAATGCCATGAAGGACCGTTCGGAGGACATTTCTACTGCGAGGAAAGTACTCGAAACAGGTTTCTACTGGCCCTCAATCTTTAGTGATTGCGATGTTTTTGCTAGACGTTGTGATGCATGCCAGCGATCAGGTAACATCTCTAACCGTAATGAGATGCCCCAAATTGTTTCTTTAACTGTTGAAATCTTTGATGTATGGGGAATTGATTTTATGGGTCCGTTCACGCCCTCCAACGGAAACAAGTACATTCTTGTCGCCGTTGATTATGTTTCTAAGTGGGCTGAAGCTGAGGCTTTACCCACTAATGATTCTAGAGTGGTGGGTCGGTTCCTTACCCGTCTTTTCACGCGTTTTGGTTCACCGCGCTTCATCATAAGCGACAGGGGTACCCACTTTCATGGACAACTCGACCGGGTGTGCAAACGTTTCGGCGTCACCCACCGTATATCCAATGCTTACCATCCTCAAGCGAACGGCCAAGCGGAAGTGACAAACCGTGAGCTCAAGCGGATTCTTGATAGGACGGTTGGCCGGTCTCGCAAGGACTGGTCATCTAAGCTCAATGATGCCCTATGGGCATATCGAACTGCCTACAAGACTCCCATCGGTACCTCACCGTATCAGCTGGTCTATGGCAAGGCATGCCATTTACCAGTTGAGCTTGAGCACAAGGCATTCTGGGCTAACAAAGAGTAGAACATGAGCTATGCAGTAGCAGGTAGTAACCGCCACGACCAGATCGCGGAGCTTGAGGATCACCGACTCCATGCATATGAAAGCACGAGGTTATATAAAGAGCGCACGAAGAAAATTCATGACTCTCAATTGAAGACGATCAAGCAGTTCTATCCCGGAGAACAAGTGCTTTTATATAACTCTCGCTTGAAACTGTTCCCGGGTAAATTAAAATCCCGGTGGTCTGGCCCTTATACCGTGGTCCGCCAGACACCCTTAGGCAGCGTCTACATTTAAATGCACGATCAGGAGCCGTTCGCGGTCAACGGACATCGGCTTAAGCAGTATCTGCAAGGGTTAGCCGTATCATCCATAGACGTGCACTACCTCGTTTTGGAATCCTGACACGAATCCAGGTATCGTCTGGCTCACGGACGTTAAACAAGAGCGCTTCGTGGGAGGCAACCCACGGATGGAGTCAGTTATTTTTCATCTCGACTTGTTTTGTTTTGAAATCTTGCATGTTAAAAAAAAAAATGTCCGCCGGTTTTTCAAACCATTTTCGCCAAAACTGAACCGTTCTTTTCGCCGAAACCATTGTTCTAATTCGACCTGATCCTCCTGTCCATACTTTTCGAACCGAAAACCCACATCCTTCGCCAAAACGATTTCTTCCATTCTAACTGCCATTTTCGCCGAACATCCTACTTTCTTTTCGCCAAAAAATTTGGTTCAATTACCCCTGTTCCACCTGTCTATCATTTTCGCCGAAACTTAGGCTCCATTTTCGCCAAAATCACCATGCTTTCCTTCGACTATATAAGCGGATCCACCACCATATTTTCGCCCCCCCCCCCCCCCCCGAAACCGAAAACATAACAAACCCCTCCCCTACTTTCAACATCCCGATCGCCTTGCCGCCGCCGCCTTCAATCCGCCCGACCGCCGCCGCCCCACTGAGCAGTAGCCGCCACCCATCTCCTGGGCCTGCCCTAGTTCCCAACCCTAGAATCGGAGACTTTCAGCTCTGGTTCCGGCCGACCTAGTTTTCAAGTTTTTCCCTGTTTTCGTGGAGTTCCAATCGTTTTCTCGAATCATGTCTTCACGGTTAGTTGTTCAACCATTGATTGTGCATCTTTTGGCTTGTTAACTTCCGGTTTTCGGCATGGTTGACCATGGTTGACTTTTCGGTTCTCCCTCATTCTTCTTGAATGCTTTGTCGGTGTCAATTGGCTAGGTTCTGGTGTTGTTTTTGTGGCCTTTTAGGAAGCGTGACTTGTTGTCTGTGCGATCGTGTTCTTGACTCATTCCATTATTTATGCTTGCCGAATGAATTGACGGTTCTTCAATGATATATCTTAATTCTGTGATCTCACACTAAGTGTGGGGTAAGAGTCTTGTAATCTAATGCTGGTCGTCTCTGAGTTGTATTTTACAGGGCTCCAAAGCGTTTTAAGACTACCAGTGCAGATAGAGCGCAGCGATCATTAGCTCGCCAAAGCAAAACACCACCTTCTCGACGTCCCGCGCCAGCTGCACAGACATCGACGGCTGTGGCCACCATTCCAGAGGAGGCACCGACTCCTGCGTCCCCTATTTCTTCTATTCCTACGCCTGCCAATGGGGTCATACATCCTTTCATCGCCGCCCTGGAGCCGCACCAGCTCGAGGTCTTTCTGAAGATCAAAGACATCCCTCCGGCTAAGGTGGCAGTTCTGTCTCTTGACAGTCTCAAAGCGCACAATCCGGCTTGGCACTCGACAATTGACACCGCTCTTAGTCAAGCCGGATTGCGAGTGCTGACCACTCATGGATCCTCGTACCCGCTTGTCGCCCTCCAGGAGTTCTGGAGTTCATTTCGGCGTCTCACCCTGAAGCCCTTTCGTGAGCAGAAATTCATTTCCTTTCACCTCGGTGGTGTTCTTCATGAGAAGTCCCTTCGCGAGTTCGGCCGCTTGCTGGATCCGCACGTCAATTTCGATACTGCATTAGCTGGCTTTGAGGACACATACTCCATCACCAGTGCTCCTTACCCAAATGTGTGGAAATGGGCATGCTGCGAGGATGAGAGCTCACCTATCGTCCACCCCACGGTCGGTGACATATTTCACCCTGTTCTTAAATTCTTGCATTATGTTTGGGTACAGTCTCTGTGTTTTTGCAGCAAGACGAGCCGCCACCATGTTTCTCTGGAGGAGCTCGTATTGTTCCGTGCTTTAGAGGAAGATGCCAACCTGCACCCCGGCTGGTGGCTTGCACGATTCTTTCACAAGCGCACTACCGCCAAGAAGATTCCTACTGAGCTTCCAGGTGGCTCCTTCATTTCTATTCTGATCGACAACCTCCAGCTCGGTGATAAATGGGGCCCAGATATTCCTCGCATCCCGATTGAGCCTATAGGCGCTGAACTTGCATTAGCACGGCACATCGACCTTTCAGAGACTATTGAGCATTGCACATCGCTCCCTCATCGCACGACCCAGCCAGTTGACCGCCCACCATCGCGAGCGCAAATCACCGCGGAAATGAATGAAAGGCTGGTGCGTATTGAGAAGTGGCAGCTAGACTACTCGGCTGGTTCGTTGCAATGGCAGAAGGACCGAGTAGCACATGAGGAGACTCAGAATGAGTGTTGGTCCACTCTACAGCAATTCATGGCTGACCAATCAGCCAGACACATGGACGAGCTCGCCTGGCGACAGCAGATGGAGCAGCGGTTCGCCATATCCTCCATTCCCATTGCACCTCCACCTCCTCCTGCGGAACAGTGATCAGGTTGCTTCTATCTTTTTCCTTTCTTTTCTTTCTTCTTTTCGGGTCTCGACCCAATTTTCTTCTGTGTGGATTCGGGACACTTGTCCCGGTGTCCTTTTGTTCTTTTTGTTGTTTGTGTTTTGTAGGATTTTGAGTAACTCTGCTCCGCGCCGGACTCTCCGTGCTCATCCGCTACACCACCCATCACCTTCCAGGTTCTTCGTAACTCTCTACTCTAGATTAGTCCTGTGAGGACACAGAACAGTTTAAGTATGGGGTAGGGTGTTAGATAACCATGCATGATCTTGATTGCCTATATCTTTGTGTGTGCCTCGTGATTCCTGTCCAGTTCTCTAGCATCGAATTGCTCAATTCTTGACTTTGGATGTTAAATTGACTTCAATTTTGAACAATGACGTCTAGACTGTTCCACTTAGAACCTGTAACCAATGTGTCAGAACTGATATTAAATGAGTCTAGGTCAGAACAGATCATAAATCACTTCTGTAGTTGGAACTGGAATTAATTGAATCAACCAACTTGTAACAACAAAGCTCGATAACACCGTTCTAAGATGATAAATGCTAGTTTCTTCCATGTTTTTCAGTCCATATTTGATCACCTGTGATTGTGGCTTGAGATTAGACGGAAATCCAATCCGAAATCTTGTGTAAAAAGTTATAACTAGCTAAGATTAAGTGGCTAAATGGTTAAATCAAGTAATCAAGTTGTGCTAATCAATGCTAAGTTCTTTAAAGTGCTGAAAATAAAGCTAGGCAAGCCCGACACCTAAGTGAAGTGTTCGGGTTGAGCACTAGCAAAGGCACAAATACTGTGAGCTAGGCAGGTCCAACACCTAAGTGAAGTGTTTGGTATCGAGCACTAGTATGCAGTAAATAAATTAAAGAAAGTTTGAATCTTGAAAGAAATTGTTGTTTAAATCGGTCCTAGCTAGAACGTGTAACGTACAGATCTAGAAGCGGATGAAGTCGAGTCGATAGCCACGTCACTTTTCCTGCCTCCGCGTCCATATCATGGCCAGAGCTTAAAGTCGTTTTGATTAGAATTGGTGTTATCGTAGTCGGTTAATCATGATTAATTGTTTTGCTGAGAAAAATCTGTGTTGAAACCACTACTGGAAGTGTGCAGAAATCAGTATGATGGGAAACTTGTTTGGTTGATATTCTTGCATGTGTAGGTCACTCTTTCTACGTGGAACAGTCTAAACCAAATCGTTAGAATTGAATCTCAGTTTAATCTCGTGTCATTTGTGAATTTGAGCGTGTTTCTATTCAGTTTGCTTGAGGACAAGCAAAAGCTTAAGTGTGGGGTATTTGATGACACTCGAATTGACGTGATTATCAGCCTCATTTAAGTGACATTTCTTTGCTTAAGACATTGTTTTTAGGGTAGAATGACGAATATTCAACCGATTGCCCTATCTCATGCCACTTGTGTTACCTTGGCCCGTTTCGGGTCTATTTGATGGTTTTCTAGTGTTTTTACGTAAGCACAGGTTTTTGCCGTCAAATAAAGTAACCATGGATGTGTCTGAAGCATTGGAACCTCGAGGAATTGAACCGGAATCGGTCAAAGAAGCCATTCAAGTTCGAACAAATTCTGCCCAGTTTATACACATATTTTCGGCGAAACTACCCTTTGGTTTTCGCCGAAAATGGAAGAAGAAACCACTGGCCGATTGAGAGGAAGATTTCGGCGAAGATACCATGGAGATTTCGCCGAAAACAAAAGGAAGAATTCACTGTCCCGAGTATGAAGAAATTTTCGCCGAAATCCCTTCACTATTTTCGGTGAAAATCCCAGTTGAATTCAGGAGAATATCGGGTTGGTATAAATAGAGAACTCGGGGCTATTATCGGAGAAGACGAACCATCACTTAACACACATCACTTTTTACAACACACACACATAAACGACGACGGAGAGAGAGGCAGGACGAGTAGATAGAGTTCGAGGAGCAGGAACGGATCGTGATGCCATCCATCCATCTCGGAGAGCTAGTGCGAGGAGTTGAAAATCCAGCAGATTTGAGCTGCCAGGAAACATCAAAATTAGGTTTTGCAGTTCTTCTCTGTCTTCCTACCTGAGATGTATTTCTGGTCTGTCTTCGATTCTTCTGTATTGAGTATGAGTAGATAAACTCGTGTAGCTTAGATTAGATGAACCCTAAGTGACCCAGGGGCTTAAAGCAGTCACGGATCGGCGGTGATTAGATTCGAAATTCATTCAGTTTCATCTTGCATGTTTGATTTGTTCTTCGTTTTCTGTGTTTCTTGTCTGGTTTGGCCACCTAGATTATATTCTTGTTAAGCTAAGGATAGAAGCGAACGCTCGCCTTACTTTAAAACACCAAATCGAACAGTCAACCTTATAATTGGAGTGTGCCTTTCGTAGGAACCGATTAGGATTGATCCATTGCTAGAGTAACTCATTAATCACTAGAATTTGCACCAGTTAAGTTAAGTCGTTGCGAGAGGCGACCGTACCTGGGCGGCTAATTAATCGTGGTAGCTAGATCGGATAGAGCGAACGTTCGCCAGTCTTAAACCTAAGGGTCAGGAGTTATGATGGTGTCTGTGAACTGAATGAACTAGAATCGAAAATCGCTGGTCTGTGACTGTTGTTGCCTTGGTGATCTAAGGGGAATTCGAAATCTAAGCTTGTTTGTCATATTTTTAGTCAATTAATCAATCTTCAATCTTTCTTCGGTTTAATTTTCATTTCTTCTTATTTTTGCATTCTTAGTATAGAAGTCGTGGAACTCACACCACGCACAACTTGTGTTTGAACTTGAATTAAAACTGTCAACTCCTTGGAGTAAGGAAGTAGAGGAAACCCCTGGAATACGATCTGCTATAGCCTTTTATTAGCATTAGTAGTTATTTGGTTGAACGCATCACAACGACACGTTCACCATCAGCTCTTAAGCGGTCATTCGAGGAAGTAATAATTAGATTTTAGACACTTTTTAGTAATAACTTCTAACTTAATTAATCAAAATCTATAAAAAATCAATTTAATTTAATTATCTTTGTTCTGACTTATATGTAGTTGTACAAACTAGTAATTTCCCATAGAAAATAAAATCGTAAAATACAAGAAAAATCGTTGATTTTATAAGATTCTAAGATTTTGATCGAGATTTTACTAGATTTTACCACCCATAGATTTTGCGTGGAATCAAGATCGCTAGAGACCAGTGAGATCGTAAAACCGTAAGATTTTACAATTAAAATCGGGATTTTGACTACGTTGCTCCTAGCATTTGCCCTAGATTTGCGGAGTTTAAGACACCTGGGTTCCAGATCTTTCTTACGCACCTGACTCCCCTACAAACCCAACAAGATCTGAGCTCCTGCAAAGAATTTAAAGAAGTTTCTCACAGAGAGGCGATCCCTCTGAAGAGATCGGAGGTGAAGTTAATGTTCGTTACCCTTACAAAGAGCCCTTGCGAGTCCCCTGAGGCTACTTACCCAAACACTGGAGCTGTCTTATTAGGCTTAATCCCAAAATTAACTCCAAGCAAGAGAACAATACAGACTCCTCCTAGTTTATTACCTTTACCCAACAGATAAAGCTTTGGACTGTTCAGAGCCATAACAAATCCGAGAAACTTCTACCTGGAAATCCACCTTTTCTTGAGAATCGGCCTCCTTTGTTGACGTGAACCGCTGCAACTGTGGGCAGACGACCCTTGAACACCGCAAGTTGAGACCGTGCAACGAGGTAGAACCATCATGAACAGGGGCGGGATGAGGACTTTGACCCGTCAGCTATATAACAGCTGGGAACCAGAAGTATCAAGTCGTAGACGCCACACCAAGAGATGGATGCTCTTGATGATAAGTCGGCCTTCAGTATCGCAACATGCAGATACAATAAGGATTTCAGAACAAAGTTCTTTCAAAGGGGGTTGTTTATTTCATAAAAGTTGTGTCTACAAAGGGTGGCCGGCGGCCTCCTTATATAGGTGAGGGAACAAGCTCTCCTCCCTAAACACTAACTCCTAAATAAGAATAAAATAAAGAGTCCTATTCCAAAAAAGTCTCCTAAAACCCCTAAAAAAATCCTACAAAAAAGGAAAAACAATTAAATAGTCTTTAAATCAAAGAAAACAACTCAAATAGGATTGAAACACACAAAACCCTAATCCGGCGGTTTAGGGTTTCCTTGTTTGGGCCTTGGCGCCGGGCTTCTTCTTCACGGGTGGTCCTTCGTCGGGCCTTGGGGCCTGATGCTCCGGGCTGGCCTAGGGGCTAGGGCCTTGCCAAAAGGCTCGGGCCACCTGATGGTTAGCCTCATAAAATCCTCCCGATCGGCCCGGTTCTCGGTCTAGGGCTCGGGGTTGGGCCTGTCGGGGGTCTTCTTCATTTCTGCTCGGGGCTTCCTCTCCTAGCTTCAGACATCTCCTTAGGTAGCTCCAGAAGTGGCTCTCATGGGCTAGGGTCGGGCCAGGAGTGGTGCCTTGGAACCAGGGGCTCCTCTTCCTCTCACGGCTCAGCTCCGGATCAGTCTCGGGTGGCCATCCCTTCTCGGCCAGGTACTCTCGAGCTCTCTTGTTCCTATACTCCAGGAAGGCTTCCATAGGGTCTCTAGAGTGTGCCTCGTCTTCAGGGCCCGGGGAGGCTTGGCCAGGATCTGATGGAGGCTTGTCCTCAGTCCTAGGGTTTCTACACTCGGCCAGCAGCATGGCGTGGAGTGGCATTTCTTCCTTCTGAGCTATCCTACCTGCAGGGGGAGGCCTTAGCCTATATCTCATCTCATACCTTGGCTCGAGGGCTTGTAGGTGGCCTGCCCTTGGCTCTATACGCTTCTTGTATGGCCCTAGGGTTCGGCCTCGGACAGGTGACCCTGGTGGGGTGTAGGAGTACCGACGGGTACTAGGGCAGCTAGGCCAGGTCATATCATTTGTTCACCATGGCACAACTGAATGCAAACAGGGACACTCATCACCCTTCCATGGGGTTCAGGAACAAGATCATCATTTCCCCTAGAGAAAGCTCAAGCAGTGCTCCTAGATTCCACCTCACAACCAAACTGATTCACAAAGGTGCCATCATTGGAGCCATCAAGAAAGCGTGGCAAAACCAATGTCAGGCAGACGTTCAAAAATTGGAGAACAAGCAGAACCTTTTCGTTCTAACTTTCATGTCCGAGAGGAATAAAGAGTTCACCTGGCGACACCAGGCCTACGTGGTATCAGGAGCTCTCCTCAACCTCAAGTACTGGGACGACAGCGGGAAAGCGGAGCATGTCTGCTTCCGTAATATACCATTGTGGACACACATTCTGGATATACCAGCCCTACTTAGGTTGGAACCAACAGTCTCACAGATTGTCTACAACTACTTCCCAGCGTTACTGACAATTGACCTCACGAGCCTAGAGAGGAACTGATGGACTAGGGCTGCCAAAGTCTTCATAAAGGTGGCGGCTGCTAACCCTCTACTCACTGGCTGTGATATCAAACTCCCAGAAGGGTCAATCCAAAAAATTGAATTCGAGTATGAACGAATTCAGCCCCTCTGTCTGTATTGTGGAAGGCTGAGCCACCTTATGGAGTTGTGCTGTTGGAGGAAAGAAGACATTGCAAGAGGGCTATTAGGTATTCCATCTGGGGAATACAAGCCGTCTCTCAAGGTGGGAGTCTATACTAACTCCTCCCCTAAAGAGGAAGTTGAGAACTCTTCAAAGGGCATTACAACTTCCCGAAACTTAGGCTTACCAAGACGCAGCCCTACGGCCTCATTCTCTTCCTCATCAAACAATGAGCTCCTCTCACAATCCCTAGCTTCACCACGCCAAATAGAAGCCTAAAACCATCGGATGGCTATAGTAGAACCAATTCCCCTAAACTGATAACTCCTACTCTCTAGATGCTCTTCCCAAAATTAAACGACAGTCGCACTCAAGATTCCCCCACTGTCCCAAACCTCTTCCAAGCTGTCAACGAGGGATCTCAACCAAGTCTTCACCTCTACCCAATGCCCCCTACCCTCCAGAGCACACCCAGGATTTGAGGGGCACACTCAACAAACACAGAGATACAGGAGCTCCTCTTCTTCCACTTCACAACAATTGCCCTCCTTCGTCTTCCCATAAGCTCTCAGTTAGTTTCCACACTCGAATTATCCCAACCCAAATTTCGAAGGAATGACGGTAAACGATCAGGGGCGCCTCTCAGATGGGAACCCACATATATCCTCAGAGCATCTCTTCGCTAGAATGGAGCTAAACCTCAACCAGAACCCTACTGACCATCTGGCAGTTCCTCAACAAGCGATAATAAACTTATGATACTCGTCCTTCTTTGACCTCATCCTGAATCCACAGGCACCACCCCAATAGGAAATGCCACTGTTCAGTCCAACATCTTCCATCCTAGAGCTCTAAAATGGGCCTACAGCCCAGGTGCTTAATTTGGTGGGCTTTCCTTCAGACCCAATGACTACTGCCCAATTATCAAAACCTTCCTTATTAGCGGGGAGCCCTAGTCCCAAGCTTCCCTTAAGAGTTGGCCCCTTGATGAACACATTTTCACGTGTTGTCAAATAACTATCCTACTTAAAAAGTAAGGTAGATCGAATCTCTCAAGGTTTCCTCTAATTGACTACTCAAAGGAATTGGCAATCTATTCGGGTTTAAACAAATTGTGCGTGGTGTGAGTTCCACGACTTATAAACTATAATGTAAGGAAATTGAAATGAAAATAAAAGACAGATTGATTGGTTTTTGACTTAACAAGATGAAAGACAAGCTTAGACTCGAATCCCCCTAAGATCACCAGAGCATTGGCGATCACAAGACCAGCGGTTTTCAATCCTAATTCATTTAGTTCTCAGACACCACCATAACTCCTGACCCTTAGGTTTAAGTTCGGCGAACGTTCGCTCTATTCGATCGAACTACCAAGATTAATTAACCGTCTGTGTATTCAATTCTGTAACGGAAAACTAACTGGCGTGATTACTAGTGATGACACTCGAATTGACGTGATTATCAGCCTCATTTAAGTGACATTTCATTGTTTAAGACATGGTTTTTAGGGTAGAATAACGAATATTCAATCAATTGCTCTATCTCATGCCATTTGTGTTACTTTGGCCCGTTTCGGGTCTATTTTATGGTTTTCTAGTGTTTCTATGTTAGCACAGGTTTTTGCCGTCAAATAAGTAGCCAAGGACGTGTCTAAGGCGTTGGAACCTCGAGGAATCGCACCGGAATCGATCCAAGGAGCCAATCAAGTCAAACCAAACTTCTGCCCATTTTACACTGAGGATTTCGCGGAAAACACCCAAGGTTTTCGGCGAAAATCCATGCATGAATCGACTAAGCTCATTCAAGGAAGTTTTCGGCGAAAATGTGAAGTTTTCGCCGAGAACCAATGGTCCGAAAATCACAGAGAAATCAGCCGGCGGACAGTCCATTTTACAAAGAGATTTTCGCCGAAAATCTCTTCATATTTTCGGCGAAAATATCAGGCTAAATTGGTGGGTATTAGGGTTAAGTATTTATACTTAACCGGCGGCCCAAATCAAATACACTTTTCATAATCATATTTTCCAACTAATACCAAATACTTCAAGGATTCTCAAGAGTTTTGAAGGAGAGTTTAGAGTTCGAAGAGCTGGAAAGAGATCGTGACGCCATCCCTTCCATCTCGAAGACTCGGAGCTAGGATTGCAGTTTACCGGAAGATCGAAGTTCTGCCGGAGTCGTCTTAATTAGGTTTTTCAGATCCTTTTTCTGTTCTTCCTCTGTCAAGATGAACTCTTTCATTATCTTTGATTCTTTTGTGAAAAACATGAGTAGCTAAACTCGTAGAGCTTAGACTAGATGAACCCTAAGTGACCCAGGGCTTTAAAGCGGTCACGGATCAGCGGTGATTATAGATTCAAAGTTCAATCAGTTTCTCTGTCATGTTTGATTTGTTCTTCATTGTTCATGTTTCTTGTCTGGATTGATCACCTAGATTAGATTCTTGTTAAGCTAAGGAATGAAGCGAACGCTCGCCTTACTTTAGAACATCAAATTGAACAATTAACCTTATAATTGGAGTGTGCCTTTCGTAGGATTCGGTTAGGGTTAATCCACTGCAAGAGTAACTCATAAATCGTTAGTAATTCCACCAGTTAAGTTAAGTCGTTGTAAGAGGCGACCGTACCCGGGCGACTAATCAATCTTGGTAGCTAGAACGGATAGAGCGAACGTTCGCCGGTCTTAAACCTAAGGGTCAGAAGTTATGGTGGTGTCTTAGAATTGATTGAATGAGAATTGAAATCCGCTAATCTGTCGATTGCCTATGCTCTGGTGAACGAAGGGGGATTCGAAGTCTAAGTTCGTCTGTCGTCTCTGTTGTCAACCCTAATTTTCCAATCTGTTTTCAGTTTCAATTTTTAATTTCCTGGCATTTTCATAGAATTAGAAGTCGTGGAACTCACACCACGCATGAAGTGCTTGAACCTGAGTAATTTGCCAGCTTATTTGAGTAATCGATCATTAGAAGGCCCGTGGAATACGATATGCTTAGCTTTTAGCTTGGTAGTATTTGATCACTGTTCTGCAGCATCATCAAATTGACGCCGTTGCCGGGGACTTCTTTTGATTGTTCGAAAGAAGAACTGGCTTTTTATTCTTCTGTTTTCCATCTTTCATCTTTTCATCCACTTCGATTTTACACTGGTTTTGTTTGTTTCTATTGTTTGTAGGTTGCTCACAGGTGTATGCATCGCCGCCCTTGGACTCGCTCTCAAACCGACAAGGCTAAGAGCATAGAGAGACCAGGCAGTTCTGCTCCACCTCGACAATCATAGATTCCAAGGAGAAGCAGAACCAATCCACCTCCATCCGTCAGTCCGATCAATGTCGAGGAAATGAAGGTTAGTTCCTCATCTTCACCTTTACCGTCATCTTCGTCCGCTTCATACACTGAGTCACTTTCACCTCCTCCATCTCCTACCATGAATGATCAGTTACCACCACCACCAGGCGACGATCTACCACCGCCACCGCCACCACCAATTGCACAGAAGAGTCTAGCTGACTACAACAAGCCGAGCGCGACTAGCTTTCGATCTGCCATTGCCGTGCCGCGCGTTGAAGGAGATCCTGACTATGAGATCAAGATTCCATTCTTGACTATGATCTCTAGGGATCTACAATTTGAAGGCAGGCCACTAGACAATCCGTGCACACATCTGGCGGATTTCCTTGATCTCTGCAGCACTTTCAAGAACGAAAACCTCGACAAGAACACTCTTTGCTTGAGAGCTTTCCCGTTCTCTCTGAAAGGCGCTGCTAAGAGGTGGCTTACTGGCAAACCACCAGGCTACTATACTGATTGGGATACTCTGGCTCAGGACTTCGTCGAAGAGTACTTCCCTCCTGCCAGAACAACAGCCATCAAAGACAGCATCGCCAGATTCTCCCAGAAAGAAGGAGACAGCTTATACGATGCTTGGAATCGATTCCAAGAACTTATCTACAACTGTCCTCATCACGGATTCGAACAGAGGCAGTTAGCTGAAATCTTTGCTCGAGGTCTTCGAGAAGAATCTGCCAAGTGGGTCAATTCTCTAGCTGAAGGGGATTGCACTACACTCACACCTGAAGCTGCTCTTCCTTATTTTGCAAACTGTGCTTCCAAGTCAAGGAACTGGGAGCGACAATCAGAAGGATCAAGGAGCAAGCTCGATCTCGAAGCTACTATCAAGGCAGAAGTAGAGAAGCATCTGAAGAAGTCTTCTACACCAATCAAACCGCCGACACCTTCTGTCTATGTTGCCGATTGTGAATGGTGTGGAGCTTGTGCGCATAATGGAGGCCGATGCCAGAATTTTGGTAAGACAGACTGGTCCACCGAAGAGGTAAATTTTGTTCAGCAAGGTTTCGTTAACAATCAGAATGGTTATGTTGGCTACCGCAACTTCAGACAGCAAGGGAACTATCAAGACAGACGTCCCTACAATAATGGCGCCAACCATAACTAGAACTAGAATAACCGCCCAGCTGGTCTAGCTCAGGATCAGAAGCCTAACCATCCGCCGGGAGGTGTCTATCAGCCACCACACTGTAATCCGGGTAACTATGGAACTGCTCCTGGCAATCACCAGAATCAATATCTGAATAATACCTATTCAGGGTAGCAACATCAAAGAGAGAACAATGTCAGTGACCTGGACAAGAAGCTTAGTCAGATCATTAACAGACTTGATGATCATGACAGTCAGTTCAAAGCTCAAGCTCTTCTCAATCAAGAACAGATCGCATCCGGTCAAAGAATTGAGCAAGCTGTCAACCACATCTCGAGCATGCTATCATCTGCTCGACTATTTGGCCAACTTCCAAGCCAAACAGAGCCGAATCTGAGAAAGGAACAAGCTAAGATGGTATCTGTTAAAAAGTTTACAAGCTTATCTGCTGACGCTTCTTCTATTTTACGCAGGATCTTTGAAACTCTGGAGAAGAAGGAAGCGCAGGAACCGGCGCCTAAGGAGGATGATCCTCCTCTTGCTCCATACTACGTGAAGCCTCCTTTTCCAAGAGCATTACTGCCAAATGCAAGGATCGAGACTGGCATGAAGGGGAATAAAGAAGGATATCCTGATGCTCGTAGCAAGAAACCTTCCTCTCCATATCCAGCTAAGTGTTCTGATCCTGGTTCTTTCACTCTACCTCTTGTCATCAATGATATTGAGATAGAACGTTGTTTGGTTGATCTTGGCGCGTCTGTTAATGTTATGCCTATGAGTCTGTATGAGAAATTGAATCTAGGAGAACTTGAACCAACTAGCATGCAACTTGTCTTCGCTGATAGATCATTGAAACTCCCTAGGGGAGAAATCAAAGACGTTGTTACTAAATGTGGTCTTTTCACTTTCCTAGCTGACTTCGTGATCATAGACACTAGTAAGGATGATTCTACCATTCTCATAAGACGACCCTTCATGGCTACTACTGGAATGCAAATTAACGTGCCAAATGGTTCTTTAACTTTGAGGGTTGGTAAAGACACGATAACGTTTTCACCTTAAAGACGGAATGAAATATACCCCTTTGAATGAAGAACTTCATTGCTTAGCTGTTGAAACTGTGGAGTTGACTCCGGTCAACTTCGTTATTGATGTCTCTTCTAGTCTGCCTAGATCAATTGCTGTTGCAGGTGCTAGACAGATTACCAAGCAGAAACCAAAATCTGTTCCTCAGAAGCCGCCGAAGAAGAAGGAACTGAAAGCCTCTTCTAAGCCACCGAGCAAAAAACCTGGTAGATCCCGGGGGAAGAACAAGAAGACGACTCAAATGGTCTGGAGACCAGTTGTGCCACCATCGTCTACCGAGTCAGCTGCACCGCTAATTCGTTCCGAGCTATCGGCGCCGGAACAAGTATTGAAGGAGAAGCTAAAACCATCTCCTTAGGAAATACCGACGATCACCGATCCTGGTGATATAAAGCCGGAGATTAAGGAGAAGACGAAGCCGATCATTATCATTCCCTCTACCGTCTTCCTTGTAGAGGATGATCCCTTTACATAGCTCTTTGTTCCGTTCAAGATCACTGAGCACCTTCCCGACGGACGTACCAAGCTCTTGCACGCTAACGGGAAGAAATTTATGCTTCACGGAGATACCCCGAAGCTCTACTTCATGAACTCCGATGCTAGCATTAAAGAGAACCTGAGTTGGGATGTCTCCTAATACCGTCCAGGTATCATCCAGCTCAAGGACGTTAATCTAGAGCGCTTCGTGGGAGGCAACCCACGGCTGGAGTCAGTTTTTCATTTGTGTCAACTTTAGTGTTTTAGAGTCGGTTCGGGGGAGCCAAAAGTTTCAATTTGTTTGTTTTCTTATTTTTCATGTGCAGTCTGTGTGTCGTAGTGTCAATCGCAATTCGTTTGAGGTTGTTCCGATTTTTGTGGATTTAACTGTGATTTTCTGAAATTTGCCGGGATTGCGAAAATATTTTCAATCGTACAGGTCAAAATTTTCGGCGAAAATAACCCAGGTTTTTGGCGAAAATGCCCTTTGAAATCCCACTGTGTTTTCAGACGTTTTTAACTAGAGTTCTTGGTGAAAACTCCTTGTAATTTTCGGCGAAAATGTTTTTGAAAACCGGCAGTACTTCTTAACTGATATTTTCGACGAAAACTTGCACTTATTTTCGCCAAAAAATCATTACAAAATCAACAAACTTTTCATTTTAAAATCCGGATTCACCCTCTCTCTCTCTCTTCACCCCTTCGTTTTCAAAATTTGCAAAAAAAAAAACTCCCCCAGTTCACCAAACTCGCCGACCGCCGCCTTTCTTTCATCGCCGCCGACCAAACCCTTCGCTATCGCCGACCGCCGCCGCCCGTCTCCCCTTCCATTTTCGATCAACCCGAGCCCTAGAAGAGTCGAATCGGAGCTCTAGAGCTCCCGTTCAGCCAAAACCTAATATTTTTGGTTTTTTCTCCGATTTCTCTTTCTCCGTTCGTTTTCAGCACCCATGGCTTCAAGGTAAGTTGTAGAACTTTTCATTCCGAATCTTTTGACATGTTGATTGCTGAATTTCGTCGGGGTTGACTTTTGGTTGACTTTTCAGTTTACCTTGATTTGCGTGCCGATTGATTTCGTGTGAACTAGGTTAGTTGAACTCTTTGGACTGATCTAGCATGATTATGGAGTATTGTGCTTAATTTCTATATCGTTTGATCATGTGTTGCTATGCATAAGATCGATTCTTTGTGGTGTTGGCTTTTGAAAAATGTCGGTTTGACCATGAACTGTTTACCCTCTTTTGGCTGCCTTATGTGCTCAATCACGTCCATATTATTGTGTTTGCCATCTGAGATCATATTATACCGTCGTTTTCCGCTTTGTGCTAATATTACCATGATTTGGGTTCAATGTTCCATCATGTTGACTTTTTCAATGTCGGTTTGACTTCTGAACTCTAATTGTGATGATTCCATTCTGGCTGTTCCTAAGCATGTATTTCGATTGATTGTGATTACAAGTTATTCCGCTTTGCTTACCCCCACTCGGTTTTCCTCATTTCTTTGTGAAATTGAGTTTTTCTACTAAGTGTGGGGTAGGGTTTTAGTTTGACTAATCTGGTTTGTTTTCTTGCTTAGGAACGTCACTCATGAGCGCAGGACCAAGCAGAGACTTGACACCGCCTCCAGCTCCCGAGTCCCCGCTCCCGTCACACCCGCCGTCCAGGGCCCTCCACTAGCCTTTCCTGGCCGTGTTGGGTACCACCGCACCGTTGTTCGCCTACCCCAACACTACTTTGAGCGCTACCAGCAGATCGAGCATATTCCTGGAGCTGGTGTTCGCCCCCTTTCCATGGAGTCGCTCTCTGAGCACGATGATGACTGGCACCGGAACGTGCTCGATGCACTGACCCATGGTGGCCTGCTGGAGCTGACCACACTTACCGCCGACTTCCCAGACGTCGCCCTTCAGGAGTTTTGGGCGACGTTCGATCTGGACGAGCACAGGAGGAGGCAGCACAAGAAGGTCGTCACCTTCTATTTGGGCGGGGTGTACAGGACACTCACCTATGATGAGTTTGCTGCTCGTCTAGGTATACCCCATGAGCACTACGAGGGACACCACCTCGGATGGGAGGACGACGAGGACGACGGGGAGGAGTACAATGCACTCTGGAGCCACATGACTGGAGTGCCCGGTGATCGTCTCACGAAGCATAATTCAGTTAAGTCTCTCTCTCACCCTCTCTATAAGTTCATTCACATGGTTTGGCGTCGTTCTCTTTTGTATGCTCCAGAGAAGGACCGCCACCATATCAGCCGAGAGGAGCTTCTTCTTCTTCGCGCCATCCGAGAGAGATATCCTCTTCATCCCGGATGGGTGCTTGCCGCCTACTCCGCCAGAAGACTCAGAGGTCAAGGCCACCTCGCTCGCTCCTAGGAGGCAACTTTGTAGGCCGACTCATCATCTCCTTCAGCCTCAGCCAAGAATATGGCCCGAACATCCCACGCCGCAGAGTACACACCGTTGGAGGTGATTTGGCGGTCGCGTACGACCTTGAGCTGGACCTTAGTCCTCAGGTAGCAGCAGATCCTCCCCTTCAAGACGAGGATGAGTCGGAGGAAGAAGATGATTCTAAGGAGCCTCAGCCTCAGTATGAGCCAGAATTTCATGATCCTACACCCTCAACACATCATCAGGTAGGGTATGCACACCACTCGCCGCCGGCCATTCCAGAACAATACCAGGTGCCTCACCCGCAGCACCACCCGCACCTCGCGGATGTTGGAGAGTTGTATAAGCGTCTGCAAGAGTGGCGCATCACCGACAACGCCACTCAAGAGGTGAGATGGATTATTATGCAGCAACATATGCGCCGCTCCGACGAGCGGTATGAGACACAGCTGGCGTGGCAACGTCAGCTCGATGATTTCCTCCACTTTCCACCTCCCGACGCGCCTGACGAGCAGTGATCGGGTTGTATCCTCTTTCTTGTCCCTTCTTTTTATTTCTTCTTTTCGGATTTCGATCCAACTTTTTTCTGTGTGGATCCGGGATACTTGTCCCGGTTTCCTTTTTATCTTTCATTTGTTTTTGTTTTGTAGGCAGTTGGGAGATTCCCTTTGCTTCGCTTGGGTAGATTCCCTCCCCTCTGAGGATCCGTGCTCATCCCCTACTCCAACCATCTCGGTCCAGGTTCTTCTACTTCACTCTGAACTCTAATTTTAGTCCTGTGAGGACACAGTACGATTTAAGTGTGGGGTGGGATGCTAGAGAACCTTGCATGAACTTGATTGCCCATGATTGTATTTTTGTGTGCCTCGTGATTCCTGTCCAATCTCTCTAGCATTAGAATGGCTCAGTTCTTGATTTTTGATGTTAAGTTGTTGTTCAAACTTTCATAATGATGCTTAGACTGCTTAACCTAGAACTTGAGAACCAACGTGTTTACTTTGGTGCTAAATTGCCTGGTCAGAACAGAATTTTTAAAATCACACTTGTAGTTTGTAGCCTTGATTACATGAAAATGACCGAATCCGACTAGCAAACCAACTGTGAGCTTTTGATCCATTGCACGTAACTTGCAATTTCAATTCTTTTTGAGTGATTTTCTGTTTGCTTGAATGAGTTAGAATTTGCATGAGACCTACTCGAGACCACACGATGACACGAGTTCTAGAATGATGGGGGCACCTAGATTCAGCTACTAAGCCAGATAGCCTACCAAACGATAAATCCATTAGGTTTAAACCCTTGAGCTTGGCCTGTTCTTTCGGTTCGATAATACATTACAGTCATTTCCCATTCTTTCATTCCCCGTTGATCCCCTGTGGTTGTAGTTCTAGATTGACCTACCTGAAGTCGGTTTGTAGTAACCTGCCTATAGCCATTAAACAGGTGGTCTTAGCTATTATGTCCAAACGTGTAAACCCCTCTAGCAACTAAAAGAAAGAATCGGCACAAAAGAAAAAAAAATAGAAAAAGAAGAAAAGAAGCAAGTTTCGGAAAAAAAAAAGAAGAAAAATCAGAAAAGCCCAAAAGTTATAAGTTCAATAAACGTTCTTCTCTCTACGTATGGAAGAACAAAGTCAAAAGAAAAGTCAGAAAAGAAAAAAAAATGTGTTTAAAGAAAATAAGTGCTAGGTTGCTTGAGGGTATCATAGGACGAGCGTTCACTATTCCACTCGTGTTTGGTTAGACGGTAGGAAGCCACAAATTAGATTCGAGGGAGGTTAGTCGAAAGCTGCACCGCACCAAAGCCATCATCATACATTCCCATCATCCATCTCATCATAAACCCTTGTAGTGTAGAATTCGTTACGGTCCTAGCAGGGAAGTCCTTCTTGACTGGTTACTCGTGTTGTCATAGTGGTGGAGATGTGGTCGAAATGCAAACTTATGAAAGAATTCAGTAACAGAAAATGATTGAGAGCATAAACACGTCCTTAAACACAGAGAGTGAGAGTTCCCATTGTACTAAATATTTCCCATGTGTGAGGAGTCTGGTTGGTCAAGTCAAATTCGTGCGTAATTGGTTACGATCACTTGTCGTGTGCAGTTTATTAGTGAGACCAAGTTGTTTGGCTGATCAGTATGCATGTTAGGTTTCTTGTTCTAGGAACTATCTGTCTAATAATTCATTGTGTTTGATTGAGCTCCAATTTAATCGATCTTATCAATTGTGAACATGAGCGTTTCTATTCAGTTTGCTTGAGGACAAGCAAAAGCTTAAGTGTGGGGTATTTTGATGACACTCGAATTGACGTGGTTATCAGCCTCATTTAAGCGACATTTCATTGCTTAAGACATGGTTTTTAGGGTAGAATAACGAATATTCAATCAATTGCTCTATCTCGTGCCATTTGTGTTACTTTGGCCCGTTTCGGGTCTATTTGATGGTTTTCTAGTGTTTCTATGTTAGCACATGTTTTTGCCATCAAATAAGTAGCCAAGGACGTGTCTAAGGCGTTGGAACCTCGAGGAATCGCACCGGAATCGATCCAAGGACCCAATCAAGTCAAACCAAACTTCTGCCCATTTTACACAGAAGATTTCGCCAAAAACACCCAAGGTTTTCGGCGAAAATCCATGCATGAATCGACTGAGCTCATTCAAGGAAGTTTTCGGCGAAAATGTGAAGTTTTCGTCGAGAACCAATGGTCCGAAAGTCACAGAGAAATCAGCCGACGGACAGTCCATTTTACAAAGATATTTTTGCCGAAAATCTCTTCATATTTTCAGCAAAAATATCAGGCTAAATCGGCGAGTATTAGGGTTAAGTATTTATACTTAACCGGCGGCCCAAATCAAATACACTTTTCATAATCATAATTTCCAACTAATACCAAATACTTCAAGGATTCTCAAGAGTTCTGAAGGAGAGTTTAGAGTTCGAAGAGCCGGAAAGAGATCGTGACGCCATCCCTTCCATCTCGAAGACTCGGAGCTAGGATTGCAGTTTATCGGAAGATTGAAGTTCTGCCGGAGTTGTCTTAATTAGGTTTTTCGGATCCTTTTTCTGTTCTTCCTTTGTCAAGATGAACTCTTTCGTTATCTTTGATTCTTTTGTGAAAAACATGAGTAGCTAAACTCATAGAGCTTAGACTAGATGAACCCTAAGTGACTCAGGGCTTTAAAGCGGTCACGGATCGGTGGTGATTAGATTCAAAGTTCAATCAATTTCTCTTTCATGTTTGATTTGTTCTTCATTGTTCATGTTTCTTGTCTGGATTGATCACCTAGATTAGATTCTTGTTAAGTTAAGGAATGAAGCGAACGCTCGCCTTACTTTAGAACATCAAATTGAACAATTAACCTTATAATTGGAGTGTGCCTTTCGTAGGAACCGGTTAGGGTTAATCCACTGCAAGAGTAACTCATAAATCGTTAGTAATTCCACCAGTTAAGTTAAGTCATTGCAAGAGGCGACCGTACCCGGGCGACTAATTAATCTTGGTAGCTAGAACGGATAGAGCGAACGTTCACCGGTCTTAAACCTAAGGGTCACGAGTTATGGTGGTGTCTTAGAATTGATTGAATGAGAATTGAAATCCACTGATCTGTCGATTGCCTATGCTCTGGTGAACGAAGGGGGATTCGAAGTCTAAGTTCGTCTGTCGTCTCTGTTGTCAACCCTAATTTTCCAATCTGCTTTCAGTTTCAATTTTTAATTTCCTAGCATTTTCATAGAATTAGAAGTCGTGGAACTCACACCACGCACGAAGTGCTTGAACCTGAGTAATTTGCCAGCTTATTTGAGTAATCGATCATTAGAAGGCCCGTGGAATACGATATGCTTAGCTTTTAGCTTGGTAGTATTTGATCACTGTTCTGCAGCATCATCAACTAGTGATTTATGAGTTACTCTAGCAGTGGATTAATCCTAAATGGTTCCTACGAAAGGAACACTCCATTGAATAGATTAATTGTTGATTTGGTGTTTTAAAGTAAGGCAGACGTTCGCCTCTATCCTTAGCTTAACAAGAATCTAGTCTAGGTGATCAAGCTAGAAAAGAAACATAGGCAATGAAGATCAAACCAAATATGCAAGAGAAACTGTTTGAATCTGAATCTAATTACAGCCGATCAATGACCGCTTTAAAGCCCCGGGTCACTTAGGGTTCATCTAATCTAAGTTCTACGAGTTTAGCTACTCATATTCAATACAAGAGAATAAAAAACAATCAAAGAATACATCTCAGATAGGAAGAACAGAGAAGAACTATAAAACCTAATTTGACGAATCCGTGAAGCTTCAATCTCGAGAATCTTTAAATCCTAGCTTCGAGCACTCTGAGGTGGAAAGATGGCGTCATGATCTCTCCGAGAACTCCGAGGATGCTCTCAACTCTCTATCAAGCTCTGGAAATTAATCCGTGGAAATAAGTGTCTCTCCTTCGATGTGAAAAAGATTCCTCTCTGAATTGATGCGGCGTCAGTTTATATAAGTTTCCAATCCTCTACCGGAAAAGAAGAGACTTCTCGGCGAGAACATTGAAAGTTATCGCTAAGAACTTTAGTGCAAATGTCCAGCTGATTCTCGATGAGACTTCTTCTTGCATTCCTTAATAAGTTTTCGGTGAGAACTTCCAAGTTCTCGCCGAGAACTTTAGTGTAAACTCCAAGCTGAATTTCGACGAGATTTCTTCTTAGGTTCCTTCAGTAGTTTTCGGCGAGAACATTGGAGTTCTCGCCGAGAACTTCTTTATAATCATCCATTGGAACTTCGACGAGATTTTTATATAACTTTTTCAGCATGTATTCAGCGAGAACTTTGATCTTCTCACCGAATATGTAAGTGTTGGTAGGGGAGTGATTTCTGGATCAGTTTCTGGGCAATTCCTTTAGGTTCCCTTGCTTCCCGAGCACGTCCGTGGATTCGTAATTTATGGCAAAAATCTGTGCATTCACAAAAGCACTAGAAAACACATCAAATAGGCCCATAACGGGCCAAAGTAACCAAAACGGTATAAAATAGAGCAAATGAGTGAAAACACCTTAAACTACCTCAAAAACCGTGTCTCAAGCAGGGAAACGTCGCTTAAATTAGGCTGATAATCACTTAAAATCTAGTGTCATCAAATACCCCACATTTAAGCTTTTGCTTGTCCTCAAGCAAACTGAATTAGAACGCACTCAGATTCACAAATGACAAGATCGATCAAGTTGAGTTTCAAGCGTTTACAATGAATTATTAAACCGCTACACCTAGAACAAGTGACCTAACATGCGTACACGTCAACCAAACAACCTTGTCTCACTAATTATCCGCAAACAAACAAGGAGCAATCACAAATCATGCATGAATCCGACCTAACCGACTAGACTCCTCACACAGATAAAATTTAGTAAATGGGGTACTCTCGCACTCTGTGTTTAGGGATGTGTTTTTGTCTCAATCACTTTCTCGACCGAAGTATGTCATATGTTTGCAATTCGATCACAATCTCTACCACTGTGACAATATGAGAAACTAGTCTAGAGGACTTGCACGGGACCGTAATGGTTGATGAGCCCCCTGTACCATGGACCAGACCTAAGCCACCCCTAACCCGAAGCCAAACCAAGGCCTTCAAGGAACGGCTCAACACCTACATGAAGGCATGGAGCAAGGAAGGGCATGAGAAGGATACGGATAGGTTTGCCAAGAGAGGCTACACCCTCTTGGAAGTCAAGGACACCTCCCCAAAGCCGGAGCCTGAGCTGGACCAGGAAATGAAGCCCCGCCGGGCACTAATACTAAGACTGGGCGCCGCCGCCGGCCCCGGGCCGAGCAACGCACTCATCCCGAGCCCCAAATGAATTCTGATTGGAACAAGACTCAAACTTTGCCTGAAAGAAATCCCAAGGCAAGTCCTAAAGATGGCCCAAGACAAAACATAAGAAGCCTGGGCAGAACTCCTAATGGCCTAAAACCAGGCCCCATTCCGACGCCAAACCGAGCCCAAAGCGACCTGGGCCGAGACAACATTTGGTTGGGACCTTTGATGAATTTCCACCGACCCTAGAAGCCCTAGATGCCTAAGAAGCATGGCCAACCGTCCCTGGAAGGATTGAGGAAGTTTCCATGAAGTTGCCACCTAATTAGGAAGAAGATCACCTAATCCTGGCTGGTGTAGGAAACACGCCCGGGCGCCGGATTAGGGTTTCCCAGTTTTGTCGGTTTTTGCCTAAATAGGCTATTTTCTTCGGCCCCAAGACTTCCTTGACTTGTTTTTTGTTTTCCCCTTTAGCTAAACTATTTAGAAAGAATTTAGCCTATTTGTAGACTTTATTTAATTAGTAAACTATTTACGGAGGATTAGGAGAGCTCGTTCCCTAACCTCTCCTATAAATAGAGGCTTCTGGCCACCCCTTTGTACTCACCTTTTGATTAATAAACCCCTTTTTTCAGAACTTATGTTCTTTTCCCTTCAAGTCTTTGTTCGTTGTTGGATTGCTTAAGGTTGGCTTATCATCAAGAGCATCCATCTCTTGGCGTGACGCCCTTACTTGATACTTCTGGTTCCTAGCTCCTTTATAGCTTGTGGGTCAAAGTCCTTATCCGGCCCGGTTCCATAGGTTCTTCACAAGTGCTAGGAGATCCGCTTGTGGTGTTCAAGGGTCGCCTGCCCACAGTTGCAGCGGTTCACATCAGTTGGTATCAAAGCTTCGGTTCAACACTAGGACCAACCCCTATCCCAATTTCCAGGTTCATTCTTGGATCCATATCCTTTACTTTTCCTTGTTCCTATAAAATTAGCTTAAAAAATTCCCTATCTATTTTAGTTTCTTGTACTTTAAGATTCGTGTAAGGCATAAAAAGCTAGGTGACCATCATCAAGAGCAGCATTAAAACTTGGGAAGAAAGCTTGCCACATGTGGAATTTGCTTATATAAGGCTGTGCACTCCGCCACCCAATACTAACCTTTTGAACTTGTTTATGGCTTTAACCCCCCTTGGATTTATCACCTGTACCTATCCATGAGTTCTTAGATGCAGGTGGTCAAGAGAAGGCAGCCTACATCAAGAAGCTACACGAGAAAGCCAAGGCCAACATTGAAATAAGGACTGCCCAATACACCCGCAACGCCAACCGAGGGAGAAAGGAAAAATCTTTGAAGTAGGAGATCAAGTGATATGACCCGGCCTAGCTGCCCTAGTACCCGTCGGTACTCCTACACCCCACCAGGGTCATCTGTCCGAGGCCAAACCCTAGGGCCATACAAGAAGCGTATAGAGCCAAGGGCAGACCACCTACAAGCCCTCGAGCCAAGGTATGAGATGAGATATAGGCTAAGGCCTCCCCCTGCAGGTAGGACAGCTCATAAGGAAGAAATGCCACTCCAAGCCATGCTGCTGGCCGAGTGTAAAAACCCTAGGACTGAGGACAAGCCTCCGTCAGATCCTGGCCAAGCCTCCCCGGGCCCTGAAGATGAGGCACACTCTAGTGACCCTATGGAAGCCTTCATGGAGTACAGGAACAAGAGAGCTCGAGAGTACCTAGCCGAGAAGGGATGGCCACCCGAGACTGATCCGAAGCCGAGCCGTGAGAGGAAGAGGAGCCCATGGTTCCAAGGCACCACTCCTGGCCTGACCCTAGCCCATGAGAGCCACATCTGGAGCTACCTAAGGAGATTTCCGAAGCTAGGAGAGGAAGCCCCGAGCAGAAATGAAGAAGACCCCCGACAGGCCCAACCCCGAGCCCTAGACCGAGAACCGGGCCGATCGGGAGGATTTTATGAGGCTAACCATCAGGTAGCCCGAGCCTTTTGGCAAGGCCCTACCCCTAGGCCAGCCCGGAGCATCAGGCCCCAAGGCCCGACGAAGGACCACCCGTGAAGAAGAAGCCTGGCGCCAAGGCCCGAACAAGGAAACCCTAAACAGCCGGATTAGGGTTTTCGGTGTTTCAATCCTATTTGAGTGGTTTTCTTTGATTTAAAGACTATTTAATTGTTTTTCCTTTTTTGTAGGATTTGTTTAGGGGTTTTATGAGACTTTTTAGGAATAGGACTCTTTATTTTATTCTTATTTAGGAGTTAGTGTTTAGGGAGGAGAGCTTGTTCCCTCACCTATATAAGGAGGCCACCGGCCACCCTTTGTAGACACAACTTTTATGAAATAAACAACCCCCTTTGAAAGAACTTTGTTCTGAAATCCTTATTGTATCTGCATGTTGCGATACTGAAGGCCGACTTATCATCAAGAGCATCCATCTCTTGGCGTGGCGTCTACGACTTGATACTTCTGGTTCCCAGCTGTTATATAGCTGACAGGTCAAAGTCCTCATCCGCCCTCGGTTCCCGACAGTTCTACCTCGTTGCACGGTCTCAACTTGCGGTGTTCAAGGGTCGTCTGCCCACGATTGCAGCGGTTCACATCATCAAGTGTGGATCCACTTTAGAAAGGATAGGTTCCCCGAGCAGAGAAAGTCCAAACTATTATCTAGAGGGGATGGACCATACATAGTCCTTCGGAAAGTCAACAACAATGTCTATGTCCTTGATCTACGTAATTCCTACGAGGTAAGTGCTACCTTTAATGTGGCTGACTTGACACCCTACTATGATGATGTCTATGCAGATTAGGATTCAAGGACGAATCCTCCTCAAGAAGAGGGGGATGATGAGCCCCCTGTACCCTAGACCAGACCTGAGCCACCCCTAACCCGAAGCCAAATCAAGGCTTTCAAGGAATGGCTCAACACCTACATGAAGGCATGGAGTAAGGAAAGGCATGAGGAGGATGCGGATAGGTTTTCCAAGAGAGGCTACACCCTCCTGGAAGTCAAGGACACCTCCCCAAAGCCGGAGCCGGAGCTGGACCAGGAAATGAAGCCCCGTCGAGCACTAATACTAAGACCGGGCGCAGCCGCCGGCCCCGGGCTGAGCAAAGCACTCACCCCAAGCCCCAAACAAATTCTGATGAGCACCAGACTCAAACTTTGGCCTGGAAACAATCCCAAGGTAAGTCCTAAAGATGGCACGAGATAGAAGATAAGAAGCCTGGGCAGAACTCCCAAAGGCCTAAAGCTAGGACCCGATCCGGCGCCAAACCGAGCCTAGAGCGCTACATCGGAATGACCTAGGCCGAGCCAACAATTGGCTTGGGCCTTTGACAAATTTACACCGACCCTAGAAGCTCTAGAGGCCCAGGAAGCATGACCAATGGTTCCTGGAAGGATTGAGGAAGCTGCCACCTGATTTGGAAGAAGATCACCTAATCCGGGTGGTGAACGTGTCATTGTGATGCGTTCAGACAAATAAACTAACAAAGCTACAAAAGCTAGGGTAGATCGTATTCCACGGGCCTTCTATGATTGACTACTCCAAAAACTAGCAATTTATTCGGATGCAAACAAGTTGTGCGTCCACGACTTCTAATTCTAAGAAATGCAGAGAAAATTAAAAATTAAACTAAAGCAGATTGGAAATTAGGGTTGAAAACAAAGATGACAGACGAACTTAGACTTTGAATCCCCCTTCGTTCCCCAGAGCATTGGCAATCAACAGATCAGTGGATTTCGATTCTCATTCAATCGATCACTAAGACACCACCATAACTCCTGACCCTTAGGTTTAAGATCGGCCAACGTTCGCTCTATCCGTTCTAGCTACCAAGATTAATTAGTCGCCCGGGTACGGTCACCTCTCGCAACGACTTAACTTAACTGGTGCAATTACTAACGATTTATGAGTTACTCTTGCAGTGGATTAACCCTAACCAGTTCCTATGAAAGGCACGCTCCAATTATAAGGTTAATTGTTCAATTCGATGTTCTAAAGTAAGGCGAGCGTTCGCTTCTATCCTTAGCTTAACAAGAATCTAATCTAGGTGATCAATCCAGACAAGAAACATGAACAATGAAGAACAAATCAAACATGAAAGAGAAACTGATTGAATTTCGAATCTAATCACCGCCGATCCGTGACCGCTTTAAAGCCCTGGGTCACTTAGGGTTCATCTAGTCTAAGTTCTAACGAGTTTAGCTACTCATGTTTATCACAAAAGAATATAAGACAAAGAAAGAGTTCATCATCCAGAGGAAGAACAGAAAAGAATCTGAAAAACCTAATTAGACAACTCTGACAGACTTCGATCTTCGGTAAACTGCACTCCTAGCTCCGATTCTCTGAGATGGAAGGGATGGCGTCACGATCTCTTTCCGGCTCTTCGAACTCTAACTCTTCGCTCCAGAACTTCAGAGAATTCTTCGAATTGTGTTTTCGAAAAGTATATTATGATGTGTCCTGATTTGGGCCGCCGGTTAAGTATTTATACTTAACCCTAATTCAACCGGATTTCTTCTATTATTTTCGCCGAAAATAAAGGGTTATTTTCGCCGAAAAAGGATGGTGTAAATGGACGGTCCTTTGGTTGGTATCTCCTGTGATTTTTGCTTCGGTCGAAAACTTAACAGTTTCGCCGAAAACTCCTTCAGCCGGTCATCAGTTGATTTGTGCTGATATTTTCGGTGAAAATTCCTTTGTAAACCGAGCAGGAATTTTCTGAACTTGATTGGCTCCTTTGATCGATTCCGGTGCAATTCCTCGAGGTTCCAACGCCTTAGACATGACCTTGGCTACTTTATTTGACGGCAAAAACCTGTGCTAACATAAAAACACTAGAAAACCATCAAATAGACCCGAAACGGGCCAAGGTAACACAAATGGCACGAGATAGGGCAATCGATTGAATATTCGTTATTCTACCCTAAAAACCATGTCTTAAGCAAAGAAATGTCACATAAATGAGGCTGATAATCACGTCAAATCGAGTGTCATCACCGGGCGGGCGTAGGAAACACGCCCGGGCGCCGGATTAGGGTTTCCTGGTTTTGCCGGTTTTTATCTAAATAGGCTATTTTCTTCGGCACGAAGACTTCATTGACTTGTTTTGTGTTTTCCCTTTTAACTAAACTATTTAGGAAGAATTTAGCTTATTTTTAGACTTAGAGTATTTAATTAGTAAACTATTTAAGGAAGGATTAAGAGAGCTTATTCCCTAACCTCTCCTATAAATAGAGGCCGCCGGCCACCCCTTTGTACTCGCCCTTTGATTAATAAACCCCTTTTTTTCAGAAAGTATGTTCTTTTCCCTTCAAGTCTGTGCTCGTTGTTGCATTGCTTAAGGTTGGCTTATCATCAAGAGCATCCATCTCTTAGCGTGGCACCCTCACTTGATACTTATGGTTCCTACCTCTTTTATAGCTAGCGCCCCGGTTCCATAGGTTCTTCACGAGTGCTAGGAGATCAGCTTGTGGTGTTCAAGGGTCGCCTGCCCACGGTTGCAGCGATTCACATCAACGGTCCTACACTACACGGGTTTATAATGAATGGAGGAAGGGATGTATGATGATGATGGCTTTTGTGCGGCGTAGCTTTTGACTAACTTCCCTCGAATCTAGCCTTTGGCTTCCTACCGTCTAACCAAACACAAGTGGAATAGTGTACGCTTGTCCTATGATACCCTCAAGCAACCTAGCACTTTATTTTGTATTTTTTTTTTCAAATTTTCCAAATTTTTCTGACTTTTCTTTACATTTACTTTGACTTCGTTCTTCCATATGTAGGGGGAAGAACATTTTGAGCTAAAAGAACTACAACTTGACTTTGAACTTGACTTTATCTGAACTTTTTCTAAAACTTTTTCTGTTTTTCTAATTTATTTTCTTTTAGTGCTGATTTTTTTAAGTTGCTAGAGGAGTTTACTCGTCTTGACATAATAGCTAGGACCACCTGTTTAATGGCTATAGACAAGTTACCACAGACCGACTTCCAGTAGGCTAATCTCAAACTACTACCACAGGGATCAACGGGGTGATGAAAAACATGGGAAATGGCTATAATGTATAAACGAACCGAAAGAAAGGACAAGCACAAGGGTTTACACCTAGAGGATTTATCGTTGGGCTGGCTTCTAGTTTAATAGCAATTTCTAGGTGCCTCTATCATCCTAGTACTCGTGTCATCGTGTGGTCTCGAATAGGTCTGATGCAAATTCTTACTCATTCAAGGTACGAGAAATCCACTCAAAAAGAATTAAAATTACAAGTTACGTGCAATGGATCAAAAGCTCACAAATTGGTTTGCTAGTCGGATTCGATCATTTTCATGCAATCAAGGTGAAAAACTACAAGCGTGATATAAATTTATGTTCTGACCAGGAAATTTAGCATCAATGCAGGCAAGTTGGTTACCGGTTCTTGGTTAAGCAGTCTAAACATCATTATAAAAGATTGAAGAACAACTTAACATCAAAAGTCAAGAATCGAACAATTCTATGCTAGAGGAATGGAATAAGCCACGAAGTCATAGAAAATCACACAAGATCATGCAAATTCTAACATCCTACCCCACACTTAAACGATTTTGTGTCCTCACAGGACTAAAATAGGAGAGAGATACGGGGAACCTGGAACGAGATGGTCGGTGTAGTGGATGAACATGGAGAGTCTGGAGTAGAGCGGAGTAGCTACAAAAGTTCCTACAAAACAAAAACAACAAAGGATCAAAAGGAAACTGGGACAAGTGTCCTGAATCCACACAGAAAAAAGTTGGATCGAAATCCGAAAAGAATAAATAAAAAGAAAGGAAAGAGATACGAACTAATCAAGGTCCTCAGGTGGCGGTGGAGGTTTGTTCGGTGAGAAGTTTCGACAAAAACAACAGGAAATGGGGGGCTGTACGGACACGAGGGGGATTTTCAAAATTTAGATTGAAGTTTTCACCGAGAAATTTAGAAGTTCTCGCCGAAAACTTGTTTTAAAATGACTTAAGTTAAAACGACACACGGTCTGCTGATTTGGAAAAAGTTCTCGCCGAGAACTTTGAAAGATTTTGGTGAAAATTTTATTGAAAATAGGTTCAAAAAGTCTGACGTAGGAACAGTGAAAGTAAAACCAATGTTCTCGCCGAAAACTTTTCAATATTCGGTGAAAACTTCTGACCTGGGTTTCAAACAAATTTTCGAAAATACCTGCAAACTTCACTTCGGAAAAATTAAAACAAAATCAACAAAAATTGAAAAAATCCCAAATAAATTAGAACTAAACCGAGAACACACGACACACACACTAGAAAATTAAGGAACCACAAATGACACTTTTGGCTCCCCCAAACTGACTCTAGACATGAGAACTGACTCAAACATAAAAAACTAACTCCAGTCGTGGGTTGCCTCCCACGAAGCGCTCTTGTTTAACATCCTTGAGCTGAACGATACCTAGATGGCGATCAAGAGGCGTCCCAACTCAGGATTTTCTTCACGCTCGCATCAGAGTGAATGAAGTACAGCTTCGGTTTACCTTCAGTAAGAAGGAATCGCCTCCCATTAATATGAGTTAATTGAGTTCATCCATGAAGGAGGTGTCCAGTAACTTCGAAAAGCCCGAATAAGTCCTTAGTATCTTTGCTTTCATCGGTGGCTTATCAGAGGATGGCGGAGTAATTGTCTTCCAAACCACCTTAGTCTTCATTTTGCTCTCCTTCTTCACTTCGCCAGGGTCTTTAGCTCGTGGCGATTGATACCTTCGGCTCCTCCTTCTTCCTTGGCTTATGTGCCGGAGGTTCATTCTTCGGGTTGATGATCTGTTCAGCATCTGTCATAGCAATCTTGGGAGAAACACTCGAAATTTCATTAGTAATAGAGTTGGTCGAGGCCAACTCCATAGTATCAACAGACGAGCAATGCGCCTCTCCCTTGGGAATGTACTTCATACTGTCCTTGAGACGGAATGTTACGCTATCCTTTCCAACCCTTAATGTCAACGAGCCGTTCGAGACATTAATTTTCATGCCAGATATTGCCATAAAAGGTTGGCCTAGGAGAAGAGTAACACCCTCCTCTCGAGTATCCATGACGACAAAATCAGCTAGGAAGGTGAACTGACCACATCGAATGACTACATCCTTGAATAATCCCCTAGGTTCTTTAAGAGATTTATCAGTAAACACTAACTGCATACTAGTAGGTTTCCATTCTCCTAGGTTCAGTTTCTCATCAAGCAAGTAGGCATGACATTGATAGATGCACCTAAATCAACTAAACTACGATCAATTTTAATACCATTGATGGTGCAAGGTAAAGTAAAGGAACCACGATCAGAGCACTTAGCTGGGGGAGGTATTGGAGGCAGTTGAGACCGGACTGCAGAGCATTCTTCATCGAGGGAGATGGAAGATGCCTCTTTCTTCTTTTTTTCTTTGCCAGATCCTTCATAACTTTCTGACTTGTGGTATCATCTGGACAGCATCGGTAACTGGTATCTTCACCTATGCATTCTGCAAGATTGAAAACCATCTCTTGTATTGAGTGTCGTGATCCTTAGATTTGGTTAACAAAGCTTTAGGATACGTAGGTTTAGGCATGTAGGGAGCAAGATATTGTGCAGAAACTGGCTTTGTCGAAGGGGGTGGAGTAGTCTTTTCCTCTTCTTCTTTGTCTTCCTCTTTCTCAATCTCTGGCATGTCAATGGCGATGGCATCTGGAATCATGACCGAATCGGGAGCTGAAGGACTAGCTAGCTGCTTAACACTTCTAGTGGAGATGGCTTTGACATGCTCCCTATTGGGGTTAAGATCTGTCTGGTTTGGGGGTTGACCGAAGAGAGGGCTACTAGCGAGGAGGCTGGCGATGTTGTTGATCTGCTCTTCTATTCTTTGGCTTTGAGCCATTTGGCCTTGGTTTAAGGCGGCTTGCGTTTTGAATTTCTCTTCGTGATTGTCCAGACTTGTCAAAATTAGATCAAGCTTCTTGTCTATCTCGCTCTCCCTAGTGTTTCCTGGCGCGGATCTATGAGGCTGCTGTCCTCCGGTGAATCAATGAGGGTCTTGATAGTTATTATTCAGGTACTGATTTTGGCGATTGCCAGGTGTTGTACCGTAGTTTCCTAGGTTTCTATGAGGTGGCTGATATACTCCTCCGGATTGGTTGTTCGGATTCTGATCTTGGAATGACCCAAATGGTCGGCTATTCTGATTCTGGTTCTGGTTGGCTCCCGAGTTGTAAGGAGGTCGCTCTTGGAAACTTCCCTGTTGTTGAGGTAGCCGATAGTTGCGGTAGCCGATGTAGCCTTGTTGGTTGTTAGGGAAGCCTTGAGTAATGAAGCTCACCTCATCCACAGACCAGACATCTGCTTTTCCAAAGTTTTGGCAACTTCCTCCGTTGTGAGCACAAGCTCCACACCATTCACAGTCAGCTACAAAGACAGAGGCTGACGGAGGGTTGATGGGCGCACCAGCCTTATTCAAATGCTTTTGAACTTCTATTTTAATCTGCTCTTCAATGTTGAGCTTACTCTTAACTCCTTTTGATTGTCTCTCCCGATTCCTTTACTTGGAAGCACAGCTAGCAAAGTGGAGAAGAGCATCTTGTGGAGTAAGAGCGGTACAATCTCCCTCAGCCAAGGACTTGACCCATTTAGAAGATTCCTCATTCATACCTCAAGCAAAGATCTCAGCTAGTTGCCTTTGTTCGAAGCCGTGATGAGGGCAATTGTAGAGGAGTTCTTGGAATTCATTCCAAGCATCATATAAGTTCATCCCTTCCTTCTGAACGAATCTGGCAATGACGTCCTTATAAGCTGTAGTTCTAGAAGGAGGAAAGTATTCCTCTACAAAATCTTGAACAAGATCGTCCCAGGTTGTGTAGTGACCGGGCGGCTTGCTATTGAGCCACCTCTTTACGGGGCCTTTGAAAGAGAATGGGAAGGATCACAAGCATAAGGTGTTCTTATCGAGACTCCCACTCTTGAAAGTTTCACATATAGCTAGGAAGTTCGCCAAATGTGTTCACGGGTTATCATGCGACTTTCCTTCGAATTGCACATTCCTAGAGATCATTCCCAGGAAGGGGATATTGATCTCATAGTCAGGATCAGCTTCATTGCGTGGCACGGCAATGGAAGACCAAACACTAGTTGCGCTCGACTTATTGTAATCGGTAAGACTCTTCTGAGCAGCCATTGCGGTGGGAGAGGGTGGTGGCGAATCTGACGAAGTGGATGAAGCGGAAGAAGATGAGGAGCTCTCCTTTGGCTCCTCAATCTTAAGTGGTGTAGAGGATGAGGGTGGATTGATTCTGACTTGCTTTGGAACTCGCGGTTGCTTAGGCGGAGCAGAACTACCCGGCTTGTCCGAGTTAAAAGTCTTGAGAGGCTTAGCCTGAAAACGAGTGAACGTGCAGTTCATAAACCTGTAAACAACCTACAAATGACAAAAACAAACACAACCGGTGTAAAATCGAAGTGGCATGAAGTATGAAAGATGAAAAGGTAGAAGAATAAAGTGCCAACTCTTCTTTCAAACAATTAGAAGAGTCACCGGCAATGGCGTCAAATAACTACCCTACTTAAAAAGTAAGGTAGATCGAATCTCTTGAGGTTTCCTCTAATGGACTACTCAAAGGAATTAGCAATCTATTCGAGTTTAAATAGATTGTGCGTGGTGTGAGTTCCACGACTTCTAAACTATAACGCAAGGAAATTGAAATGAAAATAAAAGAAAGATTGATTGGGTTTTGACTTAACGAGATGACAGACAAGTTTAGACTCGAATCACCCTAAGATCACCAGAGCATTGGCGATCATAAGACCAGCGGTTTTCAATCCTAATTCATTCAGTTCTCTGACACCACCATAACTCCTGACCTTAGGTTTAAGTTCGACAAACGTTCACTCTATCCGATCTAACTACCAAGATTAATTAATCGTCTGTGCGTTCACTTCTGCAATAGAAAACTAACTGGCGCGATTACTAGTGATTTATGAGTTACTCTAGCAGTGGATTAATCCTAAATGGTTCCTACGAAAGGCACACTCCATTGAATAGATTAATTGTTGATTTGGTGTTTTAAAGTAAGGCGGACGTTCTCCTCTATCCTTAGCTTAACAAGAATCTAGTCTTGGTCATCAAGCTAGAAAAGAAACACAGGCAATGAAGAACAAACCAAACATGCAAGAGAAACTGTCTGAATCTAAATCTAATTACCGCCAATCCATGACCAGTTTAGAGCCCCGGGTCAGTTAGGGTTCATCTAATCTAAGCTCTACGAGTTTAGCTACTCATATTCATTACAAGAGAATCGAAAACAATCAAAGAATACATCTCAGATAGGAAGAATAGAGAAGAACTGTAAAACGTAATTTGACGAATCCGTGAAGCTTCAATCTGGAGAATCTTCAACTCCTAGCTCCGAGCACTTTGAGATGGAAAGATGGCGTCACGATCTCTCCGGGAACTCTGAGGATTGTAACATCCCCGCTCAACCAAACGGTTTGGGACTCAAGATCGGTAGGCTAGGGTACTGGAATCAGTGCTCTTAAGTCTCCCTTGGGTTTCGGGTCATTCGGGTTTAAGTTGGGTCGAAGTTGCAAAGAGGGAATTGGTGATGCACCGAAAAGTGCTGATTTTGGACCCTAATGTGCGCAGGCGCACATTTGGAAGTGCCAGGCGCACTTTTCAATTAATTCAGTAAACTTTCGGCAGAATATTCAGAATGTGCGCCTTTTGGGGGTCAATGTGCGCTAGCGCACATTTTGACACTTCGGGCGCACATTTCGTGCATAAAAGGACGAAACTGCACGGAAATCCGTATTTCTTTCCCCTTTCTCTCTCCCCGAAAAACCATTGACGAACCAAGAGCGAGCAACCTTCGAAGGGTGATTCCGGGAGCTGTAGAGGTCGGAATTGAGTTCCGTTTGTTGCTATGGATTCGTAGCGACGAGGAGAAGAGATCACTAACCTTTATTTTGGGTTTCTGGGTGTAGGTCGTGAGCAGTAAGGAAGGGTAGAGCTACGAGTTTGGTGGTTGGAAATCGAGTTTCTGGGGAACTAGAAGACGATTAGAGCCTCGTCTTCTATTCCAGGTGAGGGCCTAGCGTTGTGTAGGTAGTTTGGACAGCGTGAGGAGTTTCAATTGGACTTAGAATAAAACCTAGGTTATGCATGAAGATGATGAGCGTAAAAGGGGATAAACTGTTCTGTGAATGTACTTGATTGCTATTGATGATTGCCGTGATTGATTGTTGTTGTTGATTGCTATGATTTGGGGTTGGGTGTGAGCTGAAGTGAATCAAGTAATGGATTGACATAGAAATGTGTAATTAGGATGGTTGGGAGATGAGTGCAGGTGCTATGATATTATGAATTGCTGGTTGTGGATGCAGGAGAGTTGCCCCGCCAATGTGGGGTCGCTCTGAATAAGAGGAACAGGTGGGTGACCCCTAGACTCATGACATGGCCTCCCCTGTACTTGCAGGTGGGGGTGGCCGGTGAGCTAGCCGGTTATCCTATTGATTGTGATGTGTGTGCTGTGAACATGACAGGGGCATGGAGGACGGGATGTGTTGTGAATTATGGACTATGAATGAGATGTGGTTGATTTGTGTTGTATGTTGGTAGTAGATGTGATGAATGAGTTGAGAATGTGATGTTGAGAATTGTATGTGGAAATAGAACCGGAAGGAGCCCACACTACCCCACCCGAGGTATTGGTTGTTGAGTCTGATCCATTGGGGTGGATCCCCTTGACATGGGTGTCAAGGGAGTAATGTGATTGATGATGAGATTGATGATGATGATGATGGCTAATGAGAACGCGTTCCCCATGCGGTAGGGGAGCGCGAGGACTTCCCATGCGGTAGGGAAGTGCGTCGGCCGGCCGGTGGTGGTGTGGATAACTCCTTGGCGCCTAATAACTCACCTAGATAATATGAATGTGAATGTTTGTGTGCTTGTGGTTGTGGTAGTGACTTGGTTGATGGATGTGATGTGATGATGCTGTGTGTGCCGTGGATTGATGTATTATTTTTGTGTAATTCTATCGTTATGAGTTGTGCATGAGAACAAGAACTGACCAACGTGATCACCTAGACTGTTTTTAGGGAATTAAAATATGGAAAGGGGGGTTGGGATTGGTTCCATTGTTGGTTGTCTTGTGCGGAGTTGGGACCGCTCCATAGAGTAGGACAGCGTGTAGGTAGGCCCAGTGGGTTCACTCAATTTCAATAGGAAATTGATCCCTTTTCCCCTTTCAGGATCTCGTGGCTAGTAGAGGTGGCTGTGGAGTTGAGTTCGAGGTTGATATCGTGAAGTTCTGGACGGAAGCCATGAGGTGAAGACTGGGATTACACGGAGTTGACCTTTCTGTTCATTTCAGTTGACAATGGGATTTTGGGGGTTTTTATGTATTTACTGGTTTATGGTTGGATTGGGGGATTTATGATGGTTTGGTTTGTACCCGGATTTCGGTTTCACGTGTTTTTGAGGCCTCTTATGCTTTTACTGTCTTTTGATCACCGTCGATTTACCCTTGTTTTTACTCGGTAGTACCTGGGACCGGTGCAACCACGGGTTTACTCGGGTTGATTCGGGCCGGGTGTTACAAGGATGCTCTCAACTCTCTCTCAAGCTCTAAAGTCTGGAAATTAATTCGTGGAAATAAGTGTGTCTCTCCTTCGATGTGAAAGAGATTCCTCTCTGAATTGATGCGACAGCAGCTTGTATAGGTTTCCAATACTCTGCCGGAAAAGAAGAGACTTCTCGGCGAGAACATTGAAAGTTCTCACCGAGAACTTTAGTGTAAGTGTCCAGCTGATTCTCGTTGAGACTTCTTCGTGCATTCCTTATTAAGTTTTCGGTGAGAACTTGGAAGTTCTCGCCGAGAACTTTAGTGTAAACTCCAAGCTGAATTTTGACGAGATTTCTTCTTAGGTTTCTTCAGTAGTTTTCGGCGAGAACATTGGAGTTCTCGCCGATAACTTCTTTGTAATCATCCACTGGAACTTCGACGAGATTTTTATATAACTTCTTCAGCATGTATTCAACGAGAACTTTGATCTTCTCGCCGAATATGTAAGTGTTGGCAGGGGAGTGATTTCTGGATTGGTTTCTGGGTAATTCCTTTTGGTTCCTGATGAACGTTGTAATACGTGCAGTCAAATACTACAAAGCTGGAAGCTAAGCAGATCGTATTCCACGGGTCTTCTAATAATTGTCTATTCAAATGTAAAGGCAGATTACTCAGGTTAAACACGTTCTGCGTGGTGTGAGTTCCACGACTTCTATTCTAGAAAATGCAAGCAAATTAAAACTTAAATTGAAAGACAGATTGAAAGATTGGTTGACTTAACAAAGATGACAGACAAGCTTAGACTTCGAATCCCCCCTTAGTTCACCAGAGCATTGGCAATCAACAGATCAACAGATTTCAATTCTCGTTCAATCAATTCTAAGACACAACCATAACTCCTGACCCTTAGGTTTAAGACTGGCGAACGTTCGCTCTATCCGATCTAGATACCAAGATTAATTAGCCGCCCGAGTACGGTCGCTTCTTGCGACGACTAAAATAACTGGTGGAATTACTAACGATTTATGAGTTACTCTTGCAGTGGATTAACCCTAACTGGTTCCTACGAAAGGCACACTCCAATGAATAGGTTAATTGTTGATTTGGTGTTTTAAAGTAAGGCGAGCGTTCGCTTCTATCCTTAGCTTAACAAGAATCTAATCTAGGTGATCAATCCAGATAAGAAACATAAACAACGAAGAACAAACCAAACATGAAAGAGAAACTGATTGAACTTTGAATCTAATCACCGCCGATCCATGACCGCTTTAAAGCCCTGGGTCACTTAGGGTTCATCTAGTCTAAACTCTACGAGTTTAGCTACTCATGTTCATAACGACAGAATCAAAGACAGAAACTGAGTTCATCATGAAAAGGAAGAATAGATAGAAACTGTAAAACCTAATTAAGATGACTCTGGCAAAGCTTTGCTCTCTGATAATCTTCAATCCTAGCTCTGAGTCTCCAAGGTGAAGGGATGGCGGCACGATCTCTTCCTGGCTCTTCGAACTCTAAAACTCTGCTCTCTCAACTCCTTAGGTCTGGAACTCGTGAGAATTCTGAATTATGAGATGTATTCTGATGTATTATGATTGTCCCTATTTGGGCCGCCAGTTTATGTATTTATACTTAACCCTAAGTCGCCGGATTTGTTAAGGATTTCTCAGCGAAAACTTGATGAGTTTTCGCTGAAAACTTCTTTGTAAATTGCTGCTTCCGTCGACTGATTCTCCTGTGAGTTTGAAGTCCAGAGTTTTCGGCAAGAACTTTGACTTCTCGCCGAAAACTTCTTCTTGTGAGCTATGCCGATTTCTTCTGGAGTTTTCGCCAAAAACCTGAGGATTTTTCGTCGAAAACTGTAGTGTAAAACGGGGCAGGATTTATGTTGACTTGATTGACTTCTTGGACTGGTTTCGGTGCGGTTCCTCTAGGTTCCAATGCCTTTGACACGTCCTTGGCTACATTATTTGACGGCAAAAACCTGTGCTATCATGAAAACACTAGAAAACCATCAAATAGACCCGAAACGGGCCAAAGTAACACAAATGGCACGAGATAGAGCAGTTGAGTGAATATTCGCTATTCTACCCTAAAAACCATGTCTTAAGCCAATAAATGTCGCTTAAATGAGGCTGATAATCACGTCAAATCGAGTGTCATCAAAATACCCCACACTTAAGCTTTTGCTTGTCCTCAAGCAAACTGAATAGAACACGCTCACGTTCACAAATGATAAGATCGATTAAATTGAAGTTCAAGCATACACAATCAATTATTAGACAGATAATTCTTAGAACAAGAAACCTAACATGCATACTGATCAGCAAACAACCTGATCTCACTAAAAACTGCACACAACAAGTAGTAGTAACCAATCATGCACGAATTTGAGCTGACCGACCAGACTCCTCACACGGGAAATATTTAGTATAAGGGAAACTCTCACTCTCTGTGTTTAAGGACGTGTTTCTGCTCTCAATCATTTTCTGTTACTGAATTCTTTCATAAGTTTGCAATTGGACCACAGTTCCACAACTGTGACAACACGAGGAACTAGTAAAGAAGGACTTCCCTGCTTGGGACTGTAACGAATTCTACACTACAAGGGTTAAAGATGAGATGGATGAAGGAATGTATGATGATGGCTTTGGTGCGGTGTAGCTTTCGAACAACTTCCCTCGAATCTAGCCTATGGCTTCCTACCGTCTAACCAGACATGGACGGAATAGTGTACGCTCGTCCTATAATACCCTCAAGCAACCTAACACTTTATTTTCTTTACACACAATTTTTTTCTGAATTTTCGTCTGACTTCATTATTTCATATGTAGGGAGAAGAACGTTATAAAACTTAACTATAAACTTGAAACCTTTTCTGAACTCTTGATTTTTTTTATACATTTTTTCGAATTTTCTTCTTTTCTTCTTTTCCATTTTTTTTCTTTTGTGCTGATTATTTCTTTCAGTTGCTAGAGGGGTTTACAGGTCTGGACATAATAGCTAAGAGCGCCTGTTTAATGGCTACAAGCAAGTTACCACAAACCGACTTCTGGTAGGCTAATCTAGAACTACAACCACAGGGGATCAAAGGGGAATGAAAGAATGGGGAATGGTGGTAATGCATATAGAACCGAAAGAACAGGCCAAGCTCAAGGGTTAAACCTAATGGATTTAACGTTGGTTAGGCAATCTAGCTCAGTAGCTGAATCTAGGTACCCCTATCATTCTAGAACTCGTGTCATCGTGTGGTCTTGAGTAGGTCTCATGCAAATTCTAACTAATTCAAGCAAACAGAAAATCACTCAAAATGAATTGAAATTGCAAGTTACGTGTAATGGATCAAAAGCTCACATTTGGGTTGCTAGTCGGATTCGGTCATTTTCATGCAATCAAGGCGACAAACTACAAGTTTGATTTTAAAAATCTGTTCTGACCAGGTAATTTAGCATCAAAGTAAACACGTTGGTTCTCATGTTCTAGGTTAAGCAGGCTAAGCATCATTATGACAGATTGAACAACAACTTAACATCAAAAATCAAGAACCGAGCAATTCTAATGCTAGAGTGATGAACCCGTCGTAGAGCGGTGATCAAATAACTACAAAGTTAGAAGCTAGGGTAGATCGTATTCCACGGGTCTTCTAATCATTGATTACTCAAATATAAAGGCAAATTACTCAGATTTAACACTTCGTGCATGGTCTGAGTTCCACGACTTCTAATTCTAAGAAATGCACGGAAATTAAAAATTAAAACTGAAAACAAATTGAAAGATTGGTTGATTAAACAAAGATGACAGACAAGCTTAGACTTTGAATCCCCCTTCGTTCACCAGAGCATTGGCAATCAACAGATCAGCGGATTTCAATTCTCGTTCAATCAATTCTAAGACACCACCATATCTCCTTACCCTTAGGTTTAAGACTGGCGAACGTTCGCTCTATCCGATCTAGCTAACAAGATTAATTAGCCACCCGGGTACGGTCGCCTCTCGCAACGACTTAACTAACTGGCGCAATTACTAACGATTTATGAGTTACTCTTGCAGTGGATTAACCCTAACTGGTTCCTATGAAAGGCACACTCCAATGATTAGGTTAATTGTTTGATTTGATGTTTTAAAGTAAGGCGAGCGTTCGCTTCTATCCTTAGCATAACAAGAATCTAATCTAGGTGATCAATCCAGACAAGAAACATGAACAATGAAGAACAAATCAAACATGAAAGAGAAACTGATTGAACTTTGAATCTAATCACCACCGATCCGTGATCGCTTTAAAGCCCTGGGTCACTTAGGGTTCATCTAGTCTAAGCTCCACGAGTTTAGCTACTCATGTTTTTCACAAAAGAATCAAAGACAAAGACAGACTTCATCTCGAACAGAGGAAGAACAGAAAAGGATCTGAAAAACCTAATTAAGACGACTTCGGCAGAACTTCGATCTCTGGTAATCTGCAATCCTAGCTCCGAGTCTTCGAGATGAAAGGGATGGCGTCACGATCTCTTCCTGGCTCTTCGAACTCTAAACTCTACTCCAGAACTCTTCAGAATCCTCGAAGTATTTGGTATTATTTGGTATTATGAGATATATCATGATTTGGGCCACCGGTTAAGTATTTATACTTAACCCTAATACCGCAGGATTTGCCTGGAATTTTCGCCGAAAATATGATGGAAATTTCACCGAAAATTCCTTTGTAAATGGGGTGATCGCTGGCTGATTCTCCTGTGATTTTTGGACGCCAGGTTCTCGGCGAAAACTTAGTTTTCACTGAAAACTTCTTCTTGAAAGCTCTGCCGATTTCTTCATGAGTTTTCGCCAAAAACTCCAAGGGGTTTTCGCCGAAAACTTCTTTGTAAATGGGAGCAGGATTTGGTTCGACTTGATTGACTCCTTGGATCGATTCCGGTGTGATTCCTCGAGGTTCCAATGCCTTAGACACGTCCTTGGCTACTTTATTTGACGGCAAAAACCTGTGCTAACATGAAAACACTAGAAAACCATCAAATAGACCCGAAACGAGCCAAAGTAACACAAATGGCACGAGATAGAGTATTTTAGTGAATATTCGCTATTCTACCCTAAAAACCATTTCTTAAGCAAGAAAATGTCGCTTAAATGAGGCTGCTAATCACGTCAAATCGAGTGCCATCATAGAGAAATTGGAAAGGAACCACGGAACACACAAAAACACAATCAAGGGCAATCAAGTTCATGCAAGGTTCTCTAGCATCCTACCCCACACTTAAATTGTTTTGTGTCCTAACAGGACTAAAACTAGAGTTGAGAGTGAAATAGAAGAACCTGGACCGAGATGGTTGGTGTAGGGGATGAACACGGGTCCTCGGAGCGGAGGGAATCTACCAAAGCAACGGAAAGAGTGGTAGACCCTAAGTAAAGGGAATCTCCCAAACTGCCTGCAAAACAAAAACAAATGAAAGATAAAAAGAAAATCGGGACAAGTGTCCGGATCCACACAGAAAAAAGTTGGATCGAAATCCGAAAAGAAGAAATAAAAAGAAGGGACAAGGAAGAGGATACAACCCGATCACTGCTGGTCAGGGGAATGTGGAGGACGTCGATCACTGCTCTGCCGATTTCTTCTGTAGTTTTCACCGAAAACCTGAGGAGTTTTCACCAAAAACTGTAGTGTAAAACAGGGCAGGATTTTTGTTGACTTGATTGACTTCTTGGACTGGTTCCGGTGCAGTTCCTCGAGGTTCCAATGCCTTAGAAACGTCATTGGCTACATTATTTGATGGCAAAAATCTGTGCTATCATGAAAACACTAGAAAACCATCAAATAGACCTGAAACGGGCCAAAGTAACACAAATGGCACGAGATAGAGCAGTTGAGTGAATATTCGCTATTCTACCCTAAAAACCATGTCTTAAGCCAAGAAATGTCGCTTAAATGAGGCTGATAATCACGTCAAATCGAGTGTCATCAGTTCCCTTGCTTCTCGAGCACGTCCGTGGCTACGTAATTGATGGCAAAAACCTGTGCATTCACAAAAGCCTAGAAAACACATCAAATAGATCCATAACGGGCCAAAGTAACCAAAATGGTATAAAATAGAGTAAATGAGTGAAAACACCCTAAACAACCCCAAAATCGTGTCTCAAGCAGGGAAATGTCGCTTAAATGAGGCTGATAATCACATAAAATCTAGTGTCATCACCCCCTCAACTATGCATAGCGCAACTCCAACCTGGAGCCCTATCTTCCCAGGCGGCGGAAACACTACACCAACCCATCTCCCTACTAACTAGGCAGCCACAACAGAAGAATCTCTCTCAGCTTAATCTATTGTCCGCGAAGGCATCCGTTCTTTCAAAAAAAGGAAGATAGCCATGACTGAACCAGAACCTATCGATGAACTTAACATAAGCTTGATGACACTCGATTTGACGTGATTATCAGCCTCATTTAAGCAACATTTCTTTGCTTAAGACATTGTTTTTAGGGTCGAATAACGAATATTCAATCGATTGCCCTATCTCGTGCCATTTGTGTTACCTTGACCCGTTTCGGGTCTATTTGATGGTTTTCTAGTGTTTTCATGTTAGCACAGGTTTTTGCCATCAAATAAAGTAGCCATGGACGTGTCTAAGGCGTTGGAACCTCGAGGAATCAAACTGGAATCGATCCAAGGAGCCAATCAAGTCAAACCAAAAATCTGCCATTCACACTTACAGTTTCGGCGAAACCAGGCCTCCAATTTCGGCGAAACCAACAGTTCAAATCAACTGATGCCAACAGAAGGATGGTTTCGGCGAAATAAATCAACTGCTCGGACCGAAGACATTGAACAGCCGGCGGAGCCCTGAACTCAAAGCCAGTTTCGCCGAAACTATCCCTATGGTTTCGGCGAAAACATCAGCTCAGCCCGGCCCAACTAGGGTTAAGTATTCATACTTAATCCGGCGGCCCGAGGGGGAGAAAGACGAAGATCATAATTAATCATAATACAACTTTTCGAGATCAGAATTCTCTGAAGTCGGGAGCGAAGAGTTGGAGTTCGAAGAGCCGGATAGAGATCGTGACGCCATCCCTTCCACCTCAGAGAACCGGAGCTAGGAGTGCAACTTACCGAAGATCGGAGTCTGTCAGAGTCGTCTGAATTAGGTTTTCAGATCCTTTTCTGTTCTTCCTTTGAATGATGAACTCTTTCCTTGTCTTTGTGTCTTTTGTAATGATCATGAGTAGCTAAACCCTTTAGAGCTTAGACTAGATGAACCCTAAGTGACCCAGGGCTTTAAAGCGGTCACGGATCAGCGGTGATTAGATTCAAAATTCAATCAGTTCTTTTTCATGTTTGATTCATTCTTCATTGTGCATGTTTCTTGTCTGGATTGATCACCTAGATTAGATTCTTGTTAAGCTAAGGATAGAAGCGAACGCTCGCCTTACTTTAGATCATCGAATTAAACAATTAACTTTATAATTGGAGTGTGCCTTTCGTAGGAACCGGTTAGGGTTAATTCACTGCAAGAGTAACTCATTAATCACTAGTAATTACACCAATTAATTAAGTCGTTGCGAGAGGCGACCGTACCCGGGTGGCTAGTTAATCTTGGTAGTTAGAACGGATAGAGCGAACGTTTGCCGGTCTTAAACCTAAGGGTAAGGAGTTATGGTGGTGTCTTAGTAATTGATTGAATGAGAATCGAAATCCGCTGATCTGTTGATTGCCAATACTCTGGGGAACGAAGGGGGATTCAAAGTCTAAGTTCGTCTGTCATTCTTGTTTCCAAACCCTAATTCTCAATCTGCTTTAGTTTAATCTTTTTAATTTTTCTGCATTTCTTAGAAGTAGAAGTCGTGGAACTCACACCACGCACAACGTGTTTTTCCTTGAATAATTTGTTAGTTCTGAAGTAGCCAATCATTCGAAGGCCCGTGGAATACGATCTGCTATACGCTTTTTCTTAGCATTAGTAGTTTTTATTTGGCTGAACGTCCGAACAACGACCGGAGGTCCCACCAAATTGGCGCCGTTGCCAGGGACTTCTTTTGATTGTTGAAAGAAGATCTGGCAAATTTATTCTTCTATTTTCCATCTTTCATTTTTCCACCCACTTCGATTTTACGCCGGTATGTTTGCTTTTGTTGCTTGTAGGTTGTTCTACAGGTTCATGAACCGCTCGATTGCTCATTCTCAGTTTAAGCCGGGTTATTCTGCTTCGCCGAAGAAACCGCGATCTCAAAAGCAAGTCATAACCACACCGCCTACACCACCTATCCCTCAAAAGATTGAGGAGTTGAAGGAGAACTCCTCATCTTCATCCGTTTCATCCATTACTTCAGATTCACCACCACCTTCTCCTCCTGTACTAGCTGCTCAGCGCACCGTGGCGGATTACTGTAGACCAAATGCGGCTTACCTCCGAGCTAGCATCGTCGTGCCACACAGCGATGACGACCCCGACGAAAAGATCACAATCTCTTTCCTGAGCATGGTCTCTAAGGATCTTCACTTCGAAGGGAAGCCGCAAGAAAACCCCCGCACACATTTGGCAAACTTCCTTGACATGTGCGAGACGTTTAAAAAAGGGAATCTCGGTAAGAATAATCTTTGCTTACGAGTATTCCCATTCTCTCTTAAAGGCAATGCAAAGATATGGCTCAGCTCAAAACCACCTGGCTATTACACTGACTGGGATAGTCTAGCTCAAGACTTCATAGAAGAATACTATCCCCCTTCAAGAACTACATTCTACAAGGATAGTATCGCTAGATTCTCTCAGAAGGAAGGAGTAAGTTTACACGACGCGTGGAACGACTTTCTAGCGCTTCTCTCTGAATGCCCTCATCACGGATTCAACCAGGGGCAGCTAGCTGAAATCTTTGCCCAAGGGGGAATGAAGAAACAGCTGAATGGGTCAACATCTTAGCTGATGGCGACTGCACAGCACTTGAACCAGAAGCTGCTCTACTTCACTTTGCGGACTGCGCATCTAAGTCCAGAAATAGGGAAAGACAGTTTAGAGCAGCCATGAGTCAACCAAGTCGTGAAGATCAGATTAAGATCGCAGTACAGAAACAAATGGAAGAGATCCTCGGTACAACTAATAACTGGCCTAAAAAGGAAGTCAACTTCATTGATCATAGCTTCACCAGGGATCAAAGAGGCGACCCTGACTACCGTCAGTTCAGAACACCCCCTCAACAACGGGAAGGCTTCTATGAGCGTCCTCCCTACAACTTCCAACTCGACCAGAGCCAAAATCAATACATGGACAATGGTTATCAAAATCCTTCCAGATTCACCAGAGTACAGCAGCCTCTGAATTTTAGATCTGAGGACAATTGGGAGAGGAGAATAGCCAGGAAGTTTGATCTAATTACAGCAAGACTTGATGATCACGAGGAAAGATTTAGAGCGCAAGATGCTCTTAACAAAGGGCAGATCGCACAAGGACAGAGAATAGAGGATATGATAAATAAAATTGCTAGTGCGATGGCTCGTCTTCCCATTTTCAATCAGGCTCCGTCTCCAGACAGCTCCACCGTGAAGAACGAGCACGCTAAGGCCATAACAACCAGGAGCAGTGAGCAGACCAGCCCATCTGAGAAGGAAGAAATTCCTGTTTCCAATGAGGGAGAGTGCTCGGCTATCATCCCTCGACCACCACCCATACCTATTCCAGCTAAGTGCCCCGACCCTGGTCCTTTTACTTTACCTTTTAGCATTAATGATGTTGAAATTGAACGTTGCTTAGTTGATCTAGGAGCATCTGTTAATGTCATGCCTGTGAGTCTATATGAAAAGTTAAACCTAGGGGAACTTGAACCGCCCAGTATGCAACTCGTCTTTGCTGATAGATCGCTTAAAACCCCTAAGGGAGAGATTAAAGACGTTGTCACCAAATGTGGTCCGTTCACGTTCTTAGCTGATTATGTGATTATGGATACTAGTACAGATGACGCTACTATTCTCATAGGTCGACCTTTCATGGCTACTACTGGAATGAATATTAACGTTCCTAATGGTTCTTTGACTTTAAGAGTTGGTAAAGAAACGAAAACGTTCCGTCTTAAAGACGGCATGAAAGATGACTCTAGGAATGAAGAATCTCACTGCTTAGCTGTTGAAACTGTGGAGTTGACTCCGGTCAACTCCGTTACTAATGCTTCTTCCAGTGTCTCTAGATCAGTTGTTGTTGCAGATATTAAACAGGTCATTACGAAGAAGCCAAAAATTTTGGTTCAGAAGCCGCTTAAGAAGAAGAAGAAGGAACTGCAAGCCTCTTCTAAATCACCGAGCAGACCTCGAGGAAAGAACAAGAAGACAAAGACCCAAATGGTCTGGAGACCAAAAGCTCCACCGTCTTCCACCGAGCTAGCTGCGCCACCAATTCGTTCCGAGAAACCGGCGCCGGGACAAGTATGGAGGGAGAAGCCGAAAGCATCTCCTAAGGAAGTACTAACGATCACCGATCCTGGTGATAACAAGCCGAAGAAGAAAGAAAAAGAGAAACCGACAGTCCTCATTCCTTCCATCGTCACACTAAAGAAGGATGACCTCTCTAGAGAGCTGTTCGGACCACTCAAGTTCGTTGATCATCTTCCTGACGGACGTACCAAACTACTACATGCAAACGGGAAGAGATTCACGCTTACCGGAGAAGTCCCGAAGCTGTACTTCATGAACTCCGATGTGAGCGTGAAGGAGAATCTAAGTTGGGATGTCTCCTAATACCGTCCAGGTATCGTCCAGCTCAAGGACGTTAATAAAAGAGCGCTTCGTGGGAGGCAACCCACGGCTGGAGTCGGTTTTGTTTTGTTTCAACCTTGGTATTTTAGAGTCAGTTCGGGAGAGCCAAAAGTGTCAGTTTGTTTGATTTATTATTTTTCGTGTAGAGTCTGCATGTCATAGAGTCAGTCGCAAGTTGATTGAGGTCGTTCTGATTTTTCTGGATTTAACTGTGATTTTCTGAAGTTGGCCTGATTTACGAAAATATTTTCACCCGAACAGTTCAAAATTTTCGGCGAAGCCACTACCATTTTCGGCAAAACTGATTCTTGATTTTCGAACTCATTCTTCCTGTTTCCAATTTTCGGTTTGAAAATTTTCTGATTTCGGCGAAACCATCCCAACTAAATTTTTGGCGAAACTGAACTACCATTTTCGGCGAAACCACCCCCTACTTTCGCCGAAACTGATTTGAAAAATCACTTAATAATCCCCTTTAAAATTTTGGACCACCCCCTCTCTCATCCCCTCTCATTTTCGCCCAGCCAACCGAAACCCCCCTATCCTTTTCATATCGCCGACCGCCCCATTTCAAAACCCGCCGCCGCACCTCTCCCCTCCTCATTCCGATCCCAACAAGCCCTAGAACGTTCGAATCGGAGCTTTGCAGCTCCAGTTCTCCGAAACCCCAATTTTTGAGTTTTTTCACCGGTTCCTCTCACCTCCTTCATTTTTAGCAATCATGACTTCAAGGTAAGTTGTATAACTTTTCGATACGAATCTTTTGACATATAGATTGCTGAATTTCGTCGAGGTTGACTTTCGGTTGACTTTTCGGTTTGCCTCGTTTTGCGTGCTGACTGTTTCGTGTGAACTAAGATTGACTGAACTTATAGAACTGTTCTAGGATGCTTAGGGAGTTCCGTGCTTAATCTCCATATCATTTGGTCATGTGTTGCTCTGCATACGATTAATTACTTGTTATGTTGACTTTTGTGAGAAATGTCGGTTTGACTTTTTGAACTCTGATTGTAATTATCCGATTCTGGCTGTTCCGAAGTATGTATTTTACTGTCTATGATTACCGGTTACTCCGCTTTCCTTACCCCACTTAGTTTCCCTCGTTTCTTTGTGAAATTGAGTTTTTTCTACTAAGTGTGGGGTAAGGTTTTGGTCGACTAATTTGGTTTCATTCTGGTTTAGGAACACCTTTGATCGCAGGACTAAGGCGCGACTCGATGGCGCCTCGAGCTCAGGAGCTGCCGCTCCCATCACACCCGCCATTCTGGGTCCTCCACCTGCACTCCCTCGCCATGCTGGATACCATCCCACCATCGCCCGTCTACCGGACTTCTACTTTGAGGGCTTCCAGAAGATCGAGCACATCCGTGGAGCTGACGTGCGTCCTTTATCCATGGAGTCACTCCAGGAGCATGACGAGGATTCCTATCGGAACGTGCATGACGCCCTAGCACCGGCCGGTCTCCTAGAGCTGACCACCATAGCCGTCGAGTTCCCAGACATTGCTCTCCAGGAGTTCTGGGCGACATTTGACTTGGACGAGCATAAGAGGAGACGGGGCCAGAAGGTGATCACCTTCTTTCTTGGTGGGGTGTACAGGCAGCTCACCTACGATGAGTTTACCGCTCATCTGGGCATCCCCTACGAGCACTATCACGATCACCACCTCGGCTAGGGCGATGATGATGACGACGAGGAATTGCACGCCCTCTGGAGCCACATGACAGGCGTGTCTGGTGATCGCCTCGGGAAGAGCAACTCAGTTAAGTCTCTCTCTCACCCGCTCTATAAGTTTATTCATATGGTTTGGCGGAGGTCACTTTTATATGTCAGAGACAAGGATCGCCACCATATCCTTAAGGAGGAGCTCGTCCTTCACCGAGCCATCCGAGAGAGCTACCCTCTCCACCCCGGCTGGGTGCTAGCTCACATCTTCAGCCAGCGGACCAAGAGGAAGAAGCTACCACGCAAACTCTTGGGAGGCAACTTCATAGGTCAGCTCATCCTCTCCTTCGTCAGCAGCCATGACTATGGCCCTAACATTCCACGACACCCAATTATGACCGTTGGAGGAGACTTGGCGGTCGAGTACGACTTAGACCTCGACCTCAGTCCCCATGTAGCAGCAGATCCTCCACTACAACCTGCGGTCGAGTCGGAGGACGAAGATGATGCTGAGGAGCAGCAGCCGCAGCCGCCGCCTGAGTTTCAAGATTATATACCCTCGCCACACCATCAGGCATGGTACATCCACCAGTCGCCGCCGCGCATTCCAGATCCATTTTCGGTGCATACTCACCAGCCGCGACATCACCCCGCGGATGTGGGAGAGTTATACGAGCGACTGCAGGAGTGGCGCATCACCGACAACGCCGCTCAAGAGGCGCGATGGACTATTATGCAGCAACATATGCGCCGCGCCGACCGGCAATATGAGCGACAGCTGGAGTGGCAGCGACAGCTCGGCGATTACTTCCACTTCCCCCACCCCGACACCTCTGACCAGTGATGATCAGGTGGTGTCCTTTTCCTTGTCCTTTCTTTTTATTTATTCTTTTCGGACTTCGGTCCAACTTTTTTCTGTGTGGATCCGGGACAGTTGTCCCGGTTTCCTTTTTATGTTTCATTTGTTTTTGTTTTGTAGGCAATCGGTAGACTCCCTTTGCTTCAGGTTCTGTTACACTTCCCTCTACTCCAAGGATCCGTGCTTACCCTCTGAAATCATCCGTCCTCTTCCAGGTTCTGCCATTCCACTCTGAACTCTAGAATTAGTCCTGTGAGGACACAGTCCGATTTAAGTGTGGGGTAGGATGCTAGAGAACCTTGCATGAACTTGATTGCCCTTGATTGTGTTTTGTGTGCCTCGTGATTCCATTTCAGTCTCTCTAGCATTAGAATGGCTCAGTTCTTGATTTTTGATGTTAAGTTGTTGTTCAAACTTTCATAATGATGCTTAGACTGCTTAACCTAGAACTTGAGAACCAACTTGTATGCTTTGATGCTAAATTGCTTGGTCAGAACAGAATTTTAAAATCACACTTGTAGCTTATAGCCTTGATTGCATGAAAATGACCGAATCCGACTAGCAAACCAACTGTGAGCTTTTGATCCATTGCACGTAACTTGTAATTTTAATTCTTTCTGAGTGGTTTTCTGTTTACTTGAATGAGTTGAATTTGCATGAGACCTACTCGAGACCACACGATGACACGAGTTCTAGAAGGATAGGGGCACCTAGATTCAGCTACTAAGCCAGATAGCCTACCAAACGATAAATCCACTAGGTTTAGACCCTTGAGCTTGGCCTGTTCTTTCGGTTCGATAATACATTACAGCCATTTCCCATTTCTTTCATTCCCCGTTGATCCCCTGTGGTTGCAGTTCTAGATTGACCTACCGGAAGTGGGTTTGTGGTAACCTGCCTATAACCATTAAACAGGTGGTCTTAGCTAATACGTCCAGACGTGTAAACCCCTCTAGCAACTAAAAGAAAATCGGCACAAAAAGAAAAAAATATAGAAAGAAAGAAAAGAAGCAAGCTTCAGAAAAAAGAGAGAAGCAGAAAAATCAGAAAAATACGAAAAAGTTCAAAGTGTTGTTCAATAAAACGTTCTTCTCCCTACAAATGGAAGAACGAAGTCAAAAGAAAAGTTCAAAAGAAAGCAAAAGAAGAAAAATCGTGTAAAGAAAAAGAATAAGTGATAGGTTGCTTGAGGGTATCATATGACGAGCGTTCATTATTCCACCAGTGTTTGGTTAGACGGTAGGAAGCCATAGATTAGATTCGAGGGAAGTTAGTCGAAAGCTACACCGCACCAAGCCATCATCATTCATTCCCATCATCCATCTCATTATAAACCCGAGTAGTGTAGAATTCATTACGGTCCTAGCAGGGAAGTCCTTCTTGACTAGATACTCGTGTTGTCACAGTGGTGGAGATGTGGTCGAAATGCAAACCTATGACAGAATTCGGTAACAGAAAATGATCGAGAGCAGAAACACATCCCTAAACACAGAGAGTGAGAGTTCCCATTGTACAAAATTTACCCTGTGTGAGGAGTCTGGTCGGTCAGGTCAAATTCGTGCATGATTGATTGCTAATTACTTGCCGTGTGCAGTTTATTAGTGAGACCAGGTAGTTTGGCTGATCAGTATGCATGTTAGGTTTCTTGTTCTAGGATCGATCTGTCTAATAATTCATTGTGCTTGATTGAGCTCCAATTTAATCGATCTTATCATTTATGAACATGAACGTTTCTATTCAGTTTGCTTGAGGACAAGCAAAAGCTTAAGTGTGGGGTATTTGATGACACTCGATTTGACGTGATTATCAGCCTCATTTAAGCAACATTTCTTTGCTTAAGACATTGTTTTTAGGGTCGAATAACGAATATTCAATCGATTGCCCTATCTCGTGCCATTTGTGTTACCTTGACCCGTTTCGGGTCTATTTGATGGTTTTCTAGTGTTTTCATGTTAGCACAGGTTTTTGCCATCAAATAAAGTAGCCATGGACGTGTCTAAGGCGTTGGAACCTTGAGGAATCAAACTGGAATCGATCCAAGGAGCCAATCAAGTCAAACCGAAAATCTGCCATTCACACTTACAGTTTCGGCGAAACCAGGCCTCCAATTTCGGCGAAACCAGCAGTTCAAATCAACTGATGCCAACAGAAGGATGGTTTTGGCAAAATAAATCAACTGCTCGGACCGAAGACATTGAACAGCCGGCGGAGCCCTGAACTCAAAGCTAGTTTCGCCGAAACTATCCCTATGGTTTCGGCGAAAACATCAGCTCAGCCCGGCCCAACTAGGGTTAAGTATTTATACTTAATCCGGCGGCCCGAGGGGGAGAAAGAAGAAGATCATAATTAATCATAATACAAATTTTCGAGATCAGAATTCTCTGAAGTCGGGAGCGAAGAGTTGGAGTTCGAAGAGCCGGATAGAGATCGTGACGCCATCCCTTCCACCTCAGAGAACTGGAGCTAGGAGTGCAACTTACCGAAGATCGGAGTCTGTCAGAGTCGTCTGAATTAGGTTTTTCAGATCCTTTTCTGTTCTTCCTTTGAATGATGAACTCTTTCCTTGTCTTTGTGTCTTTTGTAATGATCATGAGTAGCTAAACCCTTTAGAGCTTAGACTAGATGAACCCTAAGTGACCCAGGGCTTTAAAGTGGTCACGGATCGGCGGTGATTAGATTCGAAATTCAATCAGTTCTTTTTCATGTTTGATTCGTTCTTCATTGTGCATGTTTCTTGTCTGGATTGATCACCTAGATTAGATTCTTGTTAAGCTAAGGATAGAAGCGAACGCTCGCCTTACTTTAGAACATCGAATTAAACAATTAACCTTATAATTGGAGTGTGCCTTTCGTAGGAACCGGTTAGGGTTAATTCACTGCAAGAGTAACTCATTAATCACTAGTAATTACACCAATTAATTAAGTCGTTGCGAGAGGCGACCGTACCCGGGCGGCTAGTTAATCTTGGTAGTTAGAACGGATAGAGCGAACGTTCGCCGGTCTTAAACCTAAGGGTAAGGAGTTATGGTGGTGTCTTAGTAATTGATTGAATGAGAATCGAAATCCGCTGATCTGTTGATTGCCAATGCTCTGGGGAACGAAGGGGGATTCAAAGTCTAAGTTCGTCTGTCATTCTTGTTTCCAAACCCTAATTCTCGATCTGCTTTAGTTTAATCTTTTTAATTTTTCTGCATTTCTTAGAAGTAGAAGTCGTGGAACTCACACCACGCACAACGTGTTTTTCCTTGAATAATTTGTTAGTTCTGAAGTAGCCAATCATTCGAAGGCCCGTGGAATACGATCTGCTATACGCTTTTTCTTAGCATTAGTAGTTTTTATTTGGCTGAACGTCCGAACAACGACCGGAGGTCCCACCAAAGCTCGCTATCCATTTCTCTATCCAACGCAGCTTACCCAGGACCAAAAATCTGTAAGAAGGAAAAAGCACACAAAGGAATCAGAAGCTCTCCATACGGAACTAGCAGATCCGTTCATGGTACAATGAGCGAGGAACAGATTGTTAAAGAGTCGGTGGCCTTCTTGAAGCCACCTCCGAATCCATGATCATGCAAAGTACTTGCGAGACTTAACTCGCTCCTTGCACCCCGGTATCCTCTTCCTCATGGAGACGAAGAACCAAAGGACTTACATGGAAGGGAAGAGGATCCAGCTGGATTTCACTAATAGCTACTATGAAGACCCCGTCGGCATAGCGGGAGGACTAGCCCTTTGGTGGGTTAGTGGAATAAGGATTAATGTCATATCTCGTGGTTTAAATTTCTCACAGGTTTTCATAGATGTAGATGTCTTTTGTCTGTAATTTTGTTCATGCCCCGAACGATCCTATTGGTAGAAGGGCGTTCTGGGACGAAATAAGTCTCCTCCATAACTCCGATGACCCTTGAATCCTCGTTGGGGATTTCAAATCCATCACGAACTACTATGAAAAAAGAGGGGGAAACCCGGTTACTTACGCCTCGATGAAACCTTTTCGAAATTTTATTAGGAATAACTCCCTTTTCAATCTTGGGTTCCAAGGCAATCCATTCACGTCGACCAACTACCAACTCAACGAGGATGCCATTGACATCAGGCTGGACTGAGCCCTCTCGAATGTCGCTTGGCGGCTAGCTTTTAACAAAGCAACAGTCTTCCACAAGGCCATGGTTCGAATCATGCTCCTCTTATAATCGACACTCACTTCTATAGAAGCCTTACGAGTCCCCCTTTCTGTTTCAATTCAAGATGGCTAGAAAAACCTGAGCCAAACAAAATCATCACAGATATTTGGGCTTTAAACTTGAACACAAAATAGAAGTTGGAAAAATGCAAAAGAGAGCTCCAAGAGTGGGCAAAACAAGATCGTCGCTCCCGTAACCAGAATGAGGTCTCTCTTAAAAGGCGAATAAAAACTTACCAAGAACTGAAGAAACCAACAATGAGGAACGTTCTAAGAAAGGGGAGTTGGAAGCAATCTGGGAACATGATGCTTTTCTTTGGAAGCAAATAACTAACCAACATTGGGAGAAGAATACAGCCTTTTTCGATGCCTCGACTATTCACAGACGCCAAAGAAATAGTATTGTGAGGCTCATGAACAATAATGAGGAGTGGATTTCAGATTATAACGAGCTCTCTAACCACATGAAAAGGTTCTTTATTGATCTTTTCACGGATCGACCTCTGAATGGTTCCACCATACCCCAAACAGAAATAACAAACATAATTACACCGGAAATGAATGAAGATATTTGTAAGGAAGTGGAAGATGAGGAAATCAAAATAGTAATTTTTGTGCTTGGAGCTTCCCAATCCCCAGGGCCTGACGGTTTTAATGGCCACTTTTATCGTAAATTTTGGCCTTTAATTGGACACCAACTGATTAGTGAGATAAAGAATTTCTTTAACACATCTCAAATGCCTGAAGGTTGGAACGACACTCACCTTGTCCTCATCCCAGAATCCAACTAAACTCTCCGAATTCAGACCAATTAGTTGCTGCAACTATTGGTATAAGATCATCACAAAGATCCTGTCTAATAGACTTCGCGATTGGCTACCAAAAATTATTGCTGAAAACCAAGCAGCTTTCACAGGAGGAAGATGAATCCAAGACAATATCATTATTGTCCACGAAGTCTTGCACAACTTTAAAATTAGGAAGACGGGCAAGAGAAGAGACATGTGCCTTAAAATGGATATGAGAAAGGCTTATGACTTAGTGGACTGGGATTGCCTTTCCCTCATCCTCAACGCTTACGGTTTCAACAAAAAGTGGTGCACTTGGATAAATAGTTGCATTTGTGCTGTCCGTCTTGACGTTTTATTCAATGGGAAATCAACTGGCTTCTTCCACCCAACTAGAGGAATTAGATAGGGAGGCCCTCTTTCTCCTTTCCTGTTTATTCTCATGTATAATGGTTTATCTATTCTGATTGATAAAAGTATTTGGGTAATGTGACCAAGAGAATCAGACTTACTCACAAAGGACCTCTTCTCTCCCACTGCTTATTTGCAGACGACACAATCATTTTTGGGAAGGCCTCGGATCAATGGAGAAGAGTGCCATACACTGGACAAACGCGGATACACTTTGTAGCTCAAAACCCGACGGCAGGCTCGGTTTCAAAGATTTTCGCCACTTTAATCTGGCTCTCCTGGCGAAGCAGGCATGGAGGCTTTTAACGAATAAAGAAGCTATTTGGGCTAGACTCCTGAAAAGCCTATACTTCCGTAAATATGACTTTATGACAGCGAAAAATCATGCTCGTCCTTCTTGGATCTGGGCCAACATCTTAAAGTCTAGAACATTATTGAGCAAGGAGCTTTTAAGGCAATGGGGAACAGAGAGGACATTCACCTTCTGACTGATCCATGGATTCCCTACCTGATGTGAACCACGACAGCCTTGTGCATAGACCCTAACCACCGCAAGCTGAATACCCAAGCAACGAGTCGAAACTATAGAAACCTGGTGGAAGTACTTGGACTCACTAGAACACGAAGTCTAGGAACCCAAAGTGTCCGGTCGAATGGTGCCACACCAAGGGGTGTACTTGAGATGATAAACCTAAACCTTCAACTAAGCAACAACGAGCAAGAGCTTGAAGGGAAAAATAACTTGTGTTCTGGAAATTTATTAATCAAAGTCTGAGTACAAACGTAGGCCAAAGGCCTTTATTTATAGTGAGGGATTCGGGAACAAACTCTTTGAATCCTACTCCTATTCTAACTCTAGAAAGCTTTAAAATATTCCTAAACAACCAGTAACTAAAAAGGAAGTCCGAATAAAACACTTAAAAAGACTAAAAAGGAAGATAAACGTTAAACTGGCAAAAGTGGCATGCTCACGCCGGATTAGGATTCCTAATCCTAATCCGGCTCGGAGATGGATGGGGTGTGAAAATCCAGATTCTGACACGGATTATGCATCTCCGTGTTTCCTAATCCTAATAGGACTTGGAAACATGGTCCTTCAGTGCGTGGCATCAAGTTCTCCTGGTCTGGAGCGGAATCCAGACCATGGTCGGATTTTCTGGGCACGCTCGGAGCATGTGATGTGAACCGCTGCAACCGTGGGCAGATGACCCTTGAACACCGCAAGTTGAGATCGTGCAACAAGGTATAACCGTCGGGAACCGGGGGTGGATGAGGACTTTGACCCGCTAGCTATATAACAGCTAGGAACCAGAAGTATCAAGTCGTAGACGCCACGCCAAGAGATGGATGCTCTTGATGATAAGTCGAGCCTTCAGTATCGCAACATGCAGATACAATAAGGATTTCAAGAACAAAATTCTATCAAAGGGGGTTGTTTATTTCATAAAAGTCTGAATACAAGGGGTGGTCGGCGGCCTCTATATATAGGTGAGGGAACAAGCTGTCCTCCCTAAAGTCTAATTCCTAAATAAGAATAGAATAAAGAGTCCTATTCCTAAATAGAATCCTAAAACCCCTAAATAATCCTACTAAAAAGGAATGAAACATAAAATAATAGTTGTAGTCTTTAAAGCAGAGTAAAAGACCTAAATTAGGTCAAAAACCCTAATCTGGCCGCGTACGACTGCTCGGGCCGGTTGGGCGCGAGTGGCGGCCCGGTGGGCTTGACCGGCTGTGCGTCGGGCTTGATTCGGGTGGTGGTCGCGTGCCTGGTGCTCCAGGCTGGTTCAGTGGCAAGGGCCTTGTCCAAAAGACCTTTTCTTCGTGGCCGGCTCCATAGAATTCCTTTGATTGGTCCGGCTGCCAGTTTAGGGCCCGGGGTTGTTCTCTCCTTGGGCCTTCTCCATTTCCGCTCGGGCCTTCTTCTTTAAGCTTCAGGTAGGCCTCCAAGTAGCTCCTGATGTAGCTCTCCGGGGGTTGGGTCGGTCTAAGTGTCATGTCTCGGGGCCAAGGACTCCAATTCTTCTCATGGTTCGGCTCAGGGTCTTTCCTTGGAAGCTCTCCTCTCCAGGCCAAGTATTCTCGGGCTCTTTTCCTCCTATACTCTAGAAATGCTTCTAGAGGGTCACTCAAGGGGCCGACTTCTTCTTCAGGGCTTCTGGAGGTCAGGCTAGGAGCAGGTTGAGGTTGTTCTTCCTTGCTAGGGCTTATATCCTTGGCCAGCAGCATGGCCTGGAATAGCATTCCATCTCGTGGAGCCTTTCTACCTGCAAGGGAAGGACTTAGTCGATATTTCAGAGCGTACCTTGGCTTTAGGGCTTGAAGATGGCCTGCCCTAGGCTCTATATGCCTCTTGTGAGGTCCTAGGGTCTTATCTCGGCCAGGTGACCCTGGTGGGGTGTAGGAGTATCTATTGGCATCAGGGCAACATTGTCGGATCATATCATCCCCTCTTCTTGCCTTGGATTTGTCCCCAAATCCATCTTGGGGTTTCTTCTAGCACTTATCACCCTCTTCCAAACTTCAGCAATTTTATTGGCCACGGTCGGGCAAGATTCAGCATCATCTTTAGCCTAGGAGTGTCACTTGAATCAGCAACGGACCAAGGCTCGGGTCCTTCAATGCTTTCTCCCTCAGTCTCCATAGCTTCCTCTCCTAAAAAACTATCAACAATAATGTTAAGGATTGGGGAGGTATTTGGTGAGGGTTCCTCACTCATTTCCACGTCCGGGTCAGCATCTAGATCTTCTTCGCTCGGGGCAGCCCTCAAAATTCGTATGAAGGTGATTTCCCATTGAATCTTGGGTGCACAGGGGACCGTCGGTGAAGCGTGGGGTCTGGGCACTGGGGTGCCGGAGGTGCCGGGGGTAGGCCAGGGCACGTCGGGCCGGGCGGCGGCGTCGGGCAGTGGGAAGTCGGCGATGGGCAGTGGGGAGCCGGCGGCGGCGGCCAGTGGGGAGGCGGCGGCGGCGAGCAATGGGGAGCCGGTGGTGGCGGCTAGTGGGGAGGCGGCGTCGGTCATCATCGCGTCGGGGCAGTCGGGGTCGGGCAGGACCGGGACTGAGCGGCGGGCAGGGACGCGCTGGACTCATCGGGTAGTGATCCGCCGGGGGCCACGTCGGGTAGTGATGCGCCACGGGGCGTCGGGTAGCGACAGGTCGGGGCCGGGTGATGGGGCGGCTGGGGCCTGGTCGGGCAGAGCGGCGCCGGGTGCTGGGGCGCTCGTACTGGTCGGGGTGGGCCAGTAGGCGTCGGGGCCGAATGCTGGGTCGTCGGGGCCTGGTCGGGGCCGAGCGCTGGGGCGCCAGGGCTGGTCAGGCCTGGTCGGGCAGCGCCTGGGCTGGGTGCCGGTGTGCCGGGGCTGGTCAGGCCCGGTCAGGCAGCGCCGGGGCTGGGCGTCGGGGCGCCGGGTGCTAGGGTTTTAGAGATTAACCCTGCAAACTTCTCAAGCCCTTCTGGCTTAACTTCTTCTCCTTCATCAGATTCCTCTCCTTCTTCCTTCTTCTCCTCTTCTTCATCATCTATCTCGATTCCTCCTTCTCTTACCACCATCGTCTGTTGGTTAGGGCAGTCCCTTGAGATGTGTCCTCTACCTTGACACTTAAAGCATACAATTCCACTGGGACGTGGGTTAGAATTTTGAACCTTAGAAGTAGGTGGGGTAGGTGTTACGATGGTGCCGAATCCCTAGGGTTAGGGTTTGGCCGTGAGCTTGAGCCTCAGGGCTGTTCGGGCTTCCATTGGGGCTTGGCTTGCATTCGAGCCTCCTCTCCACGGGGCACTGGTTGATCTTCTCGTGTAACCCCTCTTCAACTCTCTCTCCATGTGGTTATCTAGGGTCTTGAGATCCTCGTAGTCAACATAGTTAAGTAGGTTGACTTGATGCATGATCTCGGGGTGTAGCCCACCCACAAACCGGGCTATCTTTGCTTCGGGCTCTTCTCTGAGGTCGAGTCTGGCTACCAACATCTCGATCTCCTTGGTGTATTGCTTCACAGACATGGTGCCTTGCTTTAAGTTCCGGAGGGAGGTGTGTTGGTCTCGGATGTAAGTTCCAGGAACGAACTTCTTCCTCATGACTCTCTTGAGATCTCTCCATGACTCGATGGGGTCTTCCTCATCTCTTTGAACTCAGCTCTTGAACTGGCTCCACCATAGAGCAGCATAGTCAGTGAATTCAAGGGTGGCGAGGATTACCTTTTTTCGTTCAGAATAGTGATGGCATTCGAGGAAGTCCTCCATACTTGCCGGCAAATTTAGGCACGGTGAGCTTGAGGTTGCTCAAATAATCATCAATCTCCTGAGCTAGCCTTCGGGCTCGTCGGTTCAGGCCTTCAGGGCTGTCCTCTCGGCGTTCATCTCGTCCTCTCCCAGCTTGAAGCCTGGCTAGGGTTTCTTGGACGGCAGCCATGGTAGCTCCAAGATTCTGAAGGTGGCTTTCCATGTTGGCTAATCTCTCGTCTGTCATGGTTAGAACTAGCAAACGGAATAAATTTTCTATCCCCTCTTCTTAGAAATAAACTTACAACGAAAGAGAATAATGTGGCAAGGTGGCCTTGCTTTCTTTTCTTTTTCTTACAACTCGAAACTGAAACAAGAATTGAAATAGAAGGAAATTTTCGAAGCTATTTTTCTAAAAAGCAGTAAAGGATATGAATACAGGTAAACCTGGAGACTGGGATAGATTGTGGAGTTGAACCGTGCTCTGATACCAACTGATGTGAACCACTGCAACCGTGGGCAGACGACCCTTGAACATCGCAAGTTGAGATCGTGCAACGAGGTAGAACCATCGGGAACCGGGGTCGGATGAGGACTTTGACCCGCTAGCTATATAACAGCTAGGAACCAGAAGTATCAAGTCGTAGACGCCACGCCAAGAGATGGATGCTCTTGATGATAAGTCGAGCCTTCAGTATCGCAACATGCAGATACAATAAGGGTTTCAAGAACAAAGTTCTATCAAAGAGGGTTGTTTATTTCATAAAAGTCTGAATACAATAGGTGGCCGACGGCCTCTATATATAGGTGAGGGAACAAGCTCTCCTCCCTAAAGTCTAATTCCTAAATAAGAATAGAATAAAGAGTCCTATTCCTAAATAGAATCCTAAAACCCCTAAATAATCCTACTAAAAATGAATGAAACATAAAATAATAGTTGTAGTCTTTAAAGCAGAGTAAAAGACCCAAATTAGGTCAAAAACCCTAATCTGGCCGCGTACGGCTGCTCGGGCCGGTTGGGCGCATGTAGCGGCCCGGTGGGCTTGACCGGCCGGGCGTCGGGCTTGATTCGGGTGGCGGTCGCGGGTCTGGTGCTCCGGGCTGGTTCAGTGTCAAGGGCCTTGTCCAAAATACCCTTTCTTCGTGGCCGGCTCCATAGAATTCCTCTGATCGGTTCGGCAGCCGATTTAGGGCTCGGGGCTGTTCTCTCCTTGGGCCTTCTCCATTTCTGCTCGGGCCTTCTTCTTTAAGCTTCAGGTAGGCCTCCAAGTAGCTCCTGATGTAGCTCTCCGGGGGTTGGGTCGGTCTAAGTGTCACGTCTCGGAGCCAAGGACTCCAATTCTTCTCATGGTTCGGCTCAGGGTCATTCCTTGGAAGCTCTCCTCTCCAGGCCAAGTATTCTTGGGCTCTTTTCCTCCTATACTCCAGAAATGCTTCCTGAGGGTCACTCAAGGGCCTGACTTCTTCTTCAGGGCTTCTGGAGGTCAGGCTAGGAGCAGGTTGAGGTTGTTCTTCCTTGCTAGGGCTTATATCATTGGCCAGCAGCATGGCCTGGAATAGCATTCCATCTCGTGGAGCCTTTCTACCTGCAAGGGAAGGACTTAGTCGATATTTCAGAGCGTACCTTGGCTTTAGGGCTTGAAGATGGCCTGCCCTAGGTTCTATGTGCCTCTTGTGAGGTGCTAGGGTCTTATCTCGGCCAGGTGACCCTGGTGGGGTGTAGGAGTACCGATTGGCATCAGGGCAGCATTGTTGGATCATATCGGCATGGGTGCGTGCAAGATCATTCAAGCCCTCCTTCATTCCTTCTCCGAATCCAAGAAGGCTTGTTAGAGGTTTGTACTAGTAGCATAGGGATTCTTTGGCCCTTGGAAAATCCTGAAAGACACGGGCCATTTGTTCGTTCGGCTTAAGTCGCCTAGGTGGATGCCCGTGTGTCGGCCCGGTGTCTGTGGCTGGCTTAGGCATGAGCCTTTGAATATTGTGGCCAGGCCTTTACTCCTCTATCTTTGGCGAGCCTCTAGAAATGCTTCAAGGGGGTCTTCGGGCAGGAGCTTGCCCCTGGGGTTCATAGGAGTTGCCCTGGGGCCTTGGATTGGTACGAGGCTCGGCCTGGGGCCCGTGTCTGGGCCCTGTGTTAGCATCAGTGCCTGGCGTGGCATCATCCTGTCTCCCAATTGACCTGGGGCTGGGGGAGGTTGGTACTTGAACAAAGTAACGTACCTAGGCTTGAGAAACCTCCCAAGGGCACGACTAGAAAAATGCCTCGGCCCTAAGCGCTTCTTGTACGGGCCTAGGCTTTGGCCCCGTGTTGGTAACGCGGGTGGGGTGTAGGAATAGACATTCGTTCCGGGACTGGTTACTGGGATCACATCGCTACCTCCCAAACATGATTTTAGCGACAGGCATCGGTCCCTATGAAGTGGCGGCTGACTAGTTCAAGGACAACTCTAGAGAATGGGATAGGAGTACAATCGAGCTTTACTGCCCTAACTACCATAATGAGCTTATTTTCCAAATCCCTATTAGCTCGAGGGGAATGGATAACGAGTGGAAATGGAGATATGATAGACAAGGTTCTTGCACGGTGAAATTGGCATACCATACTAGTAGAAGCCTTTCTTGTCATTCAACCATTCACCGAAATGCAGAGAACGATTGTAGCACCCGTCCCAAATCAACCCGGTTTACCCGAGATTGACTCGAGATAGAATGCTACGCAAGCACAGGTTTAACCAAAAGCGCGAAAAAAATAAAGGAAGAAAGAAACTACTCATTAAAATCCACAATCCAACGGAGGCCTCCAAAATAAAATCCAACATAAAACCGAAACTCAAACCAATCCAACCTCAAAGGTTTACAAAGTCCCCAACCCAAATATCCTGGTCAACTGAAATATAATAAATACAGGCAAGGTCAACTTCAAGCAAGTCACCGATCTTCACCTCATGGCTCCAAACGACAACCTTCTCGAACTCAACTCTCAACTGCAACTCCAACCTAGCACTAGCCACGAGCACCTGAAAGAGAAACTGGGGGGGATCAGCTTCCTAATGAAACTGAGTGAACCCACTGGGTCTACCTATGCGCCGAACCTAGCCTAGGAGTGATCCCAACTCCGCACACAAACAACACAACGGAATCTGACACAGCCATTATCATTTTAATCCTAGCATGCTACTAGGTGATCACACAAGAACTTACCTCCACCAGTACACACAATTAATAAGATTCAGCAACGTACACAAGTCATCAATCCTCACTACAACATCACTATCAGGGTTAGAACATGCACACCGGTCAATCTCATACCGCAATATAATAGCATCAACGAAGTCATCATACACACGATACAACACTTAATTACAACACATCTTCCAACACGAATAGCACCCACTTTCATACTTCAACCACACAACTCGCAATTCACAGTTTCACAGTTACTAACATCAACCAAGCACAACACTACCAACCCCTGTCCCACAAACTCCACACATCATACTGTCACAACACGACTCGACTCATTAAATTCTAGGTGAGTTATTAGGCGCCTAGGAGTTGCTCCACACCACCACTGCCGGCCAACAATCCCCGGTAATACAACCCAGGGTGATCTACTCAACGTAGACCGATACCACAACCATAATCCCAGGTACTTGACCCGGGTGATCCACTCGACGTAGACCGACTCAACATAAATCCCTGGTAGCTAACCAGAGTGATTCACTCAACGTGAACCGGACACAACTCAACACATCTCAAGGTGGGCAGTGTGGACTCCTACCGGTTCTATCATTCAATCAACACAACCAATTACTCAACACTTGCAACCAACCGTCATACTCATCCCATAGCTTATTCGCATCATCCAATCCAACCATCAGAACTCACATCAATTCCCACCACCAACATCAACATCAATCGCATACTCAACCATATCCCAAACTACACCACTTGCACTCATTCACACACCTCGACAACCACACACACACACACACATAGCATCATCACAATTCCACATCACACATAACCACACATCACAAGTCATTCAACGCCTCCCACGGCACAAACAGTTTAAGGGTAAACGGCTAGCTCACCGGCCACCCCCACCTGCAAGTACAGGGGAAGCCATGTCATGAGTCGTAGGGTTACCCTCCTGTACGTCCTTCATTGGACGACCCCACATTGGTGGGACCATCCACCTGATCGTCAATTAAGGGCGACCCCACATTGGCAGGACCACCCTCCTGCAACCACAGATTAACAATTCCAGGCAGAAATACACTTACAACATCATACCCCTGCCCTCCTACACTCGTTACTACATCCAATCCATTAAGCATCAAGGTTAATCTTTCCCCCATTCATCGCACATAACGAACAGCCCGCTATCATCATGCATTCATCATATCATCAAGCATACAACAACCAACAACAATCGCAAATACTCAACAATCAATCACATAACGAAATCCCCTTTTACTCTCTTTCAATTTCATGCAACGCCCTACTCTCTTCTAAGTCAAGTTTCAACTCCTCACGTCGACCAATTCTACCTATCGTACGCTAAACCCTCACCTGACAAGAAGACGAGGCTCTAAAACAACTCCCGGAACCCGAACGACCAAGCTCTACCACCCAAAGTCGTAGCTCTTCTCCTCCTCACCGACAGCAGCCTACTCCGAACCACCCAGAACCACGATGTGCGATCTCTTCCTCTCGTTGCCACGAACGCGTAGCAACAAACGGATCGCAAATCGAAGCTCTACAACTCCCGGAATCAAGGATTGAAGCTAAGGGATTTTTGGTTCGTCAAAAACGAATTTCGGGGAAAGAGAAAGAAGGGGAAGTTATGGATTTCCGTGCAAATCCGTCCTTTTATGCACGAAAAGTGCGCCTGGTATGTCAAAATGTGCGCCGGCGCACATTGACCCCAAAAAGGCGCACATTTCGAATATTCCGCCGAAAGTTTGCCTTTTTAATTGAAAAGTGCGCCTGGCACTTCTAAAAGTGCGCCTGCGCACTTCAGGGCCCAAAATCAGCACTTTTGGTACTGTACACTGTTCCCCTCTTTTGCAACTTCAACCCGGCACACACCCAAACGTCCCAGACCTCAAGAGACCCTCTTAAGTACCGTTTCCGGCACTCTAGTCACCCAGACTTGAGTTCTAACCCGTTCGGTTGGGCGGGGATGTTACAAGTCTCCACAACTTCAAAAGATTTCGTCCCCGAAATCACAACCCGACTTGCTCTAGCAATGCAACCATACATCACAGCAACAAATGCAGCAATTCAAGATCACATTACCTCCCAAAATTTCCCTTAACGGTTCTGGCGACTCACACCCTCAAGAGACACAACTCACCCCTACTTTGAACTTCCTTCAAACAAACACGCACAACCGAACCACGAAAGCACCACAAGAGCACAACAACACAACAACACAAGCAACCAAGGGAACAACACTACACTAACAAACGCCACCACACTAAGGCTCTACACACTTCAACCACTCTATCTAGCTTCACCAAAGACTACTAAGATCTACTCCACTAGCCAACTCCTCCTAGTCTACCAACCACTACTACTCTTCCACTACCCAAACACCCACAAGAACAAGAATAAGGACGAGCTCAAATCCAAACAAAGATGCAAACGGAAAGAACAAAGAAGATATCATACCGTTTGCCTCGTCGTTCGCATTCTCCTCTACACCTCCGGCAAGAGCATACAAGCCTCCTCGCTCCCCTCCGGCTCCAAGTGGTGTAGCATTTGCTCCGGTCCCTCTCCCAGCACTCGCGACACTACGACCAACACTACCTCCTCCTCTACCTCCATAACTCCCAGACGGAGCCCTAGGTCCTTGCACCGATCCCACGGACTGAGCTGGTGCTGAACTCCTATTCGGGCAGTAGTTACTCTTATGGTTAGGCTCCCCACAAGTGTAACATATCACCGAAACTGACCTCAACAAGTGGCACTCCCCAGAGTGGGGCTTCCCACAAGTGCTACAAACGGGCAACCCAGATGATGCTCTCACAAAGCTACGGGTGGGACAAGCGATACTCTTATGACCGGTTCGGCCACAAGTAAAGCAAGTAAGCACACCTCGCGTCGGAGCAGACTGAGCACCTCTGAAGCTAGAATCGGAAGTCTGCGCCCTCCTAGCCGGATGGCTATGAGTGGCCGAGCTAGTAGGCGGAGCAGGCGCCTTCCTCTTCTTCTCCTCCTTCTTCCTCTGCTCTAACCTCTCCCTACTCAAGGCAGCCGCCTTCACGGACACTAAGCTCCCCATGTCTGCAGAAGTGACACCCTCCTGAATCTCCGTCCTCAGACCATTCTTAAACTTCACAATGAGCTTCCTTTCCCTACTAGTAGTCTCATCATACCACTTGGAGAGGGAAGTGAACTCGATGTAGTAAGCAAGAACGGTCTTCTCCCCCTGCTCCAACTCTAAGAACTCTCTAGCCTTCTCCTCACGCCACAAATCCGGACAGAACTGGTCACGGAACTCCTCAACAAACTCCTCTAAACTCAACTCAGGCGGCACTACTCTACTCTGAGGCAAAGACCTCCACCAATCTAACGCATGACCCTTGAGCAAGAAAGTCATGGCCGACACCCTAACATCTCCCTCAAGTCCCATCTGCAGGAACTTGTACTCACACTCTTGGAGCCACTGCTCCGCAACAGCAGGGTCAGCCACGACCCCATGGAATTCTCCAAAATTCCAACCCTTCAACAACCCCGGCTGAAACCTAGGAACTCCAACTCTAAACCCAGAATCCCCAACCGAACGACTTCCCACGGCTTGGCTCGATTCACTACAGGAGAACATTTAGAACATTTCAGTTGACCATTGAAGAAAAACTCACAACCAACTTCAAAACACTTTCACTTTAAAACTCCCACCCATTTCAAAACAGTTTAAAGATCCCTGAAAGGCCAGTGCTGCATCGACGTTCCGTCCTTTCCATTAAGAGGGTAGCAAATCCCCTAGAAGAAAGGACAGCTCACCTATACAACAGAGGCTAACCAGGCTCTGATACCATTTGTAGCACCCGTCCCAAATCAACCCGGTTTACCCGAGATTGACTCGAGATAGAATGCTACGCAAGCACAGGTTTAACCAAAAGCGCGAAAAAAATAAAGGAAGAAAGAAACTACTCATTAAAATCCACAATCCAACGGAGGCCTCCAAAATAAAATCCAACATAAAACCGAAACTCAAACCAATCCAACCTCAAAGGTTTACAAAAGTCCCCAACCCAAATATCCTGGTCAACTGAAATATAATAAATACAGGCAAGGTCAACTTCAAGCAAGTCACCGATCTTCACCTCATGGCTCCAAACGACAACCTTCTCGAACTCAACTCTCAACTGCAACTCCAACCTAGCACTAGCCACGAGCACCTGAAAGAGAAACTGGGGGGGATCAGCTTCCTAATGAAACTGAGTGAACCCACTGGGTCTACCTATGCGCCGAACCTAGCCTAGGAGTGATCCCAACTCCGCACACAAACAACACAACGGAATCTGACACAGCCATTATCATTTTAATCCTAGCATGCTACTAGGTGATCACACAAGAACTTACCTCCACCAGTACACACAATTAATAAGATTCAGCAACGTACACAAGTCATCAATCCTCACTACAACATCACTATCAGGGTTAGAACATGCACACCGGTCAATCTCATACCGCAATATAATAGCATCAACGAAGTCATCATACACACGATACAACACTTAATTACAACACATCTTCCAACACGAATAGCACCCACTTTCATACTTCAACCACACAACTCGCAATTCACAGTTTCACAGTTACTAACATCAACCAAGCACAACACTACCAACCCCTGTCCCACAAACTCCACACATCATACTGTCACAACACGACTCGACTCATTAAATTCTAGGTGAGTTATTAGGCGCCTAGGAGTTGCTCCACACCACCACTGCCGGCCAACAATCCCCGGTAATACAACCCAGGGTGATCTACTCAACGTAGACCGATACCACAACCATAATCCCAGGTACTTGACCCGGGTGATCCACTCGACGTAGACCGACTCAACATAAATCCCTGGTAGCTAACCAGAGTGATTCACTCAACGTGAATCGGACACAACTCAACACATCTCAAGGTGGGCAGTGTGGACTCCTACCGGTTCTATCATTCAATCAACACAACCAATTACTCAACACTTGCAACCAACCGTCATACTCATCCCATAGCTTATTCGCATCATCCAATCCAACCATCAGAACTCACATCAATTCCCACCACCAACATCAACATCAATCGCATACTCAACCATATCCCAAACTACACCACTTGCACTCATTCACACACCTCGACAACCACACACACACACACACATAGCATCATCACAATTCCACATCACACATAACCACACATCACAAGTCATTCAACGCCTCCCACGGCACAAACAGTTTAAGGGTAAACGGCTAGCTCACCGGCCACCCCCACCTGCAAGTACAGGGGAAGCCATGTCATGACTCGTAGGGTTACCCTCCTGTACGTCCTTCATTGGACGACCCCACATTGGTGGGACCATCCACCTGATCGTCAATTAAGGGCGACCCCACATTGGCAGGACCACCCTCCTGCAACCACAGATTAACAATTCCAGGCAGAAATACACTTACAACATCATACCCCTGCCCTCCTACACTCGTTACTACATCCAATCCATTAAGCATCAAGGTTAATCTTTCCCCCATTCATCGCACATAACGAACAGCCCGCTATCATCATGCAATTCATCATATCATCAAGCATACAACAACCAACAACAATTGCAAATACTCAACAATCAATCACATAACGAAATCCCCTTTTACTCTCTTTCAATTTCATGCAACGCCCTACTCTCTTCTAAGTCAAGTTTCAACTCCTCACGTCAACCAATTCTACCTATCGTACGCTAAACCCTCACCTGACAAGAAGACGAGGCTCTAAAACAACTCCCGAAACCCGAACGACCAAGCTCTACCACCCAAAGTCGTAGCTCTTCTCCTCCTCACCGACAGCAGCCTACTCCGAACCACCCAGAACCACGATGTGCGATCTCTTCCTCTCGTCGCCACGAACGCGTAGCAACAAACGGATCGCAAATCGAAGCTCTACAACTCCCGGAATCAAGGATTGAAGCTAAGGGGTTTTTGGTTCGTCAAAAACGAATTTCGGGGAAAGAGAAAGAAGGGGAAGTTATGGATTTCCGTGCAAATCCGTCCTTTTATGCACGAAAAGTGCGCCTGGTATGTCAAAATGTGCGCCGGCGCACATTGACCCCAAAAAGGCGCACATTTCGAATATTCCGCCGAAAGTTTGCCTTTTTAATTGAAAAGTGCGCCTGGCACTTCTAAAAGTGCGCCTGCGCACTTCAGGGCCCAAAATCAGCACTTTTGGTACTGTACACTGTTCCCCTCTTTTGCAACTTCAACCCGGCACACACCCAAACGTCCCAGACCTCAAGAGACCCTCTTAAGTACCGTTTCCGGCACTCTAGTCACCCAGACTTGAGTTCTAACCCGTTCGGTTGGGCGGGGATGTTACAACGATCCTTCTCATTAGAAGTGGATCTGAAACTTGCCTTTGCCCCCTCCCCCCCCCCCCCCAAATTTAGTTTTCAATCTACCGCTGCTGCAATAACGCCCTCGCAACATATGTTAACCTCCATCATCGTCAATGTGCCCCGTTCCCATTTGTAATGTTTGCAAGCTTCGGGAGGTATCTAACCATCACTGCCTCTTTGCCCGTCCCTCCGCGACCTCCTTTTACAGAAAGTGTCTCCCTCAGGAACCGCGCATCTCCTTTCTCACCTGGCTCATTTCCCTCTAGAAATCCACCCAACCAGACTTTTACCAAAAAATTGCAGCTACATGTTGGTACATCTGGAAGTCCAGGAATGAAGCTGCTTCAGAGGCACGGAACCTTCAGAAGACCTCAAGTCTCTCTCTCTTTAACAATGACATAAATGATTGGCGAGAAGCGCACACTCGATTTCCACTACCACCAAGACTGCCCACCAGCCCCGCTCCCGCTACCCACACCCCTAGAGATGTTTGCCCACCACCTAGTATTCAATCAACGACTTTGTCGAAGATTGTACAATATGACGGGTCGTTCTTACACGACTCGTAGATGGTGGCTTTCGGAGTTGTTCTTTATAATTCTTCAGGATAGATTCTGGATGGGAAAGCTACACGTAATTCCCCAACTGTTTCGGAAGAAAAAGCTTTGCTGGAAGCTAAACTCTTGGCAGCAGCTCGTAAGGTCCCATCTGCTATCTGTTCCGACTGCCTCGAGATGGTAACAACAATCAACGGACCTAAACATCGTTGGCTCTGGGAATGTTTCGAATACCTAGGAAGGATCTCTGAACTGCTTGCTCTTCATCCTTACATTTCCATTAAGTTCATTAGACGATTTTGTAATACTAAAGGAGATTGGGTGGCCCGTTCAGCCCATTGTGGTTTACTCTACGGGGATTGGGTTTCATCCTTGTAATGGATTTTGCCTTTTGTTTCCAAAGCTTAATGAGAATCACAGTTTTTCAAAAAAAAAATATATATATATATAGATAAATATTACTCTTTGATACCTCAAGTACATAGTTAATAACTAATAGTACATGCTTGCTTTAAAATAAATAAATGACTCATGGTAATTATTACAATTTGATACTTGAGTTACGAGTAATTACTAATAAATCCAATACTTTTTTAAGTGACAGTATAACCGATTTTTTAGTGGTTTTATCGTCTGATCCTGGTCAAACCTTAAACCCTCAGCCCTTTTGCTGGACCGGTTCGATGACCGGTCCGGTCATGACAACATTGATTATAAGTGAAAATATATCACTACTATAAAGACAGGAACGAAACCAGGAACCAAATATGCATTGAGCCGAATTTCAAACAAAAAATTCGATAAAATAAAATATTTTTTGAGTTTATTTTAATTATAGTTTAGTACTATTAGTACATAAACACATATATATTGCATTAAAAATATTATTTACTTTCATATTCTTTAACTTATTGATAATACTCTTGGCTAAATATAAATTGAAATGTGCCACCAATAATTTTTTTTTAGTTGAACGATTTAGCATCAAATATTCTATTTTTACTTATTCAAATCAATATATTGGGCTTGCTCAACCATCAACATGCGATTGACGGGATTTGGGATGAAGAATAGAAAAGAATAGAGGATATGGTTTATAGGAGGACAAAAAGAGAGGAGAAGAAAGAGATAACTACAGCTTCCACCTGCGATTAGGATTTTATTTTTTGTAACTATATATATTAAGTTTTATTACAATTTGGTACCTAAAGTATAGGAGTTGACTATTAATATTAGTAATTTTTAAAAAATAATGTGACCTGGGTTTTATACCGATTTTTACGATCTGATCTCGATCGAACCTCAAATCCTTAAACCTCTTACCTTGCGGTCCGAGCTTAACAACACTGAAAATAACTAGTTACACGACTTAATCAATAATTACATGATTTAATATTTAGATACATGACTTAATAACTAGTTATTTAATTAACAACTTGTTTCGCTAGTAAATAGCTATTCGACTTATTAAATATTTAATAATAATTAGTTATACGTGTTAATAACTAGTAATACAATCAAATAACTAATTATACCACTCTAATAACTAATTATAAGGTAATCAAATAACTAATTATACCACTCTAATAACTAATTATAAGGTAAATACTCTGGTGACGAGCGTAACCGGTTACGCCGATACGTGGAAGCATGTGATTGGTCCGGGAAAATAGTGCAGAAAAATTTAATTCTTAGTCCCCAAGTTAAATCTGATTAGTCATATGATCATTCATTAATTAGAAAATTATTCATCAAAAATTTCGTTTTGAAATTAAACGAATCAATAAACTTTTTTGTCTTCGTCCTCCTCATTGTTGTACTGTCGGTGCTCATCCCCTGTGATAACCGATTACTGAGTAATTATTCCAATTTGATTTCATTCGCCTGATGGCTACTTCTTCAATCCATTTGAAGAACTTCTTCTCTTCACTCTTCCTTCATCCTCCAATCTTCTCCATCAACTTTAAATCCCTTCTTCCCCTTACCTTCCGATCCGTCTAAGTATTCATTCAATTTGATTTTTCTTTTCGGCTAATTTTGATCCCCTTCCCAGCAGGATCTAATAAACTCAACATCTCCTCACTTCAGTCCGGCAATCTGATAAGCACTTCTGGAGCACTCTCCGCGGCAGGATCGACTCCATCCTCGGCAGGTGTCACCGCGATGAACGATTTGATGCAATAACCGGTTATCATTTTAAAACTCATGTTAACTAGTTATCAGTTTAAAAAATATTGTTAACTAGTTAACATTAAAAAGGTGTTAACTAGTTAACATGTCTTTATCGGAGTCTCGCAGGAAAAGTCACGGGAGGTGGTGACCGGTCGCCGGAAAAGTCACCGGCGATGGTGGCCGGTCACCGAAAATTATTAAAATATTTAATCTAAATATAATAATTAAATTGTGTGTAAAGTCCTAAATACCCGTAATAAATCTACACCATCAGATTGGCATAATAGTCAAATTAGATCTAATTGTTAGAAGAAGGTTCAGTAAGTTTCCAAAGCTGAAAAAGTTTGGATGATGATCCGGCTCCCGTATTTGTCAGACCTCCAAATCCATAATTATGGAACTTATTAATAAATTAAAACTTGAATCGAGCCATAGAACTACCGATACCAAAGTCAACACAAGTTAGGAAGCTTTAATCAACTCGGCTAGACATTCATATACAGTTTATTTAATTAGTAGAGAGTTTTCAAACTTTCATCGTCTGATTAAATGAATATATAATGAAGAAGTATGTACGAAATTTAATTTAAAATTTGGGTAAATAACAATAACATAAAAGAGAGGCATGGACGAGAGAGACATATAGCTAGCCATATATGATATATGAGATAGGGGGATTGGAATTTTGTAGCACAATTTAAAAAAATATGTACCGTCAGTAGCCAAATGCGTAAAAATGTCCAGAAATAGCACAATCTGACTGGCAGTCAGCGCTACGCCAGCCAGATAGCCTGCGCCACCCAGCCAGCGCAGCGCTACCCAGAAGGCGCAGCGCTGGCTGCCTAATCAGATTAGATACCGTCAAATCTCCGTTAGGGTTTCCTCAATCCCAGCTAGCAATGCGCTGGCTAGGTGGCGCAGCGCTTCCTGGGAATGAAGAAACCCTAAGGCACTCAATTTTTAGTATAAATACCCCCTCTATGATGCAGTTTTGGACCACTCACCTCCCTTGCCCTAAACTTAGAATTTGAAGTAGGCAGCCGTCACCAAGCTTAGAATATGTCATTCTTCAACTCTGGCTCTAGGTCTCGGAAGAGTAAGCGTAAGTGAAATTCGTTTGGGTGCTTTGTACTTATCTCATTTTTGCGTTTAACGAATTAATCTTGTGTACTAATTACTGTTGTTCTGTAGTGACAGATACTGAGAGGGTAATGCACAAGTTGAAGAAGCCGGTGGAGGAGGACTTGTTCGTTTATGAGGTCAGTGTGGTTAACTGCTGGTGTGACTTAAGGGCGACTAGATCCGTTCGACCGAGTGATCTGGAACGCTATTTTGGCTGCCCTCGTGAGAGAGAGGTAAAAAAAGGGTTCGAATTTAATTTTATTCATTTTCCTAGTTATCAAAACCCTCTACATTTGTTTTCTGATCTGTAGGAGAAGGGGTGTGGTTATTATGAAAAACTGGAGGTGCGGGAGGCCGTGGATGCTGCTATTAAGGAGAAGGAACAAATCATTCGGGCGAAGGACGAACTACTTGTTCGAGCGAATAGGGAGAAGGATGACATCGTTGAGGAGAAGGACAACATTATTCGAGAACTGAGGGAAGAAATTTCATGGTTGCACGTTTCAATCAATAGGTTGCTCAGGGAAGGGCCTCCCCCACCACCACCCGGACCTTGTCCTTACAATTGACATCCATGTTGGGCCTATTGTGTTTGTTATTTCTGTTGTTGTTGTTGCTGTTGTTGTTGTTGTTGTTGTTGTTGTCGTCGTCGTTGTTGTTGTTATCGTTGTTCGCGTCATTATCAAAGTTAATAAAATGACTGGTCTGTAGTTGCAGCCTTTCTTCATTGTGTTGTCAAATTTCATTTGTTTTTATGACATAGTTGCAGTCTTTCTCAGTTGAAGGATTGACTAATAAAAGTAACTTCATAGTACAACTACAAAACAAAAAATACATTGAAACTGAAACATAAAATTGACAACCACACATTTGAAATACAGATTACCAAACACAAACTACCGAACCCATAATACTAAAACATTTCATAGTGCAATTAACTGTTCCTTGTAGGGTTTGGATTTCTGCTGCTTCGCCTCGCACGTCGGCACGTCCTCCTATTGTGCCCTTCTTGCTGGCAGTAACTGCAGTGAGGCTCAATATCTTCAACCCAATCCATCTTGTTGCGTATGCGAGAATGTCGTGGTCGCCCCATCTCCCTGACCCTTCCTGGGTCAGGCATCAACTTAGGCCCTCCATGAGGCACCCAGTCGTCTTTCGAGCCGATAGGGAGGAAACTCCGTCCGTATATTTGTCTTACTGTTTCCAGCCTGTAATGATCGTTGGCGTAGTATAAGGGATCTTGATTGGCGGCGTTACATGCGGCCACGGCATGTGAACAAGGCATCTTCCACTGTTGGAACTTGCCGCAGGAGCAATGACCGTCCCCCTTCTCGTAGTCCAAGCGAACTTCTTGCCTATTGTTTCCCTTCCCGTTGCTGCGATTTATCGCCGTCTGTATTTCGAATATCCCAGCATCGTAATAGAATTGCCCCACTGTGTGGGAAGTGGCCTTATTCACTCTTTTCTGCAGGTGCTTAAGACACTTCTTCGTCTAGAACCCTCCATGCCATCAAGCTACAACACATAATTAGAATTGTTAAACATGTAACTAGAAGTAGTTGTAATAATTATGACGGAACCTACGTACCAAAGACTGGTCCACGGCTCCTCGGCGAGAAACTGTACGTCTAGTGATGCCATGATACCACTGGTTGATCTCGTCGTGGAAGTGATAGGACTCCCTCTCCTCGCTCCGCAGCCACGGGCCTGAGGCGATGTGGTCAAGACGAGTGGACCACAGGTCCCGATATCCAGCAAATCTAGCTACCACATCAGTACGATGCCATCCACGCTGTGTCAGCTCCAAGTTACTGATGACCTCACCTACTGGCTGATCGTACGTAGGGACAGGCTGGTCCATCCCAAACTGACGCAGCACTCTATCAGGCCTATGCCACATAGCGCTGAAGAAGCAGATGAGAGGTGCGACGACGCGATGGATGGGGAAAGTCCCTGGACTGTAATGCTCACGGTCCGCCGAGTAGGGACACCACTATATGAAACAAATTGGAAAGTTAGACAACTACGAAACCTAAACTGTAAGGGAAAATAACATTTACTTTGTTAGAATACAATACCACGAATGGAGTCCCATCGTCAAACAGCTGGCGGTACCCCCCAACAAGGATGTATCTGGTCTTCGCGTGATACCATTCTTTCCAGCTACAAAATTGCGGAATGAACCACGTCATTCATATAACTTGATTAGATGGAATAAACTATGAAAATGGAAGAAGAAGTCGTAGCCCGAACCTAGTCATACGTGGAATGGGGGAGTGCGTCGGTGCAATCTGTCGACTCTTGTGGACTCGACGCGCAATGGACGTAAATCTCTCCAGGGCCCACGCCTGAACCAGTGCCATCCAACCTCCAATGTCACCTACGTGGTCGCGGGACGGGTTGCTCTCTATGTGGAAAGCACACCGGCCAAGCTCCCTATATAGCCATGAAAGTGCGGCAGCCCCCCAAGCGTACTCGCCTATCTGGCTCATGTCCTCGAGCAGTGGAAGGAAGAAGAGTGAGGCGTGTGATCCTGACCGATCAGCAAAGATGCAGCTGCCGAAGAAGTCCAGAATGTATGCGCGACAGTGCTGCTCGATAGTCTCCTGATCGGCGTCATCCCTGATGGTGCCAAAGTGGTTACGCAACCACGTCATCTTCACTCTGCCAGCAGACAGGTCAGCGGTAGATGGTTTCTTCCCAAGTAGCTGCTCAACGTAAATCTGCAAATCAGAATCCACAGTCGGAATGCGCCTCTGCGACTCCATAAGCACACCATCGATGCTCAGACCAGTGAGAAAGTGCATGTCCTCGAGTGTTATGGTTGCCTCACCGTGGTACAAGTGAAAAGTGCTCGTCTCGGGACGCCATCTCTCGACCAATGCGGTGATCAGCTCAGAATCAGGGGTAAAATCCAGGCAGTCACGCAACTTATCTAGACCTATGGGGCAAGGTATGCCTCGAACCTAGGATCGTACTTCACGATCTTCTTAGAGAAACGACAATTAAGCGTCATATGTGGGTCCTAATAGTTGGGGAAAGAAGATGTAACAAAATTAATAAACTAGTACTCAATTTCTGAGTGCACCCTAAACATTTAAATGTAATTAACATTCAAATATAATTAACATTCAAATATAACTAACATTTACATATAACAAACATTTATATATAACTAACATTTCAAATTGAAGTAACATTTCAATATTTACTATATACTAATATGAATTAGGACTTACATTATTTGTAATTATATCAATTAGTATTATAATATAATTAACATTTAAAAATAATTAGTAATCACTATTAGTAGTCAATATGTTATCTTTTAGGTTACTAATATTTACTACTTTTAATCCCCATTAGTAGTCAATTAGTTTTAGTGATTTAAATCTAAGTTTAAAATCTATTAATATATAGGTACTACTATTAATATTCAAATTTGATCATAATATTGTAATATAAGTAATTAAATTATGAATATTATTAAAATAAATGCAACATTCAAACATAAATACCTTGTAAAAATAAATAACATTTCAAATGTACCAACCTGAGCTTCGAAAATTCCCGACGCTCGATGTCGGTCAGCATCACCCCATAAAATCGAAGGGTCCTCGGGACTACCACTTCGTACCCCAACCGGCACCTCTCCAAACATGTAATACATCTACAATTTAATATCCACAAGCAATGTTAAACACATATAAAATCGTAAAACACAATTTAATTACCATATAATTTATAGCTTTTGAGGGAGGGTTCAGGCCTTCTTCAAACGAAATTTCCTCGCCGGACAATTGCTACGAACCTACAAATAAAATACGTCATTAGCGTACAATAATAATAACAAAAAATTTATGACAAACACAAACAAACTATCAAAAATACCTTAGAGAGAATTGAGTTTCAGAAAGTATGAGAGGAGGTGTGAAGATGGTATGGGGGGTAGGGGGTATTTATACAAAAAAAAAAACGGTAGTATTGATCCCAGGTAGCGCTGTGCCACCCAGCCAGCGCAGCGCTGCCTGGGATCAATACTACCGTTACTTAACGGCTACATTGTAACGGCTAGTGTGCCACATGGCGCAGCGCTGCAACGGCACAAATTTGACTTGGCAGCCAGCGCTACGCTGGCTGGGTGGCGCAGCGCTGGCTGCCAGTCAGATTGTGCTATTTCTGGAAACACACACTCAAATCACTAGAGAAAGTCCCAAATCACTACTATTAAGTAGAGATTTAAAAAAGGGGCTGAAATCTACAAATGACCCACCCTAGAATTTAATTCTTGGCAAATCTCTCTTATTTTTTTCAAAACAAACAATCTATTTCATTGAATTCTCTACCCCTAAATTTGGACCTCAATTCTAGGCAAATCACCCCTTAAATTCTACCAAACAAACAACTCCTAAGGTTTTCTTTTTCTCAATCTATTTTTTTCTTTTTGTCTGAGAGCAGGTCTAAGGAGATGTGGAAAGAGCTGCAGGCTGAGATGGCTTAACTATTTAAGACCAAACATCAAACATGGAGAATTTACTTGTGATGAAGACAGAATCATTTGTAGCCTTTATGCTAACATAGGAAGCAGGTAATAACCCTTTATGCCTTGTTAATTCCAGATCCTAACATTCTTGATTTAATGATTACCCTTCTTCTCATCTTTCTTTCAGATGGTCAGTAATAGCAGCTCAGTTGCCAGGAAGGACTGATAATGATATCAAAAACTACTGGAACACTAAGCTCAAGAAGAAACTCATGTGTTTGCTCCCAAATTCTCACACAAAATCACCATTTCATCACCATCATCAGCTACCAAATTTCGCATCGCTCCTCCAACATTCACCACTATCCAATTCACTACTTAACTCTTCCTCAACACTCTCTGTTCACCCATCATATAATCACCATAAAAATCCTTTCAAATCAAACCATAATGATTATGGGCTAATCAGGCCGCTAATCGCGAATGATCAATTGACCATGATCTACTCTTCATCCCCATTATTCACATCATCAAGCCCTTCCTTGACAAGCAGCAGTAATAACTCTTTCTTCAACTCTGCTATACAACATTACCAAGTGAAAGATGGGGTTTTGATGTTTGGAGCAACTGAGACGAGTTGCAGCTCCTCAGATGGAAGTTCAAACAATGTTCATCATCATCATCAGCAGCAGCAGCAGCAGCAGGCTAAGGAGTTCGACTATGAAAATGAGCATCATGATCAACAATTGTTCAAGATGGGTGATAATTTTAACCAACAGGAGACTAGTACTAATTTCACAGACTACATAACTGGTTTCTGTAATCAGATGAATAACCCTTTGGAAGATTATGGTTTGGAGGAAATCAAGCAGCTTGTCACCACAAGCAGTTGCAATAAAAATAGTCTGTTACTATTTGATCAGGAGAGCAGGAGAGAGGAGAGGGTTATGTTTTACTGATTTTGATTGATCAGGTTCTTTGATGGAAAGGTTAAGGACATGTGGTTAAAAAAAACAAAAAAAAAAGGGGAAGGTTCTCCCAGTTTTTTTGTGAATTTATTTTCTGTTTTTTAGTGAAATAATTTATGTATTATTAATAGTATATATGGTAAATATATATCTTTGTTTCAAATTGTTGTAAGAGGAATCAAGTTTATGAGTTAAATAATTTATTTATGTTTTGTTTTTTTGATAATCTTATTTATGTTTTGTGATGAATGTTGGAGAAAATGATTTTTTTTATAATGAATGATGATGTCAATATATATAAAAAGGGAACTAAACCAGTAATTACGGAGAGGACAACGAGAAAAGACCTCGTTCCCATGCCTATTTACCACTCCCAAAACGCAAGCCCTTACAAAGCACACAGCTCTAACTGCGAGATACTATCCTCTGCCTTAAGCCACCTACTTATAGACCAACCAATCTTCCTAACAATTTGCTCCACTGGTCTCTCTTTATCTCTAAATATCCTAGCATTCCTTTCGCACCAAATACACCAAAACAAAGCATGAATCAATCTATCTTTAAACTTCTGCCACTCACTTTTAACCTTCCGAGCATGCCAATTCCGAATGAACTCCCGAACATCAAAGTGATCTGGACCACAAATAGCAAGTTTGGAAATAAAAGTGACTCAAACCTGCATAGTAAAGAAACATGAAAGTAGCTGCGACACCGACTGAAGATCCACTACAAAAAAAAAAAAAAAAAACTTTTTGCTACTACAGTTTGCTACTGCACATTTCTGCCATAGCTAATAACTAGTTTTTTTACCCGCCTATGTAAATGTGTTATTGAGTGGTTGTTTGTATTGTGTGAGTTCTTTGTGTATTATATGTTGTGTCTTATTTTTTATAATGGTTGGAGAGGAAATAAGGGAATTAATATTTATATTGTATTTGAAAGTATTATTATTTGAATGTAAAGATGCATTTGAAATGGAAATATGAAGTAAATGTTTGTTGTGTCTAAAAATGGAAGCTAGATGATATTTGTATTGGGAATAATGTAGTAAATGTTGTAAATGATTTTATGAGTAGGACATATTTTGTTTGAGAATGTTTTTATAAAAGGTGATTACGATGATATGGTTAATTTTTGTAATGTTATGTTTATATGATTGTCTAATATTGTTTGTTATTTTTGTAATGTTATGTTTATATGATTGTCTAATATTGTTTGTTATTGTTTTTTTACATGAAGTGTGGGTGGTTGTTAGTGGTGTTTCAATTCATTGTTCTAGGATTATATTTCATTAAACTTAATGTTTATGAGTGTTTAATTTTTTTTTTTCAATTGAGTTTTGAGATGAAGCATGAAGTGTGGGTGGGTGGTAGCAGGGTTGTAATATATTGTTCTAGGATTCTATTTCATTAATTTTCATGTTTATGAGTGTCTAATTTAGTTTTTGGTATTGAGTTTTTACATGAAGCATGATGTGTGGGTGGGTGTTAGTGGAGTTTTAATTCATTGTTCTAGGATTGTATTTCATTAATCCTCGTATTTATGTGTGTGTTTTTTTTATTGAGTTTTTACATGAAGTATGAAGTATAGGTGGGTGTTAGTAGTTGTTCAATCCACTGTTTTAGGATTCTATTTCATTGAATCCCTTAAGATGTTTGTGTTTATGGGTGTGTTACTAATGAGGCAATTTTTAGGGACAAAGCTCATAAATATTTATAATATTAAAATTTTAAGTTTGAATCATTGGATTAAAAGTTTAATGTAATGCAACAAAATATATTCTAAAAGAGGGTCCGGTCTGTATGAGGATGTCTCCTGCATCGACGGTCGATGACCCTCTCGGGTGGGTTGAGTGATTGGTTTTTTGGTCCGGGTTGAGGCGTCGTGGGTTGAGGAGTGGGGGGACCCGTGGTGTTAGAACGGGGAGCTCCTCCCTACTGCCACGCTTGTATAGTTCTTGCCTTTGTGATTAATACATATTCTCATTCATATAAAAAAAAACATATATATTCTAAAAGATATATAATTCTTTTAATCTATCTATCTAACTAAATGAAGAGAATTTATATCTTGAAATATCTACCATGTTTACACGTTTTCTATCATGTGAGTGTGCTAATGTTATTGTTTGTTTTCTCTCAAGAAAGTAGTTCCTGAGCAATAGATTATATTAATGTGCCTAATGAGAAAATGATGTTTGCTCCTGAGATCAATAACATTAATCTGAATGCATTAATCTAAACACTATGAATGTTGTACCATTTCAGAAATCAAACTTCTTAAAACCAGAAACACCCATGCAAGTGACCCCAATCAAACCAAGAAAGTTTCATTATTTCACTTTAGAACACAATGCATCTACCAAATAACCCATCTAAGATGCAAGTATCACCAAATCAAATCATATAAATCACATTGTTTCACTTAAGAACACAGAATGTAGGACATATGAAACCTAGTAGTAGCCGAACCCCACTGTTAATTCGAAATCAACAATGAGGATCACTCACTAATGCTTGAGATATTGAAATTGAGTATGAAGTATAATACTTATGGGACGAATTGTAATGAGGACTATTATGAGATCTAGCATCGTTGTACCAACTTATACAGATAGGAAAAGGTTATAAGAGAAGAAAGCAAATCCCAGTTGAAGGAGACAGTATTCCAGCTCCGAAGCCATAGTTCGCAGATGTGGTAATTGATACAACATTTGATTCTGCATCTACAATGCAGAAATGGCAGTAATCCAGCTCCGAAGCCATAGTTCACAGATGTGGTAATTGATACAACATTTCATTCTGCATCTACAATGCAGAAATGGCTGGTTCCATGGTCTCTTATTCTAAGGGGAAAGTAGCATTATCGAATATCAGTTTCTGAATCTTTTCAGCAAAAGCTGGAGAGAGCATCTGAGCTTCAACTTTACTAATGTCAACAAATTCAGTAGCTCCCAAGTTCATCCTGCGGGCAAACATGTGCTTCAATGATTCATTTAGATGATGCAGACCAATTTGATCCTTTGCAGCATTAAGACTTGCATTGCTTTTGGAGATGGTCATCACCTATTTCATGTAGTTAATGTAATAGACAACATCCAAGGAAATTAGGAGTTTAGCCAAAAATGGTTGATGTGATTGTTGGTGTAGAGTTTCAGCTGTGAGATACTTACCCCAAACACTATCCAACTTAATGAAAACCTCATTGATGAAAGGAGAAAGTGGAGGACTAATGAAAAGGTATGTGATTATGGGATTGATCCAAGCCACTGAAGCTAAGGATTTTCTTTCAGTCAATTAGTTGCAGAACAGAAATGAGCTATAACTTCCATCATTCTTACTAACAGTTGCAGAAACACGAATGATCTATAACTTTCATCATTCTAACTAACATTTGCAGAAGAGAAATGAGCTATAACTTCCATTTCATCATTCTAACTAAGAGTTGCAGAGCAGAATCATTTAGTAGCAGCATTTGGTTAAAAAGGTAAGGACTTTCTTTCACTCAATCAGTTGCAGAACAGAAATGAGCTATAACTTTCATCATTCTTACTAACAGTTGCAGAAACACGAATGAGTTATAACGTGAATCATTCTAAGTAACAGTTGTAGAAGAGGAATAAGCTATAACTTTCATTTAATCATCTAACTAAAAGTTGCAGAACATAAATGAGCTATAACTTTCATCATTTCTTACTATGGGAATCTTAATCTCTCTCCTTAGAACTTAAGGTACCCTAAATTTCTTCACCTCAATCAAATTTAGTTTTGAACATCCACTTGATTTCAGGATCAAAAGTAACCAAATCAATCTTCCAGACACATTGAGCACTGCCCATTTCAAGAATTTCCCACATAATCAGAGCTTTTAAACCAACCAAGTTTGATTCAGCACACACTCAACATAATATGTGCTGAATATTCAACAACAGCTTGAAGTAAAAAGATCCTAATTTCAGCAGCAACTTGAAATAAGAATGATGATCAAATTGTTGTATCAAATGGCTTCTAATTGCACCAAAAAAATTTATTTAACTTGGGGTAGTATTTGTTCAATGAGAGTTATAAGCATTTGTTCATCAATGAGAATAAACACTTAGCAGCAATCCAAACTCCACATAACGATGGAAAACAGGACAACCCTTAAAACTCAAACAGAACAGCCCAACACTCACCCCATAGGCCCTTAAAGACTATAGTTGTGACTTCTGAGTAGCTAATCTGACCAATTAATCTAACCTATGATCTAAACTAGAAAAAATGGACAGATTAACCTAACATGGCCAACTCGCTCTGAGTGTCTCTCTGTAATTTATGTTAAGAGTTTTAATAACAGTATAGCTGTATAAGAACACGACAACTGATGACGATTTCACAACTCACACACATAGGTCAGATAAAGGATTACTGAAAATCAAGCTAGTGAAGTGAAGATATAATCCAAACAATGGCTAGAAAAAGCAATGCATGGTGAAAAGTTAAAGCTCATACCAATTAGTAAATCAACATTCAAGTACAGTAGCAGGCTAGCAGCATCAATAGAAAGCAGTAGGCAGTAGCACTGTAACAGCAACAAAAGAAAGCAGTAGCAGCAGCAAAAACAAATGAAAAGATGTAAATGAGATTACCTCTTTACCTCTTTATCAATAGAAAACAGTAGGCTAGCAACTATATACCTCTTTTTCTAGCAACTATATACCTCTTTTTCAATACAATCGGCACGGAAAGAGATTACCTGAAAGAAGGATATTATCCTCGAACTGAGAGATGGGGAGGAATACAATCGACACTGGAAAAGCTTCTGTGATTTGAAGCTAGGGAAGCTGCAGGTCTGTAATCAGCAGCATGGGCATTTGTATGTAGACGACGAAGGTGAGAATAGTGGTGGTTCGTAAAGAAGAAGAGCTGAGAGTGGGATGATGAAATGGCAGAGATCCACAAAATCACAGAAGCTTACAGCTTACCCTAAAAACACTTAATTGGAAGTTCACACTCTGTCGCAATTGCCAATCTGCCAATTCTCGTCACTGAGTGCTTAAATCATTCCAAACAAACGAAACCCACTTCCCGGATTCATAGCTTTGCTGCTAAAGAAGAAGAAAACTTGAGGAGGGATAAGAAGCAGACGAAGATGAGAGTAGCTTACCCTAAAAACACTTAATTGGGAGTTCACATTCTCGCGCAATTGCCAATCTGCTAATTCTCAACGCTGAGTGCTAAAACAATTCGAAACGGACGAAACCCCCCTTTGAAGGAAGCTCCCGAGCAAGTTGAGGAAGAAGAGGTCTTGGTGTTGGAGACGAAACCAAAACCAGCCACAAAGATTGATGAAGCAAACTTGAAGGAACTGAAAAGAGAGAAGGAAATCACAAAAGCAGTTTGATTTGGCGAAGAAGAATAAGAATGCCCGAAATTCTCCTGGCCAAACTCCCCTCAGAATGATGCCACATACGAAGAAAATGAAGCGGCTCAGCTATTACTCTGAACCTGAAGCCGAATCTGCCAAATCCCCAATAATAGCTACTGTTTGTCTCCACTTAAACGCAACACTTCACTTAAGTGAGGTGGCACTCCAAATTTCCTTCAAAGGCTGATGTGGCAGCAACCAACTCCCAAACAGCCATAGTATATTTGAAGATTCACACTTTGCCATGGCATTTTAGTCACAGTAGCAAAAAGTACATCAGATAACTACGACATTTTTTTGCCATAGCGAGAATGAAAAACATTGCTACTGTTATTTGCTGCCGTAGCAAAATGAAACACTTTCGGGTCGTTTGGTTTCTGTGATTTGAAAATAGTGTATTTGAACAATATTGTGGTTTTAGAAAAAGCTGTTTTGTGATTACACTTTTTTACTCAAAACCTTTGTTTGGAAGTTGCTATGAATCAGTTTGGGATTTGGGTGGGGGTATTAAAATGAAGCTAAATTACCATTTTATCCTTGTTATTATGTTGGCCATATTTGAACTGAAGAGTTTTGGTATTTTTACAGTATTTGTATGCAGTAATTTTGTAATAACAGATTGTGGCCAAGTCATTGTTATTGTAAGAGACATGTTTGTTTTAATGCAAGTGTTACAAAGGACAACAATTTATGGTTCAATAATCCTTCAAATTACGAGCAAACATCAAACTAGAATAATACTAATCCAAAGATAACATTTCATGCTTACACAAGCTACACTACTTCTGCATATTCAAATTCCTATCTACGGAATTGTGGAATTCCAAAATATGAGTTGTCTAACACTACCTGCTCTCAAAAAAATGTTTACAAAATATAATAATATATAATCCTATAACACAAACCCCCATTGTTCCTAGGCTTAAGTTGGTGAGAGTGATTAGAAAGTTGAACTAAAATAGTGGCATAGATTGTAATTTTTGAATTAGTAGTTGGATAGAAAGGTAATTGTACAAACCCTTCAATTCACTCATTATTAAATCACACAAAACTCAACTAAAAGCTGAGTTTTGAAATCACTCATTTTTTGGGTCCAAATAAGCTGTTTTGTGCATTTGTATTTCCGAAAAAACGAAGGTTTTGGATGAAATAGTATATTCATCCAAAACACACCTCCAAATCACAAAAACCAAACATGGCGTTTGCTACTGCGATATTTTTACCGTAGCAATTGGTTTATACTTTATATAATTTACTGTAGCAAAATAAAAAATAATTTTAATTTTTTTTCAGTAAATAGAATACATATTCGACTGGTCTTCTGTCTGTCTCGAATTAATAAAACTACAACTATCAACTCTTGCCCAAAACATAATACAATCACTTCCCCGCCTTCGTTGCCAACTTCCGGCGTCCGTTGCACGTTCGTCGGCCTCCTTTCCCTATATCTCCTCTTTCCATATCCTCCCTCTCCTTTATCCATCTCGTCGGTTTGTTTATCAACGGGTGGAAACTGCTTCGACAGTTATCTCCCCAATTTGGGGTGTTCGACGGTTTTTCTGTCGGTCAGCACTTCTTTGGCTGTCTATTTAATCAATGTTCTGGAACTTTGCTTTCCACGATTTCTTCTACTTAATTTCTAACTCTCAAGATTCGGATCTATAAAATGAGTTTCTCGACGTAGGATGGAAGAAACGGTAATAGCAAGAGAGGCGCGTGCAGTGTGTTGTCAATTCATTCTGTGCTGTATATGTTTTGCTGGGTTGGCCAATTTGGCGGTGGGGCTGATCAAGCTTCCAGTCAGAGTTCTCTGATGGTTCACCGATCAGATCCCTTGTTGATTCGCTTGATTTTTTGACTATAGTAATTCATTGTTGACTTGTTGTTGGTCGTCCTTATCTGTTGATTCATTGTTGTCCTCTATTTTGCGAAGTAATAAGAATTCATATTGGATTTGTTTTATGATTTCTTTCCTTCAATTCTCCAATTTTGTTTCCCTTGCATATTTATGTTCACTCATTGTTTCTGCAACATTCTTATGTTTTTTCTCAAACCTTCCAATGACATCTTCCGCCTTCCAAATTCCGTCGTCTGAGGTTGCGACAAGTAGGTGCGTGTGGTATCGTAAGGCTTCTCATTTTACTATTTTCTAGTCTATTGATCTAGACAAACTCTCTTCCCCTCTAGCCCTCTAGCCTGGTGGAAACTTTGGAAATCCAAGAATTGGTGGTTTTTGAGAAATTTCAATCTTCGACGACGACACTCCACATAAAATTTTCCTTCGTTGTTGATAGTCTATCTTCCTTCCCCAATGATGTCCCGTTCAACCTCCAGCCCCTCCCGTTCGAAGCTCCAGTTGGTCTCCTCCAAGGTATCCAAGACTATAGATCAATGTAGATGGGGCTCTCCTTCCAGGTGTGGGCGGCGCAACAAGTCTGGTGGTCCATGACTCCGAGGGAGGCCTTCTCTTCGCTAGAGGTATTTCTTATCCGGTATTTCTAATTCGTTTTTGATTGAGTTGTTAGCGGTTCAAGATGCATGCTTACTTGGTCGGAACTTGGGATGGCGTGAAGTGGATATTGAAGGTGATGCCACAAAAGTCTTGCGGTGGTCACAGGGCACCTCTACCTTTCAAGAGATGGGGGTTCTCTCATAGCGACATTTGCATCATGCTCGACTCTCTGCCTCAGCTCAAGCTCCAAGTGGTGCCTCGGCAAGCAATCATGACAGCCCACTATGTGGCTCGTCAAGCGCTTCGTAGCCTCCCAAGCCGAGGAGTGGTAACCCTTACGGCTTGGGTGTGCCTTTTTTTTTATGAATGCATGGTTATCTCCAGCGCTCCTGCGGGAGTTATCTACGGAAAAAAGAATACATATTCGACTGGAAACATTACCCGTGTTCATAGAACCTTTCGTGCGTTTCCTTCATCTCTCTTGTCCGCAGCTTCTGTCCCATTCCTTAGTCTCTCGCGCATGCAATTCTCTCTCGCAATCTCACGCTCGATATCTTCCTCATTCTTTCCCTCGATATCTGCTTTGACTGCGAAAACCTATTGTTGGTGAATTGTTGCTCAATTGGAGAGAGGTACTTTTATCTCCCTAACCATCTAGGGTTCTCGTTTCTGTGCTATTGATGATTGAATGACTTTATGCATGTGTTGTTACTTGATTAGTTCTAACACCTTGAAATTTTGCCTGTATATTGTTGTTTCTAGGATTAGGTTTTCTACCGTTTCTTTGTTTGACGGTGAGATACAAACTAATTTAAAGCTTGCAGAATGTAAGTTAATTGGAAGCTTGAGCGTTTATCAATTGGAAGCTTGCAGAATGTAAGTTAATTCTTCTGATTGATATGTATGTCTATTGTGCTTTATTTAAGGAATCTGATATGTATGTCTCGGGCCTCCTTGGCTCCCTCCAGTAGACTTTTGTTTTTCTGATGCCTTTTAATTCTATGACATTTACTTTCAGCTTTCTTTAATTTGCTCTCTCATTCTATTTTTTTGCTTCTCTTTTTGGTGACTTGTTTCCTGCTATGACTTGCTTTTGTCTGTACCGTTTGTGACTTGTTTCCTGCTGTTGGTTTTTTACAGCACTTGCTTCTGTCTGTGCAGTTTGTTTCTTGCTACTCAATTTCTTATTATAATCTTCTCTCCTCTTTTGTTTATTTAATATGGTTCTTTATAAAAGGGTCCATTTAAGTTGCTGAGTTCTTAGGGTAATGAGTTCACAAGTGATTAAACTGATTGATTGTTTGTAATTTCACCTTTTAGGATGTTACTTAGTGATGAATGATTGGGTTTATGTGGAAAGATTAATGCATTCAGTTAAGAAGTCATCTGTGTTGTGATCTTGGTGTTCACAAAGGTTTTGGAGGGGCGTGTCCTTAAGTAACAGGGAGATAGGTTGTCTTTTTTTTAATTGAATCTTTACATGGGTGTCCTAAGAAGCCATTAACTATGCAAAATATTATTATTATTATATAATTGTGTACAGTTGGTGGGGTTATAGTTATGATTAGTTTGTGTTTGTCCAACTTTGAATTTAAATGCAAAGAGTGGGATTTGTCTTATACATAGTTCATGTAGTTGATATTGGTGCATTAGATATAGTGGTGGGATGGGCTGAAGGAGTTCTTCCAGGCTCTAGCTACTTGGAACCACAAAAAGTAATTAGATGGTGGGGGAATCCTTTAAGAATAGTATAGTTAGGTGTTTTGTTCTTCATCAACTGCAGCAGTTTAACTCATATCCGCTGCTTAAATGTAACTTTCACTACAAAAAATGCTGCATTTAACAGCGGTAGAAACAACGTTTAATAGCGGCCGGGGTCGCTGTTAAAATAATTTAACAGAGGCCGGAGGTCGCTGTTAAAATGACTAATGCGAAAATTATTTAACAGCGCGACTGCCGCCGTTAAATAGGCCGCGGTTAAATTGATTTATTTAACAGCGGCCTATAGCCGCTGTTAAATGATGCCGTCTATTAAAGTAATAGCCGGAGCTCCGGCAATTGAGCCGGAACTCCGGCAATAGTCGTCGTCGTCGTCGTCCTCCTCCTCCTCTTCTTCCTCCTCCTCCTCCTCTTCTTCCTCCTCGTCCTCGACGCGGCTGTCCTCTTCCTCGACGCAGGCGGCTCCACCTTGATCGGAAGCCGCTCGTCTAGGCGCGCAACACCACGGGCGGAGACGGCGTACAGCTCGCCGGAGACTCTGTTGGATCCGGATCTCCGGAGTTAGGTTTTGCGAAGAAGAAGAAGAAGAAGAAGAAGAAGAAGAAGAAAAGAAGAAGAAGAAAAAGAAGAAGAAGGAGAGGAGAAGAAGCAATGGTGTTCTGGAAGAAGAAGAAGAGTTATAGAGAGAAGAAGTGGCGGCGGCAAAATTCTGACGGCGGCGGCTGAAGAAGAAGAAGATTAGGGTTTTTTTTTGGGAAGAAGAAATCAGGACCGTTGATATTAAATCAACGGTTCAAATAAAATTGGGAGCTATCCGCGTCCATCTGTTTCAGCCAATCAGGGCTTAGTATTTTAACAACGGCCACATAGCCGCTGTTAAACTCTCTAATTTAACAGCGGCTAAGTGGCCGTTGTTAAATTTCCCGTGTTTTTCAATTTAACAGCGGCCAAATTCTGGCCGCTGTTAAGTTTCTGCTGTTAAATTAACATTTTCTTGTAGTGTTTCTGTGTTCTTGGACTCATATCTGTGAATCCAAGACTATAACTAGTGTAACTTTTATCTGGTTAGGAACCTCTGAAAGTAGTTCTCAGCTTCATACTGTTATAATCATTTGCATCCAAACTTTGAATGTATTTAGCTAGCTTGTATGACAAGAGTGATCCTCTCCACTTCACTAGTACAGTACTACTGCTGGGTTTTGTCTTTGATAATTTAATTTGATTAAGAATCTCAGCAGGCAGCTCTGTTTCATTGATTTGCCCAATTTTCTTTTTAAATACTAATAATCAAAATGTGCATTTGTTGCCAAGTGGCCTGGTTGCCACTTGCCCTTAAATTGGCACCTTGAATCTCGTCTAATATAAGCAGCCTAAAGCTAATCAGAAGCTGGAAACAGAGATAATACATGATGATACTGATGTAACCAAAAAGTTGTAGCCTCTTTTATTTTAACTATCCATTGTTCGCCTATAGTTAGAGTAGGGAGATGAACTGTTTTTTTTTTTTTTGACAAATAACCTCCATTCATTGCAAAGAAAAGCATAATGCGGATTCCATAAATTTATTTATTGTGCTGGAAACCTACTCCTTTCTCTCCTTTTCAAATTAAGCAACTTTTCTCTGTATGTATGTATGTATGTATTATTATGAATCTAGCTCTTTGATATGCACATGGGGAATACATGCATTGCCTCTACTGATTAATGACCAGCACTGCAACTCTAACAACTCACGAGTTACATTAAACTTGTTTGGTACCTATATTAAAGTCTAATTTTATATACTACGAGTCTCTAAATATGTTTGTTTTTGTCAATAGATTAGTTGGGTTGTTACTGGTGCAAAGAGTTTCAGATTGGGTGATTCAAGAATAAGACTCTTTTCAGGTAAAGTGAGTTAATTTTACGTTTATTGTTGTTGGAAATGATGATAGGCATAATGTGCTAATTTAAGTTATTTATTATAGATATTTCAGCCACTTAAAATTAATATCGACAAATCTTGGATAGACTTTCCGAATAGGCATTCTAGACTATATTACGAAGGCATAGATATATTGAGTGATTCTAAGGTAACCCTCTATTCTTAGCTCTGTATTTGAATTGGATGCTATAATCGTAGCTGTGGACAGTTAAGGATGTAGGTTTACTGTACATGTCTGCTAGATCCGGCATTCTGCAGCATTTGCCTGAAATCTGTACGACTATGTGACATTTTTTATGAGCTTAGGAGAATGAATATTGGATTCTAGACATGCTATGGTTGTCAGGATTTAGTAGCCTTGGGATTTTTGTATGATAGGTAGAACATAGTTAGCTGACTGGGTGCTAGCTGTCTGTCATATTAAGCTCTGGACTTTGTTTGATGATGAATTCATCTGTAGGTACTCAACCCATCTATTGTTTTAGGAGAATCAATGCTGGATTTTTACAATGTTTGTTGAACTTGTAATGCGTGCGAAGTAGTTATGTTATTGGGGAGTTTATAGGCCTGTAATCGAATATATAGTGACAATATCTTTATGAATTCAGTTTCGTCAGTAGAAACTTGCTTTCTGATAACTGAATTTCCATTCATCCGCACAGATAAAATTATCACGTAGTAGTTGAAAGTTTGTTGCATCTGAATCTATGTCCTCTTTCTTATAGTTGTTAGTCATACAGTTACAAAGTGTTAGATGTGCAGATTTCTTTGTCTTACTATGCTGTCTTTGGTTTGTGGGAATACACTGATGCATTAGAATGTCCCTTTTGTCTGGCTTTGATGAATGAGTATAAAGTGGGAACCATTAAGCTTGATCATCTCTTATTACATGATTATGTGTTGTCATATATGGCCCAGTAGATTAGAGCTGACCAAAGTACAATTGTTTTTTTTTTTGTAGGCAAATGGGTCTCCCTCGTGGTTGTAGCTAGAAGGGTCAACTTTTGATATTGGTGGGAAGTGAAAACAATACTTTTTATATTTTGTTAGATATGACTATTGGTGGAAAATGAACAAAGTACTAATGTTTTTGTTGATTCGATATTTCCCGAGAATGTGGATTTCTTGTTTGAATTTGAATTATATATATTCGACATATATATATATATAACCATTACTATTCTTTTGTTCACTATATATATATATATAATCATAACCATATATTTAGTGAAACTATGCAACTGTGGCCGAATTATAGCGAAAACATATGCCACAAAATTATGCTACGGCAACCAAGGGGTAGCTAAATCATGTGTCATGCAGTAGCAAAAGATATTACATTGGCTACTGCAAATTTACATTGGCTACGACAAACAATTGCAGTAGCGAAAGCCACTGCATCAAAAGCTCTGCCATAGTTAATAGTATTTGCCACGCCACTATTCTCTACGGCAGCCATGCCGTAGCAAAAGACGTGGCAAATACTATTAGCTACGGCAGATATGCTATTGGCTACGGCAATTGAGCCGTGGCCAAATAGATGATTTTTTGTAGTTATCGGCTCTGCATAACACACACTGGCTCGGGTCAATAAAACCAATTCGTTGCAGATGTCCCTTGTACAGTTAGTATGCTTAATGAGGCTTGGACGGAAAAACTAACAGTGGCTTAATTTGGTTGGAAAATAGTAAAGGAGTAACTTTGCTGACTTTGCATAGTAAAGGGTATAAATGTTTATTAACCCAAAATTTTACTTGTGGAGGTAGCATATCATGTCATTAAGCCAAGTAGATTAGTTCGCATTTTCTTTCATGATGAATGCCTAGTTGATTGACCATAAAATATAGGGCATTACAAAAATAAAGTTAAATTATGATACAATCTTTCATAATATAAATAATTATGATACTTTCTAATAAAATTACATTGATGCTATTAAGATAACTACTTAAATTACTACAACAAATTTATTTTTTAATGTTTTTTACGAATAAAAGGTTTCATATCAATAAAAATATCATGAAGTACAAACTAAATCTAAAGAACTAATTAACTAAAAAGCTTACAAAACAAGGCTTCTTTCACTATAGAGCTACCACTAAACAAAGATTCCTAACAAATTGAGCTTTCTACCCCCAAAGTGGTTCAACTCATTCCCAAAGATCCTTGCACCCTTGGTAACAAATCAAAACAATTCCAAAAGGATTCCTCTAACAACCTCTCTGCATTTTCCAACATGACTTCTACAGCAGAACCAACATTTGGTTCACCATCCCCAACTTCATCACTAGTCTTATCATCATTGCTTACTATAACTTCATCACCATCCACAATCCATTTTTACAGGATTTTGGAATACACGACTGAAACTCCCATCTTACCTTCAAAACTTACCTTGACTTAAGAAATTCACAAAGCTGAGTTTCTTCAAGTTAGCTACCCCGACCTCACATTCATAAACCTATTGCATGTATTTGTCTACTAGATCTTTTATTTTATTAATGATGATAATTTGTTAGTGATTATAATAAAAATAAAAACTAATATGGAATTCAAATATTTTATTCATAATATTTTATTATTAATTTTTTTTAAGTCAATAATCAAATTAATTAATGATTAAAGCAAACCATCGTTAAGTATATCAATCAACCATCCGAGAGAGGTTACACCCAGAAACTCTGTAATAGAAGAAATAAATCGTCTAACAAGATAATGAGTGACCATTTTGTTTCTTCTATGTACTACACAAACCTGAAACGGGGGATCCATTAGATGTTTGCATTGGCGGATAAATGAATTGAACTCATTAGCTCATGTAGTGTCCTTCCCCATGGTTGTAGCCACCAAATGAGCATCCACCTCAAAGATCATGTTGGCATATCCACACTCCTTCATGTTGGTGCACCAAGTGAACATTGTTGATTTATTGTAATTCACAAGCTGACTAGAGGCTCATCCATACAGAACCAAAATTCTCTGCATATACCTTGGTTCCACTATATTTGCACGAAAGAATAAAAAGCTATCTTTGGTAAAAAGTAAGTTAGATATAGTTAGTGCACCTTCTTTGACTCGCACTCCATGTATTTGTCCCTCTACACAAAGGATGAATAAATATGGTTATATAGGGCATCATCGCCGAATACCACTTCAAGGAGCAATAATGCTCGTCCTCTCTACACAAAGGATGAATAAATATGGTTATATAGGGCATCATTGCAGAATACCCCTTCTAGGAGTAATAATGCTCGTCCTCTCTGCATTCACCACAAATTGATAGTTAACCAAGGTCACACACATCATCACCAGCTCTACGCGTCGATTTTCAAATCCAAGCCTCCACATCAATGACTCAAGGTACATCCATTGAACTTTATCATACGCTTTTGAAATATCCACCTGCAAAGCCACCTCCCCATGTTTATTATTCTATCTCCTCATCATCACATGGAAGGTTTCGAATTCAATAAGTACATTGTTTATAATTGATATGCATTTTATAAACGCTAATTGTTCCTCTAATATAAGCCTTGTGATTATCCTGCTAAGCCTATTTGCAAGAACCTTCATAACGATCTGGTACAGAACGTTGCAACGTGATATAGGCATCAACTCCTTCATTGTCTTTGAGTTTTCGACCTTGGGAATAAAGACAATATTCGTCTCTTCAATCTCATCTGGAATTCGGCCAAAATCAAACCTCTCTCTACATGTCTGGGCTACATCACCTTTGATCATTGTCCAGAAATGTTGATAAAAATATGGTTAAACTCATTAAGTCTCAGTGCTTTATCCATCACAATACTAAACACTGCAACTCAAACCTCCTCTTTAGTGATAGCATCAGGACGCTTACATTCACTTCCTAAGGGACTCGATGCTAAATTAGTCATCTGACCGTCCACATCACAATCCTCAGAGCCTCAAATAACTTTTGGAAATAAGACTCGACAACTACAACAAGATCCTCATACTTTTCTGCTAACGTACCATCGTCCCATTGATGCTTCTAATCTGCTTCCTACATCTCCTAATGTTAGCAACATATTGAAAATATTTAGTGTTCCTATCCCGTCTCGTAACTAGAATTGCTTGGCTCTCTACTTTCAGTTCTTCTGTTTGGTTTGTAATGAATTTATCAAATCTGAACAAAGTCCTCGTATTCCACCCCTCTTTCCTCATAATTCAAAATCTTTAACTCCTTAATAAGATCACACTTAATTTTGATGTCCCACCAAAACTGCATCAGAAAATCATGCCCCCATGCATGAAACTTCCTAGCACACACCTTCATATTCTTACACAGGTCTCATACCAGGCTTTGTTGCCAACTCTCACACACCACCTCTTCCAAACTTGCCTCACTAGTCCACCTGTTTTCAAACAAGATCCCCCCAATTGTGGAATGTCGGACATCTCCCTCCATGTTGAGAATTATTGGCGAGTGATCGAAGATTGTTGCCACTCCGTTACGTAGCATCACGTTGGAATGAAACTCCGTCAATCGAACATCCACCATAGCGTGATTTAGTTGCTCCTCAAAATGGTTTGTTTACCTTTCCATCTCTACTAGTAATGACACTATATTTGACGTGATTTTCAACCTCATTTAAGCGACATATCCTTGCTTGAAACACAATTTTAGGGGTAGAATAGCGTGTATTCACTCAATTGCTATATTTCCAACCGATTTGGTTACTTTGGCCCTTTTTGGGTCTATTTGATGTGTTTTCTTGTGTCTCTATGAGTACACAGGTTTTTGCTGTCAAATATGTGGCCTTGGACGTATTCGGGAAGCAATGAAACCTCGAGAAGTGAACTAGAACAAAACTGATAAAACAAAATACAGATCAACCTACCCAGCACCAGTTCGCGCCGAGAAACTACAAAGTTCTCGGCGAGAAGATGTTAAGGAATCACATGCCAAATTCTCGTCTAGGCTGTCAGCTGTTTGTGAAGAAGTTCTCGGTGAGAACTTCCAAAGTTCTTGTCGAGAACTATTGAAGAACTACACTGCACTTACAGGAGGATTTTAAGTGAACTTCTCGGCGAGAACTTTCATAGTTCTCGCCGAGAACTATCTCCTTTTTTGCGGCAGTGGAGGAGACCCTATTTAAACAGCAAGCAGTGGCAACAATCGGATGATTCATACATTAGTCGGCTGACAAAACAACACATAATTCAATTTGACTTTCAATAGTCGACGACTGTAGAGTCGATAGATAGAGTTTAAAGAGCGTCCTCGGAGTTCCCTGAGAGATCCTGGCACCGTCTTTCCACCTCGGAGCGCTCCAAGCGAGGAGTTAAAGATCGCTGGAGATTGAAACTTCACGAGAGTCGCTAGACGTCAGTCTCCATAATTAGGTTTTTCAGTTCCTATCTATTAATCCTTTGCATGATGATGTCCTTTGTTGCCTTTGATTCTCTTTTATCAAATACGAGTAGCTAAACTCCCTAAGTGACCCGGGGCTTTAAAGCGGTCACGGATCGGCGGTACTTAGATCTTGATTCAGACAGTTTCTCTTGCGTGATTATTTGATCTTCGTTTCCCGCGTTTCTTGTCTACTTGACGCCTAGATTAGATTCGTGTTAAGTTAAGGTTAATCACTAGACGTTAGTCGCCAGATGGCCGCCTTACTTTGGAATTCAAATAAATCAATTAAACTATTCAATGGAGTGTGCCTTTCATATGAACCATTTAGGGTTGATCCGCTTCTAGAGTAACTCAGTGTTCTTAATGTTGTGCCAGTTAGTTTTCCATTGCAGAAGTGAACGCACGGACGGTTAATTAATCTTGGTAATTAGATCGGAAAGAGCGAACGTTCGTCGAACTTAGAACTAAGGGTAAGGAGTTATGGTGGTGCCTGAGAACTGAATGAATTAGGATTGAAGACCGCTGGTCTTGTGGTTGCCAATGCTCTGGTGAACTTAGGGGGATTCGAGTCTAGCTTGTCTATCTTCTCGTTAGTCAACCCTTTAATCTTTATGTCTTTTATTTTCCTTTGTTTATTAGATTAGAAGTCGTGGAACTCACGCCACACGCAACTTGTTAAATCTGAATAGTTTGCCAGCTTCTTTGAGTAGACAATTAGAGGAAACCTCGAGAGATTCGATCTGTCTTACTTTTAGTAAGGAAGATATTTGACAACACGCTCAAAACGTGTACATCAACTAGTTAAATGGGAAAACCTGAAGCTCGACATCCCTCAATCCACAATCCATCACTGTTTCTTGAAACTCGTTAATGAGCCATGATGGGTGTTCATAAACTCCCTTTTTATCCCAAGATGATAATATGTCTTTGAAGTCAACCATAAAAAACCAAGGGCCATTCGACACAACTCTAAGCTCTCCTACAATCTCCATGAATCCCTACGTCGGTTTCTATCCGAAGTGTCGTAGAAACTAGTCAACCAGAATGATGTACTTTCTCCATCAATAACCTTCATATTAATAAAGTGTCTAGCAAAGTTAAGAACCTCCACCTTCATCCATGTACGCCATATCAAAATAACTCCTCCGCTATACCCAACTGCGTCCACCACCATACACCCCTCTAAGCGTAATTGCACCATAATTGCTTCCATGTGTTCCTTATTCGAAAGTGTTGCCAGCAAGATCACTATGTTCGACCGGTGAACTCATATGATATCACCAAGTACTTGAACCGCATGAGGCTGGCCGAGACCCCTACAGTTCCAACTAAGGATAATCAATGGTCTCAATAGGACCTGAAAGTCAGTCGTGCCATCACCAGGTTTTTTTGGTGTGCATGGATACCTCTGTCGACTCCATGTTCGTCTTTATTCGACCTTTGATAGCTGCAGTTTTAGCGGTATCAAATACTACCAAGCTGTGAAGCTAGGGTAGATCGTATTCCAGGGGTTTCTTCTAATCGACTACTTTGAAGAAGCTGGCAAATTATTCAGGTTTAAACACGTTGTGCGTGGTGTGAGTTCCACGACTTCTAATCTAATGAACAAAGGAAAATAAAAGACAGAAAAGTTTAAAAGGTTGACTAACGAGAAGATAGATGAACTTAGATTTCGAATCCCCCTTAGATCACCAGAGCAACGGAAATCACAAGATCAGTGGTTTTCAATTCTAATTCAATCGGTTTCTATACACCACCATAACTCCTTACCCTTAGGTTTAAGACCGGCGAACGTTCGCTCTATCCGTTCTAACTACCAAGATTAACTAGCCGCCCGTGTACGGTCGCCTCTCGCAACGACTTAATTAACTGGTGCAATTACTAATGATTAATGAGTTACTCTTGCAGTGGATTAACCCTAACCGGTTCCTACGAAAGGCACGCTCCAATTATAAGGTTAATTGTTCAATTCGATGTTCTAAAGTAAGGCGAGCGTTCGCTTCTATCCTTAGCTTAACAAGAATCTAATCTAGGTGATCAATCCAGACAAGAACATGAACAAGGAAGAACAAATCAAACATGAAAAAGAACTGATTGAATTTCGAATCTAATCACCGCCGATCCGTGACCGCTTTAAAGCCCTGGGTCACTTAGGGCTCATCTAATCTAAGCTCTACAAGTTCAGTTACTCATATCGGAAACAAGAGAATCAAAGGCAACAATGAAGATCATCATACAGAGGAAGAACAGATAAGAACTGAAAAACCTAATTCTGACGACTCCCGCGAAACTTCAATCTCCTGGATCTTCAACTTTAAGCTCTGAGTTCTCCGAGGTGGAAGGATGGCGTCACGATCTCCCCACGGATCTTCGAACTCTCTAAACTCTATCTATCGACCCTAGAGTCGGCTGACTCTCAAAAGTCTGATTTGTGAAAATATGAATTATGAATGTTTTGTTCAATTGTTCAATGAATGGCTGCCGACTCCTGCTTTAAATAGGGTTGATTAGGGTTTTCTGATTCTACCGCGGAAAATGAAGATATTTTCGCCGAAAATATCAAATGATTTTCGGCGAAAACTTTAGTTAAAATCCCCTGTTTGATTTCTTCTATGATTTTCGGCGAAAACATTATAGTATTTTCGCCGAAAACTTCAGTGCAATTCAGCTCATTCCGTCTGTGGGTTTTCTGAAGGTATTTTCGCCGAAAACTGTGTAGTATTTTCGGCGAAAGTATTGTGCTGGGCAGTTGGATCTTCGGTTCTGAATCCGGTTTAATTTCTGGTTCGATTCTGGTTCACTCCTTGAGGTCTTGAATACGTCCATGGCTACGTAAATGATGGCAAAAATCTGTGCTATCATAAAAACACTAGAAAACCATCAAATTGACCCAAAAAGGGCCAAATTAACCAAATCGGTAGGAAATAGGGTAGTTGAGTGAATATTCACTATTTTACCCCTAAAACCACGTTTCAAGCAAGGGAATGTCGCTTAAATGAGGCTGATAATCACGTCAAATCGAGTGTCATCACCCTTCCTTATCCTTGGAACCCTTCCTCCATCATTAATGCATTGGGAACGCTGATGTCCACTCGCATCCTTTTTTGGTGATTTAATTTACCGTTTGAGTTTGATAAAACGCTCCTTCCATCATTACATCCTGCCTCCTTCATTTCCTTTCCTCCTACACCTCAAGTACCACATGTTCTGTCCCGACTACTTCATTAAACCCCAACACTTCTTTATTACACCCCAAAATGCGTCTTTTCAGTTAATGTTGAACTATTGCTCATACCCATGGATCTCTCTCTTGGTTTGCTGCTGTGGGATTTGACTAGGATGTCATAATACACCGCCTCCCTTGTGGACTCAACGGCCTCGTTAAGGATTATCCAATATCGTTCAAGAGGGACACAAAGACACACTGATAGCACTTGTGAAATCCCAACCTTTTCTGACAAGATATTGTCCATTTGGGGCTTGGATTTCACGATTTTCTTTTTAGGTGCATCATGATGACTTCCTTGGAGGTCTCCCATCCCTACACTACTCCACATTGATCACATTTAACTTTGGAGTTCTTACATGAACTGCTCCATTAACCCCAAAATGCATCTCTCATATGCTTTGTCGATGTGGAATTTTCCTAGGATGTCACACGTACAATTTTATCAGCGTAAATAGCAATTGTTTACGCTCGTGAGTAAAATATACATAAACTTTCTGTATGTGATGTTTACAAGAGATATTTGTCACACCCTGCCATAGAAGACTCCGACTGAACCACTGGTTCAACCCATGATATACTGAACTAGGTGATACTAACTTGCATTCAATACATTCATACATACCATTCAATACATAAAACCATAATTACCATAAGCCAGTAACCAGTACAAATGTGTTACATAACTTGATACTTATATACCATTCAGGGACGAAGCCAGGATTTTTTCATTATGGTGGCCGAAAAAAGTGAGGAATTGAAATATTTAAAATTATATTTGAATATAATTGATGGGCCCAGTCCGACGATTATGGGCTTTAGTACGGCCCATGATAAGTCTGCTGAAGAACAGTCAATAGGCTCAGGCGATCTGTGGGTCCAGGCCCAAGTGTGCAGGCGACCAGAATGGCGGCCCAATGCAATGGCCCTTAGGGTTTCAAAGGAGCAGGGACACATGTCAACATCCTAGGGCAGACACCGTGAGTGGCTGGGATCAAGCATTGGCGACCAAGACAAAGGATCGAAGCTATAAAATACAGCTCTACCTCCACTACACAAGGGGACACTCTTTTACCCAGCGGACCAACAATCCGCGGTACATTATTTTGTTCACCTCTCTACACTTCCTATAATCACCTAGATAGTCCCTGAACTCACTACTACATCCCTCTTTGATTACGAGGTACCCACACGGTAAAGGACCAAGCGATTGGGCCTTCATCATCTATTGGGCCATGCGACTAGCCTGGAATAATTGGCGCACCTGATAGGGGAAGAAGCAGGCGATTTCTCGCTTTCAAAAGGCGAATGGATCCAGGTGGAGCATCCACTCACCCTGGGGGGTGGAAGGTGATGGAGTAACACCTTTCAAACACGTGACTCCTAACATCCGGCGATTCCAGAAGTCACCATGAACTTTGATTCAGAATCCCTATCCCGGGACCAAAGGCATGGCTACTCAGAACAAGGAGATCCGGGGTTGGAGGCATATCACCTGCTTGAACAGAGAATCGAAGCCTTATAGCAGCAAAAATTGGAGTTAACTCAGTTGCTAATAACGGAGATCGCTCAGCAAGCAACCGCCTCCATCATCGGAAAGCAGACCGCCACCTCAGGCGACTGCTAATGAGGTTTTACAATAGTTCCATCCAGCGTCACAAGTTGGGCCCACCCAACCAGCCGTTCGATAGCAGCAATCTGCGCTGAACAGCTACTAGTAGGCCTTGTGCCACCTAACATGGACACGTACCTAGGAACCACCGACCCTGAGGACCATCTTCAAACATTTCAAATTGCCATGCAAATGCAATAAGTGAGTGATGCAGCGTATTGCAGAGCTTTTCTAGCGACTTTGGGAGGAAGAGCAAAAGAGTGGTACATGAACCTCCCAGAGGGTATCATCACGTCGTGGGAAGGATTTGCCATCATTTTTTCACAGAAATTTGAAAGCAAAAGAAGGCGGACCGTTTCGTTACAAGTCTTAGTAAACTTAAAGCAGGGGGCAAATGAATCGCTGAAGGAATTTTTTGACAAATGGACTGGGGTCGTACAATCTATTCAGAATGTAGATCATGAAATTGCCGCTACAAGTTTGTGCAACGCAACTCACAATAGGAGGCTACGAGAATCGCTACCAAATACATCCCTAATCTTGCTGTCAGACCTCGAGGCGAGGGTCCATAAAATCATGTTGACTGAAGAGCAGTTGGTGGAGCCTGTGGCAAGCAAGGCGATAAAAATGGACAAGCAGGAAAGTAAGCAGGTGGACAGACAGTCTAGGTGGAGAAGAGTAGAGAGATCTCCGGAGGGAAGGGGGGTACCGAGACGATAGAAGAGGATTTAGAGAGGAAATGACAGATTACACACCCCTCAATGAATCTAGAAGAAAGATATTTCTATACATGCAGCATAAGGGTCATCACATACAGTGGCCCGAGCCGTTGAAGACTCCACCCGATCAAAGAATTCGCTGGAAATTCTATGATTTCCATGACGCTCATGGACACACAATTGAGGAATGTAGGGAACTAAAAATGAAATTGAGCGATGGATCAATGAGGGACAACTCAGAGACTTTATCCTTAGCTCCAGACAAAGGGATAAAAGTCTGAAAAAAGAACAGCGAGGAAGGGAGGAAACCCAGGAAAAGAAAGGAGGAGTATTCGCCGATTGCAGGAGACGCAGTGCGATGAAGGGGAAAAGAAAAAATCACGGTCGGAGGTAAACAAAGTCTATCAAACTATTTTTGGACGAGAAAGCAGCCCAACAAAGAAAGTAAAAAAAGAAGAGATACGTGAGGTAATGATGATTGATCAGGTGACTCATTCGATTGTCGGCTTCACCGAGGAGGACATGGCAAGAGTGGGATGACCAAGCCTATAGGCAATGGTGATTCAAGTCTTCACTCATAATTGTCGGATTGAGCGAGTAATGATTGACGAAGAAAGCTCGGCGGGTATCATCTTTTGGGAATTTGTACAAACAAATGGATCTGTCGGCTAGCTTATTAAGGCAGACAAAGAAGAATATTTCATGTTTCTCAGGACACATGGTTGATGACACTAGAAATAACATGATTATCAGCCCCATTTAAGCGACATCTCATTGCTTAAAACACAGGTTTTGGGGTAGTTTAAGGTATTTTACTCAATTGCTCTATTTCCCACCGATTTGGTTACTTTAGCCCGTTATGGGTCTATTTGATGTGTTTTCTAGTGTCTTTATGAATGCACAAGTTTTTTTCCATCAATTGTGTAACCTCGAACGTGTTAGGGAAGTGATGAAGCCTCAAGAAATGACCTGGAATCGAAGCCAGAAATCAAACCAAGTGAAGAAGTGAATTCCAACTACTCAGCACAAAGTTCTCGGTGAGAATACCAATTTTCTCACCGATAATGTATTGAAGAACCTAAAGAAAATTCTCGTCGAGGATCACCTTGAAGATTACAAAGAAGTTCTCGGCGAGAACATAAGTTCTCGCTGAAAACTAATGAAGAAACTTATGAAGAATTTTCGTCGAGATTTAGCTGGACATTTACACTGAAGTTCTCGGTGAGAACTTCCATTTTTTTTGCCGAGAACTATCTTCTTTTCCAACGGTGACAAGGTTAAGGACTATATAAGCTGCCATCGCACATCGATTCAGATTATCATTGATAATTTGACAGTTTTACAATTGAGACTTCAGAGTTGAGAGAGAGAGTTTAGAGAGCATCGAAGAGTTCCTTGAGAGATCTTGACACCGTCTCTCAATCTCGGAGTGCTCGAAGCTAGGAGTGATGATTGCCAGAGTTCAGAGCTAAGTCGGAGTAGTCAGAATTAGGTTTTTCTGTTCCTATCTGTTCTTCCTTTGTATGATAAACTCCTTTATAGTTTTTGATTCTTCTGTTATCAACATGAGTAGCTATACTCGTTTAAGCTTAGATTAGATGAACCCTAAGTGACTCGGGGCTTTAAAGCGGTCACAGATCGAGGGTAATTAGATTCAAATTCAGATAGTTTCTTTTGCATGTTTGATTTGTTATTCGTTGTCTATGTTTCTTGTCTAGCTTGATGACCTAGATTAGATTCGTGTTAAGCTAAGGATAGTGGCAAATGTCCGACTTACTTAAGAATGACAAATCAATCAATTAACCTATTCAATGGAGTCTACCTTTCGTAGTAACCATTTAGGGTTAATCCGCTTCTAGAGTAACTCATTAATCACAAGTAATTGAACCAGTTAGTTATCCATTGCAGAAGTGAACGCACGGACGGTTAATTAACCTTGGTAGTTAGATCTGATAGAGCGAACGTTCGCGGAACTTAGACCTAAGGGTAAGGAGTTATGGTGGTGTCTGAGAACTGAATGAATTAGGATTGAAAACCGCTGGTCTTGTGATCGCCAATGCTCTTGTGATCTTAGGGGGATTCGAGTCTAAGCTTGTATGTCATCTCGTTAGTCAAACCCCAATCAATCTGTCTATTAATTTCATTTCAATTTCCTTGCATTATAGTTTAGAAGTCGTCACAATCTGTTTAAACCTGAGTAATTTCCGAGCTTCTTTGAGTAGTCGATTTGAAGAAACCTCGAGAGATTCTATCTACCTTACTTTCAGTAGGGTAGTTATTTGACCACACGCGAAAAATGTGTTCACCAAATTGGCTAATGGTTTGAAAGAAGAGTTGGCACTTTATTCTTCTACTTTCCATCTTTCATTTTCCATCACACGAGATCAAACAAGTCAAGCAGTTCTGCACCTCCTAAGCAACCGCGAGTTCCGAAGCAAGTGACAATCGTTCCGCCTTCATCCTCTACCCGTATTAAGATTGAAGAGTCGAAGGAGGACTCTTATTCTCCCGCATCATCCACTTCATCAGAGTCACCGCCACCCTCTCCTAGGATGGGTGACCGACAGCCACTACCACCTCCGCCTCCTGCTCCGCGCACTATGGTGGACTACAATAAACCGAGCGCTACAAGTGTTGGGTCTAGCATTGTTGTGCCTCACAATGATGCCGATCCTGACTATGAGATAGAGATCCCCTTCCTAGGAATGATCTCTAGGGATGTTCAGTTTGAAGGAAAGCTGCATGACAACCCATGCACACATCTGGCGGACTTCCTAGCCATGTGCGAGACTTTCAAGAGTGGGAATCTCGATAAGAACACATTATGCTTACGAGCCTTCCCATTCTCTCTTAGAAGCACCGCAAAGAGATGGCTCAATAGCAAGCCACCCGGTCACTACACCAACTGAGATGAGCTTGCTCAAGACTTCGTTCATGAATATTTTCCTCCGGCCAGAACCACAGCTTACAAGGATAGCATTGCTCGGTTCAGACAAAAGGACGGAGTCAGCTTGTACGATGCTTGGAATGAATTCCAAGAACTCCTCTATGACTACCCTCATCAAGGCTTCCAACAAAGGCAACTAGATGAAATCTTTGCTCGAGGGATGAATGAAGAATCTGCCAAGTGGGTCAACTCCTTGGCTGAGGGAGATTGTATTGCGCTCACACCAGAAGTTGCTCTTCTTCACTTTGCAAGCTGTGCATCTAAGTCCAGGAATTGGGAGAGACAATCTAAAGCAGCTAAGAGCCGATTAAGCCTTGAAGAACAGATCAAGGCCGAAGTGCAGAAACACATAAAGAAGGCTGGTGCTCCAACCAACTCTCCGTCTACTTTTGTCTATGTTTCCGATTGTGAATGGTGTGGGGTATGTGCTCATAATGGAGGAAGTTGTCAGAACTTCGGTAAAGTAGATGTCTGGTCTGTAGATGAAGTGAATTTTGTTGGTCAAGGCTTCATCAACAACCAAAAGGGCTACTCCGACTCAATCCGGTGGAATCTTTCAACCGCCTCACAGGAATCAAGGCAACTATGGCACAACACCTTGCAATTGCCAGAATCAGTACCCTAATAACAACTATCAAGGCCCTCCTGTACCCTAATAACAACTATCAAGGCCCTCCTGGATTCACCGGAGGATAGCAACCTCAACAATCAATGCCACAAGACAACAAGGAAAGCGAGTTAGATAAGAAGCTTAATCAGATCATATCCAGACTCGACGACCATGATGCTCAATGGAAAACTCAAGCTATTCTAAATCAAGAGCAGATGAATCACACAAAGAACGTGGAAAGTCAGATGAGCACCCTTATCAGCCTCGTCACGTTTGGTCGCCCCATGGGTCAGTTGCCTCGCCAGACAGAGCCAAACCCAAGGAACGAGCATGTCAAAACCATCTCTACACGAAGTGGCAAGCAACTAGCTGGTCCTACAGCTCTTGATCCGGTAATGGTTCCCAATGATATTTCTATAGACATGTCAGAGATTGAGGATATCACGGATGAAGAGGAAGATAAAGACGACGAAGAGGTGACTGCCACGCCTCATCCAAAGCCAACCCCTGAGCCACCTCTTGCTCCCTACATGCCTAAGATTCCGTATCTTAAAGCCTTGCTAAACAAATCTAAGGATCACGACACTCAATACAAGAGGTGGTTCTGAATCTTGAAGAATGCAAAAGTCAAGATACCAGTTGCAAATGCTGTCCAGATGATACCACAGGTTGGAAAAGTCATGAAGGACCTGGCGAAGAACAAGAAGAAGGGAGAGTTATCTTCTGTCTCTGCTAATGAAGAAGAGGAGAAGCCTAAGCCACCTCTTGCTCCATATCATCCCAAGATTCCGTTTCCTCAAGTGATGAAGGCAAAGACCTTTGACCCCCAAGTTTAGGGAGTAGTACTCATACTTCAAGGACAATAAAGAGGAAGAAGCATCCCCCGCTCCCTCCAATCAAAAATGCTCTGCCGTCCGTACTCGCTCGCCACCTATACCTCTCCTAACTAAGTGCTCCGATCCCGGTTCTTTTACTTTACCTTGCTTTATCAATGGTATTGAAATCGATTGTAGCCTAGTTGATTTAGGTGCATCCATTAATGTTATGCCTATGTGCCTATATGAAAAGTTGAACCTAGGTGAATTAAAACCAATTAGTATGCAGTTAGTGTTTGCTGACAGATCTGTTAAATCACCTAGGGGATTAATCAAAGATGTAACTATCAGCTATGGTCCTTTCACCATCCTAGCTTATTTCATTGTCATGGATACCCGAGAGGAGGATGCTACCCTCATCCTAGGTCGACCGTTTATGGCAACAGTCGGAATGACAATCAATGTCCCAAATGGCTCGTTGACATTAAGGGTCAGAAAGGATAGCGTAACATTGCGCCTCAAGGACGGTATGAAGTACATTCCCAAGGGAGAGGCTCATTGTTTATCCGTTGATACTAAGGAGTTAGCCTTGGTCAACTCCACTGCTAAAGAAATTTCGAGTGTTTCTCCCAAGATTACCTGACAGGTGGTGAACAGATTATCCGTCCAAAGAACGAGGCTCAAGCACAGAAGCCAAAGACAAAGGAGGCACTGAAAGCTCCCACCGTTGAATCGCCACGAGCTATAGATCCTAGTGAAGTAAAGAAGGAGAGCAAAGTGAAAAATAAGGTGGTTTGGAAGCCAGTTGTCCCGCCATCCTCCACCAAGCCACCGGACAAAGACGTACACTTGAAGGATCTCTTTGGACCATTCGAAGTTACCGCACACCTCCCCGATGGACGAACTCAATTGACTCACATCAATGGGAGGCGATTCCTTCTGACTAGAGGTAAACCGAAGCTGTACTTCATGGATTCCGAAGCTAGCGTAAAGGAAATCCTGAGTTGGGACGCATCTTGATCATCATCCAGGTATCGTCCAGCTCAAGGACGTTAAATGAGAGCCCATCGTGGGAGGCAACCCACGGCTGGACTTAGTTTTTTATTCTTGTGTCCATTTTCATGTATTGAGTCGATTTCGGGGGGAGCCAAAAGTGCTATTCGTGGTTTCTTATTTTTCTTGTGTGTGTCTTGTGTTCTCGGTTTAGTTCCTATTTATTTGGGATTTTTTCGATGTTTTATTGATTTAGTTAAGATTTTTCAAAGTTGAGTATGCCGGTGTTTTTAAAAATCTGTTTTGACTACCTAGGTCCAATATTCTCGCCGAAGAGTCTAAAGTTTTCGGCGAGAATATCAGTTTTAAAATTCAGATTTGCGGCGTCAGACTTTTTGAAATAGTTTTCAAACAAATTGTTGCCGAAAACTTTAAAAGTTCTCGGCGAGAACTTTCTTCAAATCCGGTTAAACTTATCGTGTTTTAATTTAACTGTTTTAAAAGAAGTTCTCGGTGAGAACTTAGGTCTAAAATTTTTTAAAATCCCCCTTATCCTCATTTTCATCAGTACAAACCATTTCACCAAAACTCTCACCGAATTCTTTTCGAAAACCAGCCATTACCGTCATATTCAACTGTCACCACTGATTTTAAGCCGTCGCTGCATCCGCACGATTCCCCTCCCTGGGCCGATTCCAACACCACTTAGATCTCCCAAATCGGAGCTCTACAGCTCCGGTTTCACCAGAAACAATCCCGTTCGAGTTTTTTCTAATTTCTTCACTTTTCGTCCATTTTCTTAGTCATGTCTTCAAGGTTAGTTGTTGGGTTTTTAATTTCAAATCTTTTGCCATGCTGATTGTTGAATTTGGACGAGGTTGATTTCGGTTGACTTTTCAGTCTACCTCGATTTACGTGCCTGCTGTTTCGGTGTGAGTTATGTTGAATTGATTGAACTTAGTTGATATAGACTACTCTAGGAGTGTTGTGCCATGATTTCGTGCCAATTGATTATCGTTTGCTATGATAAATTGATGATTGTGTCGGGTTGTTGACTTTTGGTTGAATGTCGGGTTGACTTTTCTTTCTAGCCGTCTCTTTGCTGTTCTGTAAAGTCCTGTGTGTGCCATATGATTACTGATTGTTACTGAATGTTGAATTAGCTCATCCCCACTAGGTTTTCCTAGTTTCCTAGCGAAATTGAGTTTTTCGACCAAGTGTGGGGTAAGATGTCGGTTTGACTAATTTGGTTATCAATTTTTGTTATCTGTAGGAACACAAGTAAATGACCTCAACGAAGCGGTCAGGGCTCCTCCTCCGCAAACCTGGACCCCATGGACATTGGAGCAGGTGCCACCGCCCCCGTCACTCCCACAGCCGCCCCTCCAAACCCCCTACACCGCGGGCTACACACATTGATCACTAGATTTCCACCACTGTACCTCGAGCCGTACTGGAGGATCAGAGACGTCCCTCCAGCCAACATTGCTGCCCTTTCCCTGGAGTCTATCCAGGAGTGATTCAATAACATCCGCCGCTCCCTCACTAGGGCGTGCTTACTGGAGCTCACGACGATCGACGACCCCTACCCGTTCGTGGCCCTCCAGGAGTTCTGGAGTACTTTTGAGCTCGACACTTGGCTCAACAAGCGGAAATCCAAGGTTATCACATTCCGTCTCGCCGACGAGTTCGCCCACCACCTCGGCATTCCCGTCGAACACTAAAGAGGTCACCACCATGGATGGGAGAGCAACAAGGTGAGAGGCCCACCATACGATGAGCGTTAGAGCTACATCACGGGTCAACCAGACGTGCGGCACACCAACAAGAACTATATCAGTCAGATCTCTCACCCTCTCTTTCACTTCTTTCATTATGTTTGGCGTCATTCTTTATTTTCTACAGCTGAGAGAGGTCGCCACCACATAGCCGCCGAGGAGTTAATACTCTCTTGGGCTATCTATGAGGGTTACCCCTCCATCCAATTTGGGTACTTGCCCGACTCTTTGACAAGAAGACTAGCTCCTCTAAGATTCCTGGTGCTCTTCCTGGCGGCGAATTCGTTGGACGACCATTGCCAGCCTTCGGCTCTCACCTTCCTGGTGCTCTTCCTGGCGAAGCATTTGTCAGACAAATCATTGCCGGCCTCCGGCTCTCACCTTCCTGGGGTCCCTTGATCCCACGCATTCAGGTTCAACATATAGGAGCGGAGCTCGCCCAGGAGTTCGAGCTGGACCTGGCCATCACGCCAGATGTTTTTATGCCAGCCCCTGCACCAGGTGCTCTTGAGGATTCAGAGTCTGAGGAGGCAGAGCCCCAGCAGCCGCCGGAGTTTCACTATCAAGAGCCAGAGCCAGAGCCTCAGATTACTCCACAGCAGATGCCTCCACCCCCACCACCCCAGTACGGTCAGATGCTAGCCCAGATGCAGTAGTGGCAGTTAGACTTCTCCTCTGGCTCCCACCAGTGCTAGAAGGACAGGTTGGCATTCGAGTCTGGGAGACTGTAGTACAAGAGCGGTCTTACCGCTTGGAGGGAGCAGCAGGATGCCAGATGGCTGATCACACATCGCTAGTACGAGCAGCAGCAAATGTGGCATCGGGAGGAGGCAGCTTGGCGTCAAGTGATGTTCACTCACCTCTAGATTCCGCCACCACCACCCTTACCGGAGGACCAGTGATAAGGTTGTATCCTTTCCTTTCTTTTTATTTCTTCTTTTTGGATTTTGGTCCAACTTTTTTTTTATGTGGATCCGGGGCACTTGTCCCAGTTTCCTTTTGATCTTTTGTTGTTTTTTTTGTAGGTTTTTTTGTAGCTGCTTCACTCCGCTCCAGGCTCTCCGTTTCCATCCTCGACATCCACCATCACTTTCAAGGTTCTCTGTATCTCTCTACTCTAATTTCATCCTGTGAGGACACCGAACCGTCTAAAGTGTGGAGTAGGAGTTAGAAACTTTGCATGATCTTGTTTGTTTTTCTATGATTTCGTGGTGCATTCCAATTCCTCTAGCATAGAATTACTCAGTTCTTGACTTTTGGTGTTAAGTTGTTTTTCAATCTTTTAAAATGATGCTTAGACTGCTTAACTTAGAATCGATAACCAACTTGCATGCATTGATCTAAATGACCTGGTCAGAACAGAAATTAGAATCACGCTTGTAGTGTCACCTTGAAATGCATGAAATTGATCGAACCGACTAGCAACCAATTGTGAGTTTTTGATCCGTTGCACATAACTTACAATTTCAATTTTTTTAGTGGCTTTCTCGTATTTTGAATGAGTTAGAATTTGCATGAGACCTATTCGAGACCACACGATAACATGAGTACTAGGAGGATAGAGGCACCTAGTTGAAGCTACTTAAGCCAGATAGCCAACCTAATGTTAAATCCATTAGGTGTAAACCCTTGAGCTTGGCCTTTCTTTCGGTTCGTTATACATTACAGCTGATTCCCATTTTTCATCACCCCCTTGATCCCTTGTGGTTGTAGTTCTCGATTAGCCTACCGAAAGTCGGTCTGTGGTAACTTGCGTATAGCCATTAAATAGGTGGTCTTAGCTATTATGTCCAGACGTGTAAACCCCTCTAGCAATTAAAAGAAAATCGGCACAAAGAAAGTAAAAAAAAAAGAAGTTCAAAGTTCTTAGTATAGTTCAATAACGTTGTTCTTCCTAAATATGGAAGAACAAAGTCAAAAGAAAATGTAAAGGAAAGTAAGAAAAAGCAAATCAGAAAAAAAAATTGTGAGAAATAAAGTGCTAGGTTGCTTGAGGGTATCATAGGACGAGCGTACACTATTCCACCCGTGTCTGGTTAGACGGTAGTTAGTCGAAAGTTGCACTGCACTAAAGCCAATTCCATCATTCATCCCATCATCCATCTCATTATAAACCCGTGTAGTGTAGGAATCGTTACAGTCCCTTGCTAAAGTCCTTTTGACTAGTTACTCGTGTTGTCAGAGTGGTGGAGATTGTGGTCAAATTGCAAACATATGACATAATTCGGCCGAGAAAGTGATTGAGAGCAGAAAACATCCCTAAACACGGAGTGTGAGAGTTCCTTTGTACCAAATATTGTCTGTGTGAGAAGTCTGGTCGGTTAGATCAGATTCGTGCATGATTTGTGTTTACTACTTGTTGTGTGCAGATAGTTAGTGAGATCAGGTTTTTTGGTTGACGTGTATGCATGTTAGGTCACTTGTTCTAGAAGTAGCAGTTTAATAATTCATTGTGATTGCTTGAACCTTAACTTGATTGATCTCGTCATTTGTGAGTCTGAGTGCGTTCTAGTTCAGTTTTCTTGAGGACAAGCAAAGGCTTAAGTGTGGGGTATTTGATGACAATCGATTTTACGTGTTTATCAACCTCATTTAAGCTACATTGCCTTGCTTGAATCTCGGGTTTTAGGGTGATTTAGCATGTTTTCACCTAAATGCTCTAATTCCTGCTGCTTTGGTTACTTTGACACGTTATGGGTCTATTTGATGGTTTTCTAGTGCTTTTGAGAATGCACAGGTTTTTGCCATCAAATACATAGTCACGGACAAGCTCGGGAAGCAAAGGAACCTTAAGGAGTGGCCCTAAATCGATCCAGAAGTCAACCAAGTCACAAAGAAGCACTGCCCGATCATTAACTAGAGTTTTCGACGAAAAGTGTGCAGTCAATATTACTGTCGCTGGGAGAAATCAGTCCTCATCGAAAACTCCCAAGTCCTCGGTCGAAAACTAAGGCATAAGTTGGTCAGTCGAAGATAGAACACTCAGCCGGGGTTTCACCTAAAGTCTTCGGCGAAAACTCCAAAGTTTTTGCCGAAAATTAATTCTCTTTTCGGCTGAGATTAAAAAACCTACAAATACAGGATCGGCGGTAAGAATCAAACAATACTATTCCTTGGATTAATTTCCAGAATTAATAACAGAGAGAGAGAGAGAGAGTTTAGAGAGTTCGAGGAGTCGGGAAGAGATCATGATGCCATCCTCCCATCTCAATGAACTCGGTGCTAGGAGTTGAAGATTCGGAGATTGAAGCTTCACAGAATCGTCAAATTAGGTTTTACAGTTCTTCTCTGTTCTTCCTACCTGAGATGTATTTTTTTTCTGTCTTTGATTCTCTTGTATTGAATATGAGTAGCTAAACTCATAGAGCTTTAGATTAGATGAACCCTAAGTGACCCAGGGTTTTAAAGCGGTCACGGATTGGCGGTAATTAAATCCAATTTTAATCAGTTTCTCTTGCTTGGTTGGTTTGTTCTTCATTGCTTTGTGTTTCTTTTTCTGGTTTGGCCACCTAGTTAAGATTCCAGTTAAGCTGAGGATAGTAGCGAACGTTCGCCTCACTTCAAAACACCAAATCAACAGTTAACCTATTCATTGGAACAATTTCTCTTTGTAGGAACCAGTTAGGGTTAATCCGCTTTAAGAGTAACTCATTAATCACTAGTAATCGTGCCAGTTAGTTTTCCATTGCAGAAGCAAAACGCACGAATGATTAATTAATCTTCGTAGTTAGATCGGATAGAGCGAACGTTCGCCAGTCTTAAACCTAAGGGTCAAGAGTTATGGTGGTGTTTGAGAACTGAAAGAATCAGGATTGAAAACAGCTGGTCTTGTGATCGCCAATGTTCTAGTGATCTTAGGGGGATTCAAAATCTAAGCTTGTCTGTCATCTTGTTAAGTCAACCAATCTTTCAACTGTTTTCTGTTTTCATTTCTTATTTCCTACTTTATAGTCTAGAAGTCGTGGAACTCACACCACGCAAAACTTGTGTTTAAACTTGAGTAATTTGCCTTCATATTTGAGTAGACGATTAGAAGAGACATGTGGAATACGATCTGCTTAGCTTTTAGCTTAGTAGTTATTTGATTGCACGCATTATAACGTTCATCACCTACCTACAAGTTGTCGTAACCAAAGGAGTGGTTCCAAACTCCACACAAGACATAGACAATGGAACCTAACCTAACCCCTTCCAGATTTTAACATCCTAAGCAGTCTAGGTGATCACATAGGTTCAGTTCTTCATTCTAATTCATAAGCAACAACATAAATATAACCACAATGAAACAACATTCAAATCTTAGCACATGGTTCACAATTAATCCACAATCACCATTCATACACACATCATCTCATAATACACACAACCAATCACATATTAGTTTACTAGGTGAGTTATTAGGCGCCAAGGAGTTATCCAGACCACCACCGCCGGCCATCATATGCACACATCTCGTAGTATGTTTCCCTCATGGGGAGATAACACGACGCATCCCCTAAGGGATTCTTCCTCCACGAAGCTATCACGACGCATCCCATAGGGATCCTTACATAACAGAGATTTCAACCACCATGACTCCACGTCATGGGATTCACCCCAGTGAATCAGACTCAACACAACAATATTCCGGGTGGCTAGTGTCGGCTCCTTCCGGTTCTACATTCACAATCAATTCACAACTCAAGGATTCTCACCACACACATATCGATCACAACATCACATGATTTCCAACCTTCCACATGGTACCAAATTCCGATCACAACCTCAACACATCCACACATTCACACAAAAGGGAAACCGGCTAGCTCACCGGCCACCCCCATCTGCAAGTATAGGGGTAGCCATGTCATGAGTCTAAGGATCATCGACATGTACCTCTTACTCAAAACGACCCCATATTGGCAGAGTCATTCTCCTGCAGCCACAAACTGACATACCATAATATTATATCATTTGCATCCATAACCCCATTTCCACCCTAGCACTCATCTCTAAGCCAATTTATTAATCAATTCATTTCATGCCAACCCCCAAGCATAGCAATCACCAAACAATCAACCAGAAACACATTCACAGCACAATTTATCCCCTTTTACATTCTTCATTTTCATGCAATTCCTAGTATTCATATAAGTCAAATTTATAACTCCTCACGCTATCCAAACCCATCTAACAATGCTAAACCCTCACCTGGAATATAAGACGAGGCACTAATCATCTTCTAGTTCCTCAAAATATCAATTTCCCCAAGTCCAAACTCGTAGCCTATCCCCCTCTCACTGACTGCAACCTACATCGAGAAACCAGAAGTTTAGATTATCGATCTCTTCTCCTCGTTGCTAGGATCGCATAGCAATAAATGGATCGTAATTCAGACCTCTACAACTCCCAGAATCACCTTCTGAAGTCTAGCAACAGTTGGTTCGTCAAGATCTTTTCGTGGAAAGTGAAAGCAGTTGAAAGTTATGAAATCCCGTCAAAACCCGTATTTTATATGCAGGTCATGATACATGTCCTGTTTCATAACACACGACATGTGTTATGATAATACACAACGTGTTTCTATAAAACACGGTCGTGTGTCATCTCCTGACAATTTTGACTAGAGTTGGCTAGAAATAGTGCACAGCCGTGTAACGTTGATACACGACGTGTATTACAACACACGGCGTGTGTTACAACACATGACGTGTATTACAACACATGGGGTATGTTCTTCACTATCCAACACACTCACTTGTAACCTCAACCCGACTTTTACATGAACGTCCCAGACCTCAATGGGACTTCAGAGGCACCAATTTCAGCCCTCTGATCACCCGAACTTGAGTTCCCGACCATCCAGTTGGGCGGGGATGTTATAGGCTACGAATTGCCAAGAGTATGGGGGTTGTTAACAGTAAAGTTTTTTCGGACTCAGAGATCATATTCAACCAGTTAAACGAGAGTTTTGAACTTAAGGAGGAATCACTTCTCCGGTATTTGACGAAATTAAACTAATCATGTCGGAATTCAAGAAAGTAAGCATAGAGTAGATCACACGGGAGGAAAATAGTAACACTGACGCTCTCTCCAAGCTCGCAACAACGATAGATTTTGAAGAAGGATGAATGGTTACAGTGGAGAAAGAAGTGAAAGCAAAACCAGATCGTTAACTCCCGCGACTGGCGAACTCCTATCATTCACTTCCTGGAGACAGATCAAGTACCAGACAATCTGAACGAGGCTACTAAGTTCTGTAGACAAGCGGGAAGGTGTATCTTGTTAGGAGGAGAGTGGTATAAAAAATCGGCAATGGGACCCTACCTAAGGTGTCTCAGTGTTGAAGACGCGTAATGGGTATTGGAAGAAGTCCACGCGGGCGTATGTCGTACTCACCAGATACAATGAGGAAGGAAGCAAGTGATCTGGTGAGGAAATGTCACAAGTGCCAAGAGTTCGCCAACTACCACAAATTGCCAGCCACATCGCTCCAGTCCATAGCTAGCCCATGGCCATTCGCAAGATGGGGGATGGACATTTTAGGACTGTTCCTTGAGGCATCTGGAAAAAGGAAATACCTCATAGTCATTGTGGATTACTTTACGAAATGGATAGAAGCAGAAGTGGTCGCTAGTATCACTGCCAGTCAAATACAAAAGTTTGCGTTCAAATTTATTCTGACAATGTTTGGAATTCCATAGAGCATTATCTGCGATCACGGTACTTAGTTCGACTGCCAAATTTTCAAGGAATTTTGTGACAACTTAAAAATAAGCTCGAAGTTCACCTCAGTCGCCTACCCGCAAGCCAATGGACAAGTAGAGGCAACTAACAAACTTATTCTTAAAGGGCTAAATAAGAGGGTGGAAGGATACAAGGGAACTTGGATCGATGAACTTGATCACGTGCTATGGGCTCCCAAAACGGCCTACAAGACAGCCACATGAGAAACTTCATACATGCTAACATATGGAACAGAGGCAGTACTACCAGTAGAAACATTCATTCCCTCCATCCGCATCCAAGCCTATAAAGATGTGGTAAATGAGCAGGAATTGATGCACAACGTGGATATGATTGAGGAAAGAAGAGAAAAGGCACAGATGAGGTTGATCGCCAAAAAAGAGCAGCTAGCTAGGTGATACAACATGAAGCTTTGTCCACATCACATCGTGATCAACGATTTGGTCCTTCAGAAGATCTTTTGTCCTGCAATCGGCACAGCCAAGCTAAACCCAGGCTAGGAAGGACCATATAGAATCTGAATGGTGGTAGGTGCTAATACTTTCAATCTTGCAGAAATGGACGGGATGAAGATAGCAAAAACATGGAACTCCTTGCATCTACCTCGATACTACGATTAGGTAAAATTTACCTTGTAAGGCCGGATGGTAAAAAAAGTGTTAAGATAAATTAAAGAAAAAATGTCTGATAGCAACTTTCGCTGGGCATAATTTTTGCGTAGATATTTTGTGTATGCATTAAGTAAGACCTACGAGCATTAAAATCACTAAGTAAGAACTATAGGCATTAAAATCATTAAGTAAGACCTACGAGCATCAAAATCAATAAGTAAGACCTACGGGCATCAAAATTAATAAGTAAGACCTACGAGCATTAAAATCGCTAAGTAAGACCTACGGGCATCAAAATCGCTAAGTAAGACCTACGAGCATCAAAATCAATAAGTAAGACTTACGGGCATTGAAATCGTTAAGTAAGACATATGGGCATTCAAATCGCTAAGTAAGATCTACGAGCAGTAAAATCGCTAAGTAAGACCTACGGGGAGTAAAATCGCTAAGTAAGATCTACGGGCATCGAAATCACTAAGTAAGGCCTATGGGCACTAATATCATTAAGTAAGAAACTTTAACATTTACTAAGAAAAGCCCATAGACACAAAAGTTGATAAAACCGAAAGGTATGGAAATTATTTACAGGGCACATTGGACTCTATTTAAGGAAAGACGAGTTGAGCCATAGAAGCTGCAATTATTTACTAGAGAACAAAGTTAGAGAGACAAAGTTGCGATATCAGTTCATGTTCAAGAAGGATAAGTTGCTCAGTGATGACACTCGATTTGACGTGATTTTCATCCCCATTTAAGCGACATTTCATGCCCCTTTGATGCCATTCTAATGAATATTTGGTGAAAATGTGTTTATTATGTAATTCTAGGCTCCTAGTGCATACATTGTCCATTTATTGGCGATTTTTACCCTTTTTTTGAGCTTTTATGTTGAGCCTCCAGGTTACCACATTATAGAGGACTCTCTCATGAGTCCAGCTCTTCAAACGGGGACCAAATCGGAGTTCAAACGGAGCGGGAATCATCGAAACAAGTTGGAGCTGGTTTTTAACTAACATTTTCGGCGAAAATTCCTTTGAAAATCCGGGCAGAAACCCTAATTTTCAGCCTTTTCCAACTTGTAAAGGGTTTCTGGGGTTATATAGAGACTTTTTGAAGCCAGATTAGATACACACAAATTTTGGCTGATTAGCCACGACCTTAGGGTCGATAGATAGAGTTTAGAGAGTTCGAAGATCCGTGGAGAGATCGTGACGCCATCTTTCCACCTCGAAGAGCTCGGAGCTTAAAGTTGAAGATCCAGGAGATTGAAGCTTCGCCGGAGTCGTCAGAATTAGGTTTTTCAGTTCTTATATGTTCTTCCTCTGTATGATGATCTTCTTTGTTGCCTTTGATTCTTCTGTTATCGTTATGAGTAGCTGAACTTGTAGAGCTTAGATTAGATGAACCCTAAGTGACCCAGGGCTTTAAAGCGGTCACGGATTGGCGGTAATTAGATTCGAAGTTCAATCAGTTTCTCTTTGCATGGTTGTTTTGTTCTTGATTGTTCATGTTTCTTTTCTAGTTGGTCGCCTAGATTAGGTTTTTGCAAGCTAGGGTTAGTCGCTAGACGGTTCCCTGCTTTGGCGCTTAAACCTGTCTTCCTTGATCACCTAGTTTAGATTCTTGTTAAGCTGAGGATAGAAGCGAACGCTCGCCTCTCTTTAAAACATCAATTGAACCAGTTAACCTTATAATTGGAGTGTGCCTTTTGTAAGAACCGATTAGGGTTAATCCACTGCAAGAGTAACTCATAAATCGTTAGTAATTGCACCAGTTAATTAAGTCGTTGCGAGAGGCAATCGTACCCGGGCGGCTAGTTAATCTTGGTTGTTAGATCGGATAGAGCGAACGTTCGCCAGTTTTAAACCTAAGGGTAAGGAGTTATGGTGGTGTTTAGAAATTGATTGAATTAGAATTGAAAACCGTTGGTCTTGTGATTGTTGTTGCTTTGGTGATCTAAAGAGGGATTCAAAATCTAAGCTCGTCTATCTTCTCGTCAGTCAACCTTTTAATATTTCTGCCTTTTATTTTCCTTTGTTCATTAGATTAGAAGTCGTGGAACTCACACCACGCACAACCTATTTAAACCTGAGTAATTTGCCAACATATTTGAGTAGACAAGAAGAAGAGACCTCGAGTAGAATACGATCTAGTCTACCTTGGTAGATTAGTTATTTGATACCGCTAAAACTGCAACATCACTCAGTCAAATGACCTAAGCACAAAAGAAAAAGATAATAATAATAATAATAATAAAAGGGGCACAAAGCAAAAGCTGACGTTCCTAATATTCCTTGGTCACTAGGTTGAAGGCTTTTTCCTCTTATCGCCTGATTCAGGGTCGAGATGGGTAGGGATCACAACCACAGACTTGAGGAGAGGACCAGACTTTGGTGGTGCAGAGTTTGAGGTTCAGGCCTCGTTGGTCGGAGGGGGTTTTGAGCTAGGACCATGGTTGGGAGGACGGAGCTCCCCCTGGTTGAAAGTCTAAGGCGCCATGTCTGGTAGCCAACGCTTCCGACGCTCCGCCACGATATACTCCTCCTCCTCTGTAACAATTTTCCGCATCAGGAGATTGGCATCACGAAAGGCCTCGTCCTCATCAGAGTAAGCGCGATCTGGAATTCGGCATTGTAGCGATGAAAATCTCGAAGCACAGAGCGGAACACTTCGCGAGTAGGCCAGTACCGGGTTGGGCTGAAGTTGTAGAACTCCGTGCGACAGCTGCGCATAACCACGTGCATACTCTCGCCAATCTGGCTGTATTAATCGACCGCCTTGTCATACAACGAGCGTTTCTCCGCCAGAGATCGCTCAGCAGCCTCTTACGCAGTAAGCGAGTCGTTCAGCACCTCTTTGGTGCGATCCCTCTCGGTGATCGCAGCTTCTCCCTCAACAACCTTGACTTTAGCTTAAGCGAGGTCAGACTCGAGCTTAGCAATATTTTCCTTGGCATCCCCAAGCTCAACCTTTAGGTGATTCGTCTCACCCTTAAGAGTGGCCTCAACCACTTCCAGCTGAGCCACGCGAGTTATAGCCTCTTCCGCCTCTCGCCAGCACATCTCGACGCTTAACTCAAGCGAATTTGCACGGCGCTGTAGGCACAAGCAGGCAACAATGATTAGAAAATCAGCCATGTAGCAGTCAGAGAATGATTTAAACACAAGCAACAAAACTAGGAATCGCTTTACCCGCTCCTCGTTATGTAAACGAGTAAGGTCGCAGCGTAAATCATTCAACGCTTTTGAGGTTCTCATTCTCCTGCTTACTGCTTTTTACAAGCAGCAGCCAGGTCACCCAGCTCGGCGACAGCCTACAACATAAATATTGATGGAGGTACGTAAAAGAAATATATATGTATGGTGAAATCATAAAATGGGGGCCAGGTCATTTCGTCAAGCACATACCTGGAGGAGCCGGTAAGACGTCGAGCCGTGAAGCTCCATCAGCTCGGAGCACTAGCTTGGAGCGGTGTGGTCATGAAAGACGCCACGAGCATACTCCTCTACGAAATCGTTGGCCATCTGATGACACTCGATTTAACATGATTTTCATCCCCATTTAAGCGACATTTCATGCCCCTTTGATGCCATTCTGATGAATATTTGGTGAAAATGTGTTTATTATGTAATTCTAGGCTCCTAGTGCATACATTGTCCATTTATTGGCTATTTTTACCCTTTTTGCGAGATTTTATGTTGAGCGTCCAGGTTACCACATTATAGAGGACTCTCTCACGAGTCCAACGCTTCAAACGGGGACCTAATCGGAGTTCAAACGGAGCGAGCATCATCGAAACAAGTTGGAGCTAGTTTTTAACTAACATTTTCGGCAAATATCTGGTGATGTTTTCGGTGAAAATTCCTTTGAAAATCCGGGCAGAAACCCTAATTTTCAGCCTTTTCCAACTTGTAAAGGGTTACTGGGGTTATATATAGACTTTTTGAAGCCAGATTAGATACACACGAATTTTGGCTGATTAGCCACGACCTTAGGGTCGATAGATAGAGTTTAGAGAGTTCGAAGATCCGCGGAGAGATCGTGACGCCATCTTTCCACCTCGAAGAGCTCGGAGCTTAAAGTTGAAGATCCAGGAGATGGAAGCTTCGCCGGAGTCGTCAGAATTAGGTTTTTCAGTTCTTATTGTTCTTCCTCTGTATGATGATCTTCTTTGTTGCCTTTGATTCTTCTGTTATAGTTATGAGTAGCTGAACTTGTAGAGCTTAGATTAGATGAACCCTAAGTGACCCAGGGCTTTAAAGCGGTCACGGATCGGCGATGATTAGATTCAAAGTTCAATCAGTTTCTCTTTCATGTTTGGTTTGTTCTTCATTGTTTATGTTTCTTGTCTGGATTGATCACCTAGATTAGATTCTGGTTAAGCTAAGGATAGAAGCGAACGCCTTACTTTAAAACATCAAATCGAACAATTAACCTTATAATTGGAGTGTGCCTTTCATAGGAACCATTAGGGTTAATCCACTGCAAGAGTAACTCATAAATCATTAGTAATTGCACCAGTTAAATTAAGTCATTGCGAGAGGCGACCGTACCCGGGCGGCTAGTTAATCTTGGTAGTTAGATCGGATAGAGCAAACGTTCGCCAGTCTTAAACCCTAAGGGTCAGGAGTTATGGTGGTGTATAGAAATTGATTGAATTAGAATTGAAAACTGTTGGTCTTGTGATTGTCGTTGCCTTGGTGATTGATGCTGCAGTTTTAGCAGTATCAAATAACTAATCTACCAAGGTAGACTAGATCGTATTCTACTCGATGTCTCTTCTTCTTGTCTACTCAAATATGTTGGCAAATTACTCAGGTTTAAAAACTTAGTGCGTGGTGTGAGTTCCATGACTTCTAATCTAATAAACAAAGGAAAATAAAAGACAGGAAGATTAAAAGGTTGACTAACAGGAAGATAGACGAGCTTAGATTTCGAATCCCCCTTTAGATCACCAAAGCAACAACAATCACAAGACCAACGGTTTTCAATTCTAATTCAATCAATTTCTAAACACCACCATAACTCCTTACCCTTAGGTTTAAGACTGGCGAACATTCGCTCTATCCGATCTAACTACCAAGATTAACTAGCCGCCCGGGTACGATCGCCTCTTGCAACGACTTAACTTAACTGGTGGAAATTACTAACGATTTATGAGTAACTCTTGCAGTGGATTAACCGTAACCGGTTCCTACGAAAGGCACACTCCAATTATAAGGTTAATTGTTCGATTTGATGTTTTAAAGTAAGGCGAGCGTTCGCTTCTATCCTTAGCTTAACAAGAATCTAATCTAGGTGATCAATCCAGACAAGAAACATAAACAACGAAGAACAAACCAAACATGAAAGAGAAACTGATTGAACTTTGAATCTAATCACCGCCGATCCGTGACCGCTTTAAAGCCCTGGGTCACTTAGGGTTCATCTAGTCTAAGCTCTACAAGTTCAGCTACTCATAACGATAACAGAAGAATCAAAGGCAACAAAGAAGATCATCATACAGAGGAAGAACAGATAAGAACTGAAAAACCTAATTCTGACGACTCCGGCGAAGCTTCAATCTCCTGGATCTTCAACTTTAAGCTCTGAGCTCTTCGAGGTGGAAGGATGGCGTCACGATCTCTCCACGGATCTTCGAACTCTCTAAACTCTATCTATCGACCCTAAGGTCATGGCTAATCAGCCAAAATTCGTGTGTATCTAATCTGGCTTCAAAAAGTCTATATATAACCCCAGAAACCCTTTACAAGTTGGACAAGGCTGACAATTAGGGTTTCTGCCCGGATTTTCAAAGGAATTTTCGCGGAAAACACCAGATTTTCGCCGAAAATGTTAGTTAAAAACCAGCTCCAACTTGTTTCGATGATTCCCGCTCCGTTTGAACTCCGATTTGGTCCCCGTTTGAAGCGCTGGACTCGTGAGAGAGTCCTTTATAATTTGGTAACCTGGAGGCTGAACATAAAAGCTTAAAAAAAGGGTAAAAATAGCCAATAAATGGACAATGTATGCACTAGGAGCCTAGAATTACATAATAAACACATTTTCACCAAATATTCATCAGAATGGCATCAAAGGGGCATGAAATGTCACTTAAATGGGGATGAAAATCACGTCAAATCTAGTGTCATCAGTGATCTAAGGGGGATTCGAAATCTAAGCTCGTCTATCTTCTCGTTAGTCAACCTTTTAATCTTTCTGTCTTTTAGTTTCCTGCTTTATTAGATTAGAAGTCGTGGAACTCACACCACGCACAATCTGTTTAAACCTGAGTAATTTGCCAACATATTTGAGTAGATAAGAAGAAGAGACCTCGAGTATAATACGATCTAGTCTGTCTTGGTAGATTAGTTATTTGATACCGCTAAAACTGTAGCATCAAATTGGCGCCGTTGCCGGGGACTCTTCTAATTGTTTGAAAGAAGAGTTGGCAAATTATTCTTCTACCTTTCCGCCTTACCATTTATTTCTCCTCCATATTTCCATGGTTTACCTGGGTAGTGCTTTTGAGTTTTGATTATGCAGGATTACAGGTGGGATAACAGGTACCAAGAGTGGTACGTCAATGAAGCACCGTCTATTGAGGATTACCAAGAGTTGCTACATCAACAACAACAACAAACGGCGAGATTTGACTCCCTCTTTGATAAGATCTCTTCAATGCTACAAGGTTACCAAGAGATACACCGACAAGCACATCAAAGTGGCGCTAGAGATAACGAAGAGATCATTCTACAAGCTCATGAACATCAATAATGCTCGTCGAGAACCCTATCCGCCTTGGATAATATCTCTACAATATTACAAGCTCATCTCACGATGGACATCAAGCTCGAGCAACCAAAGCAGTTAATGATAGAAGACGCTCAAGAGCTGTTCGAAGAAGAAGATGAGCCCGTCCATGACTATTATGAGTTGGAGGAATCCGATGAAGAATCCTTGGCGGTGGTGGCTGATGAAGGCGTTAAGCTCGTTTATATTGAAAGCATGGAATTCACATATCTTGAAGTTGAAGCTGAAGGGGAGCACGAAGAAATCGAGGAGATATCCTCAATTGAGCTTCCACCGAGCCAACCTATAGTTCAAGCCAGAGACGAGCACGTGGAATCAAAGACGTCAAGGGTTTGGAAGCATACATACTTGATCCTGAGAGACCTCTGGATGATCATCAAGTGGAGAAGATAGAGCTCATTGACCATGCCGCGCCGTACTACCTCTTTCCTCCTCCAGTAGGGGAATTCGAGAAGAACTGGTCATCCAAAAAGAACCGCGATCTACTAGAGCACTACCGGCTACATAACCCTTCTGGAGTGCTACATGGCACTCAACCGCTATCCTTGAAGAAGATGATTGACTTCAAGGAACTCCTAAGTTGGGGTCCCTAACAAGTACCGTCCGGCTCAAGGACGTTAAAAGAGAGCGCTTCGTGGGAGGCAACCCACGGCTGGAGTCCGTTTTGAATTATTGAGATAGTCTTTTTCGTCGTTCGAGTCGGTTTCGGGGAGCCAAAATGTCAGTTTTCTTTTACTTTCGTCTGTTTTAATTTTCTGTGTCAGGTCAAATTTTCGCCGAAAACTCCTCAGATTTTTCGGCGAAAACTTTAGTTTGTTCGAGTCTGTTTTCCAGTGGGTTTTCAAAGTAGTTTTCACCGAAAACTTCTAATGTTTTCGGCGAAATGTTTAGTTAAGTCGTCTGTCTTTGTTTTGAAAGTAGTTTTCGCCGAAAACTTCACCAGTTTTTTTGGCGAAAACTTCAGTTGGGTCAGAAAATTTTTGAAAACTTAAAAAAAAAGTCAAAATATTTTCAAAATTCCCCTAAACCTTCTTCATTTCGACTTTTATTCTGTGTGGATCCGGGACACTTGTCTCGGTATCCTTTTGATCTTTTTGTTGTTTTTGTTTTGTAGGATCTTGAGTAGCTACTCCGCTCTGCTCCGGGCTATCCGTGCTCATCCGCTACACCGACCATCACCTTCCAGGTTCTTCGTATCTCTCTACTCTAGTTTAGTCCTGTGAGGACACAGAACGGTTTAAGTGTGGGGTAGGATGCTAGGATTACGCATGATCTTGCTTGATTTTCTATGATTTCGTGGTTCAATTTTGAATTTCTCTAGCATAGAATTGCTCAATTCTTGACTTTTGATGTTAAATTGACTTCAATTTTGAACAATGACGTCTAGACTGTTCCACTTAGAACTTGTAACCAACGTGTTGGCACTGATATTAAATGAGTCTAGGTCAGAACAGATCATAAATCACTTCGGTAGTTGAAATATGAATTAATTAAATTGTTTTGCTTGTTAATCACAAAGCTCGATAACACCATTCTAAGATGATAAATGCTAGTTTCTCCCATGTTTTTCACTCCATATTTGTTCACCTGTGATTGTGGCTTGAGATTAGATGGAAATCCAATTTGAAATCTTGTGTAAAAAGTTATAACTAGCTAGGATCAAATGGCTAAATTGTTAAATCAAGTAATAAAGTCGTGCAAATTAATGTTAAGTTCTTTAAAGTGCTGAAAATCAAAGTTAGGCAAGCCCGTCACCTAAGTGAAGTGTTCGGGTTGAGCACTACCATAGGCACAAATACTGTGAGCTAGGCAGGTCCAACACCTAAGTGAAGTGTTTGGTATCGAGCACTAGTATGCAGTAAATAAATTGAAGGAAGAAGTTAAAACTTGAAATAAATTGTTGTTTAAATCGGTCCTAGCTAGAACATGTAACGTACAGATCTAGAAACAGATGAAGTCGAGTCGATAGCCACGTCACTTTTCCTACCTCCGCGTCAACATCATGGCTAGAGCTTAAAGTCTTTTTGATTAGAATTGGTGTTATCATAGTCGGTTAATTATGATTAATTGTTTTGCCAATAAACGAGCTTTGTTAAAACCACTACTCGAAGTGCAGAATTAGTGAGATCGAAAACTTGTTTGGTTGATGTTCTTACATATGTAGGTTAAGTTTCTACGTGGAACAGTCTAAACCAAATTGTTAGAATTGAATCTCAGTTTAATCTCGTGTCATTTGTGAATTTGAGTGTGTTCTAGTTCAGTTTGCTTGAGGACAAGCAAAAGCTTAAGTGTAGGGTATTGATGACACTCAATTTGACGTGATTTTCATCCCCATTTAAGTGACATTTCATGCCCCTTTGATGCCATTCTGATGAGTATTTGGTGAAAATGTGTTTATTATGTAATTCTAGGCTCCTATTGCATACATTGTCCATTTATTGGCTATTTTTACCCTTTTTGCGAGATTTTATGTTGAGCGTCCAGGTTACCACATTATAGAGGACTCTCTCACGAGTCCAACGCTTCAAACGGGGACCTAATCGGAGTTCAAACGGAGCGAGCATCATCGAAACAAGTTGGAGCTAGTTTTTAACTAACATTTTCGGCAAATATCTGGTGATGTTTTCGGTGAAAATTCCTTTGAAAATCCGGGCAGAAACCCTAATTTTCAGCCTTTTCCAACTTGTAAAGGGTTACTGGGGTTATATATAGACTTTTTGAAGCCAGATTAGATACACACGAATTTTGGCTGATTAGCCACGACCTTAGGGTCGATAGATAGAGTTTAGAGAGTTCGAAGATCCGGGAGAGATCGTGACGCCATCTTTCCACCTCGAAGAGCTCGGAGCTTAAAGTTGAAGATCCAGGAGATGGAAGCTTCGCCGGAGTCGTCAGAATTAGGTTTTTCAGTTCTTATCTGTTCTTCCTCTATATGATGATCTTCTTTGTTGCCTTTGATTCTTCTGTTATAGTTATGAGTAGCTGAACTTATAGAGCTTAGATTAGATGAACCCTAAGTGACCCAGGGCTTTAAAGCGGTCACGGATCGGCGATGATTAGATTCAAAGTTCAATCAGTTTCTCTTTCATGTTTGGTTTGTTCTTCATTGTTTATGTTTCTTGTCTGGATTGATCACCTAGATTAGATTCTGGTTAAGCTAAGGATAGAAGCGAACGCCTTACTTTAAAACATCAAATCGAACAATTAACCTTATAATTGGAGTGTGCCTTTCATAGGAACCGATTAGGGTTAATCCACTGCAAGAGTAACTCATAAATCATTAGTAATTGCACCAGTTAAATTAAGTCATTGCGAGAGGCGACCGTACCCGGGCGGCTAGTTAATCTTGGTAGTTAGATCGGATAGAGCAAACGTTCGCCAGTCTTAAACCCTAAGGGTCAGGAGTTATGGTGGTGTATAGAAATTGATTGAATTAGAATTGAAAACTGTTGGTCTTGTGATTGTCGTTGCCTTGGTGATCTAAGGGGGATTCGAAATCTAAGCTCGTCTATCTTCTCGTTAGTCAACCTTTTAATCTTTTTGTCTTTTAGTTTCCTGTTTTATCAGATTAGAAGTCGTGGAACTCACACCACGCACAACCTGTTTAAACCTGAGTAATTTACCAACATATTTGAGTAGACAAGAAGAAGAGACCTCGAGTAGAATACGATCTAGTCTGCATTGGTAGATTAGTTATTTGATACCGCTAAAACTGCAACATCACCATCCCTGGTGACATGTGGGAAGATGCAGGATGGGCCAGAGCGAAGTATGGTAGCCGAAGTATGGCATTGGAGGTTTCAGCATCACCATGAGCAGCTTGGTCAAGCAGCGCTCTCGCAGATAGGTCGTCCTTGTCCACCTCTGGTGGCTGCTGGTGTTGTTGTTGCTTTGGCGATTCTAACACATGAATGAAAGATTCATGGAGAGGAACCTTAGGATTGTCGGAGGGTTATGTCTGGGTTTTCTTGAGGGAAGAAGATCGTGATTTTTTCTTCTTGGTAGACTCGGTGGTCTCTCCCTCGCTAGAAGGTTATTGTTTTCTCTAGGGTTCGTCAGTGGGAGTCGTAAAAGCTTTCTTCAACTTATTTGATCGCCTTTTTGACGACTTCTTGTTCTGAGCGGCTGAAGGAACAAGAGGTGGTGCACCATCAGCTTGTGGACGAGTGTCCGCAACGAGACCACGCATGGTGCTATTTATCAAACAACTAGACAAGGCCATAACACCTGCAAAAGGACATAGGCGATAAAGGATTAGCAAGCGCGAACTAAAAAAAAAACCCACTGTCAAAATCGCCTAAGGTATGGTAGTACCTCCCCGGATTCCCTCCTGAGAGATGATTAAACCGGAACGGGTATAGAGATCATGGCACTCGAGTAGAATCTGCTTTCTTTCATAAATTTCTTGTTCGGTAGGAGTGATATCAATGTTGAAGCAATCAACATCGACAGTGGACAAAGAAGTGGGTAGTAACTCGGTCCAAGAGTGATCTGAATCGCTATGTTTGAAGTAGAAGAAGGAATGGTACCAAGTTTGATGGGGCTTGGCTGAGTTAAGGGCTCCCTCTTTAGGGAACTCTTTTTGTCGGGTGAAGCTTAAACCATTGGTCGTCACTTTCGCATTGTACAAAAGTTGAAAAAGTTGTAGGGTGGGTGTTATCTTCATGGAGGCATAGGTGCACTAGAAGGCGGCGACCATAGACCAAGACATCGCGTTGAAGGCACCCAAGGAGGCCCCAAAGCATTCCAGCAGGGAACACACGAAGGTAGAGGGTGGCAGGCGGAGCCCGTTGCTGAAGGATTCCGTCCAAATGTTGTGCCAGCCTGGAGGACAGTTCCCTATGGTTGACAACCGGGAGGTAGTAGCAAATTTCCAGTCAGATGGAAGTTGGGCTATAGGTACGATTTTGACAATTCGATGTGCAGTCCTAGAGGGGAAGTAGTCGGGCCCTATGACTCGACACTCATCACATGAAGCCCCTTCCCACATATAGGCCCAGTTGGTATAGTCATCATTCCTGGCGATGGCATCTGAGGATATCTCAAATTTGTGGATAGCCTTCAAAAAACCCACTTGATGGGATCCCTAGAAGGGTAAGGTAGGCTCAGCGGAGGAAGTTTTTCTGGGTTTACTTCATCGTCGGTTGGAAGAGGAGAAAGGCATCAGGGGTTTTGAATTCTTAAGGGATTGACTATTATTTCAGTAGAAAGGGTATTAGAAGTGGAGGAAGAAGATGGGTTTGTGCGTAGAGAGTATGAAAGTTCTTGGTTTTGGCTGTCAGCGGAAGAACTCATGACGAAAGAGAGGAGAAGATTAGAAGAATAAGCTGAAGGAGGAAGGTAGGATAGCAGAAAATTCAGATACTAGGAGGGCGGCGAGGAGCACTGGTCATCCTGGATGAGTGAGGGAGGAAGAGCAAAGCAGATGGTAATAGAACGATAGAGGGTTCAAGACTCAGAGAGCGTTGGAAGTTTTGCAGATGGGGCAGAGAGCAAAGGAGTTGGAGAAAGTGCAGGAAGCATAAAGAGTGAAAGGGGTATAGAAGAGGAGGGGGAAGCGGAAGGTTATAGGCGATAACCAAGTGGGTCGCTAGGCAGGAAAAAAGACAAGTCCAGGTAATAGACTTGACACTTGCGATTATCAAGCCCCATTCTTAAGCAACGCTTAGGAAAGGAACTTGGGAGCAATTGGATGAGCAAAGTGCAGGCGATCTTCAGCTCTTACCTAAGCAAAGACTCAGCTAAAGAGCTTAGGGGCAAATGATGAGTCCAGTCCGGCGATCATGGGCTTCAGTACGGCCCATGATAAGTCTGCTGAAGAACAGTCAACGGGCCTAGGCGATTTGCGGGTCCAGGCCCAAGTGTGTAGGAGACCAGAACGGCGGCCCAACGCAATGGCCCCTACGGTTTCAAAGGAGCAGGGACACGTGTCAACATTCTAGGGAATACACCATGAGCAGTTGGGATCAAGCCTTGGCAACCAAGACAGAGGATCGGAGCTATAAATGCAGCTCTACCTCCACTACATAAAGGGACACTCTTTTACCCAGCATACCAACAATTCGCGGTACGTTATTCTGTTCACCTCCCTACACTTCCTATAATCGCCTAGATAGTCCCTGAACTCACTACTAATTCCCCATTGGATTACGAGGTACCCACACGGCAAACGACCAAGCGATTGGGCTATTATCATCTACTAGGCCAGGCGACTAGTCTGGAACAATAATAATATTATTTTAATTGAACACAATGTTCTTTAATATCATTGAAATAACTTAAAACTACATCAAAACAAAATTTTATGGTACATTACGTTCAACATATATGATTAAACTATCAACTAAAAAGTCATCACACATTTTTGTTGCATTACCTAATTTTTGCTATCTTTATCGCTGAAAAATATACATTTATATGTAGCAGTAAAGACTAAAAATAAAAACAAGATGAATAAATTGGTCAAATTGGACATCTAAATTTTAAACTTCAAATAAAAAGTTAAAAACAACATAATTTGTATTCTCTCATAACAATAAAACAACCCGTTGATAGCAATTCAAATGTTGATGTGAATTAGGGATTAAAAAACGTTGATTTTGATTAAATGATTAAGAAGGATTAGGATTTAAATTATTAAAGTAGAAAAGGAAAAATAATAAATTTATAAAAAAACATTTATTTTAGCATCACAAATCTATTCAAACCAAAAAATTTAAACAACAATTATAAAAATACTAAGCCAAGAATAGAACTAGTGACTTCAAGTTTATTACACAACATTCTTACCACCAAGCCATATTTACTTTGCTGTAAGGGCCATGCCCCCCTTAGCTTAATAAACAGCTCTATCCCTGATACCATAACCATTAAACTACATGATACAATGAACAATCCACAAACTTGGCAAACTAGTAATGCAAAAAATAACCAATAACGAATTCCCCAAATAGTTCACAAATATAAAAACATAATTAAAATAAAAATAGATTAGGGTCGTCTTGAACTCATGCTACAACACCCGCTAGTGCTCGACATGTTTTCCAGCTCTTCATCCCCGTAGTCTTCTCGACGGCAAGTGTAACACCCGTCCCGAATCAACCCGGTGAAACACTCGCGGTTGAACTGGATATGGGTATTATCGAGTAAAAACCAACACGAGAGACGAAGTAAAAACCAAAATTTAAAGGAAAGTAAACGTGTGAGGCCTCCATAAAAAATCCATAAAAAAATGTAAAACTGTGTACAAATCCGAACTCGACATAAATCCATAAAAATCCAACATAACCCAAAAGTACATAAAACCCCCCAAATATCCAAGGTCAACTGAAAAGAAAGAACAGGTCAACTCCGAGTGTACTCTAGTCTTCACCTCATCACTTCAAGTCGGGGCTTCTCAAAATCAACCTCCACCTCAGAACGCCAACAACTCCACTCACTAGCCACGAGATCCTGAAATGGGAAAGGGATCAATTTCCTATTGAAATTGAGTGAACCCACTGGGCCTACCTACACGTTGTCCTAACCAAAGAAGCGGTTCCAAACTCCGCACAGGACATCAACAATGGAACCTGACTTGACCCCTTCCATATTTTAACATCCTAAGCAGTCTAGGTGATCACATAGGTTTAGTTCTTCATTCTCATTTATAAGCAATAGCATAAATATAACCACAACGAAACAACATTCAAATCATAGCACATGGTTCACAATTATTCCACAAGCACCATTCATACACACATCATCACACATACACACAACGAACCACGTATTAGTTTACTAGGTGAGTTATTAGGCGCCAAGGAGTTATCCACACCACCACTGCCAGCCATCACATCTACACATCCTGTAGGATCTTTCCCTCATGGGGAGATAACACGACGCATCCCCTAAGGGATCCTTCCTCCACGGAGCTATCACGACGCATCCCATAGGGATCCTTCCTTAACGGAGATTTCAACCACCATGACTCCACGTCATGGGATTCATCCTAGTGAATCGGACTCAACACAACAATATTTCGGGTGGGGTAGTGCGGGCTCCTTCCGGTTCTACATTCACAATCAATTCACAACTCAAGGATTCTCACCGCACACAAATCGATCACAACATCACATGATTTCCAACCTTCCACATGGTACTACATTCCGATCACAACCTCAACACATCCACACATTCACACAATAGGGAAACCGGCTAGCTCACTAATGACACTCGATTTTACTTGATTATCAGGCTCATTTAAGCTACATTTCCTTGCTTGAATCTCAGGTTTTAGGGTGATTTGACTTTTTTTCACCCAATTGCTCTAATTCTTCCCGTTTTGGTTACTTTGGCCCGTTATGGGTCTATTTGATGGTTTTCTAGTGTTTTTGAGAATGCACAGGTTTTTCCCGTGAAATTCGTAGCCACAAACGAGCTCGGGAAGCGAAGGAACCTCAAGGAATGGCCCGAGATCAATCCAGAAGTCAACCAAGCCAGAAAAAGCACTACCCCGGTTTCAACTAGAGTCTTCGGCGAGAAGTCCAAAGTCATCGCCGAAAACTAAGCCAAGAACTGCACAGTCGAAGACAGGAGAATCCAGCCAAGGTTTCCACTTAAGTCCTCGGCGAGAACTCCCAAGTTTTCAGCGAAAACTAATTCCTTTTTTGGCTGGAATCCTGAAACCCTATAAATACTAAACTGGCGGCCACAACAGACATAGACCTATTCCATGGATTAACTTGCAGACTTTAAAGTTTGAGAGAGAGTTTAGAGAGTTTGAGGAGCGAGGAAGAGATCGTGACGCCATCCTTCCATCTCAGAGAACTCGGTGCTAGGAGTTGAAGATCCAGGAGATTGAAGCTTCACAGATTCATCTGAAATTAGGTTTTATAGTTCTTCTCTGTCCTTCCTGTTTGAAGATGTATTCTTTGTTTATCTTTGATTCTCTTGTTTTGAATATGAGTAGCTAAACTCATAGAGCTTAGATTCGATGAACCCTAAGTGACCTGGGGCTTTAAAGCGGTCACGGATCGGCGGTAATTAAATCCAGTTTCAATTAGTTTCTCTTGCATGGTTGGTTTGTTCTTAATTGTTTTGTGTTTCTTTTCTAGCTTGATCACCTAGTTAAGATTCTAGTTAAGCTGAGGATAGTAGTGAACGTTCGCCTCACTTCAAAATACCAAATCAATAGTTAACCTATTCATTGGAACAATTTCTCCTCGTAGGAACCAGTTAGGGTTAATTCGCTGCTAGAGTAACTCATAAATTACTAGTAATTGCACCAGTTAGTTTTCCATGGCAGAAGCGAACGCACGGACGGTCAATTAATCTTGGTAGTTAGATCGGATAGAGCGAACGTTCTCTAGTCTTAAACCTATGGGTCAGGAGTTATGGTGGAGTTTTAGAACTGAAAGAATTGGGATTGAAAACCGCTGGTCTTGTGATCGCTAATGTTCTAGTGATCTTAGGGGGATTCAAAATCTAAGATTGTCTGTCGTCTTGTTAAGTCAACCAATCGTTCAATTGTTTTCTATTTTCATTTCTTATTTTCCGACTTTATAGCTTAGAAGTCGTGGAACTCACACCACGCAAACTTCTGTTAAACCTGAGTAATCTGCCGACTCATTTGAGTAGTCAGTTAGAAGAGACCCGTGGAATACGATATATCTTGCTTTGTGCTCGATAGTTATTTGATACGCTTCACAACGTTCATCACTCACCGGCCACCCCCACCTGCAAGTACAGGGGTAGCCATGTCGTGAGTCTAGGCATCACCCACCTATACCTCTTACTTAGAACGACCCCACATTGGCAGGGCCATTCTCCTGCAACCACAAACTAACATACCATAATATCGTATCATTTGCATCCATAACCCCATTTCCACCCTAGCACTCATCTCTAAGATAATTCATTAATCGATTCATTTCATGCCAACCCCCAAGCATAGCAATCACCAAACAATCAATCAGAAACACATTCACAACACAATTTATCCCCTTTTACACTGTTCGTTTTCATGCAATTCCTAGTATTCATCTAAGCCGAAGTTATAAATCATCACGTCCAAACCCATCTAACAACGCTAATCCCTCACCTAGAGTAGAAGATGAGGCACTAATCGTCTTCTAGTTCCTCAGAATATCGGTTTCCCCAACTCCAAACTTGTAGCCTATCCCCTTCTCACTGACCTACACCGAGAAACCAGAAATTTAGATTAGAGATCTCTTCTCCTCATCGCTAGGAATGCATAGCAACAAACGAATCACAATTCCGACCTCTACAACTCCCGGAATCACCTTCTGAAGTTTGGCAAGAGTTGGTTCGTCAAGAGCTTTTCGTGGAAAGAGAAAGGAGTTGAAAGTTATTAAATCTCGTCAAAACTCGTCTTTTATATGCAGGTCACGATACATGGCGTGTTTCATAACACACATCATGTATTATGACAATACAGGGCGTGTTTCTATAAAACACGGTCGTGTGTCATCTCCTGACAATTTCGACGAGAGTTGGCTAGAAATAATGCACGGCCGTGTAACGTAGATACACGGCGTGTATTACAACAAACGGGGTGTGTTCTTCACTGTCCAGCATACTCACTTGTAACCTCAATCCGACTTATACACGAACATCCCAGACCTCAATGGGACTTCAGGGGCATCGATTTCAGCCCTCTGATCACCTGAATTTGAGTTCCCGACCATCCGGTTGGGCGGGGATGTTACAACAAGATAGATCGCTCACCATACCTAGTACAAAAGAGTAAAGAAGAACAAGAAGGAGGAAACACTGAGTGAACTCTAAGCCAAAACAATGTAAGAACCTTTAAGAAGAAGTAGAAGAAGAACCTTAACTTAATGCCAAGGGTGAGGACCCATAACCCATACTCAGAACCTAACAGTTCTATCTCGTAATCCTGATAACAATGATAGGAAGAACCAAAGGCAAGAGCTAATAGCTGATACCAATGAGTGACTTATAACTCAAGTCACAACATCTAGCCATTAACGAATACAATTAAGGCAACGGGTTGGAAGTACAAGTCACCCCTAAGTGAATCCAGAGGATCCCAATGCCAGCATGGTCAAACAACCCCAATAATTCCACAAAGGCAGTCAGTATGGTCACTAGGACCCCAGTAATGCCAATACAAAAATCTAGGGGATTGCGCAATCTAGGGGTAGGTCACTTGTACTTTCACCTAGTTCCAACTGATACGTTCAGCTACCAATATCTATGCTAATTAGCCATACAAATGGAGTTCATACTAAACATCCATACTACCAATGATCAACTAGTAAGTCAGTAAGACTATCTCTGACAGTTCCGATAAACCAAGACTAACTACAAGTAATAGTAACGTAGAACAATTAACCAATGTCAATAACTAAAAATCCAAACAAACATCATCAATAACTCATATCCACATAACCGTCCTCATAAACCACAACCCGTAAGACATCACAATTATCCAAGATAAAAACCCAAACAAATAGTCATCATCATAGCCAAATCCTAGTAATCATCAACCCACAACCCATATAGATAAACATCATCAATAACTTCACCAGTAACATCGTAAGCACATATATAACTGATAACTTCAATCAATTAACATCCAGGGGTATTGATCATAGTATAGCTGAATTAAACACATACCTGATTTCTAGTCGGTAACTGGCCGAGATAGGTTCCTGAGCTTGCACAGACTACACTACAATCCTCCTATAAGGGATTCCATGAACCAGAACCAGAAGAACATGTCTGATTAGCAAAAGAACATGATGAACTGAAATCTTCAAAACATAGGGAGATTACCTGAATCCGATCTTAGAAGATTTTTCTAAATCGATCCCTCAACCCTTTCCTCAAGTTCGCACGACAATCTGAGGTTTCTAACTCCGAATGTGGCGATTCTTCACTTGGAGTAGTTGTTGCTCCTTAAAAATGATTGAGAGAGTATACTCTTAATTAATATTTAATATATTATTTAGTCGGGGGCGTGGCCCCCGACAATAAAGCCCCCGACTAAAATAGTCAGGGGCCGCGCCCCCCACTAAATAATCATTTAATGGGGGGTGCGGCCCCCGACAATAATGCCCCTAACTATTTTAGTCGGGGCTTTATTGTCGGGACTTTATTGTCGGGGGCTTTATTGTCGGGGCCACGCCCTCGACTAAATACAATAATTAATATTTAATATATTATTTAGTTATTTAGTCGAGGGCGTGGCCCCCGACTAAAGTAGTCAGGGCAATATTGTCGGGGGCCGCGCCCCCCACTAAATAATCATTTAATGGGGGTGCGACCCCCGACAAAAAATAGTATTCCTCCTTAAATTTTCTCATTATCCCCATTCTCTTCATTTCTCCTCCCAATTTCTCAACCGTCCGAAGTCATCGCCGCCGTCCGCCATCCGCCATCCGTCGTCTGTCCGCCATCCGTCGTTGTCCACCGCCGCCACCACCACCACTATCCACCGCCGCCGCCACCACCACTACCACCATCATCGTCGTCGCCGTCCACCATAGTACACCACCACCTTCCACCGACGCCGCTACTACCACTAAAACCACCGTCGCCGCCACCACCGTCGCTGTCGTCGTCCGCCATCCACCACCACCATCGCCGTCCACCACCACTGTCATCGTCGCCGTCCAACGACCATTAGTTAAAAAAAAAATATTATATATATTATTTATTTAATATATATGTGATACTTATTATATATGTATTAATTTATTGTAAATGTATATATTTATAATATATAAATAAAATAAATAATTTAAAATAATTATTCCTATTTGATAATTATTAAAATACAATAAAACAATTTAAGATTGAACACTCCGGTGCACCATAAAAGTGGGTGCACCGAGTACACCCACTAACGTTTTGATAGATTAACATGTTTTTAAATATCCTTTTTTTTCGAGTATGAGAATCTACATGTTGTTAAAGATATATGGGACGATTTGAACAAAACACTAATTGGTAAGATTAGATAATCTATCATATGAGAAAAAAATGCAGTTGTAAAAGAACTGAAGAACATTAGGTATAAATCTTATACTGATGATAAAAATTTAATTAAGCTCAATTTAGACTTATTAAGATTAAATCTATTGATATAAACGAACAGTTTAATATATATATATATATAATATATATATATATATATATATATATATTATATATATATATATTATATATATTACATATATATTTAATTATATATTTAATTTGTCGGGGTCGGATTGCTTCGCCCCCGACAAAATATCCCTAGTCAAGGATACTTTAGTGGGTTGCAAGGGTGAATTTAGGGGGGGCAGCGCCCCCGACTAAATTAATTAGGGGGGGGGGGGGGCTTGCTCCCCTCTATTTTCAGTTTTGCCCCCCCCCCTATTTGATGTGTTTGTTGTAGTGCGACCTCGATTCCAACACTCGCTTAAGGTCGAATTCGTGGTTGAATCAGAACAGTATCAGCTTATTTCCCAAATCCTATGTTGCCAATCTTCTTCCTAATCTCCACACACTATTCATCCTGCTTTTAAAGGCATTGAAGTTGTACGCCTTATCCGTCATGAGAAATCCCACAACAAAGAGCTCATAATTTTCCTCTGGTGCATCCGTCAGCCTATCAAACACAAACTCTTCTTCCACATCGCCAATCGTGAGTTGTTCCACTTGATGTTCCATGATTACAACGTCACGAGCGGACACAACAGTTGTAGAGAGACAAAACACTGGGAAAATCACATGTAGAAACCCTAAAGATTATTGCAAGGAAAAAGATAAAAAAAACACCAAACGCTAATTGCTAAGAAGCGCAACATTAGGAATAAAATATCAATATTTTAAAAATATAAAATAACATTTTTATGAATAGCTTGTGGTATACTCATTCTCGAAAAGTGGAAGTCAAGAGAGGAGTGTCCTCTACTTGACCAGGGTTTCTAGTATAACCAAAATGAAAAAAAAAACGCAAAGAGTTGTGGTGAACCTTTCTCTCTTCTAGGAAGCTTATGGAACATTTCCATGACTCAAAAAACCTCTCAAGCATTTATGAGTAAGGCTAAAGTGAACCATCTACCTTGCTTGGAAATATTTTTGGCCACCTACATCCTAAAACATAAATATATTAACGAAAGAGAGGGAAAGTATAACTATAAGATGCTAATAACTCTCTCTATGTTCTCGAAACCATGAAGACTCATTAACTCCATGAGTATGATTCGGCTGAGACCAGCAACATCCACCCTGTCATATGAGTGGTATCTTCTGTACCTCTCTTTCCAAACATGGGCAAGAACTCCTCTCCAAACCAAGAAAACTATTGCACTTCTCCATGTTTGGACTGTGACATAAGCAGTAAAAGTAGCCAAACACGAATCCCAACTATTGATAGAGGCAGGCCAAGAGTGTCGTGGTATATAAGGTTTCTCCCAAACTAGACTGTAAGAATTAACTTCTTGCTTCTTAGGACAAAAATCATTCTTAACTTCATATATAGAATATCTGGTCATGTGTTTCCCTTTCCAAAAAAGCCACGTTGCAACGTTGAAGGGAGGGTGAAATTTGGGAACGAATCTTCCAATTTCTTCTGCAGAACCAGGAGCCTTGTGAAGAGGGTCTGCAATTCCATAAATTCACTTTGTTCATCCTGTAATGATTAACCCAAGTTATGAAAGGAAAATATATAACCTTTTGTCCCTCACTTAACCACCTATTCTAAAAGTTTTGGCCTTGTTCCCATCGTTTTTGTGGTGTTTTACCTTCTTTTGGCACTTTGACCGTTTCAGACGACAAGGGACTTTAATATTCCATTTCACCTGATTTCTAGTATTTCTATGCCATTTCAGGTGACACCATTGGATATTTCTGAACAAGGTTTAACCCGATCCAAACGGCACCCCAATCAGAGGTCTGTAGCTCCCGGTGTGATCTCTTAAAGTTGGGGTTTGGAAGCTGTGTGCAGAGTGCGCTAAGGAGTCGACCGCACCTCAAAAACACTGACTCGCGGCCAACCCTCTACCCCTCCCCCAATTCAGACCACGACCCACAGCGCTCGCAGCCACCCCTCCGGCACTATAAAATGCCCATTCTTGGGAATTTGAAAGGGAGTTTGGTTTTTGGTTTCTCCAAGGGCGATTTTGACGAAGGAAAGATTGTTCTAGCCACTCATAATGAATCCACACCACCATCCATCCATCCATTCCTAGTCCATCTACAGCTAAGAAAGTCTTCTTTCTTCACTCTTTTGTGTAGATTGGTGGTTGTTCTTGTTCTTTCCATGGCACACTACACATTTACGGTTTGGGTTGGGGGGAAGTCTTGGTTTCTTGAGTGTTCGTTTGGGTTCCATGGTTAATTTATAGAGTGGGAATAATCTTTGTAATTTCCTTTGTATTTTCATGTCATCATACCCAATTGGAACAACATCTTGTGTAATTGTATTGATTGTGAGATAGACACATGTGTTTACCCATGCTTGAATGGCTGATTGATCCTCAATTGCATATTTTTTTTGGTGGAACCCGGGTGGTACTGCACCTTACCTTTCATTCATAATCAAACGAGTTTTAGCAACACCAAGTTGGTGATGTAACAACCAAAAAGAAAGAACATGATCGGAAAGCTCGATACAATGGAAACCTATAGGACAAGAATGACCTCTATTAGCAAGATGGTCAGCAACGTGATTACTCACTCAAAAAACATGCGTAATGCGAACCTCCTAGTCGCGACGGAGAAGCTCCTAAGCGCGCTAAATAGTAGTAGCATATTTGATTGATAGGGTCGAGGGTATAAACCTCATGATTTCCTATTCCCTCATTTCTCGTGAAAGAGGGACATGATTTAGGTCATATTTGAGTGGTTTCTCACTTGGGACTTTCATTGAATACTTGGTGTGTAGATGTGATTTGGCCTAGACAGATCGAAAGGTTGGTCACCTCTTTGCCTGCACCTTAGTAAGATTAGTTCTACTAAGCTTAGGCCACATTTGGTGATATGGATGAGGGATGGGAGTTGCATTGCTTGCTTTAAACTATTTACGAACCTGGTTTCCATGTTTAGGGACATTCTAATCCTAAAGGTATAACCCAACCCACCCTACCTTCTTTTAGAGTTTTCCTCCTCGTTGTTTTCGTCTTTTGTTGTGAAACTTTACTTAGTTCTCACCTATTTCCATGCTCTTTGAGCCCATTCCTACTTTGTTTGATTGACTTTTCATTCTTGATCTTGTGTTGACTTTGGTGTCAACTCAACCACAAAACCCTTGTTAGCCTTACATCTTAGCTGAGTATCCTTATGTCGAGGGACCCCCGAGACATGACCCTAGCCCATAAGTCTAGGATTTTATCTTTGATTTAGGCTACCCCTCGGGGGCTGTTAGGGATTCGAGTTGACGCTCTCCACACCTGATCTTTCCTCTCTTGTGTGTTCTTTGTTCTTTGTTTTCTGCAGGTACCCCTAATTCAGGTCCTCGTCCTGAACAGGCTAGTTGACCTGGAGTCCTCTCTCGTACTTCTCTTTTGCACGCGATAACATCTTTCCTTTCTTTATCTGAATCCTTTCCTTGCAATGAGGTCATTTCTTATTTTAAGTGTGGGGTGTGGATTAGTGGTTAAGTAGGAAGGTTGCCCGTTTTCTATTTGTTTTTGTTTTTGTTTTGTGTTTCTTTTCTAGGTTTCGGGTGGTGATTGCATTTTGTTTTTTTGTGCTGTCACTACTTCACGATTTTTAGCCAAGTTTTGTTAAGTAGCCCTTGGGTTGGTCGAGCTTAGTGGTGCTTATTTCCGAAAGTCTTTGTTGTTCCTTTAAATTCTGCTAATTCGAGTCGAGTTTATGATCTCTTGGTCAGTTTGGTGTGGTAATCGAGTCCTGAAGTGATATTTTTGAATTCTTGTGTTTATTTTGCACCCCCATGTCTCTTGTTTTCTAGCACTCGAAAAGCCATCTTTAAAAGATTTGAGGATAGATCACTCGCTTTATTGGGGCACTTTTTGGCCCAAATTTTTTTAGAGAGTGTGGTCTATCTTATCTTTCCCCGTCTCTCTAGCTTGATGCAAAAAAAAAACAAGTTTCGGATTAGAGTTCTCAATGACTTTTAAATGTTTAAATTTAAGTGGTAAACTTGCATGGGTGGTGATTGGTTGAGGTTCACTGTGAATCTTGCCACAACCTGTACCATATTCTCCCATTTGCTAAGTAATTTTCCCTCGAGAAAGTTCTCTAATCCAAGCTTTAAAAATTTGCCAAGTCCTAGAGTAAGTGAGAAGGGGAAGAGTGTCACTGTAACACACCCTCACTTTTGAAATAAAGGGATTTACTAAATTACCCTTTAAAACAGCGGAAAACAAAACATCACAAGGGTGCTGCGCTTAAATTTCAACATACATAACAAAAATGCCCCGGCCGGAGAACTTTAAAATGAACTTAAATAAAATTTAGAAAACCTTTAATAAAATAAAAAGGTAATAATGTAATATTTTAACAATTGAGCCCCAAACACTTGGGCAAAACTTCAGTGAAAAACAAGTCTCGAGAAGACATGAAAACATTTGTCTCAAGTCCTAGTCTTACATTACTGTAGACACCACTCCGCACACCGAATCAACTCCTTAAGGCTCAAGCTCCAAACAACCTCTAATAACCTAGTGGGTGGCTTGTGGTCAGTTTTTCGTGCTCAAATCAATAATGAACTATGAAAGGGATCCCAAGGACATAGGATCGAACAATCATATTACTAAGAAACAATAATCCAAAATATTCATCACGGAACTAACCTAGCATAATTTACAACTTAATCATAACACTATTCATGACATAACTCAAGATAGTACTCATGACATTCATTTTCTTAATTGTATTAATAATCTCATAATGCTTGTAAACTTGTACCCACCATAACTCTTAACTTACTAGTGTTCTCTATAAACATGACTAAGTAGTGATCACAATTATTAAGTCTTAGCTATACCATGAAGAAAATTACTAATAACTTCATAATATCATGAACAGCTCACAAAGAATACAATAAATCACATAACACAATCAAGCACATAACATGACTTATAAAGCATCAATAATCATCACCCAACATGCATACATAATCTTTTCATATTACTGAACAAATCTACATGAAACTGTTAATTGAATATCACTACAAGAAAACGCTACTCTAATAGCGGTTTTTATTCATTTTAACAGCGGATAAGCTGCTGTTAATATATCTAATTGCGGTTGTGTATCCGCTGTTAGGTTGAGTAATGTAAGCTCAGCTAACAGCGGATACGCAGCCGCCATTAAACCTAATAGCGGGGAGCCTAGCTTTAACAGCGGATTATTTCCACTGTTAGAAGTCCAATCTGATTTAAAAAAATTTGCAGAAACCTGCTTACCGGAGCAGGTTTCTGCATCTCGCAGGAGCAGGTTCTGCATCAGGTCTTCTTCTTCTTCATCATCTTTATTTTTCTTCTACTTTATTTGTTCCTCTTCTTCTTCTTCTTCTCTTCTTCTTCTTCTTCTTCTTCTTCTTCTTCTTCTTCTTCTGCTTGATTCTTCTTTTCTTCGTTCTTCTTCTTCTTATGCTGCTTGATTCTTCTTCTCTTCTTTTTTTCTTCTTTCTTCTTCTTCTTCTTCTTCTACTTGATTCTTCTTATCTTCTTTCTTCTTCTTCTTCTTCTTCTTCTACTTGATTCTTCTTATCTTCTTTCTTCTTCTTCTTCTTCTTCTTTGGCCGGAGGCGAGGTCGTCAGAGGCGAGGTCGGTCCAACAGCGGAGGAGTGGTGAAAACAAGGGGATTTAGGGTTTAGAAGAAGGAAGAAGAGGGATTTTTGGAAGAAGGGCTTCTTGGATCTAGAAAATAAGGAAAGAAAGCATTGGTTGGTGGTGGGCACACGGATTGCCACATCAGCAAAACTTAACAACAGGATAACCTAACAGCGGATATTCCCTCAAAAGTTTGACGTCCCGCTAAGGCGTGATATTTTGGCGCGTCCGTGAATTCAAGGGTAACAGCGAAAAATTAACAGCGGAAATATGTCCGCTGTTAGCTAACAGCGGTTGTTTAAATATCCGCTATTAGAATGTACATTTTAACAGTGGATTCCTGTCCGCTGTTAGCAATCTGATGTTCGAATGTATTTTTCTTGTAGTGTATGTTATGCAAAATCATTCACTAAACATAACTTGCATCACGAATTCATAAATATAATACTCCAAGCATAACTTATCTCTGACAAGATTTTATCTAGGGCCTCCCTAACTCATCTGACTAGCCCTACACCCAAACTGAAATACCTGAAAGTGTCTGGGAGCACGTATCCATCAGACAAAGGTGGATGGGGACTTGAACCCACATCTCTTAACTGAATGGATGGGGACTTGAACCTGCATCTCTTAACTGAATGGATGGGGACTTGAACCAGCATCTCTTTATTGTACTTGGGGCGAGGGACTAGATAGAGAGACACATTTTATTAACCACCTATTGATTACCTAGATGAGGCGTGCGACTCTCCTAATCTTACAACCTTAATCTCAAGAATGTAATCATAACAAGCACATGTAGATCAATCATAATTAACATTACTAGAACCATAACCAACCATAACTTCAATCACATGAAAATAACATATACGTGTAAACAAATCATCATCAACATAGGTTGAGAGACACATTATCAATTCGCCTAATTGTCTATATGAAGAATTATTAGCTAGCACTAACATGTCATGCACATAACATTATTACACAACCAATCCACCTATACTTGTCTATGTGAGATTCGACACTCAATCAAGCATACAACTTAATAATAACAACATGCTTAATTCATTCATATAAATTAACTTGGCATAAGTCATCACATAAAATAAAATAGCAATGACAAGATATCACCCCCTTTAACCAACCCACCTACACTTATTTATGTGAGGTTTGACATACATGCATGCTCAACATCATAATTAATTATTATAAACCGTAAACCAAACGTGGCGTAAATTAACGACATAAATTAAACAAGCAACGATAAGATATTACCCCCTTTAACCAACTCACCTTTAAAACAAGCGGGCGAACCTCAACGTAGAAGTTTGGTCTTGGGAGTTGATCGTCTTTAAGAACCTAAAGACGAGAAATTCGATTAGACTGAAACCAACTATTGATGGGACAGTCTTGGGCGACGATTTGACGACTTGGGAAGGACCACTTCATAACTGATCATGAAGTGTGACGAAAGGCTTTACTCTACGTTGATTATCATTGGTTAATAATTCAATTATCTTAGAGAGGTACTTTATTGACCATAACTTATTTCAACAGTTGATTTAGTTATGAGAAAAGGAAAAACGTCCATAATTCCTTGATTGAATAAGCCTCTGAAATATATATCTTATATGAAATTCTATGTTAATTTACTCATGAGATATTACCCTTTAAGCTTACTCATATTATTATAACTCAATCCTTAACATCTTTTACTATTAACATTATTTATAATTCTACTAACAATTCCATTTAATAAGTATATTATTAATCCTAATCAAGTCTAAATTGAGACAAGATAAGAGAGATCATATTTTAATTATTATTACTCGTATTAACTAATTCTTGAAATACACTATTAATATTATCTCAATTAAGAATTGTATTTCAACAAAACCTAGTTATCTAATTTAGAAATGAGAAAGGACATACCACTATTTGATTTAATTATTTCTCTCAGATGATTTCTAACTGAAATTAAATTATTCAATGTAATAATCTTCCACTTCTTTTTTTTCATCCTCATATTATTATTACTCCTAATTCATATATCTTATTTATAATTGCAATTATTATCAGTTTCTAAAATGTCATCCTCATGTATTATTATGATAATTCCATGTACCACTAATATTCATTATTTAAATCAATAAGTTATTTTATTTATTTCTAAATGACTATGATAAATATATTCTATAATGTTCTGATAAAATTATTCACTTGTTAATATTTTAATTACGCTAGGATTCAATTTAAGCATTCTAAGATCGACGGTTAACAAATTAACTAGATTCGTAGCTAACTAGACTAATTTGAACTAACTCAGAAAGTTAGTTGGGTTCATTTTGATAATTTTTAAAACTCACAGACTGTTTTATCATAACAGGGTGACTGATACGATCACTTAAAGGACTTAGGTGACTTGGAGTGTAATTATGAAAACTCTAGGAATTAACTTGCACTGCCTTAAAAATTCCAACCAAACTGGTCCAAAACCGAAATTGGTCAGACCTAAGATGGTCCGACCACCGTCTTCAACCCACGACTATTCACATAAAATCGAAAACTAGTCAACGACTATAATTTCCCAGAAACCAGCGAGCAGCGAAGACGCACTCAGGCGTCGACTAATCTAACCTAAGCTACTTGATTGGAGGAATACCTTCAACGAACGATTCTGATGAGGCTGGAAAGAAGACGAATTGATTGCAACTGGAATCGGAAGCTTCATCGAAGCCACGCCGCCGGTATTCTGTAATCGAGACCCGGCTAGGATCAGGGGCGGAGATAGGGGGAGTTGGGCCGAGCCCGGGCTCACCCCATTTTCGGTCCCGAGTGTTAAATCAGAGTGTAATTATGTGATTTTTTTGAATCCGGCTCAGTACAAATTTTCAATCTGGCCTAGTGTTATATTAATTCGACTCAGTTTATTGGGCTCGGGATCCGGACCCAACCATTTTTGGTTGGACCACTTCCAACCATTTTTGGTTGGAAACTTGGAATATAAGAAAATAAACCCTATCCCTATCCCATCTCCTTTGCTTCCAAACAAAGTGTGCCGCCGTCACCATCCTCTTGTTCTTCTTTGTCTCCATCCCATTTCTCGTTTCCTCCTTCCAATCCACAAGCTACCCACCGCCACCTCCCAATGACACCCACCAAACTCCATCTATAGCCGCCTTCGCGGCGCTGCTCCTCTATTTCGCAGCATCCTCAATATCAAGCGCCGGCGGAATTGGCGGCAGCGAGCTATTCATCCTCATACTCACCTTAGTCGCCGGCTACAAGCTCAGGACGGCCTCCATGCCTTCATGGTCTCCGCCGGATCAATCGCCAACATCATCTGCAGCTTCGTCGCCAAATTCGCCAGCGCCGGCTCCGAAGGAATCGACTTTGACAATTAGCTGCTCTCAGAGTCGATGATGCTGTTGGGAGTTAGAATCGGGGTCATTTGGAACGTTATTTTTCCCGAGTGGTTAATTACGGCTATGTTCGTCGCGTTTCTAGTCTGGCCGATGGTGAAGACTTGCCAGAATGGGGTTCTGAAGTGGAAATCAGAGACGGAGGAGACGAATCGGAGGAGTAGTTGGGACAAGAGTTGCGACGGCGACGTTGATTAGGTTACGATTCTAGAGCAGCGATGTTAATTTCAAAGGTTAAAGATGAGTGATTGATTTGTCACATGGTCAAGTTAAGTGACTGATTTGTCATGTGGTCAAGTTTAGTAACTGATTTGTCACGTGGTTATTAAGTGAATTATTTGTATAATTTACAAAACTACGGGATATTTTTAATAATTATGAAAGGTTACGATTTCGGTACTAGTTGTTTACATTTTTTATAACATTTGAACTATATAAATTGGTTCTCGAATAGCATGTTAACTAGTTCATATAATTAGTTAACAAGTTTTGATAACTAGTCATCAACTAAATATCCCTCGTTAACTAGTTATCCAATCATAATGTTAACTAGTTAACTCGATAAATTAACTAATTAAAAACAAAATAACTAGTTCACAAGATTAGTTAACTAATTAACTTGATTAGATAACTAGTTAACAACTTGGTAACTAATTAACACGATTGGATAACTAATTAACTCGATTTGTTAACTAGTTAACTCGATTGGTTAACTAGTTATCATCTTAAAAAAATGTTAACTAGTTATCATCTTAAAAAAATGTTAACTAGTTATCAAAATCACGATGTTAACTAGTTAACTCGATAAGTTAACTAGTTAATAACAAAATAACTAGTTAACTAACTTGATAACTAGTTATCACCTAAAAATCTTGTTAACTAGTTATCTGAATCATTATGTTAACAGTTAACTCGATAAGTTAAAAATAAAAACTCTAGCTAACTAATTTTTTTTTTATGAATTAGCTAACTAAATTTTATAAGTAGTTATCAAGCTAAAAACTTGTTAACTAGTTATCTAAATCATGATGTTAACTAATAACTAGTTAACTAAATTTGATAACTAGTTATCAACTAAAAAACTTGATAACTAGTTATCAACTAAAAAACTTGTTAACTAGTTATCAGTTTAAAAAAATAATATTAACTAGTTAACAACAAAAAAAGGTGTTAAATAGTTAACATGCCTTCGCCGGAAAAAGTCGTCGGAGTCTCGATGTTAACTAGTTATTAGTTTAAAAAATATTGTTAACTAGTTAACCGCAAAAAAAAGATGTTAAGTAGTTAACATTCGTTCGCCGGAAAAGTCGACAGAGTATCGCCGAAAAAGTCACCGGAGTCTCGTAGGAAAAGTCGCCGGTGACGGTGGCCAGTCGTCAGAAAAGTCACCAGCAATGGCGGCCTATCGCTGGAAAAGTCGTCGGAAAAGTCACCAGCGACGGCGGCCGGTCGCCGGAAAAGTCGCCGGCGGTCACTTGAGAATATTAATATTTAATTTAAATAGAAAAATAAATTATGTGTGTAAAGTCCTAAATACCCCTAATAATCTAGACCATTGGATTGGTCAAAGAGTCAAATGGTGATCTAATGGTTGAGAAAAGGTTAAATCGAATTCCAACCCAAGAAAAGGTTGGAGCTGGATCTGGCTCCAGTTTATTGTTATTCAAACTTAAAAACTAAATATATTTTAAAACATTTTATCTTTTTAATCTAGTATAGTTAATATACTCAATCATATCAAACATACCCTTCATTAATACGAATATTTGTTCAACATGTGTGGAGACTAAGCCAAATATTTATTCCACTTATGAATGAGTAAGAATACAATATTTTGATAATAAATCATTCAAATTAATTAACAATCGCCGGCGGCAGATTCCAATTTTTATTTGGTTAAAAGTAATACTAATAATCTTAAGAACAAATATATCGGGCACAATGATCTAATGGTGAATAGCATTACATTCTGAAAGTAAAAAGTAAATATATGTATCGTATTATATATTTTAGTAATAATTCTATTATACTATTATTAAAATCTATGAAAAAATTTGTTTCAATTTCGCCTCAGTGCATATTCTAGTCATGGTTCTGACCCTGGCTAGGATGCTTAGTTGGGCAGTCATAAATGGAAAACGAAGCTCAAGAACGAGGAAAGAACCCGTACCGAGTCTGGCTGAGGGACGAAATCGTGCAGGGAGGGAGGAACAACTACCGTCGACGGAAAACAGTCGCCGCCATCTTCAAATTTCTGGAAAGGAGGGCTGTTGTTTATGTCGATTGGTAAGGAGAGATGTGGATTGAATGAGTTTGACGAAGGGCTGAATGCCAAACCATGCATGTTGCATGGCTTCGCGCGCGGAAACCCATCATGGATTGCCACCAAGCCATGCAACATGCATGGGTTGACTCCTTTTAGTGTTACTTAACAAGAGGTGGGTGATGCGACACGTATCATCATTGTCTATTTCTGGACAATGTTCAAACAATATACCATCAACAATACATTATTATGTAATCTTGTACCATGCCAAAACTACAAACCCCGTATACCCAATCTCCCCACACTTAAGAACTCCACAGAATGACGCGAACATCCACGCCATTATCGTAGTGTTGGTGAACCCCGTCATCCTCAACATTCCAAATCACTAGGCTGGATTTACCCTTGTATGTGTGCGCATCGAATGCATCGAATCTAACATAGTAACCTTCTACGGAAACCTTGCACCAAAAAGTGTATCAAGAGTTGGCATGAACCGCCATACCAACTACAGAACTCTGTAAGGTATCATCAATGGTACATTGTTACATAATTTTAACTACATAGAAAACTACAAAACTCTTTGGATTTCCTTATTTACGGTTTAGATACGATTTTTTGTCCACCAAAAAAGTTTCCCTACCCTTGTTTGATGAGTATTATCGAGATTCGAAATATGCATATGCATGAAAAAAATCTTGTTTTCCACGCAGATAACACAATGTAATTGTATTCCACGATGAAATGAAAGACTCAAAAGACGGTAGGTAAGAGATTTAAAATCATGAGTTTGGAAGGAAATGAATCAGTAACAAATTTCAATTCAAGTTAAATTAGGTTTATTTGTCGCTAAGAAACAAGAAATTTATCAATACCACCGGAATTGGTTGAATAAGAAACTATATTTGTATCTAAACCGTAGATAAGGAAAGCCAGATACATCCAAAAGAAATACTAATTCTAGAACTTGAATAATAAGAAGAATTCAGTGAGACTCCCCCACCTAATAATTACGATTTGTACTATTTAATTAAGATGCGTACAAACAAACTTTGTACGCATCACTGCATTATAAAAAGAAACCGTAGCAGTCATCACAATATCAATTCATAACAATATAATTGCTGAAAAAAATAAATGGCCATCATCCTCACAAACTCATCATTTCCAACGCTGATTTTTGTAGCCATAACAACGATTATCATCATGGCAGATTCAACAATCGGTACCAACGTTAGGACGGTCAACGTTATCAACGAAATAAGCAGTCAACTCATACTGATAGTGCATTGTGGTTCCGGAGACGACGATCTTAAGGCGCAAACCGTTGCTTATATAGCTCAGTTCACATGGCGTTTCAAGCCAAGCTTTTACACTCTTTTCTGGTGCAAGGTTTTCGTGCAAGACAAGTATCATAGATTCGACGGATTCAATGTGGACACGTACAGAGGTACTTCGGGGGTGCTGAGTTGGGTTGTTAAGGATGACGGGGTTCACGAACAATATGTTCGTGGTGTGGTCATTTTGTTCGTTCCGTGGAGTTCTTAAGTACGGGGAGACTGGGTACGTGGGGTTTGTATAGTTTTGGAGACAAGATTACGTAACAATGTATGTATGTACAGCTGCTTATAGTTGTCTGAAAATAGACAATGATTACATGCATGGTTTAGCCTCCTTGAGTGTTAATTAAGGGGAAGTAGTTGGTGTCGTGCTATTCACGTGTCACAATTGCCTATTTTTTTTACTTTGTAATGTAGTGTCATTGACGATACATTATTACATATTTTTATCTGGTTACGTTGCTTGATTATATATGATGAGTCTACGTACTTTTGTTTTTTATGCCTTAACATGTACTGGGTATTATGGTTTGACGAATTTTATAGTTTTGGGGACAAAATTACGATGATACATGTGAAAATAGCCCTTTGTCCCCCTCTACTTTTCTAACTTAACACATAGCCCTATCGTTAAAGCCATTTGTCCTTGTTTGTAAATTTTTGAAAGTTAATGACTGAATCACAATTTTTTATGACAGTGAGATGTGATGTCATGTCATGTGGCCTTCAATCAAAAATTTTGATGACACATGCATTGACACATGCATTGACACACGACAATATTTTAATGTGTTTAACGTATTAAACAACCCATGTTAAGACTGATACGGATTGAAAAGATCGATTGTTGATTGAACTAACTCTACGTACCAATATACATATATAAACATTGAATACAATGAAATTAAAAGTGATATTAATCGATATGCCGATAGTCACACCATCATTTTTCAGAAGTTCCATGGATGATAGAACTCATGGTCCAAATGAACTCCATCATCCTGGACCACCCAATAAGTTACGTAGCGATAATTTTCGCCCAGAGGGAATTACACGAAACTAAGACGCTCATCTTGCACCACGAGATTGTGCACTAGAAGAGCGTAGTGTTGAAAATATTTGGTACAAAGCTCCATCTGATCTCTTGACTTGGCACGAACCGTTATCATCCCAATGTCGTTATCTTTCAATCGACAATGCACTATGAGTGTGAGCTTGCTGCTTAAGTCATTGGCAACATAGACCATTGTAGTCTCACAGATTGAGACACATCCAATAATAATGATCATTATGATCATTATTATTACTCCAGTGATCTTTGATTTTTAGTAATTTGTGGGAATAAACATTTTCTTATTTTTTTAATAATATGTATCAATTTTTGCAGTTGCACTTGCTGCTTTTATAATGCAATGATGATTAAGAAGCTAGCTAGATCTTAATTAGCTAATTAATAATATCATAAGAATTAATGTTAAGTATTTGGTTGGAGAATGCCATCTTCGACTGAATTATTGCAAAACACTTAATTGTTATTCCATAGTTTAGACTGATTAGATTGTCTAATCTAGAAGTCCAATATTTTTCTTCATATTAGTGCCTGTTCTTGGTTTTATTTATTGTTATTGGACATTTATATACATCACAATGATGAAGAACAACAGATTGCTGATCTATTCAGTGGAGAAGAGTTGAAGGTAAGTCATGTCTCTAATCTATTTTGATGCTCCCGATTTGCTCATTTTGTGTGGTTACGAAGGGCAATTGGGAGTCTCACCCTCTATTTTGTCAAAATAAGATAATTTTTTTTCTGGTTCGAAGTACGGCTACAAGTCAACCATTTTGTGGGTGTGGTAAATGGTTGTTATCTGAACATCTGGGATGGAAAGCAATCATGGATGCCTTTTTTTGTTGCGGCACGTAAGGGGTAAGTAATGGACTTGTGACTAGCTGATGTGGTGTATGTGGTTTCATCATTTACGTGTTGCTATGTTTGTGGTTAATGCATGGTTGTGTTTGGTAGAGAGTTGGTGTGTTCAAATTTATACGATGGACAGATTCGAAACTTGACAAACATATCAAACATATTGTTGTCAGTTTGCCTTCAAAGATTCATGATATGGAGCGAGTAAACCGTCGTACCAACTTTGGTAATTGATGCAAGAAGTTTGGCCATGTACTGATTACGTGTAGTTTTGATTATATCCATACTCGATAAGACATGATTGTATTATCGTTAGCTAATATTTAGACTTAACAACATGCACTGTTAGTATTTAAAGCTGCAATTGAATATGATATGAAAAATTGTGGTTGCTATACATTCAAATCTCAAGCAATTTCATAGTCATGATCATAGAAAAGACAACATAACACGAAATTGTCTCAACCAAAAATATCATCCTTTACGAAAGTAACAACCATAAATAACAATTTTCACTTTACCAAAAGTAGCAGACTTTGTCATACAAAATATGAACAACAGTCTCATTCCCTACAACATCACTTGTTAGTTCCCTCAGCTTGAGCATTTCCATTCCATCGAACATTTTGATTAGATGAGGCAGTTTGAGAAGGTCCAGGGGAGATTTCAATAGTTGATAAACTCCTATTTCCGTGGCTATTTTTCTTTAAAAATAATACAATAAAAGGATAAAATAACTTAGATATTCTTTTTGAACTCTTAAATTTAAAAAAAAATTATGAGTTATTAAAAATGAGATTAAGAAAAGTCAATTAATTTATCGTCATATCTAATCACCCCCACCAGAAAAACAACATTAATCAAGCCAGCCACTCAAATTATAATTCCTTCTTGATTTAAGAACAAAACGGTGCGTTTCAGCCTTGCCGCCGCACTCTCCGATGTTGGATTAAACAAATGGAAAACATTCCCTTCACCCTCCGTCTCTTCAATCTTCGCCGTCCCTTTCCATCCATTCTTTCCCATAGTCTCATAATATCTCCACCCTCTATCCTTCTCCGCCACCATAACCAGCACCCGCCGGTAACCCAAACTCGGCAGCTTCAGGTCAACGGTCACATTAATTTCTGGGTCATCCAACCCGGCCACCGAACCTGGATTCGCCATCATCCACAAACCGCCCGCCACCCGCCAAAGCTCTTCATCCTTCCGCTCATCCCCAATCAGATCCGTCCCCATAAAATACGGATCCACAAGCACAATCCCTACCAGATCGATTAATTTATCCTCCATGTTCCTCATCGCGACGCGATGAGCGATGTTTCGCGCCGGCGCTGTCTCCGGCCAGGTAGATCTGCCCGAAATCGACGAATTCGTTAAGCCAATCTTCATCGCTATCGCCTCCGGCGTGGGAGGCGATCCAATTAAGCGCCAACCACGAATCGTCGTAGGCGCAAGGGAGCGGGTATTCAGAGGCGAGGCGGTAGTCGACAGAGATGGCGACGATTTGTGCGGCGACGACTAGGGCGTTGACGTAGTTGTGGTAGGAGTGGGAGGAGGTTGCTCAATGCAGAATCCGCCGCCGTGGTAGTGGACGAGGATCGGGTGTTTTTCGTTTTCCCACCGGTGGTGGTGATGGCGACGAAAGGGGCGTAGATGCGGGCGGAGAGATTGGGATCGATGGAGAAAACGACATCCTTGGAGACGACGTCGTATTGGGGGTCGTGTCCGGCGGGGACGGTGGTGTAGGCCATTAGTCGCTTGACGGTGTCATTTTTTGTGGATTTGGATTACAAGGTAGAGGTCGAGGGAGATTTATTCGTCGGACATGGTGAACTGGGATTTGGCCGTTGATTCTGAAAGGGGATTTAGATTTTATATCAAAGTTATTTACCTGAAAAATCGTACAACTCATAAATTACATTAATGCTTTAAATCTAGGATTAAATTGAGTGAAATTTTGTGAATCTAAATCATTAATTATTTCTGGAATATGAATATGTTAGTTAAGATAACTCCAAACCAACTATATAAACATGTTTCTACTCATCCAAATACAACAAAAAGTATAACACATTGGTCATCAATAAAAAAAATTGACCACATCATGAGTAGCAATAAATCAAATCAGTTGACAGGAATGACGACGACAATTATGATGATGACGACATTGCTAATGATGGTGGCATTGGTGCTCGGAGAAGTTCAGTATGCATAACCTTTGAGTGGTGATCCCAAATTTGATAAATGTTTTAAAGCATGTATGGATATTTGCAAATCTTCATTCAGCATCTGTACCGTTGAATGCACCGACAAATGTACCGAGGGATATGATGATGTACGTCCAAAGTCAGAAACTAGTAGTCACTCTACATTTGATAGTTTCTGAGAATCCAAAACGAAGTCGTGTTGTTTATTTAATGATTTTAATCTCATGAATAATAATGAATATGATGTTAAGAGTTTTTAATAATAATAAATAAATGAGATAATATCTTATGTATATGTTGCGTTGTGGTTGTTAGTATTAAAGTCTAATTCCAGCGATAGAATTTTAAATCCGGCATCGAATGCAATACATCTTGGCCATCCAAAATAATTAGCTTAAATCTAAGAGCTAGAAAACACGGGGTAATGGAATTTCGAAATAAACTAATAACTCGCTTGACAGTCGCGCTGATGCTCTTTGTCGCGCCGCCTAGCCACTATCCTTCATCCTTCAATTCGACGGCTCCTCCTCGGATCGACAACTCATTTTCCCTTGTAATTATTAGCTTGGTGATTATAAATGATTTTTGAAGTACCCTATAATTCTCTACTCTGTTCTGTCCCTAAAGCTCCTAGCCTTTCTTCTTGTTGCTCTTCATTTCTTTGTACATTCTTCCTCTTTTATTCTTCCATTACAGTCTTTAGCTTTGTTTGAAACTAGGTTGTGATCGTTCAATTTGTAAGTTGTTTACAAGTACATATATTTATATTTATATTTGTTATATATAACATATTATATTCATATTATATTTAATATATTTTATCTAATATATGTATTTTACATACTAATACAAGAATACAATAAAAAATCAACATTATCCCCTAAGTTGAGGTTCATAATTAAGGTTGGTACTATTGATTTTCAGTGTCTCATTTTGTTGGCCTTTATATTTTTGATCAGTGGCTACAACTACCAGTAGCGGCTGTCTAGATCACGGAGTTGGGAACAATGTGGTTGAGGAGGTAGAGACGTTGGAGGTTCAAACATTGATAGAAGCAAATCGTCGGAGGTTCACTACTAATACTGTCGTCGTCGCCCTTTGTTCCCCTTTGTACAAATACAACAATAGGTAGAAAACGTTTTTCATCAATAAAAAAAAACTTACACAACATCATGGGTAGCAACGAATCAAGTTGGTCAACAGGAATGGCGATAACAATTGTGATGATGATGACATTGCTAAGAATTTGTTCACTTTGAAGTCGATTTTTTCAAGTGCAAAATCAAACTACAAAGCTAATAATGCAGGTGCCAAAGCTAGCTTGTGTGTTGGGTAATGGGAAAGTTGGCCTATTCCTAGTAAACTGACTTTATCAGATTTTCTACCTTTCAGGGCTATGTGATGTTAATTGAGGTGGCTGGACCACTTACGACTTGGAATTTAATTAGTATGCATCATTAATTCAGCCCGGGGTTGACCTTTGCTTTTATAGGCCCTAGAACCTCAAGCCTAGTGAGCCCTTGTGTTGGGCCTACGAGTTGTTGAATTGTTAGTTTTGGGCCCAAGTGGACATGGCCTATCAAATTGAATAATAATAAGATTTGAGTTTTGATGATATTCTAATGTACAAAAACATACGGATAATCATCAAGTGAAGCTTTTATAACAATCAAAGTTGAACAATCAATCTTGGAATCTACTTTTGTGAAAGTGGAAGTGGAAATTGTTGTTTATGGTTACTACTTTTGTAAAGGATGATATTTTTGGTTGAGACAATTTCGTATTAGTTATCTTTTTTGTAATTCATGATTATGAAACCACTTCACATTGAATGTATGGTAACCACAACTTTTCATAATCGTTAGTTGCATCTTCAAATACTAACGATGCATGTTGTTAAGTCTTCAACGTGCCAACTCCCGCAGTCGCGAAGGCGAGGGTCCCTTCCGACTATCCTACTTCACCATAACTCATCCCGTCTCCACTCATATATCTCCAGGGATGGCTAGCGATATTATGGATGAGTTCTCTCGCGGAGTTTTCCATGGCATGACCGCCCCTGGCCAGGGCTCCGAAATAATGGAGCTCCATGGAACGACTTCTTTCCTGCTTCTTCAATTTGTTATATATAACATATTATATTTATGTTATATTCAAAATATTTTATCTAATATATGTATTTTACATACTAATAGAAGAATACTATAAAAATCAACATTATCCCTTAAACTGAGGTTCACAATTACACGTCTCATCTTCACCATCTTATATTTATATTTGTTATATATAACATATTATATTTCATATATTTTATTTAATATATGTAATGTAGATACTAAATTTACTTAGAGTATTGTTGAAATCACATCATGACCTCCATCTCATGGAGTCACAGCATAACTACGTCGTGGATGCACTACCAAAAACTAGTTATTTAACGTCGGCAAAAAACACGTTTAACAGCGGCCAAAGCCGTTGTTAAAATAATTTAACAGAGGCTGCGTGTCGCTGTTAAATTGGCCAATGAGAAAGGCATTTAACAGCGGCAAAATGTGGTCGTGGTTAAATTATGCCGTCGATTAAAGTAATAGCCGGAGCTCCGACGATTGAGCCAGAACTCTGGCAATAGTCCAGATCCCAGGAACTCCGGAACCCGACAATTAAGCTGGAGCTCCTCCTCTTTTCGTTGCTACTTTTTCTTCCTTCTCCCTCCGTCCCTGCTTCTTCTTCCTCTTCCTTTTGTTGCTTGTTATTCTTCCTCTTCCGGATGAAACGAGTGACGACGGCGACTATGGGGGAGGATTGCTTCTTCCTCCCTACTCCAATGAACCTTGAGCTGTAGAGCTGGTTGATGGAAGGAGAAATCCTTCCTTTCGATTGTCGACGGCGCCAAGACCCTTCCTCTGCTTCCCCTCGTAACAGAAGCTAGAGTATCGGCAAAGAAGAAGAAGAAGAAGAAGAAGAAGCGGATCAAGGAAACAGAAGAGGATCATAGAAGAAGAAGAATAAGAGGATCAAAGAAGAAGAAGAAGAAAAAGAGGAAGAAGAAGAGGATCGAAGAAAAAGTAGAAGAAAAGGATCAAAGAAGAAGAAGAAGAAAAAGAAGAAGAAGAAAAGGATCGAAGAAGTAGAAAAAGAAGAAGAAGAAGAAGAAGAAAAAGAAGAAGAAGAAAAGGATCGAAGAAGTAGAAGAAGAAGAAGAAGAAGAAAAAGAAGATCAAAGAAGAAGAAAAAAAGAAGAGGATCAAAGAAGAAGAAGAAGAAGAAGAGGATCAAAGAAGAAGAAGAAAAAGAGGATCAAATAAGAAGAAAAAGAAGAAGAAGAAGAGAAGAGGTTCGAAGAAGAAGGAGAAGAAGAAGTAGAAGAAGAAGAGGATTGAAGAAGAAGAAGAAGAAGAAGAGGATCAAAGAAGAAGAAGAACAAGAGGATTGAAGAAGAAGAAGAAAAGAAAAAGAAGAAAAGGATCAAAGAAGTAGAAGAAGAAGAAGAAGAGGAGGATCAAAGAAGAAGAAGTAGAAGTAGAAGAAGAGGATCAAAGAAGAAGAAAAAAAGAAGAGGATCAAAGAAGAAGAAGAAGATCAAAGAAGAAGAAGAAGAAAAGGATCAAAGAAGAAGAAAAAAAAGAGAAGAGGTTCGAAGAAGAAGAAGAAAAAGAAGAAGAAGAAGAGGAAGCAGATGAGGATCAAAGAAGAAGAAGAAGAAGAAGATGAGGATCAAAGAAGAAGAAGAGAAGAGGATCGTAGAAGAAGAAGAAGAGGATCGAAGAAGAAGAAGAGGATCGAAGAAGATGAAGAAAAAGAAGAGGATCGAAGAAGAATTGCAGCTCCAACGGCGGCGGCTCCGAAATAGAATATTGGAGCTGATTAGGGTTTCTATTAAATCGACGGCTGAGATTGACCACGTTTAAATGAACGAATGAGATTAGATTCACGGTTATCCATACCTAGCAGTTTCAACCAATCAGATCATTTTATTTTAACAGCGGCCACGAGCCACTGTTAAATTAGACGTGGCCGCTATTAAACTGTGTAATTTAACAATGGCTAAGTGGCCTCTGTTAAATTACACGAGTTTAGTAATTTAACAGCGGCCAATAAATGGTCGTTGTTAACCTGTCGCTGTTAAACTAACATTTCCTTGTAGTGATGTCACACGACTGTTTTCCGTCTCTGCTGCCTTTCTAGCCGACGTCGCTCTTAACTTTGTCGGTCGAAAGGGTGTGATCCTTATGGGCATCTGCTTCTACGCTCTGGGGGCATTAGTTTCGAGCATTGGATGGACCCATCTGGTGGTGAAAATAGGTTGTATGCTCATGGGCATGAGTATAGGGATTGGGCTAACCTCAGGCCCAATCTACATGACCGAAATAGCTCGGGCCGTTCACCGTGGCCTCCTCATCTCATTTTCTTAGGTAGACATATATAACGAATTTGGTGTAAAATAATGTATAAAAGTAAACTTTTATTCGTATGCTTATATTTTTTATGACTAAATTTGTATTCTTGTACATGCATGCAGCTCTTATACGCTTTTGGGATGTTATCGGGCTACATGGCCCAATTCATTGCCAAAACCCTTTTTAGTACTCACTCCGGTAGGTGAGTACTAATTGCAGTTGGAGCGATACCTAGTTCATTTCTCCTCCTCATATTTGGAATTGATCGATCCTATTTCGCGAAGTCTCCCTGCTGGCTTGTCATCAGACGCAAGCTAGCTCAAGCAGCCACAATCATGGAGAGATGCGCCGCCAAGGAAGACGAGCGACTAGCTCGTCTAGATTAGTTGACGTATCTTGCAGAGATTTTGCCAGCCCTCACCAGTGACGACGAAGTCCAAGTCACCTCGGTCTCTATAACAATGAGATCAATGTGGGACAAGTTGTTTTTCCCCACCTACACTTCCCTCGGTACACTAGGGTTCGTAGCCGCACTATTATCTTTCCAGTACTTCTCTGGTGCCGACGTGGCCTTAGTGTTGGTGGAGATCGGATACGATGCCCTAGGAGTTTTGGTGGGTGGGCACTTACTATGTGCTTTAGTGAGGATAGTAGCTTTTTATGATCCCACACATACTAGTCGATATAAAAGGACGATGATGGGTCATGCTACTAAGCATTGAGTTCACGATTTGTGTGCTCGGAGTCCTCTGGGGGTTAGTCACCGCCGACACACCACCCAACTATTGGGTTGCGATGGCGGCAGTGATTCAAGCAGCACACGTATTGGGACTGGGAGTTGTGCCTTGGATCTACGGACCAGAGAGCTTCGAGTTCTGGGAAAGGGGTCTGGCCGTATGCCATAGTTCGTGATTATTAATGTAATTCTAAGGTTTGTAAATGTATTGTCTCGACTGGAATTCATCAATTCAAGTCAGGAATTCAGTTGTGGGGTTTGATAGAATTACCCGAATCTGACCCGTAAAATGGCTTGTATACCATTGGGCCCGGCCCGGCCCGCACAAGTGTTTGACCTGAACCTGACCGACACCAACCCGGTATGAACTATATTACCCGGCCAGGCCGGTTTTCACCGACTCCACTAATTCAACAATATTATATTTGGATTCATAAAAAATATTACAATTTACATCATGAAATAGCAGCTATTTATGGATCGGATCATTTAATAGGCCCAATCCATGGTGGATTGGGACTACTGGGCTGGCGGCTCATTAGGGTTAGAAAGGGATTAGGGTTTCTGTCCTAATCCTATAAATAAGAATGTTAGGGTAGCAGTCAATCCTAAGCCGAATACACTTTCTCTCAGGCGAAAACCCTAGCCACAATAACCTAAAAGCCTTTCTTCGACCAGAAGTTCTACCAAGCTTTGCATCTAATGATTTCTTACAGTGGTATCTCAGGAGAAAACCCTAGCCACAATAACCCTAAATATTTCTGCTACGTTTCTGGTTTTGCATCTAATGATTTCTTACAGTGGTATCAGAGCCCCTCATTTTGCATATTTTCATAACAAAACGAATTGCGTTCTTAATAAAATTATTCAATTAAAAGAGGAGATTATGTCGTGTTAATATTTTCATTGAAAATTGTGTTTCCAAAGTGTTCATGGATATTAAAGATTTTTGTATAAACTGTTGTTTCGATTTAGAAAAATAATTAATTAACTAATAGGTTGGTGACGGTGGGTTTATTTTTGTATAAACTATTGTTTCAAATTTAGAAAAATAATTAATTAACTAAAAGATTGGTGACGGTGGGTTTATAAAACCCTTCAAATTTTTCCGCAGCCAACTGTTTGTTAATTTGTTAAAATAAAGAAAGAAAGAACTGTGGGCTTACTGAAGCAATTTTCCATTTAAGTTAAGCCCATTTTTTTTCGGCCCACCCCCAGCCCATTAACCTCCTGGCCGGCCCGGACCGGTTGAACCATCTGGTTCACCTAGTTCGGCCAAACCAGTTCAGTCCGATTGGTTTCGAGTCGGAATTAAAAAAATATTTGTATGGGAAAGATTTAATTTGATTCGATTTATGGGCTATTTTTCGATTTTAATCATAGGTTTGATTAAGTATTGAAAAGTTTTAAATTCATAATTAATTTCCTATCTAATTTTAATAATGAGTTATTAAATTGAGTGGGAGTTTTAATTGATGGAATTTATGGGCAAGTTTTGAAATCTATATCCATGAAACTTTTAAATATTAACGATAATCCCTATAATTTAATGAATTTTATTGTTGAAATAATTATAATAAAGAAGTTTATTATTAGTGTTTAATTAGAATAAAATTGTTTTATTCATAATTAATTACCACCTTAATTAAAATTGGTTAATTAGGATTAAATCTATCAAGCATGCTAGATTTAAGGTCATTCACTCATGTGGTAGTGAATGAATGAATGTTTCATATTCTTGTGTATATTGTTCGTTTTGTGGCAAAGCATGCAGGTTCTTGGTGATCGGATAAAAGGCCAAACCCCAACATAATTTTATTATTAATTTATTTTGGGAAATACGGGCTGCGTACTGTTTATTTTGTTGTAATTTTTATTTGTAAATTAATAAGATAGATTAGGAATCTTGTATTTAGTTTACAAAAATATGTAATTACAACAAAGGAGGGATGGACGCTAGTCAAAGACTCAAGGATAGGAGATCCTTCGATGATGAAAATGAAGCGCTTTTCCGGGATTCTAGGGGGCCAAGATCCGATCACCTACAAGCGTTTATTGTCTGAATGCTTAGAACCATATTTTAGGTTGTTGTGTATGTCTCTTGCGCGATTAGTTCACTAGCAAACGTAGATAAAAACACATCACCTAAAATGTCCCCAAAGTAAAATTGAGGTAATGCTTTACCATAACGAGACCCGTGATGCCTTTACAAGAACTAGGCCTTTTCTGCCAAAGTAGACTATGGTCCTATTATTGCATTGGATAGCAAGGGTGGATCTTAGTGGTCCATAAGTTCATTTTTGGTCATACTCGACGAATACAAAAGACAAAGTTTTCGATCGAAGCATAAATGATTTTGTGAGTGTCACATAATCAACCAAGAGTCACAAAAGAATTGTGATTGACCAATGATTGGTCTACCTAAATTACAAAAATTTAGTGGCAGTGCCAAAGTACGGGTAATTTTTTGTTGGATTTAGGATCTTGGGAAATATTTCATTCAAGGGGACACACTTATGTGTGAATGAAGTACACATATACTCTCAATTTTAGAGAAAATTGTTGAGCTATGTGTTTTATCGAAATAATAACGTTTTCTTTTGCACTTTATTTTGTAGAAATAATGATTAGTCGACCCAACGACCCCAATTTAAGAACTTTCTTGAGAAGGAAAAACTTATTGGAAAGTCCAATTTTCTTGCATGGGAAAGAGCCTTTAAAATTGCTCTCAGATTAGAGGGCAAACTCAATATGATTGAGGGGCCGCTTAAACCGTTGCCAGAAGGAGGTCAAAGCTCACAAGTTTGCTACAAGAGACGAGGAATTCGTCACTTGTACTATGCTAGGGAGCTTGTCTGCAAATCTGCAAAGCACTTATGAAAATGAGAGAGCTTACCCCATGCTTCTAAGCCTTCGAAAAATGTTCGATGGGCAAAGGAGAGGGGACAGATTTGCACTGATGCAATCAATCATGGGCGCCAAATTGGCAAAGGGACAACCTGTTGAACCTTTCATTTGTGCAATGATTCAGAAATTGCAACAGATCCAACTAATGGGTTTCAAGATGGATCCCGAAATAGCTAATGACATGATCCTTAATAGCCTGCATGATGGTTTTCTTCATTTTAGGATGAATTATAACATGCGAGGTGACGTGCATGACCTCGATCAAATGCTTAATTTGCTTGTAGCAGCAGAAAAAGACATGAAGGTTGAACAGTGATATGATCCAACAATGCTGCCCCGATGCCAATCGGTACTCCTACACACCACCAGGGTCACCTGGCCGAGACAAGACCCTATGGCCTCTTAAGAAGCGCATGAATTCAAGGACAGGCCGTCCACGAGCCCTAAAACCAAGGTATGCCAAGAAATATCGACTAAATCCTTCACTTGCAGGTAGAAAGACTCCAAGGAATGGAATGATGTCCCAAGCCATGCTGTTGACCGAGGGTATAAGCCCTAGCACCGAAGAGAAGCTTCAGCCTGCCCCTAGCCTGACCTCTAGGAGCCCTGAAGAAGAAGCCGGTTCTTTGAGTGACCCTCTAGAAGCATTTCTGGAGTACCGAAGGAAGAGAGCCCAAGAACCCTTGGCCCGAAGAGGAGAGTTGTCAAAGACCGAACCTGAGCCGAGGCATGAGAAGACTTGGAGTCCTTGGCCCCGAAGCATGACACTTGGGCTGACCACGGAGAGCTACGTCCAAAGCTACTTGGCGGCTTATCTGAAGCTTAAAAGAGAAGGCCCGAACGAAAAGAAAGAAGGCCCAAGGAGAGAACAGCCACCAACCATCAACTAGCAACCGGGCCAATCAAAGGAGCTTTACGGAACCGAGCATGAAGAACATATCTTTTGGACAAGAAGTCCGGCCACTGAGCCCGCCCGAAGCCGAAGCCCGCGTCCGCCACCTGAGTCCAGCCCGGCGTTCGGCCGGTCAAGCCCACCGGGCTGCCACACGCGCCCAACCGGCCCGAGCAGCCACACACGGCCGGATTAGGGTTTTTGACCTAATTTAGGTCTTTTATTCTGCTTTAAAGACTATAACTATTATTTTATGTTTATTCCTTTTTAGTAGGATTATTTAGGGGTTTTATGAGACTATTTAGGAATAGGACTCTTTATTTTATTATTATTTAGGAGTTAGACTTTAGGGAGGAGAGCTTGTTCCCTCCCTATAAATAGAGGCCGTCGGCCTCCCTTGTAACTTACAACTTTTATGAAATAAACCCCCTTTGAAAGAACTTTGTTCTGAAACCCTTGTTGTATCTGCATGTTGCGATACTGAAGGATCGACTTATCATCAAGAGCATCCATCTCTTGGCGTGGCGTCTTCGACTGGACACTTCTGGTTCCCGACTGTTATATAGCCGACAGGTCAAAGTACTTTTCCGCCCCGGTTCCCGAAGGTTTCTACCTCGTTGCACGGTGTCCAACTTGCGGTGGTTAGGGTCGTCTGCCCACGGTTGCAGCGGTTCACATCAAACAGTCAACTCCCATGTCCAATGATGTGCTAGTAGTAAATCAAGTACAAAAGTTCAAGCGAAAGGGGAACAAGCGTGGAAATTACCTAATGAAGAACAAATATGTTGTTGCTTCGAAAGGCAAGGCGACTACTGCTGGCAAGAAGGTGAAACATTCTGATGAGTGTTTTCACTGCAAGCAAAGAGGCCACTAGAAGCGCAACTGTCCCAAATATCTGGAAGACTTGAAGAATGGATCGTCCACTTCAACAGGTATTTTGTCATAAAATGACAAATCAACAAACTCTACATGTCTAGTATACGGATACTAGTTTTGTCACTGACATATTGTCTTGCATATGTAGGGACAAAGAAGAAGTAGAGAATTGGCAATAGGAAAAGATGCGTCTTAAACATGACCAAAGGTGTTGGCATGACAACCATTAAAGACGGGATATTGTAGTTGACCTTTTCTTGTGGTTTTATTTTAGAACTTGATAATTGTTATTTTGTTCTACTTAAAGGCCAGAACACATAATATCATTGATCTGTTTTGGATTTAGATTGATATTGAATTCTTATTTTGGATTATTTATTGATCAGAAAATAAGATTTTATGTTTTGCCAAATGATTGTTGATGTTGAATATTTTTTTCAACTTGTTGTCGTGCATAACAAAATAAAACACGCGAATTCAGAAATAGTGATTTCTTTAAATTCCATGAGCAAGTGACTTTTAGGATAACTTTCATAATGATTGTGTTCTATAAACATCAATGGCTCATGGACACCCTCAAAACTTGAACTATGGGAAAATGGAAAATCTAATATAGATCAAACCATACTTAACCAAATATTCAAAGATTTGATAGTGAATTCGCAGTCTTCCAAATACTTCCGAGAAAGGAACGTTCTACTACGAACTTACACTGAAATAGAACTTCGTCTAAAGTCTGCAGAAAAGATACCTTATGGATTGGTAAAGTACCAATGATATTTTTTCTAAAAGTTTGGGGTCGTGAACTTTATGTTAAGCGTGTGCTTTTCGATAAACTAGCACCAAAATCAGACAAAGTGCCTCTTTGTAGGTTATTCTAAAGAGACGAAGGGATATTACTTCCACAACCCTCAAGAGAACAAAGTGTTTGTTGCTCGTGATTGTGTGGAAAATGCCTTCATTTTGAAGAAAACAAGTGGGAGAAATATTCATCTTGAAGGAACTCAAGATGATGAGCAAAAATGGATACTGATCCAATTACATCTGAGAACCCGATTGAATAAGAAATTGTTCAAGACAATGAAGATGTAGAGGAAACACCAAAGGATGGGCGATATACTCAAGTTGTTGTTGTTCACCCAAATTCGTTAGTCTAAATGGACTAGAATTCCATCTAAGAAGATTTGTAATCTTCGTTATGACTGGAACTCTAGACATCTTGCTTCTTGAAAGTCAAGAACCAATAAACTACAATCAAACAATGACGAGTTCAGACTCCTGATCTTGGCAAGAGGCTATGATTTGATCCATTCGGATTATCCCATCGATTGTTGCATTTCATGATTATGAATATGGTAGTTGGATATCAAAACCGTCTTCCTGAATGGCTTTCTCGAAGAGGATGTGTACATGACACAACCAATAGGTTTTGAAGATCCTAAAATCTTGGGAAGGAATGCAAACTTGAGAGATCCATGTATGGACTTAAGTAAGCATCAAGGAGTCGAAACCTCATACTTGATGAAGCTGTCAAGGAAATTGACTTCATCTTATGTATAGAGGAAACTTGTGTCTACAAGAAATTAAGTGGGAGCAACGTAGTTCTTTGGTCTTGTATGTAGATGACATACTTCTCATTGAAAATGATTTTCAATGAAAGACCTAGGTAAGATGAGAGTACACATTGGGCATCAAGATCTATAGAGATAGATCAAGAAACTCATTGGTCTATGTCAAGAGACTTATGTTGATAAGGTCCTTGATAGGTTCAATATGAGGGAATCAAAGAAAAGATACCTTCCTATGAACCACGACATACACCTCAGCAAATAGTGTTATGCACACAAGCTGAGAAGGAGAGATGATGAGTGTTCTATATGCTTCAGATATAGAACCATCATGTATGTCAAGACATGTACTTGACCTGATGTTGCATATGATTTAATTATAAGCAACATATTCCGATCAAATCCATGTGAGCTTCACTGGATTGTTGCCAAAAATCATCCTTAAGTACCTAAGTAGAACCAAGGATTATTTTTCTGGTGATTGGAGGTCAAAAGGGGGTTGAAAATTAAATGGCATGGTGATGCCAACCATTTGACTAATCGTGATGACACGCAGTCATAATCTAGATACGTCTTCATGGTGATGAAGGAGTAGTATGCTGGAAGAGTACCAAATGGATTTTGGTGGCTCAGTCTTCTACAAATCAGAGTACATTGTTGCAGCAGAAGTGACAATGTAAGTTATGTGGATCAATAAGTTTCTGACAGAGGTTGAGGTGGTTCCTTCATGCAAAAGAAAGTAGGTCTTCATTGTGACAACAATGAAGCCATTTCCTAGTTGAAGGAACCAAACCCCAAGGCTAGGTCAAGCCACATTGATACAGAGTAATATCTACTTCAAGACTATATGGAGAAACACTTGATCAGATTGTGCAAAGTTCTAACAATTAACAAGTCGGTTGATCTGTTGACTAAGCCTCTAAGCGGTGCTAAGCATAAGTAGCACAACTTGGCAAAATGACTCGGACAAGTTGTTGGAGATTATCTTGGAAGAACTTGCTTAGATTTGATGAATACATTATGTAATAAAGTTTATTACATGAGATTATATGACATTGGAGTTATTGTTTCAACAAAAGGAAATATGTTTCCTTCTCATTTGATCTTGGCTTAGAATCGAATGAAATGTTCAATAGTTGAGTAGCGTTCAATGGGATCATCACCACAAGTCGCTGATGCATGAATCCCCATATATTTTGTCCCTAGTCTGCAGTTGTTAAACTGAACATAAACAAACTCCCATAAAGGACTAGTTTGTATGATGGTTGTGATAGTCGCGAGTTTCACGGACTATAGAGACAAAGTGTTGTCCTGCCATATACATGGGTATGTATAAGTGTTGCATACTGGACATGACCTGCTTTGGAAAGTAACCCAAGACTTTCTAAAGTTATACACTTCTAGTGGATTCCTCTGACATGAGTATGGTATGACCTCATTCAATGAGTGACTCACCTTTGATTCTGTCAAACGCTCACCTGAGTAAGGGAGTTATAAAGGCATTGTTTTCGGGGTAGTCATGATTTGAGTGGGAGCATGATCGATACAAGACTGAAGATGTCTCTCCTGCTGCAAGACATGATACGGTGACCCGGGCCCCTTGTAGAGTGAGAACTGTGGAAATGCATGGCCATGCTCAAATGGATTGTTGTTACAATCATTTGTTTTTTAAACAGTTCAAGAATCTCAGTGACAAGTAGAAAATTTATGAGCTATAAGTGAGTAACCGCTCCATGCTATCACGTTCTCAAAACAGTCGACCAGGAGACACAGGAAATCTTAACGTGTGGACTTGTCCCTCGGCCAATTGGGAGACTGAAGGATTTATGTCCATCGGTTCAAATCCACATACGAACTAGTTAAGTGTTGGACCTGATTAATAGAATTCATTCGGGCCGATTAGGGATAAATATGTCTTGCTAGAGACCAATGTTAATTAGTTGTTTGGGCCACGGCTAATCGGACCGGGTCCTACAAGGTCACACGCCTATAGTATGGACCAGATCGTTTCATAGGCCCAATCCGACTACTGGACTGGTGGCTCATTAGGGTTAGGAAGGGATTAGGGTTTCTGTCCTAATCCTATAAGTAAGATTGTTAGGGTAGCAGTCAATCCTAAGCCAAATACACTTTCTCTCCGGAGAAAACCCTAGCCGCCATAACCGTAAAAGCCGTTCTTCGACCAGAAGTTCTAGCAAGTTTTGGTGAGGAAGATTCGGGGCTAGCGTGGACTAACTAGAGGAGCTGCACTTGGAGCTCTCTGATCGATCTAAAGGCTACGAGAGGTATTGGTTTTTTAGCTAATATCACGCTTCAAAAAGGTGAGTCACGATAACCTTTTGTTATTGATTTATATGCAATCGGTCTCTTTCTAATAGATGTTGATTCGTATTTCCGCTACGTTTCTGGTTTTGCATCTAATGATTTCCTACATAATTTTCCTTCCCCTCATGATTCAGTAAACCTACACAACTCAACTACAGAAATTCTGATTTTTTAACTCAATTTCTTTTGGAAATGAAATAGTGGTAGAGGGATCAATAGGAACTTGAAAGGAGTAGAGATCAATTTCTCTCAAATTAGAATCCATGATGATCTACTCGTCTTGGTTCCCCCAACGATCTCAGCAGTTCATTTTGACCTAGTTAACGGACTGAAACAACCAACAGAACAAAATTAACTCCCCGAATCGATCTAAAACCCTAAAGAGGAAGAACTTGAGGAATTAATCAACTTTAATTGATAATTTGAAAGAGGAAAACTAGGCTAAGAATAAGAATTTGTTGCATTGCATAGATAGGACTTCGATTAAAGGATGCTGCAACATAGTGCTTTGATAGACTTTCATTCAGTGGGCTTGTTCAGTGAATGGTATACGACTATTTTGTATGCCATCATTTTACTGTTCCATATTTGGCTTTTGGGTTTGTTTCTGAAACGATTAATCATCAAATTAAGCAGCTTAAGGTACCAAATTCAAGAGTTTGCAGTAGTGAAAGGCTTATAATTGTGTATTACTTACTAACTAAGAAATTTTCCATAACTAGCCGATTTCTGATTCTTCCGAAACTTTTCATGCCCTGCTCAATTTTATTAATGCACACTCAACGCTGACAAAGATCTTTCATAACTAGCCGATTTCCGATTCTTCCATAACTACTTCATGCCCTGCTCAATTTTGTTAATGCACAGTCAACGCTGACATAGATTTCTCTTTATCCCTCCATATATATATATGTCATTCCGTTTCAAATTTCAAAATCAACAACTTCAATTCCCTCTGACTGAATCAACTCAAAGTGTCGAAACTACTGTGTTGAAGAACTTGCTTGCCGAAAATCCCTACGCACCATGAAGATGCTGACACATTATGTCGTAGCACTCTCACTTGTGGCCTTGCTCTCATTTTTCCATTTGGGATACGGTACGTTTAATTATCATCTCATTTTCTCATACCAAGTTTATTATATTTTAAAGGGAAAATGGTACTTTGCCAAGTTAACAAACAGTCCCCTTATAATATGAAATGATCAATTTACCCCCTCCTACTATGTGAACCTAACAAACAACCCCTTCCATCCAAATTTTCGTTAAGTGATGACCCACCAATATGACTCGTCCACAATTAATGACAACTCATTGCCACATCATCGAGTTTCATCCATATTTGTTAGTGACTCAACTAAATTAAAAATTAAAAAACAAAAGGCAATAAAAAATAATTTTAAATTTATAAATTAAAAAATATATTTAATTTTTAATTATTTTTCAATTGAACTTAATAAATATTTTGTATTTAAAAATTTCAAACTTAGTTTTAGAAAAAATTATATATTTATTTTAAAAAATGTTATTTTATTTTTTAATATTAAAATCCATAAACAAAAATATTTTAAAAATTATGTTTATATTTTATTTATAAATTAAATTTAATTCTTTTTATAATTTTTGTTTTTCTCTTTTTAGTTTAGTTGAGATGGATGAAACTCGATGATGTGGCAATGCACTGTCAGTAATTGCGGATGAGTCATATTGGTGAGTCATCACTTAACAGAATTTTGGATGGAAGGGGCTGTTTATTAGGTTGGCATAGTAGGAGGGGGTAAATTGATCATTTCACAGTATAGGGGGTTGCTTGTTAACTTGGCAAAGTAGAAGGGGGGCAAAGTACCATTTTCCCTATTTTAAAATGTTGTTTAATGTATCTACTTGTCCATGTTGTTGCAGATATGGCATTGGTGCTTGGATAACCAAGTGGTGATCCCAAATTTGATAAATGTTTTAAAGCATGTATGGATAGTTGCAAATCTTCATTCAGCTTCTGTACCGGTGAATGCGTCGACAAATGTACTGGGGATATGATGATGTACGTACAAAGTCAGAAACATCTGATTCAACGAGGTTGAGGCCGATAATTCGATGGTGGTGAAGGGCAAAGGTTGAGTCCTGTTATGTAACGTGATAAATGAAGTGGTTAGCTATCAAGTTGAAGTTATGATCTTTCTCTTGGCATCAATGAAGAGCATAATGCACCATATTTATAAGAAATTCATTTTATCATTGAAGTTAGTCATATAGTACCACTCAAGATACAAAGCTATCAGAACTCAGAAGCTCCCTAAACAATCATAATCATAAGTTAAAAGATTGGAAGATAGAGATTACATAAAAGGCACCAATTTTCGAAAAAGCTATCAGAGCTCAGAAGCTGCCTAAACAAGCATAATCATCAACGACGACCTATCCCCTCCTTTCTCGGCGAGGATTGATTGATTGATCCGGAGCGAAACCACTATCTATCGACAGCCGCGAAATTGATTACATCGCTGATGCTAATGAAGCAATATTGAAGCTGCAAAAAATTTCACATGAATTTCTCAGCTGATCGGTCAGCGGTTAAATGGCGGTTAACCGCCGGTTAACCAAGCTGGCCCTATTTTGACCGAAGCTACAAACCAAAATAGAAGGAATAGAAAAATTTATGGTTCACTTTGTCGAAAAAGCTCAATCCTCTCTGTGGACGCTGCGAAGCCCTCGTCGTCCCGGTGGCTTCTCCCTCGATGCCGTCGTCTTCTCTTGTTTCTACCACTCAAAAATCTCTATCCTTTCCCTCTGCCTCGATCTCATGGTATGTCCCCCTTCTCTTGTTTCTTCTTCTCTTCCCTTTCCTTCCTCTCAAAGTCCTCTTACCTCATACGAATCCAAGTATTATGGTCATCGCGACGCTGCTGATGACCGATCTGACGAACTTCTCCTAGCCAGGCGCAGCTACTGGTAAGGTCCTCCCTTTCTCTTCTTCTTTCTTCTAGGGGTTGATCATCGAGAGATTGAGCCTTGCTTTTTCGCTTCAGATTTTCCATCGCTCAAGCTTTCAACAGACGATTTTAGACAGTGATTGGATTGAGCCAATCCTCTTCATTTCATTTTCCATCGCCTTACTTTCTTCCTTTGATTTCAGATGGTGATTTGAATCACCTTGCTGCCTCGTTTCCTTTTCCATCGCTCAAGCTTTCAACGGATGATTTCAGACAGTGATTGGATTGAGCAATTCCTCTTCATTTCCTTTTCCGTCGCCTAACGTTCTTCCTTTGATTTCAGACAACAGTGATTTGAATAGCCTTGCTGCCTCGTTTCCTTTTCCGTCGCCTAGGTTTGACGGCCGATTCCGGGCGGTGATTTGAATCGCCATGCTTCTTCATGTTATTATTCCGTAGCCTAGCTTTAACGGGTGATTCCGATAGCCTTGCTTCCTCGCTTCGCTTCTTCATCGCCCTTGCTAAGTTTTTCAATCGCCTAGCTAGGTACACTACTTCTATTTCTTCTGCTCCTCCTGCTCTAGGTTTTATCAAGCGATTCTATGTGGTACTTATTCAATTTATATTTTGACAGGCAATGGCCCCTCTGCCTCATTCTTCCACCATAATTACCGCATGCGATGAGACTCTTGCCTTCCATATTCAAACTTTGGCAATCGATTATATGTTGCTAACTTCCAAGCTTCGGATGCGATGAGCTCTTTGCTGCTAATTTCCAACTTCGACAAGCGACAAGATTGAACCTTCAATTTCAACAAGCGACGAGAGATAGATGAATCGCTTCCAACTTCGACCAGTAGGCGACGGACGACTCGCTTTTCAACTACCAACTTCGTCAAGCAGTGAGTAGCTGTTTTGCTTTGAACTTCCACCTTCGACAAGCGACGGGCGACAGACAGATGACCCGCTTTTGAACCTCCAACCTTCGTCAAGCGACGAGCAAGTAGCTCTTTTCCTTTAAAACTCCCACTTAGACAGGCGACAGGCGACAAGTACTCTTCCTGTGAACCTCTACATTCGACCAGCGACAAGCGAGTAGTTTTTTTGCTTCGATTTTGGGACTTGGTGAGTAGTCACTCTTTACTCTTAACTTTGGATTTTCCCATGCTATTACCAATGATGTGTCTCTTGATTGTCTCCCTTTGTTCGCTTCAAGTCAGGAAGACTGAAAGTTGGACGGTTGGAATGTTGCTTGCTCTTCTTCGCATATTTTGGTATTTGACAGCCTTTGGATGGTATCCTTGATTAAATTGTGTTTCAACTTTGTTTATTTTTTCTCGTTTATATAGTTTTTCGCTCATCTTATTGTTTCAACTTTGTGCTTCCCGTTCCCTGATTCTCTCAATTTGCGGAAGCGATTTTGGCATCACTTAACTTTAATAGGTGAAGAACTAATAACTTTGAACTTTCACAAGTGCTTCTTTTCCAGTTGATCTTTTCCTCTCATTTCAGACTTGACAGGTTAGCGATTCTACCTCGTCGAGCTCTTCGATTGCTTGTCCCCGATCGTCTATCCTGGTAAGCTACTCCAAAATTTTCCCTCTTCAAAAATCTTTGGCAGGCGTACAACATGTAGCTCCTCCCACACCTTAACTTCCAAGGCTATTGATCTACAGTGGCTTCTCTAAACATACTTTGACAGACTATCTCACTCATTCGCTTCCGGTTTTGGCAGTGAATTCCTTATCGCCTCGTACCACGACAAGCAAATTCTTTGTGCTTCATATTTTACCAGGCGATTCTTCCAATAATCCAATGTCTTTCTCAAATTGTAATTTCCTAAGCTTCTAACTCCTCTGAAGCCTCTTCTCTAGAACTTTAGAATGTAAACCCCATCTTTGTATTTATGGAGTGTTGAAATCATGATATGATACGTGGCCTTCATTTGTGTCTTTATGGAGTGTTGTTGGTTGACGTGTTGTTTAGACTCTTTCGCCTGAACAGTTGTGTTGATGATGACATCAGTAGTTTGTATTCACTATTTCACCTTAAGAGTTGAAGTGATTATTTAGACTTAATCGCCCAACATGATGATGTAGCTTTTGACGAATCTTGATATTTAAACTTGGTTGGACTTTAACGTCGCCAAACATGTTATGTAGCCGGTGTGATCGGACTGTTATGGCGTGATTGGATTGCCACATCCCTTGCAAGTAGTCAATCAAGATGCTTCATGAGTCTTTGCCCCTACCTGGCGTGCTAATTGTTCTGTCCCATTCGTTGGGAGAACAATAGAATTTGTGTAGGCTTGACCATGAGTTCCGACCCAGTCAACGCGGGCTAACCTGAAATCGGGTGCATCATTAATTTGGCCCGAGGATGGTGTGATGATTACCTGGCCCGAACAAATCCTCGAGCCGAGCCCGTATACCTAGGGGTGGAAATTGGGAGGGAATGGGAGCCCATTCCCATATTTCCAAAATTCCAAATTCCTGATTCCCGAATTAGAGTTCCCATTCCCAATCTCAAATTTAATTTAGGAATTTTGATTCGGAAACATGAATTCTAATTCGGGAATCGGGATCCCAAATTCTCAAATTCACATTCTAACATCAACTATGATTATACATGTAATCTTTCCCACTATAGCATTAATACATGTAATCTTCCCCACTACACCATAATCATAAACAATAATCATAAACACAGTTCTGTTCTGAGCAATTTTCTGAGCAATAATCATAAACATAAACAATAATCATAAACCTAAACGAAGTGATTCAAATCAAGAACACCATTACACCATAATCATAAACAATGTTCTGAGCAATTACAAATGAACACAGTTTTGAACTGGAGCAATTACAAATCATAAACAATGTTCTGGCCAATTACAAATGAACACAGTTTAGACTTTGAACTGGAGCAATTACAAATCATAAACAATGTTTTGGCCAATTACAAATGAACACAGTTTAGACTTTGAACTGGAGCAATTACAAAACATAAACAATGTTCTGGATTAAATTCATTCTTTCCTGCGAAGTAATCTCCGTAAGAACCCACGGCTTCGAACCGGAGTTCTTCAGTCTCTATCTGGAAATCAAAATCCATTCAAGATAATCTTAGAAGTTAAATTAGAAGAAAACCATGGATTGTTCATAAAAAAGCTCTAACCTTTCAATCTACCAGCAACATACATGGAAATCTGATGCAAGTCTCTATAAGAAGACATGGAGATAAGAAGCTTGTAAGATTAATCCCATATTTGCAACATCCCATTAGAATGAAGCACAAATAAAAATGGTAGTCCATCCAATTCCTTGATTGCCAAATCCAGCACAGGTCCTAAACCCTACCCCTAGATTGAATACAGACGAATAAGTATTAAAATCATATTAAAATACAAAAATAAAGACATAATCATGAAATAGTGAGCAAATCCGAAATAACTTAATCTGATTAAGAACAGCTTGTAGAAAGATTAAGAACATTGCACACATCAACAGCTTGTAAGATTAACTTAATCTGATTAAGAGCAGCTTGTAAAAAGATGTTCATGTGTGACTAGCAATCCATTTATGTAACTAGCATTCAGAGAATCATAGCATTCATAGCAATCCATATTACGTGTCAAACAAATCTTTCCACCGCGCTTGAACCATCATCCTCTTCACCAACTTCACTTTCACCGCCTTCTCCTTCATTATCTTCATTGTCAGCAAATGGATCCACACTTGTACTAGTAGAGGTTGCACCTTCAGCTTCGTTCATACACATTTGTTGGAAAGATTCAAATACTACTTCGACAAAAAACAAATTAGTTAGAAATAATATTATTATCATTCTCAAACAATTTATAAATACTAAAATGGAAGATATAATATATTACCATTCTCAAATTCCGTTTGCTCTTCAAGATCTTCTTCGTCAATCACCAACTCCGAATCATCAGATATCCAATCCCGGCAACAAATTACGGCCTCGACAATTTTAGGAGTAAGTGAGGTCCTGAATGAATCTAAAATTCGGCCTCCGATGCTAAAAATCGACTCAGAAGCAACTATAGTAATAGGGGCAGTAAGAATGTCTCTAGCCATTGCAGAAAGGATAGGATATCTCATCTCATTTTGCTTCCACCATCCCAATACATCATAGTTGTAAGCATTAAAGTCTTCTACAGTTAGAATTTCATCATCATTATCATTAGAAAGATATTTTTCTAACTCAGATCTTGACCCTTTTCGATTCCCCCTATCTATGGCCTCAAGCCTCTTCTTTACAAACTCAGCATCAGTTCCTCCCTTCCTCCCACTAATCAGAATAGTACCATCTTCTCTCACATTTGGTGAACTAATACGAGATTGAGCATTAGCGGCGAGCAATTGTTTGTAATACCTAAACATCTCCAAGATTCCATCTTTCACCTCATTTTCCAATTTCCCCCCACTCTCTAATCCATACATCCTTGATAAAATAAATTCAACGTACTCAAATTTTCGCCTAGGGTCAAGGATAACCGCTATATAAAGCAAACGATTCAACTTTGCATTTGGAACATCATCATCCTCAAGCCAGTACTTGGCTACCTTCAATTTGATCCTATAAGCCATTTCTCTAACTTCTGAATCCTAACATCCTTCCATCTCAGCTATCTCATCAAACACATCACAAAGCCCCTTGCAAAATAGATGTGTCGTGACATAAGATGTACCAAAAACCCGAACCGTTAGATCATAGAAAAACTTCAAGTACTTCATCAACCTCCTCACATTATTCCAATCAAACGGAGTCGGAGTTCCGAGAGTTTCATTTTGATACTTTTGTCGTAGAAGATATGATTTAAAGTTCTTATCATTTCCTTCTAAAAGCTTGAATGCAGCTTCTTACTTTTCTGCAGCTTCCAACATCAAGTAGGTGGAATTCCATCGAGTTGAGACATCTAAACACACGAGCTTCTTAGATTCTATTCCTTCAAAAACTATGCAACTTTTGAATTTCGCCAATCTTGTTGGAGAAGACTTCACCCATTTCACTGCCTCCCTTACCCTCTCTATTGATATACTAGATTCTCTAAGCCCGTCATTGACAACCAAATTCACAACATGAGCAACGCATCGAATATGTAGGTACTTGCTGTCAAGAAAATCTGAACCCCACAACTTCAATTTATGCCTCATGTTATTGATTGCAGTGTCATTGGCACTTGCATTATCTGTAGCAATGCACATAATCTTTTTGATACCCCACTCTTCTAAGCATGTTGCAAGTGTTTCCCCAATATCAACTCCTATATGACTGGAAATTTGCATGAAACCAATAATATTCTTGCATAGTTTCCAGTCTTTGTTGATGAAATGAGCAGTAACACACATAAAATTCAGATTAGATAATGAAGTCCAAGCATCGGTTGTCAAAGAAATCCTCCCCTTACATTCAGTTATGAAGAAATCTTTTAAGGTGATTTTAGTCTCCTTGAACAAACGGTAGCAATCCTCCCTCACTGTTTTCCTACCAGGTATTATTAATATAGGACAAACACGTTTCATAAATCGCTTAAACCCTTGACAATCGACATATGTAAAGGGTTGTTCATCGAGTATAATCATTTCTGCCAAAGCTTTCCTACCATCAGCTTGGTCAAACTTCCATTTCATTTTTGGGTCAATGATAGTTCCTGATAGCAATTCAACTCCAACATCACCTCGCTATTTTTCTTAGAACAAATCTCGTGATGTCTCTTAAGACCAGATGTCCCATTTGTAGACTTACTAACAAATAGCTTTTTACAAATGAGATATTTCAAATTAGTCATTCCCATCTCATTAGTATCAAGCGCATAATACTTCCAATATACTGACCTCTTTTTCATTGGCTTCCTAGTAGGAGGGATTGGAGTTGACCTCGAAGTTGCACCAGTTGGTCGAGAACGCAACCCTCCTCTAGTTTGTATTTCACGACCATCATGAAGTGGGGGAAAAGGATGGATACTTTGAGAGTTTTTTGAATCCATGGTAAGAAAGCAACTGAAATAGAAAGAAGCCATGAATTAGAACAAGAAGAACAAATGATAGATGTTCATAAACTGAAATGCAGCTATGACATGAAAGATAGCATGTGTAGTGGAATCAAAAACATGGGGTGCAGTGAATCTATATTCCATCTGGTCCATTTAAGTCACCCTACTTCTCATCCTTGAACTTAAGCTCGTCCATATTTGACGCACCCACTCTTCTAGGAGGATTCAAGACTGTAACATCCAACCCGAATCGACCACATATTTATCCGTGGTCGAACCAGTAATGGGCATTACTCGAAGATATAGCTTTTAAATAAAAGGAGAAATGACATTGAAAAACGAAGTGAAAACATAAATCAAGAGTAAGTCGGAAGTGCTTCCACTATTCAAAATCTATAATCCATCGATAACAACAAAATCCGAAAACCAATACTCTAAACGATTACTAAATCCCCAACCAAAAGTGTCAACTGAAAAATGAAATCCAAAATCAACTGTCAACTCCAATGTAGATCATCAATCTTCTCCTCATAGCTCCAACCAGCAACTGCTCTGAACTTGACCACAACCCTGAACCTCAACTCTACTCACTCTAACCAGGCAAACCTGAAAAGGGAAACTGGGGGGGTCAATTTCCTATTGAAATTGAGTGAGCCCACTGGGTTTAACTATGCGCCAAACCTAACCTGACAGAGCAGTTCCAAACTCCGCACACACATCCACGATGGAACCAGACACAACCATACCACATTTTAATTCCCTAAAATAGTCTAAGTGATCACATAGGTGCAGTTCTCAGTTCAACATTCACCATCCATAATAACAGTAATAACAGAGTTCATCATGCACAATAGTTCAACATCATATCACCAAACATGCTCATCATTATATAATAGGGAACATCATGCATACAGGTCAACATCATATCACCTAAACATTTCATCATTATAGAACAGGGAACATCATATATACAATTCTACATCACCACACCAGTCATCTCACAAACACGATCAATACACACACACATTCACATACACCACATTCCTTATTTCAATTACTAAGTGAGTTATTAAGCATCCTCAAGTAATCCAGGTTATCACCCAAGCGTAGTTCTCCATACTAACAATTCCCTATTCATAACATCATCATAATCCTAAACCATTCACATCAATCCGACAGCTCATCACAATGACACCATTCAGTTCATAGGTCAATCCAACATAGTCCACAACACATCACAATGCACTTCACAATCACATCCAAAGCACACGCACATACACAAATCAAACACACACAAACATCTCATTAATTTCTCTAGGTGAGTTCATTAGGCGCCTAGGAGTTGCTCCACACCACCACTGTCGGCCAACAATCCTTGGTAATACAACCCAAGGTGATCTACTCAATGTAGACCGATTCCACCAATAATCCCTAGTACTTGACCAAGGTGATCCACTCAACATAGACCGACTCAACATAAATCCCTGGTAGCTAACCAGAGTGATTCACTCAACGTGAACAGGACATAACTCAATACATCTCAAGGTAGGCAGTGTGGTCTCCTACCGGTTCTATCATTTATTAATCACAATCAGCCATTCATCACTTAAATTCATCGATCAAAGCCATCCATCAATTTCCCTCGGCAAAAGCATCCATCAAATTCCTTATCAACACCATGCCAATCCAATCATCAAGTCCATTCACAATTCCATCATTAACTCCATCATTAATCAAATTCCAAATCCACATTTCATTCATCACAACCAACTCAATTACACATCAACAATGCAATTCTATTCAACCAATTCCAAGTACCAAATCCACTACCCAATTCCATTATCCAATTCCACAAACCAATTCTATTATCCAATTCCACAAACCAATTCTATTATCCAATTCCATGTACCAATTCTATTTCATACATTCTACACACAAATTACCTTATCAACCGTCATCACACACATAACATCAATTCCACTCAAATCACGCACATAACATCAATTCATCCAATATCACGTTTACATTCACAATCCAATTCAATTAACAACTCGCAGATCACAATCAGTTTAAGGGTAAACGGCTAGCTCACCGGCTACCCCCACTTGCAAGTACAGGGATAGCCATGTCGTGAGTCTTAGGGATACCCTCCTGTTCATCCTTCATAGGACGACCCCACATTGGCAGGTCGACCCTCCTGTAACCATCACTGACAACATTTAATAATCACAATAACTGCTAGATTACCGGCCACCCTCACCTGCAAGTACAAGAGTAGCCATGTCGCAAGTCTCGGGCTACCCTTCTGTTCGTCATTAATAGGGCGACCCCACATTGGCAGGACCACCCTCCTGTAAAATATACTTATGTTTAGAGGTGAGATTAAACCCTCTTAAGTTCTAGTAGAATACCTTTATCACTTAAGGGGTTTGGGGGAATCATCTTACCTTCTTTGCCATCCTTTCCCATGCCCTGGCTTCTGGTGGTTTGTTTAACAGTGGAGAGGGTAACTATGTGTAATAGAGGGAAATCCTCACCAGTGATCACCTCATCAACTCTTTGCAACTTCTCAATATCCATAGAAGGAACAGGTTTTGACCCTTTCCCTTTTCAAGTAGTGTATGGGATGGCAGCTTTGTTAGGCATTTTGCTCTCAACCACAACAACTACATAATCATTGCTTATCTCAGTCTCATTGATTTCAATATCATCAGCAAGGATAGAGCTAACATCAGAGCTTTCAGCTTGGCTCTCAGGTTCGCCCTCCGCATTTGGGGATGATTTGGTTGAATTGCTAAGTTCCCAAATAAAAGCTTTGCTTAGGCTGACATATCTTTGATGGTTCCCTATTACTCTCATTGTGATCATCGTAGGTAACTTCCAACTCTAATGGCTCATATATAGCCTTCAAGCTCTACTAGAATGGACTCCTTTCTTTCTGCCACTTTAGAGAGAAGAACACAAACTCTTTCATACGGCAGACCATCAACTGATTGGGTTTTCATATCAGTATGTAGTGGGACTCCCAATAGGCTAGCTATCATACTAATTCCTTTTGAGGTGAAAAAAGGAGAATGGACTCTTTTGATTCGTGCCTAAACAGGATCCATCTTGGATTGGCTTTATATTCAGCTCCCATCGACGAAAATGGATCAGCTCGTTATGCAGATTTCAAGGACCATCACGAATAGGAGGGTTCGTACCAATAAAATGGGCGACGAGACTTAGTTTCATCTTCTACAAACCTAGGTCAACGACTAACCTCGGAATTTGATGTATGCCGTCTTTCAAGATTGGCTTATCGTACTTCATAGCTAAGGACGACTCTGAACTGAATAGATCAGCCCAGGCCATAGCGTCACCAACTTCTGATTTAGAGGAGGCCCTGAACAATTATCTAGAGGGGGAGGAGATTGTCGGAGGCGCAAGCGCCGTCGACCGAAGAAACTGTAAAGCCAAAAAAAATTTAGAGAAAATTTCTCAAAGAACCTTTCGACGAAGAAACAACACCCCTATTAGTATGAGAAATTCTCTCTCAATAATTAAAAAAAAATCATTTGATTTATTAGGTAGCTAAAATTAAAAGGAGAAGGAATAAAAGATGTCGTATTTTATATTTGTTTATATAATAACTAGCTTTTTTGTCCGATCGTTGGTAGGTTGTAAGCTGTAAAATATATAATTCTAGGTTAGATAAATTTTCAAAATTTTCAAATTAGGTAACAATTAGCAAACAACATAGCAATCATATTATTTTTATTTCATTCAACCCGAACTCAATAATGTCCAACAGTTTATTACAATGTAACAAAAATTGTTAGAAAATGCATACTTTATTCTGAGGATGAAAATGCGAAACAAGAAGAAGAAATGAGGATAGAGAGAGAAGATGGTCCAACAACAAGTAGGGAGGGTCACTAATGAAGTTACAACACAGTTAGGACTAATTTTAATAGGTTAACAAATAATACCCTAAAATGATTCTATAATTATAATACTACTTATCAAATTATACAAAATAATTAATCATAAATTAATTTACTAAATAACAAATAACACTGATACCCTAATCCATTCATCAAATTATAAAAATATTTTACAGAAAAATAAATACAATTTTCAAGTTAAAAAATACATACCTAACACCGATGACGAGGATGCAACGAGGAGAAAGTGACACAGCTGCTCCTAGCTCCTGCTACTACCAGTTAAGCACAAATTAAATCACTACCAAATGGTACACACTAATTAAGCACAAATAATTCACTACCAAATGATACACACCAATTAAGCACAAATTAGTTCACTACAAAATGATAGGCACTAATTAATCATAAATTAATTAACTAAATAACTAATAACACTAAAACCCTAATTCATTAATCAATTCTAAAAATACTAACCGGTACAAAATACGATGTTCAAATAAAGAAATATGGAAAGGAGCCTATGGTGTCATTATGTATGATGCTGAGGGTCGTTTGGTTAATGGTAGAGCTACAAGTTTCCCCTGTGCAACACCAATTTGCGCTGAAGCATCTGCAATCCTTTCAGCGGTCCAATTGGCACAGTCTTTTACATCTCAGACAGTTATCTATTCTGACTGCAAGGTTCTTACTTCAGCTATTCAGGAACCGCAGGAAACTTGGCCTTGGATTGTTGCAGGACCTCTAGCATCAATTACAAGATCATTATTCTACAATCAACATATATTTGTCCGTTATGCTCCAAGATCGGTGGTCCATTTGGCACATCAAATAGCGCATCAAGCTCGGGATAATATTTTGCCCACAGACTGGTTTTCTCATTTGTAATATGCAGTTTAGTTTATGTCTTGCCTTTACCTTTCATTTTGTATCCTGATCACTTTTTGGCCTTGGGTGCTGCAGTAATATAATATACCACGCTTTCATCAAAAAATAAAGAAATATGTACCGAGGAGGGGGAGTGTGTGAGTTCAGAGGGTTAAGAGAGTTGAGAGGGTGTTGGATTGTGGGGAGTGTTTGAAATGAGGTTTGTGGATGGTCAGGGGGTATATATATGTTCCCTTTAGCATTTGGACGATGACTGATGTGATCCCCCACAGCTGCCCAAATGCCAACAGGTATTCCTACACCCCACCAGGGTCACCAGTCAAGGGAAAAACCCTAAGACCTTATAAGAAGCGTGTAAGGCCAATGAAAGCTCTCCAACTATGCTTAAAGCCTAGGTACGTGACCAAATACAGACCAGGCCCCTACCAACAACCAAGCAAGCTAGGATGTCAGTCAGACCACCACTAGCCTGAATGCCAGTCAAGGCACCCGATCTTAGCCCCGAGCCGGACCGAGGTCCGAGCCTAAGGACCCTAATAGGCTCTGGACCAATCCTCATGAGCCCTAAGGGCAATGACCACTCATGGGATCCTTTGGAAGCATTTCTGGAGTATAGGTAGTGGAGGACAGAGGAGTTCCTGACCAGAAGATGCTGGTGCCCGAAGACAGGTCCCGGTACGAGCCCCGGACCGGGCCAAATACAAGAACTAGGCCCTAGGCCAAATGCCATGAGCGCTGGACCAGCACCAGCCCTTGAAGACTCTCTGAGAACATTCCTAAAGACTTGGCCGAAGCAGAAGGAATAAGGCTTGGCCAGAATTGACGAAGGCCCAACATTGAGCCAGCCTCAGACGTCGGGCCCCACAGAGGAGCGCTCAGGGCAGCAATTGGCTTGGGCCTTTTGGGAAATTCCAATGGCCCTGGATAGCTTGAAGGCCCAGGATCATTCTCCAATAGGCGGTGCTGCATTTGGAGGAGAAATGAAGGAGGAGCCACGTAGGGAAGTGCTCATACACGATCCGGGTCCATATATGCAATCCCAACGAGCAAAGGATTCCCATTCGGGCCAGGAATCCTTGCTGCCACGTCCAGAAGACTGCGGGCCTAAGTCCTTCTAGTACTAGGACATGAGGGGAGCACCTAATCCGATTCACAATCCCTGCCCAACCAGCCCCAATCCTTGCCCGACCGCCACGATTAGGGCTTGCCCGAAGTTTGTCAGTTTTGCCTATTTAGGATTATTTCTTCGGTTCCAACACACTATTATCCTATTTTATGTTTCCTTTCTAGTTTTCCTTTTTAAGTTGGATTGTTAAGGCATTTTAAATGTCCTAATTAGTATTTAGATTATTTTAATTCTAGATTAGGAAGTAGCTAATAGGGAGGAGAGCTTGTTTCCTCCCTATTTAATGAGGCCGTCGGCCACCCTTTTGTATCAAGACTTTTTCAATCAATAAACCCTTCAGAACTTTGTTCTAAAACCCTTTAAGTATGTGCTTGAGCATTGCTTAAGGTTTGGCTTATCATCAAGAGCATCCATCTCTTGGCGTGGCGCCCTCGACTTGATACTTTTGGTTCCTAGCTCCCTTATAGCTAGTGGGTCAAAGTCCTTTTCCATCTGGTTCCATAGGTTGTTCACGAGTGCTAGGAGATCATCTTGTGGTGTTTAAGGGTCGTCTTCCCACGGTTGCAGTGGTTCACATCGGTTAGTATCAGAGCTTCGGTTCAACACTAGGGCCAACCCCTATCCCAGTTTCCAGGTTCACTCTTAGATCCATATCCTTTACTTTTCTTGCGTTTCAGAAAATTAGCTTTGAAAACTCCCCATCTATTTCAATTCCTTGTATTGTTATTTCATTGTAAGGCAAAGAAAATCGGTGGCCATCAAAGCCATCAAAAAAAATATCAAAAGGCTAAGAAAAAGAAAAGAAAGCAAGGCCACCCTTGCCAACTTTGTTTTCTTTTGTTGTAAGAGTAATTCTAAGAAGAGGGGATAGAAAATAGCTTCTGCTTGCTTGTAACTAACCATGGCAGATGAGAGAATGGAGAATTTGGAAGGCCAGATCCATGATATAGGAGGAATCTTGGCGGGAATACAAGAAGCCCTAGCTAGGCTTCAAAGGAGAGATGACCGTGAAGATTTTGAAGAAGGACCCCATGATGATCTCAACCGAAGGGCTAGAAGGTTAGTCCAAGAGATTGATGATGATGTGAGCACCTCAAGCTTACAATTCCCAAATTTGCTAGCAAGATCGATGACGGTGAGTACTTGGTTTGGGAGAGAAGCATGGAAGACTTTCTTGAGTGCCACAACTATTCGGAGAGGAAAAAGGTAATCGTGGCTACCCTTGAATTTACTGATTATGCTGCTCTTTGGTGGAGTCAGTTCAAGAGATAGGTTCAAAGAGATGAGGAGGTGCCCATAGAATCATGGAGAGACCTCAAGAGGAAGATGAGGAAGAGGTTTGTCCCGGCTGCCTACATCCGAGACTTGTACACCTCACTTCAAACCTTGAAGCAAGGAACCATGTCTGTGGAACAGTATAACAAGGAGATAGAGATGATGGTCACAAGGCTAGACCAAAAGGAGGAACAAGAGGCTAGAATAGCCATGTTTGTAGGAGGCCTACAACCGGACATCATGCACCAAGTCAACATACACAACTATATTGACTATGAAGACTTGAATGCCTTGGCCATCCGAGTAGAAAGGGAGATGAGGAGAGGCTATGTGAGGAGGCCAAACCCTCATGGCACCAGCCAATCGAGAGGGAGCTCCAGTGCCAGCAATCCCCCATGGAAGCCAGGCTAGCCTCCAAGCATCGGGCCCCGAGCAAACCCTAACCCTAAAGATTCGGCACCACGGGTAACACATACTTAATCTACTCCTAATGTTCAGAATTCTAACCCACGTCCTATTGGAATTGTGTGCTTTAAATGTCAAGGAAGAGGCCTGCTGTGCAAGCAAACAGTCACACAATCAAGGTCGTATTTCCACGGGGTTCTCTCAATGGCTACTACTCCCACGGTTCATGGACGGTCTATTCATTTGAAAAGAGTTTTGGTTTGAATAAGAACTCAAAAGCATAAACAAAACTAAACACGAAAGCATAGCGGTGAAACTCAAAGATAAAGGAGGTTCACTTGGAAAGATAGCCTCATCATGCTCAAGAGGAGAAACTTAACAAACAAGCCATTCAAAGTTGAGGATGCAATCGAATGACCACGAAAATCACTTCTATGGACTCAATGCACTCTCGTAGCACTAAATCCCTATCCTAAACCACTCAACTCAGGCTCTCGCTCTCAAGCTAAATGACTAAGGATGCATTAAAGGTATTTGATGAAATGCCAAGTCACAAAACCCTCTCCTAGAACTCTATGACGACAAGGCTAGACACTATACTCTCATATCAATGTCTTAACACTAAGAGAATCATCAATGTCCAATCAAGGTTCAATTGAATGCAAAACCAAATGTACACCAAGTGTTCGATAAAATGTCCAAGAGAGAAATCATGAAGTTATGGTTGAAATAAGATGATCTAATCTCTTAGAACACTCTCACTTCAATCCCTAGACCTACAAACCATGCAATCCAAGCACTCTCATGCATCAAATCACATTGCATAGCCCAAATTAAGCAAACATGGCATAAAATGGAACTAAGAGCAAGTCTAGAGATCATCTTTTTACATCCAAGATCAATCATAACATGTTTATACAATCAAGCCTCTATCATAGCACAACTAATCTATCAATCCAATATGAACCTAGGACATTAGCCACACATGGCCAAGGGAATGAAGGTAAGAGAGAGGGAGTTGATCACCAAGAACACCATGGCTTCGATCCTCGGGTAATCTTCAATCCTCCACTTGCAAGCTCCTCTCCCAAGGTTGTGGACTTCAATCCAAGCTCCTATTACTTTGAATTGCACCAGAAGTGACCTTAGGTAGTGGCTGATGATCGGCGATGGAATGCGAAAGAGGGAATGGCTCTGTTCGTTGAGTGTTGATTAATAATGAATGAATGGCTCTGTCATGCTTATATACTACTGAGAAAAGCCCAGAGTTTTCGGTGAGAACTATGAAAGTTCTTGCCGAGACATTCCTTTAACAAACCTCCTCCAAGTCTAATTCTCAAAACTCCTCGGCGAGAACTTTGATAGTTCTCGTTGAGAACTTCAGAAGAGTTGGGTGTAGAATTCCCAAAATTGCAACGGCCTTAACTCCTCCGTCCTAGCTCCGATTGAATTCCCTGTTTGCTCCTATGTGCTCCTTGTCATCCATGCTACAGTGCCAAATCCTGAAAATGCACAAAGATAACTCCGATAGACCATGAATTTGGCCCCAAAGTGGCTTCCGGACAACAAAAGTGCCTTGGCATAAAACAACTATAAAAGCATACGAGCTAAGGCATTTCAAAATTAAAACGGGAGATTCTTAGGCTAAACATAGGTCTTAAAATGCATGGAAAATAGTCACATCAAGGCCACTTCTGAAGAGACTACCCCCACCAAAGGACCATGGTGATGAGAGAAGGAGAGATCAAGACGGATGATGAAAAGGATGAGAAGATGGAGGAAGAAGAAGAAGTTGATTCGGAGGAAGTAGAAGAAGTGAAGCCAGAAGGGCTGGAGAAGGTTTCTGGCATGTTTTGTCGTGCCCTAGCACCGGAGCCAAGAAAGTAGCCTAGCCATGGCGCTAGCACTCTGCCCAGCCCCGACGCTTAGCCCAGCCCCGAAGCCAGCACTCTACCTAGCCCCGGCGCTCAGCCCAGCCTCGGAGCCAGCCCCATGCCTAGTGCCGGAGACGGCCCCCGACCCAACCCCGACACCAAGGCTTGGGCCAACCCCGGGTCACATTGGAACGCCGGATTACAAGCCGGTATCCAATGGGAGGCTGTTTCCCACAAGATTTTGAGTGCTGCCCCGATCGACAAGGCTGATTACATGGAGCTAAATGAATAAGAAGGTGCCCAGCCCAAAGGAGAGGAAGGAACTAACTTGAGGATTAAGGAAACATTCTCACACATGTCTTCCCCAAGTCTAGACATCCTTGTGGATAGCTTTTCTGAAGAGGATGACTTGGAGACCGATAGTCAGAGCTCAGAAGGACCTGAACCTTGGTCCTTCAGTGATTCTAGTGACACTCCAGGTCCAGGAGATGAGGCTGAGTCTCCAACAGACATGGCCACCCAAGTCACTGAAGTTTGGAGAGGCTTGCTGAGTGCACAACGAGAGCCCACGATGGATTCGAGGATGAATCCAATGCAAGAACAGGGGGATGATGTGATCCCCCATAGCTGCCCCAATGCCAACAGGTATTCCTACACCCCACCAGGGTCACCAGTCAAGGGAAGAACCCTAGGGCCTTACAAGAAGCATGTAAGGCCAAGGAAATCTCTCCAACGATACTTGAAGCCTAGGTACGTGACCAAATACAGACTCGGGCTCCCACCAACAGCCAAGCAAGCTAGGATGTCAGTTAGGCCACCCCTAGCCTGGATGCCTGATGAACGTTGTAATGTGTTTCGTCAAACAACTGCCTTACTAAAGTAAGACAGATCGAATCTCTCGAGGTTTCTTCTAATCGTTTACTCAAATGAGCTGACAAATTACTCAAGTTTAAATACATTGTGCGTGGTGTGAGTTCCACGACTTCTAATCTATAAATCAAAGAAATTGAAATGAAACAAAAGACAAAAACAAAGATTGATTGACTTGACAAGACGACAGACAAGCTTAGATTTCGAATCCCCCTAAGATCACCAGAACATTGGCGATCACAAGACACCCCGATTCATTCAGTTCTCAGACACCACCATAACTCCTAACCCTTAGGTTTAAGACTTTCGAACGTTCGATCTATCTGATCTAACTCCCAAGATTAATTACCGTCCGTGCGTTCACTTCCGCAACGGAAAACTAACTGGCATGATTACTAGTGATTTATGAGTTACTCTAGTAGTGAATTAATCCTAAATGGTTCCTACGCAAGGCACACTCCATTGAATAGATTAATTGTTGATTTGATGTTCTAAAGTGAAGCGAACGTTCGCTACTATCCTCAGCTTAACAAGAATCTAGTCTAGGTGATTAAGCTAGAAAAGAAACACCGAAAATGAAGAACAAATCAAACATACAAGAGAAACCGTCTGAATCTGAATTTAATTATCATCGATCCGTGACCGCTTTAAAGCCCGGGTCACTTAGGGTTCATCTAATCTAAGCTCTATGATTTTAGCTACTCATATTCAATACAAGAGAATCGAAAACAAACAAAGAATACATCTCAGGTAGGAAGAACAGAGAAGAACTATAAAACCTAATCTGATGAATCTGTGAAGCTTCAATCTCCGGAATCTTCAACTACTAGTTCCGAGCAGTCTGAGGTGGAAAGATGGCGTCACGATCTCTCCGGGAACTCCGAGGATGCTCTCAACTCTCTCTGAAACTTTCGAAGTTTGAAAGTTAATCCGTGGAAAAAAAAAGTGTCTCTCGAATTATGTCCGTCGGCTGCTATTTATAGGGTTTACCAAAACCCAGCCGGAAAAGGAGAGACTTCTTGGCGAGAACTTTGAAAGTTCTCGTCGAGAACTTTAGTTGGATGGCTCCTGTATCTTGTGTCTTCAATAGTTCAGGACAAGAACTTTGGAAGTTCTCACTGAAGACTTCTTTGGTGATTACCTCCGAGCCTCCTGTGTTTGAATCTTCAAAACTCTTCGACGAGAACTTCCTTCTTTGTTGGCAGGGGAGAATTTTGGTTTTGACTCATATGATTTCTGGATCGATTTTGGGCGATTCTTTGGGGTTTCTTCGCTTCCCGAGCACGTCTGTGTCTACGTTATTGATGGCAAAAACCTGTGCATTCACAAAGCACTAGAAAACACATCAAATAAACCCATAACAGGCCAAAGTAACCAAAACGGTAAGAAATAGAGCAATCAAGTGAAAACACCCTAAACTACCCTAAAACCGTGTCTCAAGCAGGGAAATGTCGCTTAAATGAGGCTGATAATCACGTCAAATCGAGTGTCATCAAATACCCACACTTAAGCTTTTGCTTGTCCTCAAGAAAACTGAACTAGAACGCACTCAGATTCACAAATGACAAGATCGATCAAGTTAAGATTCAAGCATTCACAATGAATTATTAAACTGCTACTCCTAGAACAAATGACCTAACATGCATACACGTCAACCAAAAAACCTGGTCTCACTAATTATCTGCACACAACAAGAAGCAATCACCAATCAAGCACAAATCTGACCTAACCGACTAGACTCCTCACACAGATAATATTTAGTACAAGGGGGACTCTCGCACTCTGTGTTTAGGGACGTGTTTCTGCTCTCAATCACTTTCCCGACCGAAGTATGTCATATGTTTGCAATTCGACCACATCTCCATCACTGTGACAACACGAGTAACTAGTGAAGAGGACTTTTGCAAGGGACTGTATCGATTCCTACACTACCAAGGTTTATGATGAATGGATGATGGGATGAATGATGGAATTGGCTTTGGTGCGGCGTAGCTTTCGACTAACTTCCTTCGAATCTAGCTTATGGATTCCTACTGTCTAACCAGACACGGGTGGAATAGTGTACGCTCGTCCTATGATACCCTCAAGCAACCTAGCATTTTATTTTGCATTTTTTTCTTTTTCTGAATTTTCTTTAACATTTACTTTGACTTCGTTCTTCCATATGTAGGGAGAAGAACGTTATTGACTATACTACTTTTCGAACTTTTTCTGTTTTTTTTCAATTTTCTTTCTTCTTTTTCTTCTCTGTTTTTCTTAGTGCCGATTTTTTTAAGTTGCTAGAGGGGTTTACACGTCTGGACATAATAGCTAAGACCACATGTTTAATGGCTATAGGCAGGTTACCACAAACCGACTTTCGGTAGGATAATCTAGAACTACTACCACAGGAGATCAACGGGGTGATGAAAACATGGGAAATGGTTGTAATGTATAACGAACCGAATGAAGGGCCAAGCTCAAGGGTTTACACCTAATGGATTTATCGTTAGGTTGGCTTCTGGTTTTGTATCTGTTTCCAGGTGCCTCTATCCTCCTAGAACTTGTGCCATTGTGTGATCTCGAATAGGTCTCATGCAAATTTTAACTCATTCAATGTACGAGAAAGCCACTCAAAAAGAATTGAAATTGAAAGTTATGTACAATGGATCAAAAGCTCACTATTGGTTTTGATGACACTCGATTTGACGTGATTATCAGCCTCATTTAAGCGACATTTCCTTGCTTAAGACTTGGTTTTTAGGGTAGAATAGCGAATATTCAATCAATTGCTCTATCTCGTGCCATTTGTGTTACTTTGGCCCGTTTCGGGTCTATTTGATGGTTTTCTAGTGTTTCTATGTTAGCACAGGTTTTTGCCGTCAAATAATTAGCCAAGGACGTGTCTAAGGCATTGGGACCTCGAGGAATCGCACCAGAATCGATCCAAGGAGTCAATCAAGTCGAACCAAACCCTGCCCCGTTTTACACTAAAGTTTTCGGCGAAATCCCCCAGGGTTTTCGGTGAAAACTCATGAAGGAATCGGTAGTGCTGACAAGAAGAAGTTTTCACCGAGAACCCCGACGTCCGAAAATCACAGGAGAATTTAGCCGGCGATCAGTCATTTTACAAAGGAATTTTTGGCGAAAACTCAAGCACGTTTTCGGTGAAAATCCCAGGCAAAATCCGGCGGTATTAGTGTCAAGTATAAATACTTAACCGGCGGCCCTAAATCAAGACACACAGGATATACATCATAATTCCAACTAATACCAAATACTTCGAGGATTCTCAAGAGTTCTGAAGTAGAGTTTAGAGTTCGAAGAGCCGGGAAGAGATCGTGACGCCATCCCTTTCATCTCGAAGACTCGGAGCTAGGATTGCAGTTTACCGGAAGATCGAAGTTCTCCCAGAGTCGTCTTAATTAGGTTTTTCAGATCCTTTTCTGTTCTTCCTCTGTTCAAAGATGAACTCTATCTTTGTCTTTGATTCTTTTGTGAAAAACATGAGTAGCTAAACTCTTAGAGCTTAGACTAGATGAACCCTAAGTGACCCAGGGCTTTAAAGCGGTCACGGATCGGCGGTGATTAGATTCAAAGTTCAATCAGTTTCTCTTTCATGTTTGATTTGTTCTTCATTGTTCATGTTTCTTGTCTGGATTGATCACCTAGATTAGATTCTTGTTAAGCTAAGGATAGAAGCGAACGCTCGCCTTACTTTAAAACATCAAATCGAACAATTAAGCTAATCATAGGAGTGTGCCTTTCGTAGGAACCAGTTAGGGTTAATCCACTGCAAAAGTAACTCATAAATCATTAGTAATTGCATGTTTAAGTTAAGTCATTTCGAGAGGCGATCGTACCCGGGCGGCTAATTAATCTTAGTAGCTAGATCGGATAGAGCGAACGTTCACCAGTCTTAAACCTAAGGGTAAGGAGTTATGGTGGTGTCTTAGAATTGATTGAACGAGAATCGAAATCCGCTGATCTGTTGATTGCCAATGCTCTGGTGAACGAAGGGGGATTCAAAGTCTAAGCTTGTTTGTCATCTTTGTCTTAATCAACCAATCTTTCAATCTGTTTTCAGTTTTAATTTTTAATTTCCGTGCATTTCTTAGAATTAGAAGTCGTGGAACTCACACCACGCACAAAGTGTTTAACCTGAGTAATTTGCCTTTATATTTGAGTAATCAATCATTAGAAGACCCGTGGAATACGATCTACCCTAGCTTTCTAGCTTGGTAGTTATTTGCTAAACCTGCTCTGCAGCGTTCATCAGGTTTGCTAGTCAGATTCGGTCATTTTCATGCAATCAAAGTGAAATACTACAAGCGTGATAAAATTTTATGTTCTGACCAGGCAATTTAGCATCAATGCAGGCAAGTTGGTTATAGGTTCTAGGTTATGCAGTCTAAGCATCATTATGAAAGATTGAGGAACAACTTATCATCAAAAGTCAAGAATCGAGTAATTCTATGCTAGAGGAATGAAATAGGCCACGAAATCACAGAAAATCACACAAGATCATGCAAACATGAAAATTCTAACTCCTACCCCAAACTTAAACGGTTCTGTGTCCTCACAGGACTAAATTAGGAGAGAGAGATATGGAAAACCTGGAACGAGATGGTCGGTGTAGGGGATCAACACGGAGAGTCCGGAGCGGAGCGGAGTAGCTACAAAAGTTCTTACAAAACAAAAACAACAAAAAGATCAAAAGGAAATCGGGACAAGTGTCCCGGATCCGCACAGAAAAAAGTTGGATCGAAATGCGAAAATAATAAATAAAAAGAAAAGAAAGGGATACGACCTGATCACTAATCCTCAGGCGGGGGTGGGGGTGATGGAATGTGGAAATGGTCGAGCAACGCCCGTCGTGCCGCTGCCTCCGCCGCGTGGTGATGATCCATTTGGCATCCTGCTCGGCCTGCCAAGAGGTGAATCTGCCCTGGAACGCCACTTAATCCTTCTGCCACTGGTGAGAACTAGAGGAGAAGTCTGTTTGCCACTGCTCCATACGGGTCAGCATCTGACCGTACTGGTCGGAGTACTGGGGTGGCATCTGCTGTCGATGCACCTGAGGCTTTGGCGCAAGCTCCTGGTAATGGAACTCTTGTGGCTGCTGGAGCTCCTCCTCGTTGTCATTCTCCTCTTTTTCCTCCGCCCCGAGGTCCTCAGGGATGGGGGTTGGAACGTATACCACTGGCTCGACTGCCAGGTTGAGATCGTACTCCACCACAAGATCTCCTCCAACGGTATGCACCTGGAAGTGTGGGACCCAAGGCTCCAAAGAAGGGGAGAGCCCGAGGCTGGCAATGAGGTGGCCGATGAAAGCACCGCCAAAGAGGAGAGGTGGGAGCTTGTTAGAGCCAATCTTCTGGCTGAATAGGCGGGCAAGAACCCAGCTCGGATGAAGCGGATAGCCCTGAAGAGGAGTAGCATAAAATAGACAATGACGCGAAACGTAATGAATAAAATGGAAGAGAGGGTGAGAGACCATATTGATCTAGTTCTTGTGGGTGGGCTTGACGCGTAGTTGTCCAGTGATGTGGCTCCAGAGTGCGTCGTATACCGGGCCCTTCACCTTATTGTCCTCCCATCCGTGGTGGTGATCGGTGTAGTGCTCGGCTGGAATGCCGATGTAGTGGGCGAACTCATCGTACGTGTGCTCGCACCTCTGGCCGGCAAGGCGGAAGGTGATCACCTTTGAGCGCGTGATGAAACTCAATTTTACGTGTTTATTAGCCTCCTTTAAGCTACATTTCCTTGCCTCAATCTCGAGTTTTAGGGTAATTTAGCATGTTTTCACCTAAATGCTCTAATTCATGCCGTTTTGGTTACTTTGGCCCATTATGGGTCTATTTGACGGTTTTCTAGTGCTTTTGAGAATGCATAGGTTTTTGCCATCAAATACATAGCCACAGACGAGCTCCGGAAGCATAGGGAACCTCAAAGGATGGCCCGAGATCAGTCCAGAAATCAACCAACCTAGAAGAAATCATTGTCCCAGCTGTAACTGAAGTTTTCGGCGAAAAGTATGAAGTCTTCACCGAAAACTATGCATGAAAATTCACATACGAAGACAGTAAAATCCAGCCAAAGTGTCACCTGTAGTTTTTGGCGAAAAGTCTGAAGTCTTTGCCGAAAACTAATTCCTTTTTCGGCTGGAATCAGAAACCTTATAAATACTAAAACGGCGGCCACGTCCAACATATACCTATTCCATGGATTAAATTCCAGACTTTAAAATTCGAGAGAGAGTTTAGAGAGTTCGAGGATCCGAGAAGAGATCGTGACACCATCCTTCCATCTCGGAGAACTCGGTGCTAGGAGTTGAAGATCCAAGAGATTGAAGCTTCACAGATTCGTCTGAAATCAGGTTTTACAGTTCTTCTCTATTCTTCCTACCTAAGATGTATTCTTTGTTTGTCTTTGTTTCTTTTGTTTTGAATATGAGTAGCTAAACTCATAGAACTTAGATTAGATGAACCCTAAGTGACTTGGGGCTTTAAAGCGGCCACGGATCAGCGATAATTTAATCCAGTTTCAATCAGTTTCTCTTGCATGTTCAGTTTGTTCTTAATTGCCTTTGTGTTTCTTTTCTAGCTTGATCACCTAGTTAAGATTCTAGTTAAGTTGAGGATAGTAGCAAACGTTCGCCTCACTTTAAAACACCAAATCAACAGTTAACCTATTCATTGGACAATTTTTCTTTGTAGGAACCAGTTAGGGTTAATCCGCTACAAGAGTAACTCATTAATCACTAGTAATCACGCCAGTTAGTTTTCCATTGCAGAAGCGAACGCACGGGCGGTCAATTAATCTTGGGAGTTAGATCGGATAGAGTGAACGTTCGCCAGTCTTAAACATAAGGGTCAGGAGTTATGGTGGTGTCGGAGAACTGAAAGAATCAGGATTGAAAACCGCTGGTCTTGTGATCGCCAATGTTCTGGTGATCTTAGGGGGATTTGAAATCTAAGCTTGTCTGTCGTCTTGTTAAGTCAACCAGTCTTTCAACTGTTTTCTATTTCATTTCTTGTTTGCCTGCTTTATAGTTTAGAAATCGTGGAACTCACACCACGCACAACTTGTGATTTAAACCTGAGTAATTTGCCAACATATTTGAGTAGACGATTAGAAGAGACCCGTGGAATACGTTCTATCTTGCTTTGTGCTTGGTAGTTATTTGATTACGCTTCACAACGTTCATCAAATTGGTGTCGTTGCCGGGAACTCTTCTAATTGTTTGAAAGAAGAGTTGGCATTTTATTCTTCTACCCTTCCATCCTTCACTTTTCCATCACACTTCGATTTTACACCGGTTGTTTTTGTTTTTTCTCTTTGCAGGTTGTTTTTCAGGTTTATGAACCGCCCGATCACTCGTTCTTAGTTTAAGCCTATCAAGTCTTCTACTTCAGACAAGCCGGATAGTTCTGCTTCGCCTAGACAACCACGAGTCCCGAAGCAATCTACTACCGTCCCACCTTCATCTTTTACTCCAATTAAGATTGGGGAGCCGAAGGAGATCTCCTCGTCTTCATCTTCATCCACTTCATCCACTGCATCACTTTCGCCGCCATGTTCTCCAAGAATGGGCGACAATCCTCCGCCGCCACCGTCGGCTCATAGAAGTCTTGCCGATTATAATAAATTGAGCGCGACTACCGTTCGATCCTCTATCTTTGTGCCGCGCGACGACGATGCTCCTGACTATGAGATCAAGATCCCCTTCCTGGGAATGATCACTAGGGACTTACAGTTTGAAGGAAAGCCGCACGACAATCCTTGCACTCATTTGGCAGATTTCATTGCTCTTTGCGAGACGTTCAAGAATGGGAATCTCGACAATAACACTTTGTGCTTGTGAGCCTTTCCATTCTCTCTTCGAGGTCCCGCTAAGAGATGGTTAAACAGCAAGCCTCCCGGTTACTACACTGACTGGGATAAGCTGGCTCAAGATTTTGTTGAAGAATACTTCCCTCTGTCTAGAACAACTGCCTATAAGGATAGCATCTCCAGGTTCAGAAAGAATGAAGGTATGAGTTTATACGACGCTTGGAATGAATTCCAAGAGCTTCTCTACAGCTGCCCACATCACGATTTCGAGCAAAAGCAACTAGCTGAGACCTTTGCCCGAGGAATGAACGAGGAGTCATCCAAGTGTGTCAACTCCTTAGCTGAGGGGATATCACTGCTCTCACACCAGAAACAGCTATGCTTCACTTTGCTGATTGTGATTCCAAGTCAAGGAATTGGGAGAGACAGACAGAAGGAGCTCGAAGCAAGCTCAACATTGAAGAACAGGTCAAGGCGGAAATCGAGAAGCACTTGAAGAAGTCTACCACGCCTATCAAGCCTCCATCTACCTCTGTCTTAGTTGCTGACTACCAATTGTGTGGTGCCTGTGCTCATAACGGAAGTCAATGTCAGAATTTTGGCAGGGCAGAAGTCTGGTCCGCCGAGGAAGTCGACCTAATTGGTTAAGGCTTCTCCAATAACCAACAAGGTTATACTAGCTACCGTCAATACCGACAACAAGGGAATTTTAAAGAGTGACCTCTCTACAACTCCGGAGCAAGCCAGAATCAGAATAGCCGACCATCTGGGTCATACCAAGAGCAGAAGCCTAACACTCAAACCAGAGGTATCTATCAGCTGCCTCACCGGAACTAAGGCAACTACGGTACAGCTCCTGGCAATCGCTAGAACCAATATCTGAGCAACAACTATTCTGGTCAGCCTCAGAAGCGGCCGTTGCATGATAGCAAAGATAGTGAATTGGATACGAAGGTGAATCATATCATCACCAGGCTAGATGATCATGATAGCCAGTTCAAGGCTCAAGCTCTCCTTTGGGGTTTCTTCGCTTCTAGAGCACGTTTGTGGCTACGTTATTGATGGCAAAAACCTATCCATTCACAAAGCACTAGAAAACACATCAAATAGACCCATAACGGGCCAAAGTAACCAAAACGGTAAGAAATAGAGCAATCGAGTGAAAACACCCTAAACTACCTTAAAAATCATGTCTCAAGTAGGGAAATGTCACTTAAATGAGGCTGATAATCACGTCAAATCGAGTGTCATCAATGCCAGTCAAGGCACCCGATTCGAGCCCCAAGTCAGACCGAGCCTAAGGACCGTAATAGGCTCTGGGCCAATCCTCATGAGCCCTGGAGGCAATGACCACTCCTGGGATCCTCTGAAAGCATTTCTGGAGTATAGGCAGCGGAGGATGGAGGAGTTCCTGACCAGAAGAGGTTGGTTCCCTGATGTGACTTTATTTAGTGCATTTTGAGCTTATGATTGACCTATGAAATGAACGTGTTTGATCGTGAAATGCCATGCTCTATATGCTTTTATTGAAGTTTTGTGCAAAGTGTCCATTTGTTGTCCGGTTGCCACTTTGGAGCCAAATTCGTGGTCTATTGGATGTTTTTCATGCATTTCAGGTTTTTGGCTTTGAAGTATGCATGACAAGGAGCACATAGGAGCAAACGGGAGGTCAATCGGAGCTAGGACGGAAATGATATGGCCGTTGCAAGATCGAGAAAAGTGCAAAAGTCTGCCAGCTTCTTTCCTGAAGAAGTTTTCGGCGAGAACTTTAAGTTCTTGCCAAAAACTAATGCAGTTTTCGCATCAGAACTTCCAGGAGATTGAGGCTTGATTTTCGAAGAAGTTTTCGATGAAAACATTCAGAGTTTTTGCCGAAAATATATGAAGAAAGTGAAGGCCGGCTCAGTGGTTTTCAAAGGAAATTTTGGCGAAAACTTTAGAAGTTTTCGCCGAAAACTCCAGGCTTTTCCAGCAGCCTATTTAAAGCAGATTTGTCGGAGAAAGAAGAAAGATATTGAATTGATTATTCAGAAAACACACCTTCGTCAAAACCCTTTTCTCTCAACTTTTCAATTACTTTCTTCTCATCTCCAATCCACAACCCTAGAGCAAGGTGCAACTCAAAGTAGAGGAGCTTGGATTGAAGTCCACAACCTTTGAAGAGGAGCTTGCAAGAGGAGGATTGCCATGGTGTTCTTGGTGATCATCTCTCTTTCTTCTTCTTCATTTCCTTGGCCATGTGTGGCTGATTTCTTAGGTTCCCTTGGATTGATAGATAGTTGTGCTATGATAGAGGATGATTATGTAAACATGCTATGATTGATCTTGAATGTAAGAAGATGATCTCTAGACTTATTGTTAATTCCATTGATTGTCATGTTTGCTTGATTTGGTCTATTCTTTGTGATGTAATGCATGAGAGTGCTTAGATTACATGGATTGTAGGTCTAGGGATTGAAGAGAGTATGTTCTAAGAGATTAGATCATCTCAATTCAACCATAGTTGCATGATTTCTCTCTTGTGCATTTTATCGAACACTTGGTGTGCACTTGGTTTTTCATTCATTTGAACTTTCATTAGTCTTTTGATGATTCTCTTAGTGTTAAAACATTGACATGAGAGTGTGATGTCTAGCCTTGTGGTCATAGAGTCATAGGAGAGGGTTTTGTAGCTTGGCATTTCATCAAACACCTTTAATGCATCCTTAGTGACTTAGCTTGAGAGTGAGAGCCTAAGTTGAGTGGTGCTAGGATAGGAACTTAGTGCTACAAGAGTGCATTGAGTCTATAGAAGGGATTTGCGTGGTCATTCGATTGCAACCTTGATCATGTTTGGCTTGTTTGTGCATTTGTTCCTCTTGAGCATGATGAAGCTATCTTTCCAAGTGAACCTCCTTTATCTTTGATTTGCACCGTTTTGTTTTGCTTTCTTGTTTAGTTTCGTTTATGTTTTTTATTTCCTTTTCAAACTAAAACTCCTTTTAAATGAATAGACCGTCCATGAACCGTGTGAGTAGTGGCAATTGAGAGAGCCCTCGTGGAAATACGACCTTGATTGTTGTGAGTTAATTCTTGCACGTCATGCCCGAAGACAGGCCCCGGTACAAGCCATGGACTTGGCCAAATACAAGAACTAGGCCCTACGCCAAATGCCATGAGCCCTGGACCAGCACCAGCCCTTGAAAGACCCTCTGAGAACATTCCTACAGACCTGGCCGAAGCAGAAGGAAGAAGGCTTGGCCAGAATTGGCGAAGGCCTAACACTGAGCCAGCCCGGGCGCTGAAGCAGAAGGTAGAAGGCTTGGCCAGAATTGGCGAACGCCTAACACTGAGCCAGCCCGGGCGCTAGGCTCAGCGCCGGGCGCCACAGAGGAGCGCTCAGGGCCGAGCCAGCAATTGGCTCGGGCCTTTTGGGAAATTCCAATGTCCCTTGATAGCTTGCAGACCCAGGATCATTCTCCAACAGGCAGCGCTACATTTGGAGGAGAAATGAATGAGGATCCACTTAGAGAAGTGCTCATACACGATCCGGGCCCATACATGCAATCCCACCGAGCAAAGGATTCCCATCCGGGCCAGGAATCCTTGCTGCCACGTCCAGAAGATCGCGGGCCTAAGTCCTTCTAGGACTAGGACACGAGGGAAGCGCCTAATCCAAGTCAAAATCCCTGCCCAGCCAGCCCCAAGCATTGCACAAATGCTGCCCGGATTTTGCCGGTTTTGCCTATTTAGGATTATTTCTTCGGTTCCAAGACACTATTATCCTATTTTATGTTTCCTTTCTAGTTTTCCTTTTTAAGTTGGATTGTTAAGGCATTTTAAATGTCCTAATTAGTATTTAGATTATTTTAATTCTAGATTAGGAAGTAGCTAATAGGGAGGAGAGCTTGTTCCCTCCATATATAATGAGGTTGCTGACCACCCTTTTGTATCAAAACTTTTTCAATCAATAAACCCCCTTCAGAACTTTGTTCTAAAACCCTTTGAGTATGTGCTTGAGCATTGCTTAAGGTTTGGCTTATCATCAAGAGCATCCATCTCTGGACGTGGTGCCCTCGACTTGATACTTTTGGTTCCTAGCTCCCTTATAGCTAGTGGGTCAAAGTCCTCTTCCATCCGGTTCCATAGGTTCTTCACGAGTGCTAGGAGATCAGCTTGTGGTGTTTAAGGGTGGTCTGCCCGTGGTTGTAGCCGTTCACATCAATGACTGACACTAAAACTTGTGTCACTGACCATTGGGTGAACTCCGATTTCCTGACTATGACCGGTTTTTGCATCGGTCGTTGTATGACCGAAGCTAAATGTGAAATCCCGTTTCATGTTAACTAGTTGGTTTTGAAAATTTCTCAGTTTTCTTTAAATCTATTAATTTTCAAAATTAAATTGAGTGAATTAATTAAGAATATTTAATTCGTCGGGGATTCAATCAGTGACGAAATTTGAGTTCGGGTTAAGATTCTAAGTGGTTTGATCGAACCAACTAGGTCTGACCCATGGGTCCTTAATTTAAATCAAGGCTCAAGGCCTTGATTTATTTGAAGTGGAGCTGAGGCCAATTCGTGCAGCAATGTTAGGGAAGAGGGAAGGAAGGGCCTGGGCCTCGAGCCCAACTGATTGTTGGCATGGCGGCAACAGCTATGAAAGTTCTCACCGGGAACACCCTTGAAAATCCCCTAGAGTCCTCGTTAAAGAAATAGCCTTTAATTCCGAATATCCCTCGGTGAGAACTTTGATAGTTCTCGGCGAGAACTTTGATAGTTGATGTGAACCGTTGCAACCGTGGGCAGACGACCCTTAAACACCGCAAGTTGGACACCGTGCAACAAGGTAGAACCGTCGGGAACCGGGGCGGAGGAGGACTGATGCGGCTGCAGAACAGTGATCAAATACTACCAAGCTAACAAAAGCTAGGGTAGATCGTATTCCAAGGGTCTTCTAAGATTGACTACTTCAAAACTGGCAAAATACTCGAATGCAGACAGGTTGTGCGTGGTGTGAGTTCCACGACTTCTAATTCTAAGAAATGCAGAGAAATTAAAAATTAAACTAAAGTAGATTGGAAATTAGGGTTTGAAAACAAGGTTGACAGACGAACTTAGACTTTGAATCCCCCTTCGTTCCCAGAGCATTGGCAATCAACAGATCAGCAGATTTCGATTCTCATTCAATCAATTACTAAGACACCACCATAACTCTTTACCCTTAGGTTTAAGACCGGCGAACGTTCGCTCTATCCGTTCTAACTACCAAGATTAACTAGCCGCCCGGGTACGGTCACCTCTCGCAACGACTTAATTAACTGGTGCAATTACTAATGATTAATGAGTTACTCTTGCAGTGGATTAACCCTAACCGGTTCCTACGAAAGGCACGCTCCAATTATAAGGTTAATTGTTCAATTCGATGTTCTAAAGTAAGGCGAGCGTTCGCTTCTACCCTTACCTTAACCAGAATCTAATCTAGGTGATCAATCCAGACAAGAAACATGAACAATGACGAACGAATCAAACATGAAAGAGAACTGATTGAATTTCGAATCTAATCACCGCCGATCCGTGACCACTTTAAAGCCCTGGGTCTCTTAGGGTTCATCTAGTCTAAGCTCTAACGAGTTTAGCTACTCATGTTTATCACAAAAGAATCTAAGACAAAGAAAGAGTTCATCATCCAGAGGAAGAACATAAAAGAATATGAAAAAACCTAATTTAGACAACTCCGGCAGACTTCGATCTTCGGTAAACTACACTCCTAGCTCCGGTTCTCAGAGATGAAAGGGATGGCGTCACGATCTCTTTCCGGCTCTTCGAACTCTAACTCTTCGCTCCAGAACTTCAGAGAAAATCGTAGGATTCTGATTGAAAAAGTATTTTCTAATGTAAAATTATTCTCTTCCTCTAATGGGCCGTCGGTTAAGTATTTATACTTAACCTAGCCCAGCCGGATTTCTTTTAGGATTTTCGCCGAAAATAATGAACTATTTTCGCTGAAAATTTGCTTGTAAGTGGAAGTCCCGCCGGCTGATTCTCCTGAACTTTCTTCTCGGTCCGAAAACTTGACACTTTCGTCGAAACTGATTTGTGCTGATATTTTCGTCGAAAACACTAGGTGATTTTCGGCGAAAATTCCTTTGTAATCCGGGCAGGAATTTGTTTGAACTTTATTGGCTCCTTTGATCGATCCCGGTGCAATCCTTCGAGATTCCAACGCCTTAGACACGTCCTTGGTTACTTATTCGATGGCAAAAACCTGCGCTATCATAAAAACACTAGAAAACCATCAAATAGACCCGAAACGGGCCAAGGAACACAAATGGCACGAGATAGGGCAATCGATTGAATATTCGTTATTCTACCCTAAAAACCATGTCTTAAGCAAAGAAATGTTGCTTAAATGAGGCTGATAATCACGTCAAATCGAGTGTCATCAAATACCCCACATTTAAGCTTTTGCTTGTCCTCAAGCAAACTAAATAGAAACGCTCATGTTCACAAATGATAAGATCGATTAAATTAGAGCTCAATCAAACACAATGAATTATTAGACAGCTCGATCCTAGAACAAGAAACCTAACATGCATACAGATCAGCCAAACTACCTGGTCTCACTAATAAACTGCACACGACAAGTAATTAGCAACCAATTATGCACCAATTTGACCTGACCGACCAGACTCCTCACATAGGATATATATAGTACAATGGGGACTCTCACTCTCTGTGTTTAAGGACGTGTTTCTGCTCTCGATCATTTTCTGTTACCGAATTCTGTCATAGGTTTGCATTTCGACCACATCTCCACCACTGTGCCAACACAAGTATCTAGTCAAGAAGGACTTCCCTACTAGGACCGTAATGAATTCTACACTACTCGGGTTTATAATGAGATGGATGATGGAATGTATGATGATGGCTTTGTGCGGTGTAGCTTTCGACTAACTTCCCTCGAATCTAATCTATGGCTTCCTACCGTCTAACCAAACACGGGTGGAATAATGAACGCTAGTCCTATGATACCCTCAAGCAACCTAGCACTTATTCTTTTTCTTTACACGATTTTTTCTTTTTTTTTTCTTTCTTTTGAACTTTTCTTTTGACTTCGTTCTTCCATTTGTAGGGAGAAGAACGTTTTATTGAACTAAAACGTTGAAACTTTTCTGATTTTTCTTATCTTCATTTTTTTTGAAATTTTCCTTTCTTTTCTTACTTTACTTTTTTTCTTTTCTGCCAATTTTTCTTTTAGTTGCTAGAGGGATTTACACGTCTGGACATATTAGCTAAGACCACCTGTTTAATGGCTATAGGTAGGTTACCACAAACCGACTTCCGGTAGGTCAATCTAGAACTACAACCACAGGGGATCAACGGGGAATGAAAGAAATGGGAAATGGTTGTAATGTATTATCGAACCGAAAAAACAGGCCAAGCTCAAGGGTCTAAATCTAGTGGATTTTATCGTTTGGTAGGCTCTCTGGCTTAGTAGCTGAATCTAGGTGCCCCTATCCTTCTAGAACTCGTGTCATCGTGTGGTCTCGAGTAGGTCTCATGCAAATTCTAACTCATTCAAGCAAACAGAAAACCACTCAGAAAGAATTAAAATTGCAAGTTACGTGCAATGGATCAAAAGCTCACAGTTGGTTTGCTAGTCGGATTCGGTCATTTTCATGCAATCAAGGCTACAAACTACAAGTGTGATTTTAAAATTCTGTTCTGACCAGGCAATTTAGCATCAAAGTAAACAAGTTGGTTCTCAAGTTCTAGGTTAAGCAGTCTAAGCATCATTATGAAGGGTTGAACAACAACTTAACATCAAAAATCAAGAACTGAGCCATTCTAATACTAGAGAGACTGAAATGGATTCACGAGGCACACATAAAACACAATCAAGGGCAATCAAGTTCATGCAAGGTTCTCTAGCATCCTACCCCACACTTAAATCGGACTGTGTCCTCACAGGACTAAAATTAGAGTTCAGAGTGAAGTAGAAGAACCTGGACCGAGATGATTGGCGTAGGGGATGAGCACTGGTCCTCGGAGCGGAGGGAATCTACCCAAGCGAAGCAAAGGGAATCTCCCAACTGCCTACAAAACAAAAACAAATGAAACATAAAAAGGAAACCGAGACAAGTGTCCCGGATCCACACAGAAAAAAGTTGGACCGAAATCCGAAAAGAATAAATAAAAAGAAAGGACAAGGAAAAGGACACCACCTGATCATGACTGGTCAGGGGCGTCGGGGGGTGGAAAGTGGAGGTGCTCGCCGAGCTGACGTTGCCACGCCAGCTGTGCCTCATACCGCCTGTCGGCGCGGTGCATATGCTGCTGCATAATAGTCCATCTCGCCTCTTGAGTGGCGTTGTCAGTGATGCTCCACTCCTGCAGTCGCTCGTACAACTCTCCAACATCCGCGGGGTGGTGTCGGGGCTGTTGGGGAGGCGCCTGGTATGTATCTGGAATGTGCGGCGGCGACTGGTGAGCATACCCTGCCTGATGATGCGGCGAGGGTATATAGTCTTGGAACTCTGGCAGGGGCTGGGGCTGCTGATGCTTAGCATCATCTTCTTCCTTCGACTCGACCACAGGCTGGAGTGGAGGATCTGCTGCTACATGGGGGCTGAGGTTGAGTTCTAAGTCGTACTCAACCGCCAAGTCTCCTCCAACGGTCCTAACTTGGCGTCGTGGAATGTTCGGGCCATATTCATGGCTGATGCCGAAAGAGAGGATGAGCTGACCTATGAAGTTACCCCCCAGGAGTCTACGAGGTGGCATCCTCCTCCTGGTCTTCTGGCGGAAGATGCGTGCCAGCACCCAGTCGGGGTGGAGAGGGTAGCTCTCTCGGATGGCTCGGTGAAGCATAAGCTCCTCTTTGAGGATATGGTGGCGATCCTTATCTGGAACATACAAAAGCGATCTACGCCAAACCACATGAATAAATTTAAAGAGTGGGTGAGAGATGGACTTAACTGAGTCATGGCCCGTGAGGCGGTCACCAGGCACTCCAGTCATATGGCTCCAGAGCGCGTGGTACTCCTCATCGTCATCATCGTCGCCCCAGCCTAGGTGATGATCGTGATAATGCTCGTAGGGGATGCCTAGATGAGCAGCAAACTCATCGTAGGTGAGCTGCCTGTACACCCCACCAAGATAGAAGGTCACAACCTTCTAGCGCTGCTTCCTCTTGTGCTCATCCAGATCAAAGGTCGCCCAGAACTCCTGGAGAGCAATGTCTGGGAAATCGGCAGCTATGGTGGTCAGCTCTAGGAGGCCTGCCGGTGCTAGGGCGTCATGCACATTCCGGTGGTAGTCCTTGTCATGATCAAAGAGGGACCCCATGGAGAGAGGGCGCACGTCAGCTCCACGAATGTGCTGGATCTTCTGGAAACACTCGAAGTAGAAGTCAGGTAGACGGGCCATAGTGCGATGGTATCCAGCCCGGCGGGGTAATGCGGGTGGAGGACCCAGAACGGCAGGTGTGACGGGGGCGGCAGCTCCAGAGCTCAAGGGGCCATCAAGTCGCGCCTTAGTCCTGTGCTCATAGTGGTGTTCCTAAAACCAGAATGAAACCAGATTAGTCACACTTAAACCCTATCCCACACTTAGTAGAAAAACTCAATTTCACAAAGAAACGAGGGAAACCGAGTGGGGGTAAGCAAAGCAGAGTAACCGGTAATCATAGACAGTAAAATACATGCTTAGGAACAGCCAGAATCGGATAAGCACAATCAGAGTTCAAAGGGTCAAACCGACATTCAGAAAGTCAACATTATAGCATATTGAACCCTAATCATGGCAAGACTATCACAAGGTGGATAACGACGATAAAATATGATCTCAGATGGCAAACACGATAATCTGAACGAGAATGAACACGTACGGCAGCCAAATGATCAAAAACAGTTCATGGTCAAACCGACATTTCTCACAAGTCAACATAACAAAGAATCAATCGTATGCATAGCAGCACATGATCAAATGATATGGACATTAAGCACGGTACTCCCGAAGCATGCTAGAACAGTTCAACAAGTTCAGCTAACCTAGTTCACACGAAATCAGTCGGCACACAAATCGAGGCAAACTAAAAAGTCAACCAAAAGTCAACCCCGATGAAATTCAGCAATCCATATCTCAAAAGATTCGTATTGAAAAGTTCTACAACTTACCTTGAAGCCATGGATGCTAAAAATGAACGGTTTGGGAGGAATCGGTGAAAAACTCTGAAAACAAGGGTTTCGGTGAACTGGAGCTGCAGAGCTCCGATTTGAACGTTCTAGGGCTCAATGGAATCGGAAAAGGCAGGGGAGTTGAGCGGCAGTGGTCGGCGACGGCGGCGGTGGCGGGAAACGACGGCGGTTTAAAATGGGTGGCGGCGGTCGGCGGTTTTGAAAAAACAAAGGGGAGGGGGTGTTTTTGTTTTGTGGTTCGAAAATGAGTAGTGAGGAGAGAGAGGCTGAAATCCGATTTTGAAGTAAAAAAATTTTCTAATTTTCAAAGGTATTTTCGGCGAAAATAGCAAGGAGTTTTCGCCGAAAATTGACGTTCAAATGCACTGCCGGTTTCAAATAAATTTTCGCCGAAAACACTTAATTTTCGAACCGAAAATATGAAACAGGAGACCGGGTTCGAAAATTCAAAAGCGATTTCACCGAAAATAGGGTTTAATTTTCGCCGAAAATTTTGAACACTACGAATTGAAAATATTTTCGCAATCCCGGCAGACTTCAGAAAATCACAGTTAAATCCACAAAAATCGGAACGACCTCAATCAACTTGCGACTGACTCTATGACACACAGACTCTACACGAAAAATAATAAATCAAACAAACTGACACTTTTGGCTCCCCTGAACTGACTCTAAAATACTAAGTTCGACAAAAATTAAAAACAGACTCCAGCCGTGGGTTGCCTCCCACGAAGTGCTCTTTTATTAACGTCCTTGAGCTGGACGATACCTGGACGGTATTAGGAGACATCCCAACTCAGATTCTCCTTCACGCTCGCGTCGGAGTTCATAAAGTACAGCTTCGGGGCTTCTCCGGTAAGCGTGAATATCTTCTCGTTTGCATGCAAGAGCTTGGTACGTCCATCGGGGAGATGATCGATGATCTTGAACGGTCCGAACAGCTCTCTGGAGAGGTCATCCTTCTTGAGTGTTACGATGGAAGGAATGAGGACTGTTGGCTTCTTCTTTTCTTTTATCTCCGGCTTGGTATCACCAGGATCGGTGATCGTCAGTACTTCCTTAGGAGATGCTTTCGGCTTCTCCCTCCATACTTGTTCCGGCGCCGGTTTCTCGGAACGATTTGATGGTGCAGCTGGCTCGATGGAAGACGGCGGAATTTTTGGCCTCCAGACCATTTGGGTCTTCGTCTTCTTATTCTTTCCTCGAGGCCTGCTCGGTTTAGTGCTTGGTGGCTTAGAAGAGGCTTGCAGTTCCTTCTTCTTCTTCTTGAGCGGCTTCTGAACCGAAGTTTCTGGCTTCTTCTTAATAACCTGTTCAATATCTACAGCAACAACTGATTTAGAGACACTGGAAGAAGCATTAGTAACGGAGTTGACCGGAGTCAACTCCACAGTTTCAACAGCTAGGCAGTGAGATTCTTCATTCTTAGAGTCATATTTCATGCCATCTTTAAGATGGAACGTTTTCGTTTCTTTACCGATCCTTAGAGTTAAAGAACCATTTGGAACGTTAATATTCATTCCAGTAGTAGCCATGAAAGGTCGACCTATGAGAATGGTAGAATCATCTGTACTAGTATCCATAATCACATAGTCAGCTAAGAACGTGAACGGACCACATTTAGTAACAACATCTTTAATCTCTCCCTTAGGGGTTTTAAGTGATCTATCAGCAAAGACAAGGTTCATACTAGGCGGTTCAAGTTCTCCTAGGTTTAATTTTTCAAACAGGCTCATAGGCATGACATTAACAGACGCTCCTAGATCAACTAAACAACGTTCAATCTCAACATCATTGATGACCAGAGGCAAAGTAAAAGAACCAGGATCAGATAACTTAGCTGGATATGGAGAGGCAGGTTTCTTAATACGAATGTCAGGATATCCTTCCTTGTTCCCCTTCATGCCAGTCTCGATCCTTGCATTTGGCAGCAATGCTCTTGGGAAAGGAGGCTTTACGACGTACGGTGCAAGAGGAGGATCATCCTCCTTAGGCGCCAGTTCCTGTTCTTCTTCTTCCTCCGGGGTTTCAGCGATCCTGCGTAAGACAGAACAAGCATCAGTAATTAAGTTTGGGAGTTTTCGAGCGGTTACCATCTTGGCTTGCTCCTTTCTCGAATTCGGCTCTGTCTGGCTTGGAAGTTGGCCAAATGGTCGACCAGATGCTAGCATGCTCGAGATGTTGCTCACGGCTTGCTCAATTCTTTGTCCAGATGCTATCTGTTCTTGATTGAGAAGAGCTTGAGCCTTGAACTGACTGTCATGATCATCGAGTCTGGTGATGATCTGGCTGAGCTTCTTATCCAGGTCACTGACATTGTTTTCTCTTTGATGCTGCTGTCCTGGATAGGTATTATTAAGATATTGATTCTGGCGATTGCCAGGAGCAGTTCCATAATTACCCAGATTGCGATGCGGCGGCTGGTAGACACCTGCTGGCGGATGGTTAGGCTTCTGATCCTAAGCTGGACCAGCCGGGCGGTTATTCTGGTTCTAGTTATGGTTGGCGCCAGCATTGTAGGGAGGTCTGTCTTGATAGTTCCCTTGCTGTCTGAAGTTTCGGTAGCCAGCATAACCATTCTGATTATTGACGAAGCCTTGTTGAATGAAATTTACCTCTTCGGCAGACCAGACTTCTGCCTTACCAAAATTCTGACAACGGCCTCCGTTATGTGCGTAAGCTCCACACCACTCGCAATCGGCAACGTAGACAGAGGCTGCCGGTGGCTTGATCGGTGTGGTAGACTTCTTCAAATGCTTCTCTACCTCTGCTTTGATTGTAGCTTCGAGATCTAGCTTGCTCCTTGATCCTTCAGATTGTCGTTCCAAGTTCCTTGACTTGGAAGCACAGTTTGCGAAGTGAAGAAGAGCAGCTTCAGGTGTGAGTGTAGTGCAATCCCCTTCAGCTAGAGAATTGACCCACTTGGCAGATTCTTCTCGAAGTCCTCGAGAAAAAATTTCAGCTAACTGCCTCTGCTCTAATCCATGATGAGGGCAGGTGTAGAGAAATTCTTGGAATCGATTCCAAGTATCATACAAGCTTTCTCCTTCTTTCTGGGAGAATCTGGCGATGTTGTCCTTGATGGCGGTTGTTCTGGCCGGAGGGAAGTATTCTTCAACGAACTCCTGAGCCAGAGTATCCCAATCAGTGTAATAGCCAGGTGGTTTGCCAGTAAGCCACCTCTTAGCAGGGCCTTTCAGAGAGATCGGGGAAGCTCTCAGACAAAGAGTGTTTTTGTCGAGGTTTCCGCTCTTGAAAGTGCTGCAGAGATCAAGGAAGTCTGCAAGATGAGTGCACGGATTGTCTAGGGGCCTGCCTTCAAACTGTAATTCCCTAGAGATCATAGTCAAGAATGGAATCTTGATCTCATAGTCAGGATCTCCTACAATGCGCGGAACGGCGATGGCAGATCGAACGCTAGTCGCGCTCGGCTTGTTATAGTCTGCTAGACTCTTCTGTGCAGGTGGTGGCGGCGGCGGCTGATCGCCATTTGGTGGTGGTAATCTATCGTCCATGGTAGGAGATGTAGGAGGTGAAAGTGATGCGGTGTATGAAGCGGATGAAGATGACGGTATAGGTGAAGATGGAGATGAGGAACTCTCCTTCAGTTCCTCAATCTTGATCGGAGTGATGAATGGATTGGATCTGCCTTTCTTCAGAATCTGTGATCGTAGAGGTGGAGCAGAACTGCCTGGTCTCTTTGCACTCTTAGCCTGTTCGGTTTGAGAGCGAGTCCAAGGACGGTGAGGCATAAACCTGTAAACCTACAGATAACAAAGACAAACAAAACCAGTGTAAAATCGAAGTGGATGGAAAGGTGAAAGACGGAAAGTAGAAGAATAAATTGCCAGTTCTTCTTTCGAACAATCAAAGAAGTCCCCGGCAACGGCGCCAATTTGATGCGGTTGCAGAACAGTGATCAAATACTACCAAGCTAACAAAAGCTAGGGTAGATCGTATTCTAAGGGTCTTCTAAGATTGACTACTTCAAAACTGGCAAAATACTCGAATGCAGACAGGTTGTGCGTGGTGTGAGTTCCACGACTTCTAATTCTAAGAAATGCAAAGAAATTAAAAATTAAACTAAAGAAGATTAGAAATTAGGGTTTTGAAAACAAGGATGACAGACGAACTTATACTTTGAATCCCCCTTCGTTCCCCAGAGCATTGGCAATCAACAGATCAGCGAATTTCGATTCTCATTCAATCAATTACTAAGACACCACCATAACTCCTTACCCTTAGGTTTAAGACCGACGAACGTTCGCTCTATCCGTTCTAACAACCAAGATTAACTAGCCGCCCTGGTACGATCGCCTCTCACAACGACTTAATTAACTGGTGCAATTACTAATGATTAATGAGTGACTCTTGCAGTGGATTAACCCTAACCGGTTCCTACGAAAGGCACGCTCCAATTATAAGGTTAATTGTTCAATTCGATGTTCTAAAGTCAGGCGAGCGTTCGCTTCTATCCTTAGCTTAACCAGAATCTAATCTAGGTGATCAATCCAGACAAGAAACATGAACAATGACGAACGAATCAAACATGAAAGAGAACTGATTGAATTTCGAATCTAATCACCGCTGATCCGTGACCGCTTTAAAGCCCTGGGTCACTTAGGGTTCATCTAGTCTAAGCTCTAACGAGTTTAGCTACTCATGTTTATCACAAAAGAATCTAAGACAAAGAAAGAGTTCATCATCTAGAGGAAGAACAGAAAAGAATCTGAAAAACCTAATTTAGACGACTCTGGCAGACTTCGATCTTCGGTAAACTACACTCCTAGCTCCGGTTCTCCGAGATGGAAGGGATGGCGTCACGATCTCTTTCCGGCTCTTCGAACTCTAACTCTTCGCTCCAGAACTTCAGAGAAAATCGTAGGATTCTGATTCGAAAAGTATTTTCTGATGTAAAATTATTCTCTTCCTCTAATGGGCCCCGGTTAAGTACTTATACTTAACCTAGCCCAGCCGGATTTCTTCTAGGATTTTCGCCGAAAATAATGAACTATTTTCGCCAAAAATTTGCTTGTAAATGGAAGTCCCGCCGGCTGATTCTCCTGAACTTTCTTCTCGGTCCGAAAACTTGACACTTTCGCCGAAACTGATTTGTGCTGATATTTTCGCCGAAAACACTAGGTGATTTTCGGCGAAAATTCCTTTGCAATCCGGCAGGAATTTGTTTGAACTTTATTGGCTCCTTTGATCGATCCCGGTGCAATCGTTCGAGATTCCAACGCCTTAGACACGTCCTTGGTTACTTATTCGATGGCAAAAACCTGTGCTATCATAAAAACACTAGAAAACCATCAAATAGACCCGAAACGGGCCAAGGTAACGCAAATGGCACGAGATAGGGAAATCGATTGAATCTTCGTTATTCTACCCTAAAAACCATGTCTTAAGCAAAGAAATGTTGCTTAAATGAGGTTGATAATCACGTCAAATCGAGTGTCATCAAGGACTTTGACCCGTCAGCTATATAACAGCTGGGAACCAGAAGTATCAAGTCGTGGACGCCACTTCAGAAGATGGATGCTTCTGACGATAAGTCGACCTTAAGAAATGCAACAACGAGCAAAGGCTTGAAGGGAAGAGAACATATGTTCTAACAAAAGTTTATTGATTTCAAAAGTTGTGTTCTACAAGGGTGGTCAGCGGCCTCTATATATAGGTGAGGGAACAAGCTCTCCTCCCTAAACACTACTTCTTACATAAGAATAAAATAAAGACTCCTAATCCTAATTAGGGTCCTAAACAATCCTACTAAAAAGGAATAAAACATAAATAATAGTCGAAGTCTTTAATGTTGAGTGAAAGACCGAATTAGGGCGAAAACACTAATCTGGCGGCGATCGGCGGTTCTTGGGCCGGTTGGGCTTCGGTGGCGTGGGCTGGTTGATCTTTGGTGGCGGCCCGACGGGCTTTGCCTGGTCGCGCTTTGGCTGGCTTTGGTGGCGGCCCGGCGGGCTTTGCTCGGTCGGGCTCCGGATGGTCTTGGCCTTGCCCCGAGGCTTTAGTGTTCCTGCTCGGGCCCTGCTCCGGGTGAGTCCTGATGTCTTCTCGAATCTCCAAGAGGGTGTAGCCTTTCTTCATGAATCGATCAGCATCCTCTTCATGCCCCTCTTTACTCCAGGACTCTATGTAGGCGTTAAGTTTCTCTCGGAAGGCCTTGGTCTGGCTTCGGGTAAATGGAGGCTCAGGTCGGGTCCAGGGTTTGTTGGGCTCATCATCCCCCTCTTCTTGAGGAGGATTCGTCCTCGAATCATGTCCTACATATTCATCATTGTAATAAGGGGTTAGGTCAGCCACATTAAAGGTCGCACTTACCCCGTAGGAGTTTGGTAGGTCAAGGACGTAGGCGTTGTTGTTAATCCTCTGGATGACTGTGTAAGGCTCGTCTCCCCTGGGTAGTAGTTTGGACTTCCTTTGCTCTGGAAACCTATCCTTCCTGAAGTGTACCCACACTTGGTCTCCGGCTTCAAAGATTTTCTCCTTTCTTCCTCGGTTGGCATTGCGGACGTACTGAGCAGTCCTTCTTTCAATATTGGCCTTGGCCTTCTCATGGAGTTGCTTGACATAGGCTGCCTTCTCATGGCCACCTGCATCTAAAAATTCATGGACAGGAAGTGGAGATAAATCCAGCGGGGTTAGTGGATTAAAACCATAAACAAGCTCAAACGGGGAGTATTGGGTGGCTGAATGCACAGCTCGATTATAGGCAAATTCTACATGCGGTAGACATTGCTCCCAAGTCCGGATGTTACTCTTAATGACTGCTCTCAGCATTTAAGCTAAGGATCAGTTTACAACTTCAGTCTGCCCATCAGTTTGGGGGTGGCATGTGGTGGAGAACATTAGTCGGGTGCCAAGCTTAGCCCATAAAGTCTTCCAAAAGTAGCTTAGGAACTTCGAATCCCTATCGGAGACTATAGTCTTCGGAACTCCATGCATCCTAACTACCTCCCTAAAGAATAGGTCAGCAATTTGAGAGGCGTCATCAGTTTTATGGCAAGCAATGAAGTGAGCCATTTTGGAGAACCTGTCAACAACTACAAATATGGAGTCTTTCCCCTTGCGAGTCCTAGGTAGTCCCAGGACAAAGTCCATGGACAAGTCTACCCAAGGATGCTCAGGAATGGGCAAAGGGGTGTACAATCCATGGGGTCGGAGTTTAGATTTAGCTCTCTGGCATTTGGAGCATTGGGATATGATCTTCTCGGCATCGTGTCTCATCTTAGGCTAATAAAAGTGCTCTTTGAGGGTGGCCACTATTTTAGCTACACCAAAGTGTCCCATGAGACCTCCTCTATGGGCCTCTAGGGTTAGGACAGTCCTGCAAGAATGGTTAGAGAGACACAGTTTCAATCCTTTAAATAAGTAACCATCTTGTCGGTAGAACTTATCAAATCCTCCTTGTTGGCAAGCTTCAAAGATACTCTTAAAATCAGGGTCAGTGGCATATAGGTCTTTGATGTATTCAAAACCAATAAATTTAGTAGAGAGGACTGAGATTAAGGTGTACCTTCGGGAAAGGGCATCAGCCACGATGTTCTCCTTACCTTGCTTATATTGAATGATGTAAGGAAATGATTCTATGAATTCTACCCACCGTGCATGCCGCTTGTTGAGCTTGTGCTGAGCCTTGAGGTACTTGAGTGATTCATGATCCGTGTGGATGATGAACTCTTTAGGCCATAGGTAGTGTTGCCATGTCTTCAAAGCTCTTACCAGGGCATACAGCTCTTTGTCATAGGTTGGGTAGTTGAGAGTGTCACCACTGAGCTTTTCACTGAAGTAGGCGATGGGTCTCTTTTCTTGCATTAGGACAGCTCCTATTCCTACTCCAGAAGCATCACACTCGATCTCAAATGGTTTGGTGAAGTCGGGCAGCATGAGCAAAGGGGCCTCGGTAAGCCTCCTTTTGAGGGCTTCAAAGGCCTCCTGTTGTGAGGCTCCCCACTGGAAAGGGACATCCTTCTTTAGCACGGCTGTGAGAGGGGCATCAACGGTGCTAAAGTCCCTTACAAATCTTTGATAGAAGCTTGCCAATCCGTGGAAGCTCCTAACGTCAGTGATGTTTTGAGGCGTGGGCCAGGATTTGATGGCTTCAATTTTGTCTTCATCAACCCTTATACCTGCAGAGCTAACAACAAAGCCAAGAAAAACGAGGTGATCTGTGCAAAAGGTGCACTTGCTCATGTTGGCATAGAGGTGCTCCTTTCTCATGGTTTCCAAGACGGCCTTGAGATGCTCTAAGTGATCTCCTAAGTTTTTGGAGTAAATAAGAATATCATCAAAGTAGACCACTACAAATTTTCCTATGTAAGCTCTAAGGACTTGGTTCATTAATCTCATGAAGGTACTAGGTGCATTGGTTAGGCCGAATGGCATGACCATCCACTCATATAATCCTAGTTTAGTTTTGAAAGCAGTTTTCCACTCATCACCTTCCTTCATTCGGATTTGATGGTAGCCAGATTTAAGATCAATTTTAGAGAAGATGGTGGCACCATGTAGTTCATCCAGCATGTCATCTAATCTAGGAATAGGATGGCGATACTTAACTGTTATGTTGTTGATTGCTCGGCAGTCAACACACATCCTCCATGTTCCTTCTTTCTTGGGAACTAGGATGACTGGGACAGCACAAGGACTCATGCTCTCTCGGACATATCCCTTGTCCATCCGCTCCTCCACTTGTGCTTGGATCTCCTTAGTTTCTTTTGGATTGGTACGATAGGCTGGCTTGTTTGGCAAGGCAGCTCCGGGCACCAAGTCGATCTGATGCTCAATGCCCCTTAGTGGGGGCAGCCCACTAGGAATTTCTTCGGGGAAGACATCTTTAAACTCCTACAAAAGTGAAGTAACAACACTAGGCAGAGAAGTATTAGGGTTAGAAATCAAACACTCCTTGTAGCGGATGATCACCAGGGGTTTCCTAGAAACTAGAGTTTGTTTGATCTCACTCGGGGTGGCTAACAGGTTTTCTCTCCTATCAACCTCACTTTTTTTAGCTCTGGGACCCTTAAGGTCTTGTAATTCTGTTTGTCATAGGGTCTCTCATTTGTTCTCTCTTCTCTCGGTTTTTGAGCTCCCTCTCTTTCTTTTCTTTGATGGCCTTTCGATCTAATTGGTCTTGGAGAATCTCAGTAGGTGACATTGGCCTCAGAGTGTACTTAGTATCCCCATAAATGAGGTTGTACCTGTTGGTTCTTCCATCATGTGTGGAGTACCTGTCGAATTGCCAAGGTCTTCCTAACAAGATGTGGGCAGCTTCCATAGGAACCACATCACATAAAATGTTATCTTTGTACCTACCTATGTAGAAGGGAACATGAGCTTGTCGGGTGACCCTCAATTCCCCACAGTTACTAAGCCAATGAAGTTTATAGGGTTTCGGGTGTTTTTGGGTTGGGAGACCAAGTCCCTCAGCCAATTCGTGGCTTACAGCATTAGTACAGCTTCCTCCATCAATCACGATACTACAATCTTATTTTGAATTACGCACCTGGTATGAAAGAGGTTATCTCGTTGCTCCCATCCTTCCTCCACAACTTGTGCATTGAGAATTCGTAGGGAGACGGCAGACAGCCGACGGGCTGACTTTGGGGGTCGGGGTGCACTAGGGTTGTTCACGGGTGTGGGGGCCGAGGCCTAAGCCGTCCAGGGCTCAGGGCTTGAGCGGTGGCTCGGGTCATGGACCGGGTGAGAACTCCGGTCCGGGCAGGTACTCGAGGTGCTCCGGGGTCGGGTGGCGTCGGGTCAGGGGTGGACTGGGCGGCGCCGGGTCACGAAGCTCGTCGGGTGCGTCAGGGGCGGGTGGCGTCGGGTCGGAGTCGGGCAGAACGGCGTCGGGGTCGGGCGGTCCGTCGGGTGGCATCGAGGTTGGGTGCTCAGGTGTCGGGGTTGGGGCGAGTGGCGTCGGGGTCGGATGCTCGGGCGTCGGGACTGAGTGCTCAGGCACCGGGACTGGTTGGGCAGGGCCAGTCGGGGTCGGGGCCGAGCGCTGGGGCGTCGGGGGTGGTCGAGCAGCGACGGTCAGGGTCAGGGCCGAGTGTTGGGGCGCTGGGGCCTGGTCGGGCAGCTCCGGTGTTGGGTGCTGGGGCGCCGGGGCTGGGCGCTCGGGCGCCGGGTCTGGGCGCCCGGGCGCTGGTGCTGGGCGCTCGGGCGTTGGGCGCCGGGTGGTGCTGGCTTCTTCCTCCAATTAAGCTAAGGTGGCTTGCACCTGTTGCAGGACTCGGGAAGCCTTTCCCAATGCAGCTTCTAACTTGGCATGCCTCCAATCTGCCATGGTTAGTCGGAACAAGTATCTGGCCTCACAAATCTCTCAAAAATTTTCCTCACTCACTCTTGATTTTTCCTCTCGTGTTTAAAATATAACGGATGCACTCAAATAAAAGTAGAACATAAACACTTCAGCTTCAAGCAGTTGCAAGTTTCTTCAAAGCTTTTGAGGAAATACTTACCAACGTGTGGGTGTCGGGACTTGAACTTCTAGGGTTTCCTTTGTGGCTAGGGCTTGGTGAGCTCTCCGTCTGGTCCTCGAGATTTCTTCTTGGCGGTGGGTGATCTTGGTGTTGGGGTCGGGCAACGAAAGCCTATCTTCTATCCCCTCTTCTTAGGATTGATCTTACTATCTCGGCAAGGGTGGCCTCTTTTTAGTTGGGTCTTTATATTTTCTTTTGTCCTTTTTTCTTTTCTTTTTCTTGAACTTGATTTAGGTTTTTCCCGATGGTATGATGGCCACCGATTTTTCTTTGCCTTACAACTCGAAAAGAACTGATAACAGAAATTGAAACAATAGGGAATTTTCGAGTCTATTTTTCTAAAAAGCAGTAAAGGATATGAATCCATGTAAACCTGGAGACTGGGATAGATTGTGGTTCGTGAGCTGAACCGTGCTCTGATACCAACTGATGTGAACCGCTGCAACCGTGGGCAGACGACCCTTAAACACCGCAAGTTGGACACCGTGCAACAAGGTAGAACCGTCGGGAACCGGGGGCGGAGGAGGACTTTGACCCTCAGCTATATAACAGCTGGGAACCAGAAGTATCAAGTCGTAGACGCCACTTCAGAAGATGGATGCTTCTGACGATAAGTCGACCTTAAGCAATGCAACAACGAGCAAAGGCTTGAAGGGAAGAGAACATATGTTCTAACAAAAGTTTATTGATTTCAAAAGTTGTGTTCTACAAGGGTGGTCGGCGGCCTCTATATATAGGTGAGGGAACAAGATCTCCTCCCTAAACACTACTTCTTACATAAGAATAAAATAAAGACTCCTAATCCTAATTAGGGTCCTAAACAATCCTACTAAAAAGGAATAAAACATAAATAATAGTGGAAGTCTTTAATGTTGAGTGAAAGACCGAATTAGGGCAAAAACCCAAATTCGGCGGCGATCGGCGGTTCTTGGGCCGGTTGGGCTTCGGTGGCGTGGGTCGGTTGATCTCTGGTGGCGGCCCGGCGGGCTTTGCCCAGTCGCGCTTCGGCTGGCTTCGGTGGCGGCCCGGCGGGCTTTGCTCGGTCGGGCTCCGGATGGTCTTGGCCTTGCCCCGAGGCTTTAGTGTTCCTGCTCGGGCCCTGCTCCGGGTGAGTCCTAATGTCTTCTCGAATCTCCAAGAGGGTGTAGCCTTTCTTCATGAATCGATCAGCATCCTCTTCATGCCCCTCTTTACTACAGGACTCTATGTAGGTGTTAAGTTTCTCTCGGAAGGCCTTGGTCTGGCTTCGGGAAAATGGAGGCTCAGGTCGGGTCCAGGGTTTGTTGGGCTCATCAATAGTTCTCGCCGAGAACTTTAGTAGAATTAGGTGCAGAAATCTCAAATTTGTATCGGCCTTAACTCCTCCGCCCTAGCTCCGATTGAGATCTCGTTTGATCTTATGTGCTCCTTGTCACCCGTACTACCAAGCCAAGGCCTGAAAATGTACAAAGACAACTCCGATAGATAACGAATTGGGTCCAAAAGTGGCTTCCGGAAAACAAAAGTATACTTTGTGCAAAACAACTCTAAAAGCATATAAGTCATGGCATTTTGAGATCAAACACGGGAGTTTCTTTGGTTAATCGTAGGCTCAAAACACGAGTAAAAACATCACATCAATTTTCCTTTCTTCTATCCCATTTTGTTGTGGTGTCTGTTTCAGCCCATGAACTTATATGAATAACCCCTTTCGTCAGCAGAAAGGTACCAAGGATGTTACTGAAGTAATCCTCTGCGTTATAAATTTCAGGACTTGGATTTTGGTTTGAAATTGGGTCTCGTCCATAGTGTATTATAAGTGTTGTAATATAGGTTTAGTTTTAGATTTCTCATTCATAAGATAAGTCCAGGTGTGATGAGTATGATAGTCAATGAATGTCACAAACCACCTTGTTCCATTGACTTTTTTATCTTCATAGGACCCCAAATGTCACTATGAATGATTGAGAGTGGATGAGTAGGATGATAACCAATACCAAGATAGACAACTCGAGTATGTTTAGCCAAATGGCACACCTCACCATTGATAAACCATTGCCCCTTTATTGATGAATAACTTAGGAAACAAATGTTTGAGATGAGCAAAACTAGGGTGGTCGAGTCTATAATGCCATAACATCACTACTACTCTCTCAAATGGAAACTTATTCACCGATTTTTGGTAATCCTCATAATCAACTCCTCCTTGTGTGTCATCCTTGAAAATGTAGAAATCATCTAAAACTTCAGAAACCCCAAACATCTTCCAAGATCCCACCTCTTGTAAGTGGAAATAGAAGATAGAAATTTAGCTTCACAATTTAGATCTCAGATTAACTGCCAAATGGAAAGGAGGTTACAAGTTATCTAGGCACGTAAAGGAACGGAGACAAGGTGATATTCTGAGATAGTATAATCCAATTAATACCAGTAACTGGTGTTAGACTTCCATCGGCCACACGTAACCCCGACCTTCCTAGGATACGGTTGAAGAAGTTGATTAACTCACAGCATCCAGTCATAGAATTAGATGCGCCAAAATCTAAAATTCGGGCACTTGAATTGCATGACTTAAGAGAGTTACCTTGTGCATACGATCTTGTGAAGAAATCAGCACAACTGTTGTTGGAAGACTGTCCTATTTGGAGGACTTTAGAGAATATCTTCTTGAGGGCTTTAAGTTTACCCTTAGAAAAATGATTCCATCTCATGCCGTGGTGCTGGCGGCAGTATTAGCACGTGAATTTTGACCACGACGTTCTGCAAGATGTTCTGAACATAACTTCCAATCAATTGGTTTTCCACCATTGAGAAACTAGCACTACACTTTTGTATGACATGGCTTCTTGCAGTGTTCACAATAAAATATAGCTGGAGCAGCAACCTCTTTTCCCTTCTGTTTCTAGTTGTTGTTGTTTGGTTTCTTGCTTAATAAGGTAGTAGCTGAAGTATCAACTTTTAAAGTTGATCCTTCTGACAGAGTCTTGGAATCGAACAACATGACCTGGCGACAATGTCTTTCACGACGAATTTCTACAACTGCCTCTTCTAGGTCAGGGAAAGGCTTTACGGTTATAACTCTTCCTTTAGCTGCAATTAGATTTTAGGATATCGAAGGGTTCTTTTTTTTCAACGAACTTCCTGAAGGTTTCGGCATTAGCAACCGAGGACCATTCTTGAGCTTTGAATTGATCCAGTTGCGATTAAGAGCATTGTAGTATTCATTTGTACTCATGTCTCCCTGTTTGAGATTGTAGAGTTTGGTTTCAATATCTAACAAGGCAGATGTATTGTCAACCATTGAGTAAATCTTCTTTGCATGGTCCCAAATGGTTGACGGATGAAGGAGATAGTTTTCTCCAATCTTCGGCTGCATTGTGGAGATCAGCCATCCACGTACAAGATTGTCTTCATTATTCCACTGCTCATATTTGGCTTCGGTTTTAGCAGGCTTCTTTGTTGTTCCATAGAGATAGTCAGCTTTATCACATCCTGTGATGAACAACAGGATTGATTGCGACTAGTGGAGGTAATTGGAGACATCAAGTGTGTAGGTGACAGCTCGTCCAAGGTATGAATCTGAACTAGGGTTGATAGACATCGTACCCTGAGTTTGAGTGTCAAAGGTAGGGGGTGATGGAGATGGTTTGGTCTTTGTGGTCTATCATGGCAAAAGATTAGGGTTTTAGGTTTAGTGGAGGCAAGTATCGAGCAATAGCACCATATTGTAAGAGTAAAAATAGTTTAGGATAATTGTAGAATGTAATTAGGGCACTTAGGCCGAAGAGGGAAATAGACAAATCCTGAAACCCTAAACAAGTAAACTTTCTTCTATAACAAGATATTAGTAGTAATACGAACATCAAGTACTTACTACCTAAACAAGATAGTTATTCTGTAGTAATACGGTTATCAAGTACTACCTAAACAAGATGGTTATTCCTACAAAATGAGTACCAAGTTAGAAATTAATTATAACGTATGTTATTTTTGGACTCCGGAGATTTTCAACTGATCAAAACTTATATATAGGAGCAGAGGTTTAAATTACTAAATCGACTGCAGTAATAAAGGGTACAGTATAGGATGGTTCATGGTTGGCTGGCTGATTCTATTCACTTATGTTGCACTGAAGAAGGTATGGATTATCAAACTTGACATATCTAGACCAATAAGATCTGTACTTGGCTATCGCCAAATCCAACCACGGTTTATAGTTTCCGTTGTAATGCACCACTGCTCCATTCTCTATCTCTGTTTGATTCAATGCAGGATCATATCCAAGACCCAAAACATGCCACCCTCGATCCAATGGATACGTCAGGTTGTAGAATGTGATCAGCCCAGGTGGCAATGTCCCCAACTTCCAAAGTGTTCTATCCTCATTCTGCAGAAGAAAAACAGGAAAACAATTTTTATATTTATCAGCTAATTGTATACTATCCCATCTAATAAGTGCAGATTCAAGAAACCAGCAGGCTTTTTGTTAACTTCACCTGGTCTTGCCAGTAGTGGTAGATGCCTGTGATGTTCTGCTTCTTCCACTCCTTCAAGTCAAACATGTTCATCCCGAATGCCCACCCGCAAGCATTTGGATGGAAGTTCTCACTGATTTTAGGGTTCGAGAAGTTCAGATACTTATCAAACCTGTGGAAGCTCTCCTTACATGTCTCTACTGCACCATTGACCATCCCATGTAGATCAACTGACCAAAGTGGTGCTAAATCCTTCTGCACAACAATGTCATCATCCAGAAACAGGATCTTGTCCAGCTTTGGATAGACCTCAGGAAGGTAGAATCTAAGATGATTCAGCATAGACAGGTACTTTGGGTTCCTATACTTCAGATTGTCAGACCCAGCTGACAGGGAAGACGGGTGGTTGGCCTTGAAATAGTACTCCTTAACCCTTGAAGATTCGAGTTGCCGTAGGACAGAACAGTAAGACGAATTCAACCACTTAAAATCATCTATGTTCTGTACCTCGATTGTCGCTTGTGCAGGAGGGTTCACAATGAACCACATTTTCATTGCGGCAAAGTTCAATTTATCTGTCACGACATGGAAAATATGTTTCTCTGGTTCTTTTGCATGCAGCACGGTGGAATTGACAACCACAGATGTAGCTAACACATTGTCCGAAAATATGGCATAGTGGTGAAGTGAAGGCTTTTCAAGCTTTTCACTGTTGAAATATTGTTTGTTCTGATGACCCTGCAGGAAATAGTCAGCAGCAAGCTGCAAAGGAAGACAATGCAATGGCTTTGGAACTGTTTTAGCAGCCAGCTGAATCAAGAATGCGCTTTTTTTTCTCAAAGCATTCAAATGCTCCTCGCTAGACTGCAGCATAGCCCTTAACTTTCTCGACATTGTAGGACAATCATAAAGCTGATCCTTTGCCATAGAGAGAACACGACCATAACTTTCGCTCGATCAAGTGCACTGGAAAGATGAAAAGAATTTACTTTTAAGAAACCATCACTTCTGTAGTGCATGTCAAAAACAGAAAAAAAATAAACACATACCTTGTATGAAGCTCAGCATCAGATGTTGCTTCTCCAATGGCAAGCTGACTGTCTTTGGAGTTCTTCATGAGAGACATGTAAAGACCTGTGTCATTGTTAGATTTGGCAATATTTGCATATGCCTTGGCCATTATCATCTGGTCCCCATGAGTTTCAACATGGCATCAGAATTTGGATTTTCAAAATCTTTCCTCCATATGCTGTACTTTCCTGTGATAGTTGTGTTCAGTTCTTTAGACCTCTCTATAGCAGCTATCCGCGCCTGGTTGTCAGCTTCGTTATCATGTTGGATTAGCTCGGCAATTCGGAGATCTTTCCTCTTTTTTCGAGCCATCTGAAGAGGCAGAACTGTCATGCATTCAAGTTAAATGCAAGATACATATTTGCTGTACGAAAAAAAACAGAAGTTACTCGCAAATCACCCGACGCTTGAGCTTCACTGGACTCATTACAGATTTCACAGGGAACTGTGTTTCGACTCCTCCAAACTGCTTACGAATCACTTGCTTCTGAGCGTTATCTTTTGGAAAATGCCCATCTTCCAATGTCTGAAATCATGAAGCCAAGATCAAAGTGACTCAGAAGACCAATCACAGTGGCTAAGTCATTCCTTGTCTTTGTAACAAAAGCAAATTTGATACAGAAATCAAAAAACAAAAACAAAAGGATTTTCTTGTAAAAATGAAGTCACTAAGGCATTACCTGGGAACTACTGTTATGCCGATCATGCTCATCGTCTACAGGGTTCTCAAGCACCCATGAGGCAGAAAGGTTTTTCATTTTGACCCTACTAACTCGCACATTGCCAGAAGGATCACTGTAGGTAGCAATAATGTCAATATCCTGAATGAATGAGAGACAAAGATCTATGAGAAATCCTTGTTAAGTTCTCCCAACAAAACCGATGACAACCCGCCATACCTTTTGATTTAAAGGATTTCCTCGACCAGAAGATGAAGCCGCATCCTATTCCCGGCACATGGAAGCACACAAAAGCAAGAATAAGCAAAACCTACCATGTTACTCGTAAAACAGGAAGCAGAACACATTCAACAAATAGTTTAAGCAACAGCTAAAATGGAACAAGAACAGAAATTAGAAACCTGAGTGCCTTCACACGCTTGACAATCAGAGAAGGAGCGGAGTGATTTCAGCTCCCTTCAACAAAGATAACGCGCAGTGATCAGAAACAGAACCAATAACAAGAACGTGAAATCAATAACATTCTAGCTTCTAAAGAAAGAAGAAGACTACATTTTCATATAGTTACCTGGTTGGATTTAGAGAAGTAACTAAGACAGCATGATAGATAACCTGTCAAATCCAATCACACAAATCATTCATATGAGAAATCACGGGATCCTACACTCGAGCGCTGTTCAATTATATAACTCGATTCATTTCCCATTGAGGATCTGAATCGAATAAAGTGTGGAAGCTTGAAACTTAGGAACCCTAGGAAGTAAATCGAGCGGCGGAGCTAAAGAACATCGCAATGAGTAATCAATAATGTAAGGTGATTAGACGGGATCAGGGAGGAGAAAAGAGAAGAGAATGGAAGAAATCAGGAGATTAGGAAGCAGCTGTTTACCAGTGAGAAGAGAAACAAAGATCCATAGTTCAAGAATTTAGTGCGACGAGCTGTCATGGCCATAGAGAAAGAGAGAACTTGGAACGCCGGCCAGCTGAGCTGAGCTGAACAGAGCAGAGCAAGCTCAGATTTGGTTTGTTTCCTTCTCTTCCTAAACTTTGGTCTTTCTCCCGGTCCATACGACATGTCGTTTCTATATTTTAGTTTTATTTGGGTAACTTCTAGGGTGTAAATAAACATTGCAAAGTAAATGATAATGAATTATGGATCGTTTGGTATAGGGATTGAGAATTAGGGGAAATATGGAAAAAGGAGAATGGTGAAAAAGTGTTTGTTAAAAGTTGGAGGATGTTAAAGTACATTGTTTGGTATGTATATTTGGTAAAGAAAATAGGAGAGGAAGACAGTGGGTCCCATTATTCTATTTGGGGAAGTCAGAATTTCTGATAAAAGTAGAAATTGTCAGAATACACATTCTGGAGACAATAAGAAACTCTGGTATCTGAAATACAAAACTCCAACTTCATTGGACAGTAAACAAACAAGGATATCTCAGAATACAGAGTTTTCAAAAAACTCAGTTGGATTTCTCCTATACCAAACCACCCCTATATGAGTTTAATAAGTATACAATATTGAGGGAAAGATCTGGTTGGATCACTTTTAACCATTCGATAGAAAAGGCAAAATTGACATTTTCAAAAAATTAAATAACCCTAACCTAGATTTCATTCCCTTCCCGCAAACATATCACCGCCACACTACTTTCCCTTTTTTTTCTTCTTCTTCTTCTTCCTCTTCTCCTCTCCACCAACTCCTCTACCCATCACCGTCGCCGCCGATCAACACCACCCCCCTCTCCCTCCTCCTTCATTTGTCGCCGGACCGGAAGGGAAGGAACAATCTCCACAACCCAGCGAATCGACAACTTTGAGATGGGGATCGCATCTTCCACTCTTCTGATTCCCATCGCAAGCCTCCATCCGATTTGAACGAAACTTGGGCCTCCTGTCAACAGCGTTGGTTTTGAGATTTTAGATAGTCAAAGAGATCTAGATTTTTCTTCTGATGGATCATATGAATCCGGCTAGCGTTCCTCTAGAACTGAAAGCCAACAGTCGAACAGTTGTTATGACTTACGAGCTTTCCTCCGATTCCACCACCACCACCATCTCTGGTCCAAACAAGCCGCCTCTTTGTAAATTTCTCTCATAACCTCAAAAAGGTAACCTCGAGGTCTGATTTCTTCGAAGCAACGAACGAATGGAGAAGGGGAAAGGAAGGGAAGTGTCGGTCTCTGCTCTTCAATTGTTTGCACCGATGACGTCCCTACTAACGTCGCCGCTACTGAGAGTTCAGTCAATAGTCAATACCCACCGCTACTGCTTCCCTTTTGGGAGTTTGAAAACATTTTCGATTTTGGGCTATTACCCTCTTCATTTCTTGTTGTATTGAACAATCCCCAGATCACTGAATGGTGATTTTTGGTGTGGGGTCAAATGAATTGATCATATAGGTTTCACCTTTAGGGGACTTTCTCCCTCTAGGTCATAATTGATATATAATAGTTCTGTTGGAATGTTGATTATGCAAATGGTGGAAAGAAGGTTGTTTGATTTTAGATATGGATCTGGATTTCATGAGGAAGAAAACTTATTTGGTTTTGGGTTCACGAGGAAGTAATTCATTTATATTTTTTTCCTCTACATGTTTACATGGGCGTTTGTTTGTTTATGAGGCAGAGGTGTTGGTTTTTGTTAGGGGCTGGGGTGAGTCCGATTCAGACAGCAACGATCTCAGCCATTTAATCTACGATCCTTATCTCTCACTTGTTCCTTCCTTCCTCTTCAACTTGTATGAATGAGATATTTTTCGACCAATTAATTTTCCGGTCGAAGGAAAACTTGATCAGAGAGAGATTTAAATTTTAGGACATTATTTGTACGTGGCGGCTACACTGATGATGACACGCTTAATTATTTCGTCAATACAGTCTCTACAAATTTCATACAGACTGTACGTTATATACATGGTGTATGATTCTCATACATAGTGTATGGATTTCATATCGAATATATATACACTTTATATGATTTGTTTACAACCTTGCTATATCAAAAAAATAAATTATACAAAAATAAATAGAGTGTGGAATTCTCGTACAAAGTGTATACAGTTTGTAACAAATTTCATACAAACTATACAAAAATAATTACAAAGTGTAAAATACACGTACAAAATGTATATGATTTCCGCACTGATTGTACAAAAATAATTGTGTATACATTGTGTATACAACTTGTACAACCATCAGTCTGAAGTGTATACAGTTTATATAGACCGCATACAAACTGTACAGACTAGACGACGATAAATTTGTCGAGACAAATATCAACAAGGCTCGTAAAAACTGTACATAAAAATATATAGAGTGTATAGTTGACATGCAAAGTGTATACAATTCTCATACAAACTGTATAAAAATAATTACAAAGTATATAACTCTCGTACAAAGTGTATACAGTGCGTATACAACTTGTAGAACCATCAGTATGAAGTGTATATAGTTTGTATGTGGTCTATACAAACTGTACAGACTGGATGACGAAAATTTTGTCAAGAAAAATATTTTTTTCATAAAAATATTTTTTTCGGAATCGTAGATCTAACGACGATGATCATGTGGGTGAAAAAAATTCGCCAACAGAGGCTCGTGTCATCGAGAAATTCGTAGAGAAAATTTTTGGTGATTAAAAATGGGAGGAAACTTCAACAAAGTAAAATAACTTAGAGTTATAAACATATAATTTGGACCACTAGATTAATGGTGGATAATGATTGTTGCATTGGATGCAACAAAAAAAATCATTGTCTCTGGAAGTGGAGTCGGGCTGGGGTGGCTTGTTTGATTAGTTAATTAGTTAACTCGACTAGATAACTAGTTAATTAATTGAGAGTTAACTAGTTAACTAGTTAATTCGATAAGTTAACTAGTAACTAATTTTAAAATTGTTAACTAGTTATCTGAATCATCATGTTAACTAGTTATCTTAATCACGATCTTAACTAGTTATCTGATGTGCGAGAATTCAACTCACAACAATCAAGGTCGTATTCCACGAGGGCTCTCTCGAAAGCTAATACTGACACGGTTCATGGACGGTCTATTCTTTTGAAATTGGTTTTAGTTTGAAAAGGAAATAAAAAAAAACATAAAGGAAACTAAACAAGAAAGCAAAACAAAATGGTGCAAAACAAAGATAAAGGAGGTTCACTTGGAAAGATAGCTTCATCATGCTCAAGAGGAATAAATGCACAAACAAACCAAACAAGATCGAGGTTGCAATCGAATGACCACGCAAATCCCTTCTATAGACTCAATGCACTCTCGTCGCACTAAATCCCTATCCTAGAACCACTCAACCTAGGCTCTCGCTCTCAAGCTAAGTGACTAAGGATGCATTAAAGGTGTTTGATGAAATGTCAAGCTACAAAACCCTCTCCTATGATTCTATGACCACTAGGCTAGACACCACACTCTCATGTCAATGTCCTAACACTAAGAGAATCATCAAAAGACTAATCAAAGTTCAATTGAATGAAAAACCTAATGCACACCAAGTGTTCGATAAAATGCACAAGTGAGAAATCATGCAACTATGGTTGAATTGAGATGATCTAATCTCTTAGAACACACTCTCTTCAATCCCTAGACCTACAATCCATGTAATCTAAGCACTCTCATGCATTACATCACAAATAATAGACCAATCAAGCCATAGCCATCAATGGAATTAACAACAAGTCTAGAGACCATCCTCTTACAATCCAAGATCAATCATGGCAAATGTGTACAATCAACCTCTATCCTAGCACAATTAATCTATCAATCCAAGGAAACCTAAGAAATCAGCCACACATGGCCAAGGAAATGAAGGAAAGAGAAAGAAAGATGATCACCAAAAACACCATGGCAATCCTCCTCTTGCAAGCTCCTCTTCCAAGGTTGTGGACTTCAATCCAAGCTCCTCTACTTTGATTTGCACCTTGCTCTAGGGTTGTGGATTGGAGATGAGGAGAAAAGTATTTGAGAAGTTGAGAGAAAAGGGTTTTGAAGAAGTGTTGTTCTAAAAATTAATGAATTGTCCCCCTTAATTTTCGTCCGCTTCTCCTTTAAATAGCACGCCGGAATAGCCTTGAATTTTCGGCGAAAATTCTACAAGATTTTCGCCGAAAATGTCTTTGAAAAACACCGAACGGCTTGGCTTTTCTTCACAGATTTTCGGAGAAAATTCTACAATATTTTCGCCGAAAATGTCTTCATAAATCGAACGGCCGTCTCCTGTAAATCGGTTTTCGGTCGAGAACTTAGAGTTCTCGCCGAAAACTTCTTCAGTTGAAGGGTGCATTTTTCTCGATTTTCCAACGATCATATCTCCTCCGTCCTAGCTCCGATTGACCTCCCGTTTGATCTTACGTGCTCCTTGTCACCAGTACTTCAATGCCAAATCCCGAAAATGCAAAGAAAACAATTCTAATGGACATAGAATTGGCCTCAAAGTAGCAATCGGGCAACAAACGGGCACTTTGCTTAAAACTTCAATAAAAACATATAAATCATAGCAAAATGAGATCAACACATGGGAAATCCTTAAGCTAATCAAAGGCTTAAAATGCACTAAATATAGTCACATCAAATTCCCCTACGACTAAGCTTTGCTTGTCCTCAAGCAAATGAATTAGAAAACATCCAAGTTCACAAATGACAAGATCGGTCACATTGAGATTCAAACGATAAAAATTAGGCTTAAACTGTTCCACAAACAAACTTAACCTACACATGCAAGAACATCAACCAAACAAGTCTAGACCTCACTAATATCTGCACACTTCAAGTAGTGGTTAATTGGGATACAGAAAAACCTACCACGACAACACCAATTCTAATTAAAAGGACTTGAACTCAGGAAATGGAACGGATAAGGCGGGGGAAAGGAGAATTTTTTGAAAGTGATGAGTGATCATGATGTGGCTATCGACTCGACTTCATCCGCTTCTAGATCCGCACTTTACAAACTCTAGCTAGGATCAAGGGCCACATTTGAGAATTCTTTTTTTTTTCATTTTCATTTTTTTTCTCTTCTTTTTTCCCTACTGCATACTAGTGCTCGATCCAACACTTCACTTAGGTATTAAACCTGCCTAGCTCACAACTTTTGTCTTTGCTAGTGCTCAACCCGACACTTCACTTAGGTGCCGAGCTTGCCTAGCTTAGCCTTTTTTTTCTTTTCTTTTGAACATTTTCTTTTGACATTGACCACTTGATCCTTAGCCCCTTACAACTTCCACACAAGATTTTGATTTGGATTCCGTCTAATCTCAAGCCACAATCACGAGGAATCAAAAGGGTGATGAAAAACATGAAAAAGGGAAGAAATTCTGATTGCCTTCATCATTTTAGACCGGTGTTATTGAGCGGTACAAAAACACGTATCAAACCAATCAACCAACATACAAGAGTGATAAAATCTCTGTTCTGGCCTAGACTCATTTGATATTAGTGCTAACATGCTGGTTATAGGTTCTAAGTGGAACAGTCTAAACATCATTGTGAAAGCTTGAAGTCAATTAAACACCAAAAGTCAAGAACCGAATGATTCTACAATAGAGAAATTCGACATTCAAACAAGATCATGCAACTCATCAAAGCATAGCCTTAGATCTCTACCACAAATAATCACACCAAACCTCAAACTCCCCTACGACTAACATGAGCATTGTCCTCAATGATCAAGAGAGAGAGGGTAAGGTGGAACGAAGTTACCGCGTTGGTAGAGAGGAGCATAGGAGGTAATAGATGTGAAAGAGTTCCATGATGATCCTTGGTGAAGAGTAATCCCAATTGCTTGCCAAAGCTTATTCAAAAAGTTAAAACCACACAAAAACTAAAAAGAGCAAACAAGAGCAATAAAAGTAAAGATAACATGGGGTGCCTCCCAAGAAGCGCTTGGTTACCGTCTTAAGCTCGATGATACCTGTGTTATGGTGTCCAACTTAGTACCTCCTTGATGTCAAGTAGCTTCTTCCACGATGAAAGTTGAGCTCCAAGAAACATCTTGGGGGAATGGTAAACTAGCCAATGCACATTGATGCTTGTATGACACTTGGTACCTTGGGGTGGCTTGCTACCTTTGAGTTTCGAAACTTGAGGAAGAAAGTATGGTAGGGGGCACCATTGAGCTCCATCGTCTCCAAGTTGGTGATGTCACTTGAAGAGTTTTCCGGTTCAAACATGGGCGGCTCCTCTTCCATTATCACCTTAGGAGAGGTTATGAAGCTTGTGTCCGTCTCTTGACACAAGTACTTCATGATCAAGCAAGAAGATTGAAGAGTACTCACAATCTTTGGTGGGACCACAATAGAATGGTGTTGTTCACTTTCGTGCTCCACTCTCGGTGTCACCTCTTCTTGAAGCATCTCCAAATCATCTCTCACCTCCTCTAAAGGGTTATCATCCTCAAGTATCCTTGATTCTTCTATCCTCACATCATCGTCACATGGCATTTCCATGGGAAAAACATGCCCTTCACTCTCCTCCACTACCAAATCTTCTTTCGTGTCAAGCTCTTCCGGTTCACAAGTGTCATCTTCATCATCATAAACATGCTCCAAATGATTGGGATGTCGTTCATTCTCAAGAATCTTTGTGACGAGCTCTATGCTTTGGGATAAGCGGTTAACTCGGTTTGCATTATCCTCCACAATTCGTAACATCTCTAGCATGAAAGGAGGTGGAAGAGGTTTCTCATGGCTCATGAATTCCTCTTGGGGAGACTCAGTTTCTTCCTCTTCCATGACAAGCACTTCCGGTTCAAAGGTGTCGGTGATGAGCTTCACACTTTGAGTTAAACGATCCATCTGGGCCGCATTATCTTCAGCAATTTGCAACATCTCCTCAATTGTGGGGGAAGATGGAGAGTGTTGTTCATACTCTAGAGCTTCCTTGATGAGCGTCACGCCTTGAGTTAAACGATTAAGTTGGTTCGTGGTGAACCTAAGATCGTTGTTCGGGTTCAACCAAATAACTACTAATGCTAAGAAAAAGCTATAGCAGATCGTATTCCAGGGGTTTCCTCTACTTCCTTACTCAAAGGTGTTGGCAGTTTTAATTCAAGGTCAAACACAAGTTGTGCGTGGTGTGAGTTCCACGACTTCTATACTACGACGCAAGAATAAGAAGAATTGAAAATTAAAACGAAGAAAGATTGAAGATTGATTAATTGACTAGAAAGATGACAGACAAGCTTAGACTTCGAATTCCCCTTAGATCACCAAGGCAACAACAGTCACAGACCAGCGATTTTCGATTCTAGTTCATTCATTTCATAGACACCATCATAACTCCTGACCCTTAGGTTTAAGACTGGCGAACGTTCGCTCTATCCGATCTAGCTACCATGATTAATTAGCCGCCCGGGTACGGTCGCCTCTCGCAATGACTTAACTTAACTGGTGCAAATTCTAGTGATTAATGAGTTACTCTAGCAATGGATCAACCCTAATCGGTTCCTACGAAAGGCACGCTCCAATTATAAGGTTGATTTTTTGATTTGGTGTTTTAAAGTAAGGCGAGCGTTCGCTTCTATCCTTAGCTTAACAAGAATCTAATCTAGGTGGCCAAACCAGACAAGAAACACAGAAAACGAAGAACAAACCAAACATGAAAGATGAAACTGAATGATTTTCGAATCTAATCACCGCCGATCCGTGACCGCTTTAAGCCCTGAGTCACTTAGGGTTCATCTAATCTAAGCGACACGAGTTTATCTACTCATATTCAATACAGAAGAATCGAAGACAGACAAGAAATACATCTCGGATAGAAAGACAGAGAAGAACTGCAAAACCTAATTTCGATGCTTCCTGGCAACTCCAATAATCTGCTGGATTTTCAACTCCTGGCACTGGCTCTCCGAGATGGATGGATGGCGTCACGATCCGTTCCTGCTCCTCGAACTCTATCTCCTCGCCCTGTCTCTCTTTCTGTCGTCGTTTGTGTGTGTGTGTTCAGTTGTAAAAGTGATTTTTTGATATTAGCTGCCGAGTTCTCTATTTATATCAACCCGAGATTTTCTGATTTCAACTAGTATTTTCGCCGACAATAATAGAGTGATTTCGGCGAAAACTTCTTCATACTCGGGGCAGTGAACTCCTTCTTACATTTTCGGCGAAAACCCTAGGGTATTTTCGCCGAAAATACATGTGTAAATGAGGCAGGCATTTTCTTTGACTTCAGTGTTTTCTCCGGTTGATTTATGTGTGATTCTTCGGGGTTCCAACATCTAAGACACGTCATTGGCTACCGTACTTGATGGCAAAAACCTGTGCTAACATAAAAACACTAGAAAACCATCAAATAGACCCGAAACGGGCCAAGGTAACACAAATGGCACGAGATAGGGCAATCGATTGAATATTCGTTATTCTACCCTAAAAACCATGTCTTAAGCAAAGAACTGTCGCTTAAATGAGGTTGATAATCACGTCAAATCGAGTGTCATCAAATACCCCACACTTAAGCTTTTGCTTGTCCTCAAGCAAACTGGATAGAACCACACTCAAATTCATAAATGACACGAGATTAAACTGAGATTCAATTCTAACAATTTGGTTTAGACTGTTCCACGTCGAAAGAGTGACCTACACATGCAAGAACATCAACCAAACAAGTTTTCGATCACACTGATTCCTGCGCACTTCAAGTAGTGGTTTTAACAAAGATTGTTTCTCAGGAAATAATTAATCATGATTAACCGACTACGATAACACCAATTCTAATCAAAATGACTTTAAGCTCTAGCCATGATGTGGACGCGGAGGCAGGAAAAGTGACGTGGCTATCGACTCGAGTTCGTCCGTTTCTAGATCTGTACGTTATACGTTCTAGCTAGGACCGATTTAACAATAATTTCTTTCAAGATTCAAACTTTCTTTAATTTATTTACTGCATACTAATGCTCGATACCAAACACTTCACTTAGGTGTTGGACCTGCCTAGCTCACAGTATTCGTGCCTTTTGCTAGTGCTCAACCCGAACACTTCACTTAGGTGTCGGGCTTGCCTAGCTTTATTTTCAGCACTTTGTAGAACTTTAGCATTGATTTGATTCACTCAATCACTTGATTTCACCATTTAGCCACTTAATCCTAGCTAGTTACAACTTTTTACACAAGATTTCAAATTGGATTTCCGTCTAATCTCAAGCCACAATCACAGGTGATTAAATATGGAGTGGAAACATGGAAGAAGCTAGCATTTATCATCTTAGAACGATGTTATCGAGCTTTGTTGTTAACAAGTTAATTGATTCAATTAATTCCAGTTCCAACTACAGAAGTGATTTATGATCTGTTCTGACCTAGACTCATTTAATATCAGTTCCGACACATTGGTTACAGGTTCTAAGTGGAACAGTCTAGACGTCATTGTTCAAAATTGAAGTCAATTTAACATCAAAAGTCAAGAATTGAGCAATTCTAAGCTAGAGAAATTTCAAATTTGAACCACAGAATCATAGATAGCAAGCAAGATCAGGCAAATTCTAACATCCTACCCCACACTTAAACGGTTCTGTGTCCTCACAGAACTAATCTAGAGTAGAGAGATACGAAGAACCTGGAAGGTGATGGTCGGTGTAGCGGATGAGCACGGAGAGTCCGGAGTAGAGCGAAGTAGCTACTCAAGTTCCTACAAAACATAAACAACAAAAAGATCAAAAGGACACCGGGACAACTGTCCCGGATCCACACAGAACAAAATTGGGTGTAAACCCGAAAAGAAGAAAGAAAAGAAAAGTAAAATGATAGAAACAACCTGATCACTGTTCCGCGGGAGGGGGTGGAGGTGGTGTGGGAATGGAGGTTGTGGCGAAACGCTGTTCCATCTGCTGTCGCCAAGCGAGCTCGTCCTTGTGCCTGGCTGATTGGTCGGCCATGAATTGCTGTAGAGTGGACCAACGCTCGTTCTGAGTCTCCTCATGTGCTACTCGGTCCTTCTACCATTGCAACGAACCAACCGAGTAGTCTAGCTGCCACTTCTCAATACGCGCCAGCCTTTCAGTCATCTCCGTGGTGATTTGCGCTCGCGACGGTGGGCGGTCAACTTGCTGGTTCGTGCGATGATGGAGCGATGTGTAATGCTCAATAGTCTCTGAAAGGTCGATGCGCCGTGCTATGGCAAGTTCATCGCCTATATGCTCAATCGGGATACGAGGAATATCGGGGCCCCATTTGTCACCGAGCTGGAGGTTGTCGATCAGAATTGAAATGAAGGGGCCTCCTGGAAGCTCAGTAGGAAGCTTCTTGGCGGTAGTGCGCTTGTGAAAGAATCGTGCAAGCCACCAGCCGGGATGCAGGTTGGCATCTTCCTCTAAAGCACGAAACAATACGAGCTCCTCCAAAGAAACGTGGTGGTGGCTCGTCTTGCTGCAAAAACACAGAGACTGCACCCAACCATAATGCAAGAATTTAAGAACAGGGTGAAAGATGTCACCGACCGTGGGGTGGACGATAGGTGAGCTCTCATCCTCGCAGCAGGCCCATTTCCACACATCCGGGTAAGGAGCACTTGTGATGGAGTATGTGTCCTCGAAGCCAGCTAATGCGGTATCGAAATTGACGTGCGGATCCAGCAAGCGGCCGAACTCGCGAAGGGACTTCTCATGAAGAACAAGGAAACGAATTTCTACTCACGCAAGGGCTTCGGGGTGAGGCGCCGAAATGAACTCCAGAACTCCTGGAGGGTGACGAGCGGGTATGGGGATCCATGAGTGGTCAGCACTCGCAATCCAGCTTTATGAAGAGCGGTGTCAATTGTCGAGTGCCAAGCCGGATTGTGCGCTTTGAGACTGTCAGGAGACAGAACTGCCACCGTAGCTGGAGGAATGTCTTTGATCTTCTGAAAGACCTCGAGCTGGTGCGGCTCCAGGGCGGCGATGAAAGGATGCATGGCCCCATTGGCAGCTGTAGGAATAGAGGAAATGGGAGTCGCAGGGGTAGGCGCATCCTCGGGAATGATGGCCACAGCCGTCGATTTCTGTGCAGCTGGTGCGGGCCATCGAGAAGGTGGTGTCTTGCTCTGGCGAGCTGAGGATCGCTGCGCTCTATCTGCACTGGTGGTCTTAAAACGCTTTGGAGCCCTGTAAAACACAACTCAGAGATGACCAGCATTAGATGACAAGACTCTTACCCCACACTTAATGTGACAAGTTGGGGTAGACTAATTAATCGAGAGATCATAGAATCAAGATATATCATTGAATAACTGGCAAGTCATTAGGCAAGCATGAATAATGGAATGAGTCAGGGACACGATCTCACAGACAACAAGACACGAATCCTAAAAGGCTACAAAACAATACCAGAACCTAGCCAATTGATACTGATAAAGCAATCAAGAAGAATGAGGGAGAACCAAAAAGTCAACCATAGTCAACCATGCCGAAACCCGAAAGTCAAAAAGCCAAAAGATGCACAATCAAAGGCTGAACAACTAACCATGAAGACATGATTCGAGAAAACGATTGGAAATCCACGAAAAAGGGGAAAAACGTGAAACTAGGTCGGCCGGAACCGGAGCTGAAAAAAATGCTGGTTCTAGGGTTTGGAACAGGGGCCAGGGACGGAGGTTGGTGACGGAATGGTCGGCTTTTGGCTGCTAAAGAGACGGTGGCGGCTACTGATCGGTGGGTTAGGGGTGGAGTCGAACGATCGGGCGGCGGCGGCTGAGGAGATAGGAGTGGTTTATTATGTTTTCGTTTTCGGGGGGCGGCGAAAATATGAGGGTGGTGCAGCATTTAAATAGGTGGGTGGTAGCACGAAATTTTCGGCGAAAAAGATGGCTTGGTTTCGGCGAAAATGTTAGACATGATAGGCAGGAGAATTTGAACCAGGATTTTCGGCGAAGATGAATGGGAATTTTCGGCGAAAATTGTAGTGAAAATGGAGGAAATTGTTTCGGCGAAAAATGTGGGGTTTTCGGTTCAAAAAGTAGGGACAGGAGGATCAGGTGAAATTGAACACATGGTATCGGCGAAAATTTGGACATGTTTTCGCCGAAAATTCATTTAAAAACCGGTGGCGGTGTTTTTTTTTTTTAAAGAAGTTTTAACACAAAACGACTCAAAAATGAAAATAAACTGACTCCAGCCGTGGGTTGCCTCCCACGAAGCGCTCTTGTTTAACGTCCGTGAGCCAGACGATACCTGGAATCGTGTCACGGTTCCGACGTGAAGTAGTGTACGTCGATTGAAGAGACAGCTAACCCTTGCAGGTACTTCTTAAGCCTATGCCCGTTAACCACAAACGGCTCTTGATCGTGCAGTTTAATGTAGACGCTACCTAGGGGTGTCTGTCGGACCACGGTATAAGGACCAGACCATCGAGATTTCAACTTGCCCGGAAACAGTTTCAAGCGAGAGTTATATAAGAGTACTTCTTCTCCGGGATAGAACTGCTTGATCGTCTTCAACTGAGAGTCATGAATTCTTTTCGTGCGCTCTTTGTATAGCTTTGTGCTTTCATAAGCGTGTAGACGGTGCTCCTCAAGCTCAGCGATCTGGTCATGGCGGTTATTACCTGCTACTGCATAGCTCATATTCAACTCTTTGTTAGCCCAGAATGCCTTGTGCTCAAGCTCAACTGGTAAATGACATGCCTTGCCATATACCAGTTGATACGGTGAGGTTCCGATGGGAGTCTTGTAGGCAGTTCGATATGCCCATAAGGCATCATTAAGCTTAGATGACCAGTCTTTGCGAGACCGACCAACTGTCCTATCAAGAATCCGCTTGAGCTCACGGTTCGTCACTTCCGCTTGACCATTCGCTTGAGGATGATAAGCCATGGATATTCGGTGGGTGACGCCAAAGCGTTTGCACACCCGGTCGAATTGTCCGTGGAAGTGGGTGCCCCTATCGCCTATGATGAAGCGCGGCGAACCAAAACGCGTGAAAAGACGGGTAAGGAACCGACCCACCACTCTAGAATCATTAGTGGGTAAAGCTTCAGCCTCAGCCCACTTAGAAACGTAATCAACGGCTACAAGAATGTACTTGTTTCCGTTGGAGGGTGTGAACGGACCCATAAAATCAATCCCCCAAACATCAAAAATTTCAACGGTTAAAGAAACAATTTGGGGCATCTCATTACGGTTGGAGATGTTACCTGATCGCTGGCACGCATCACAACGTCGAGCATAAACATCGCAATCACTAAAAATCGAGGGCCAGTAGAAACCTGTTTCGAGTACCTTTCTCGCAGTGCGGTTGCCTCCGAAGTGTCCTCCGAACTGTCCTTCATGGCACTTACGCATGATGTCCGCAGCTTCAGTGTAAGAGACACATCTCCGGATCATCCGTCAAGACTGATGCGGTATAAGAAAGGCTCATCCCAGAAGTATGACTTGGCTTCTTTAAAGAGCTTTTTGCGTGCATTGAAATCCAGTTCAGGAGGTACAATGCCGTGTGAGAGATAGTTAGCCAGAGTTGCATACCAAGGCTCATCTGAATCGGTGGCATTACTCAGATCTTGAGCGTGAGGAATTGCCCAGGGCTCAATAGCTATGTTGTTAACCTGTTCAAATGTCTCAACACGCAACAGCTCGTCAGGGAACGAATCATTGATAGGGGTAGTAGACTTACCTGTTTGTGATTCCTCGAGGCGAGAAAGATGATCTGCTGCTAAGTTCTCTGCTCCTTTCTTGTCTTTAATTTCTATGTCGAACTCTTGGAGGAGAAGGATCCACCGGATGAGACGTGGCTTTGAATCCTGCTTGGCTAATAAATGGCGCAGAGCAGCATGATCTGTGTAGACAATGGTATGTGAAAGAACTAGATACTGTCTAAACTTATCAAAGGAGAAAACGATAGCTAGAAGCTCTTTCTCCGTAGTAGTGTAGTTCCAACGGCGAAATCACTAGCATCGCACATGATCTCGAATGGAAGATTCCAATCTGGTGCTGTAAGAATCGGTGCGGTGGTCAGTTGAGTCTTCAAGGTCTCGAAAGCTTCAAGACAAGCTTTATCAAAGACGAAGGGAACATCTTTCCCAAGCAGCTTCGTCATTGGAAGAGTAATCTTGGAGAAATCTCTGATGAATCTCCGGTAGAATCCAGCATGACCGAGAAAACTTCGCACTGTCTTAACTGAGGTCGGCGGTGGTAGGCTGGCAATGGTCTCAAGCTTAGCACGATCGACTTCTATACCTGTCTTAGATATTCTATGGCCAAGAACAATACCTTCTGTAACCATGAAGTGACATTTCTCCCAGCTAAGAGCTAGGTTGGTCTCCTCACAACGAGCTAACACCTTATCTAGATTAGCCAAACACTTTGAAAATGAATCTCCATAGACGGAGAAGTCATCCATGAACACCTCTACCACATTCTCTACCAGATCTCCAAATATTGCAAGCATGCATCTCTGAAAAGTAGCGGGAGCATTACATAGACCAAAAGGAATACGACGATAAGCAAACGTACCGAACGGGCATGTGAAGGTCGTCTTCTCTTGATCAGCAAGCTCGATGGGGATCTGAAAGTAACCGGACATCCCGTCTAAGAAGCAGTAGTATTCATGACCAGCCAATCGTTCAAGCATCTGATCAATGAACGGCAGTGGAAAGTGATCCTTCTTGGTGGCATCATTTAGTCGTCGATAATCGATGCAGACTCTCCATCCTGTAACTGTTCGGGTGGGAATGAGTTCACCCTTTGGATTAGGGATGACTGTGATTCCTCCTTTCTTTGGAACGACTTGAGTCGGGATGACCCAAGGACTGTCGGCAATAGGATAGATGATATCAGCATCTAGAAGCTTGAGCACTTCTTTCTTTACAACTTCCTGCATCAGAGGGTTAAGTCGGCGTTGGGTTGTCTAACTGGTTTGAATTCTTCATCAACAACTATCCAATGTTTGCAGAAGGTTTCAGAGATGCCTCTGATGTCCGCCAACTGCCAAGCAATAGCTCGGACATGCTTCTTGAGTAGTCTGATCAATTGCTCTTTCTGCTCTGGCGATAGACCCGCATTGATGATGACAGGTAACTGGCAGTCCTTTCCCAGAAATGCGTATTCTAAGTGGTCAGGAAGCTCCTTCAGAGTAAGTTCTGGCAGATTCTCATATGAAGTAGTAATCCGACTCGATGCTGGCTCAATATGTGTAGGCGCAGTGATGGGTATGTATGTCGCCTTCTGTTCGTCTAGCTCATCTTGCCATAAGCACTGCTCTGGGTCGTCTAACGCATTATCAATCCCTGAAATCAAACACAACTCTAGCGGATCACTAGATAAAGCATTAGTAAAGGAGTCGGCCGAGGCCGACTCTAAGGGATCAACAACATAGCATTTATCATCTTGAGCAATAGAATATCTCATGCTATCTTTAATGCAGAATGCAACACTCTCTTGACCTACACTTAAAGTTAATAAGCCTTGTTTGCAATTTATATTCACACCAGCAGTTGCTAAGAAAGGTCGACCTAGGATAAGTGTTCTGTCTAACTCACGAGTATCTAAAACAACAAAATCTGCCAGTATAGTAAACGGACCACAGCAAACAGTTACATCTTCTATTATACCTCTAGGCCGTTTGACAGACCTATCGGCTAAAACGAGATGCAGAGTAATCAGTTTTAATTGCCCTAGATTCAGCTTTTCATATAGATAGATAGGCATAACATTAATAGAAGCACCAGAATCAACCAGACTGCGATCAATTTTAATGCCATTAATAATGCACGGTAATGTAAAAGAACCGGGATCAGGACACTTAGCTGGGGGTGGTGGCGGCTGTCGAATGGGAGATGGTGCACCTAGAATAGACGCGCATTCATTAGTGAGCGTGATAGAGTACACCTCGCCGCTCTTCACTTTCTTCACGAGATCCTTAAAGAACTTCGCAAGTGGTGGTATGATTTCCACAGCTTCAGTCACTGGTATCTTGATCTCTGCAGTCTTAAGCACATTATACCACTTCTTGTACTGAGTGTCGTGATCCTTAGCCTTGCTCCTTGCAGCTTTAGGGAAGGGAATCCGAGGAACATACGGCGCCAGAACAGGCTCAGGAGCTGCCCTGGGCGGCGGAGGAGGGGGAGCAGGTGCTTTTTCTTCCTCTTCTGTGATATCTTCTATTTCTGGCATATCCATGGCAACACTAGTATCTGGTATTACTTCAGGTTCTGGGGCCTTGGGATCAGTTGTTTGTTTGCCGCTCCTTGTGGTAATAGCTTGAGCGTGTTCGCTCCTTGTATCAGAATTTGCTTGAAATGCTTCTGGATTAAGGAGAGGATTGCTAGTAAAAAGTCTAGCCATGGTGTTTACAGCGTCCTCTATTCTTTGACTTTGATCTCTTTGTCCCTGATTAAGTGCCGCTTGAGCTTTTAACTGAATGTCATGGTCGTCAAGTCGGCTCATGATCTGATCAAACTTCCTCTCATAATCCATGTCTCTATTGTAGTACGGCTTAGCCTGAAACTGGTGTTGTCCTCCAATGAATCCCGGAGGTCTATAATAAGGATCTACCAACCGGTTGCTCTGCTTCCGTGGCACGTAGTTTATGTAACCGGCATAGCCTTTCTGATTATTAGCGAAGCCCTGATCGATGAAGTTTATCTCTTCTGTAGACCAGACTTCTGCTGTACCAAAATTGAGGCAACTTCCGCCGTTATGAGCACATGATCCACACCATCCACAGTCAACCGAAAAGACGGTAGCTGACGGAGAGTCGATAGGGATACCAGCTGCTTGCAGATGCTTCTGAACTTTTGCCTTGATCTGCTCTGCAACATTTATCTGACTCTGGCTCTGACTCTTGGTTCCTTCTATTTTCCTCTCCCAGTTTCTAGATTTTGAAGCACAATCAGCAAAATGTAGAAGAGCATCCTGAGGAGTGAGAGCGGTGCAATCTCCGCCAGCTAGGGTATTGACCCATTTTGACGATTCTTCGCGCATACCGCGAGTAAAGAATTCAGCCAGCTGCCTTTGTTCATACCCATGGTGAGGGCAGTCGAAGAGAAGAGACTGGAATTCATTCCAAGTGTCATACAGGCTCGCATCCTCTCTCTGAGTGAATCTGGAAATGCGGTCTTTATAAGCAGTTGTTCTTGCAGGAGGAAAGTATTCCTCAACAAAATCTTGAGCTAATGCCTCCCATTCAGTGTAATGACCTGGCGGTTTGCTGCTAAGCCATTGTTTAGCTGCACCTCTGAGAGAAAATGGAAAAGCTCGGAGATATAGCACATTCTTATTGAGATTCCCAGACTTGGAGGTGTCGCAGACAGCCAGAAAGGTGGTTATGTGTGTGTAAGGGTTATCTTCTGGTCTTCCCTTGAAATTAGCTCCAGGAGAGGAATCTGAATCTCATAGTCAGGATCATTGTCATTAGAGGGCACGGTGATGGGTGATCGAAGATTAGATGCACGCGGCTTACTATAGTCCGCAACACTTTTAAGAGTAACCATTGTGGTAAAGGAAGATGGAACGGATGTGATCTGCTTCTGTACCTGCTATGATCTGCACGAGACAAAAACAAACACAACCGGTGTAGAATCGATGTGTAATGGTAAGTGAAAGATGAAAACGTAGAAGATTAAAAATGCCAACTCTTATTTCAACGAAGTAGAAGAGTTCCCCGGCAACGGCGCCAATTTGGTGAACCTAAGATCGTTGTTCGGGTTCAACCAAATAACTACTAATGCTAAGAAAAAGCTATAGCAGATCGTATTCCAGGGTTTCCTTTACTTCCTTACTCAAAGGTGTTGGCAGTTTTAATTCAAGGTCAAACACAAGTTGTGCGTGGTGTGAGTTCCACGACTTCTAAACTACGACGCAAGAATAAGAAGAAAATTAAAACGAAGAAAGATTGAAGATTGATTAATTGACTAGAAAGATGACAGACAAGCTTAGACTTCGAATTCCCCTTAGATCACCAAGGCAACAGCAGTCACAGACCAGTGATTTTCGATTCTAGTTCATTCATTTCATAGACACCATCATCACTCCTGACCCTTAGGTTTAAGACTGGCGAACGTTCGCTCTATCCGATCTAGCTACCATGATTAATTAGCCGCCCGGGTACGGTCGCCTCTCGCAACGACTTACCTTAACTGGTGCAAATTCTAGTGATTAATGAGTTACTCTAGCAATGGATCAACCCTAATCGGTTCCTACGAAAGGCACGCTCCAATTATAAGGTTGATTTTTCGATTTGGTGTTTTAAAGTAAGGTGAGCGTTCGCTTCTATCCTTAGCTTAACAAGAATCTAATCTAGGTGGCCAAACCAGACAAGAAACACAGAAAACGAAGAACAAACCAAACATGAAAGATGAAACTGAATGAATTTCGAATCTAATCACCACCGATCCGTGACCGCTTTAAGCCCTGGGTCACTTAGGGTTCATCTAATCTAAGCGACACGAGTTTATCTACTCATATTCAATACAGAAGAATCGAAGACAGACAAGAAATACATCTCGGATAGGAAGACAGAGAAGAACTGCAAAACCTAATTTCGATGCTTCCTGGCAACTCCAATCTGCTGGATTTTCAACTCCTGGCACTGGCTCTCCGAGATGGATGGATGGCGTCATGATCTGTTCCTGCTCCTCGAACTCTATCTCCTCGCCCTGTCTCTCTTTCTGTCGTCATTTGTGTGTGTGTGTTCAGTTGTAAAAGTGATTTTTTGATATTAGCCGCCGAGTTTTCTATTTATATCAACCCGAGATTTTCTGATTTCAACTGGTATTTTCACCGAAAATAATAGAGTGATTTCGGTGAAAACTTCTTCAAACTCGGGGCAGTGAACTCCTTCTTACATTTTCGGCGAAAACCCTAGGGTATTTTCGCTGAAAATACATGTGTAAATGAGGCAGGCGTTTTCTTTGACTTCAGTGTTTTCTCCGGTTGATTTATGTGTGATTCTTCGGGGTTCCAACATCTAAGACACGTCCTTGGCTACCGTACTTGATGGCAAAAACCTGTGCTAACATAAAAACACTAGAAAACCATCAAATAGACCCGAAACGGGCCAAGGTAACACAAATGGCACGAGATAGGGCAATCGATTGAATATTCGTTATTCTACCCTAAAAACCATGTCTTAAGCAAAGAACTGTCGCTTAAATGAGGCTGATAATCACGTCAAATCGAGTGTCATCAGTTCGCATTGTCTTCCGCAATCTTCAAAGCTTCCTCAAGCTTGGGAAGAGATGGAGGAGGTTCCTCATAGCTTACAAACTCCTCTCGAGGACGCTCGCTTTCCTTCACCATTTTCAAGAGCTCCTCAAGCATAGAAGGCGGTGGAGAATGTTGTTCATGACTTGTGAAATCCTCTTGATAATACTCCGGCAAGACTTGATGGTAGGGTGGCGAAGGATAAGGACATTGCTCATTCCACATGGGTGTTGAAGCGTGTTGTTCTTGACCCCACCATTGGCTATCTCCCTCACAAGTTTCTTGGTAGTAGTTGGATGAAGTAGGATGACCATAGTATGGGCTAGGAGATGGATTCCACGCTTGATAGGTACCATAACCATTACTTCCATTCCACGAGTTCAACTTACTTGCAACCTTGCTCCCATGAATTAGATAGGTGATGTGAACCGCTGCAACCGTGGGCAGACGACCCTAACCACCGCAAGTTGGAACGTGCAACGAGGTAGAAACCTTCGGGAATCGGGGCGGATAAGTACTTTGACCCGTCAGCTATATAACAGCCGGGAACCAGAAGTGTCCAGTCGAATACGCCACGCCAAGAGATGAATGCTCTTGATGATAAGTCAACCTTAAGCAATGCTCCTCACATTAACTCGAAGGGAAAAGTACATAAGTTCTGAAATATATTTAATCAAAGGGGTTCTGAGTACAAAAGGTGGCCGGCGGCCTCCTTATATAGGTGAGGGAACAAGCTCTCCTCCCTAAACCCTACTTCCTAAATAATAATAAAATAACGAAATAAAAATAGTCCTAATTAGAAAACCTAAAGAGGACTTTAACTAATCCTAATCTAGACTAAAAATAAGGTAAATTCAGACTCCAACTGTAACATCCCCGCCCAACCGAACGGGTTAGAACTCAAGTCTGGGTGACTAGAGTGCCGGAAACGGTACTTAAGAGGGTCTCTTGAGGTTTGGGACGTTTGGGTGTGTGCCGGGTTGAAGTTGCAAAAGAGGGGAGCTGTGAACAGTACCAAAAGTGCTCATTTCGGGCCCTAATGTGCGCAGGCGCACATTTAGAGGTGTCAGGCGCACTTTTCAATTAATTCAGCAAACTTTCGGCAGAATATTCAAAATGTGCGCCTTTTGGGGGTCAATGTGCGCTAGCGCACATTTTGACACTTCGGGCGCACATTTCGTGCATATAAGGACGGATTTTGCACGGAAATTCACAATTTCGTTCCCCTTTCTCTCTCCCCGAAAATCCATTGACGAACCAACTTCAAGCCAACTTCGAAGGGTGATTCCGGGAGCTGTAGAGGTCGGAATTGAGTTCCGTTTGTTGCTATGGATTCGTAGCGACGAGGAGAAGAGATCACTAACCTCTATTTTGGGTTTCTGGGTGTAGGTCGTGAGCAGTAAGGAAGGGTAGAGCTACGAGTTTGGTGGTTGGGAATCGAGTTTCTGGGGAACTAGAAGACGATTAGAGCCTCGTCTTCTATTCCAGGTGAGGGCCTAGCGTTGTGTAAGTAGTATGGACAGCGTGAGGAGCTTCAATTGGACTTAGAGCAAACCTAGGTTATGCATGAAAATGATGAGAGTAAAAGGGGTGAATTGTTCTGTGATTGTGTTTCTGACTGACTGTTTGATGATTGGGTTCGAATTGATTGCTTGATGATTCCTTTGGTTGGGGGGTTCGGGATGAAATGAAATGACTAATGATTGGACTTAGAATTGAGAGTTAGGATGAATTGGGGTGTGGATGCTAGTGATTTAATAATGTGAAATGTCAGTTTGTGGTTGCAGGGGAATGGCCCTGCCAATGTGGGGTCGTTCCGAGAAAGAGGAACAGGTGGGTGGTCCTTAGACTCATGACATGGCTACCCCTGTACTTGCAGGTGGGGGTGGCCGGTGAGCTAGCTGACTACCCTATTGCGTGTTGTGTGGATAGATTGTGAGACGTGACCTGATTGTGAACTGTGGAAGTGGATGGTGAAATGGGATTATGTGTTCATGAGTGTTGTGATGATTGTGGATGGATGTATCGTGCTGGCATCATACGAATTGTGAACTGTATGTGAAAGTAGAACCGGAAGGAGCCCACACTACCCCACCCGAGTTACTGGTTGTTGAGTCTGATCCATTGGGGTGGATCCCCTTGACATGGGTGTCAAGGGAGTGATGAGATGATGATGAATTGATGATGATGATGGTTATTGAGAACGCGTTCCCCATGCGGTAGGGGAGCGCGAGGACTTCCCATGCGGTAGGGAAGTGCGTCGGCCGGCCGGTGGTGGTGTGGATAACTCCTTGGCGCCTAATAACTCACCTAGATAATGTGAATGTGAATGTTTGTGTGCTTGTGGTTGTGGTAGTGACTTGGTTGATGGATGTGATGTGATGATGCTGTGTGTGCCGTGGATTGATGTATTATTTATGTGTAATTCTATCGTTATGAGTTGTGCATGAGAACAAGAACTGACCAACGTGATCACCTAGACTGCTTTTAGGGAATTAAAATATGGAAAGGGGGGTTGGGATTGGTTCCATTGTTGGATGTCTTGTGCGGAGTTGGGACCGCTCCATAGAGTAGGACAGCGTGTAGGTAGGCCCAGTGGGTTCACTCAATTTCAATAGGAAATTGATCCCTTTTCCCCTTTCAGGATCTCGTGGCTAGTAGAGGTGGCTGTGGAGTTGAGTTCGAGGTTGACATCGTGAAGTTCTGGACGGAAGCCATGAGGTGAAGACTGGGATTACACGGAGTTGACTTTTCTGTTCATTTCAGTTGACAATGGGATTTTGGGGGTTTTTATGTATTTACTGGTTTATGGTTGGATTGGGGGATTTATGATGGTTTGGTTTGTACCCGGATTTCGGTTTCACGTGTTTTTGAGGCCTCTTATGCTTTTACTGTCTTTTGATCACCGTCGGTTTACCCTCGTTTTTACTCGGTAGTACCTGGGACCGGTTCAACCACGGGTTTACTCGGGTTGATTCGGGTCGGGTGTTACAAATGGTATCAGAGCCTGGTTTGTCGCTGCTGTACCGGTCGATTACCTTCTCTCTTTGGGGAGTAATTAACCTCGTTGGGAGGGAGGATGAGACATCGGTACGGGACCGACATTCCAAGGGTTTTTGTCAAACTGTTTTAAAGGGGTGGGATGTTTTGCAATCAAGTGGTGAATTGAGTTGTTTGAAGTTTCTTGAGCGGTCAACTGAAATGTTTAATGTCCTCCTGTAGTGAATCCAGTCAAGCAAGGGGAAGTAGGTCCACTGGGAACTCGGGTTTTGGAGGAGGAGCTCCTAGGTTTCAGCCGAGTCTGCTGAAGGGATGGAATTTTGGGGAGTTCATTGGGGAAGCAGCTGATCCTGAAGTGGCAGAGCAGTGGCTCCAGGAATGTGAGTACAAGTTCCTGCAAATGGAACTTGAGGAAGGGTTGAAGGTTCAAGCAATGACTTTTCTGCTTAAGGGGCATGCACTGAATTGGTGGAGGTCGATGCCACAGAGTCGAGTGGTTCCGCCAGAGATGGAGTTGGATGAGTTTGTGGAGGTGTTTCGTGATCAGTTTTGCCCGGACCTTTGGCGTGAGGAGAAAGCCAAGGAGTTCATGAGTTTGGAGCAAGGGGAGAAGTCCGTGCTGGCATACTACATAGAGTTCACCTCTCTCTCTAAGTGGTATGATGAGCGGGCCAACCGGGAGAGGAAGCTCATCAACAAGTTCAAGAATGGGTTGAGAGTGGAGATTCAGGAGGGAGTCACCACCGCTGATATGGGGAGTTTAGTGTCGGTTAAGGCGGCGGCGCTAGAGAGGGAGAGGTTGGAGAACCGAAAGAGGGAAGAGAAGAAGAGGAAGGCAACTGCCCCGCCTACTCAGTCTGTCATCCACAGTTACCCGGCGAAGAGAACTCAGACTTCTTCTTCTGGGTTCAGGGGCAGCCAGTCGATGCCAACGAGGGGTACGATGACTTGTTTCACTTGTGGCCGACCAGGTCATAAGAGTGTGGCTTGCCCTGCTCGTACTAGTGGCACAGTTCGTTCGGGAGGAGCACCGTCCGGGTTACCACTATGTGACAAATGTGGGAAGCGTCACTTCGGAGTTTGCCATCTGTTGGCAGGTGTGACCTGTTACACTTGTGGGCAGCGCGGACACAGGAGTCTGAACTGTCCAACCAGGAGAGCTACCCCAACTCAGTCTGTGGGATCGGTGCAGGGCCCTAGAGCTCCGTCTGGGAGTTATGGAGGGAGAGGAGGAGGCAGCGTTGGTAGGGGTGCTGGACGAGGGACGGGAGCTAACGCCACACCTGTTGGAGCTGGAGGGGAGCAAGGGAGGCTTTATGCTCTTACCAAGGGTGCGGCAGAGAATGCGAACGACGTGGTGACCGGTATGATCTCGATCTTGGGCCTTTCAGTTTATGCTCTGTTTGATTCGGGGTCAACCCATTCTTTTGTATCTGAGAAATGTTTGAGTAGTTTGGGTGCTGTAGCTAGTAGTTTGGGTGTTAGTTGGGGCGTCAGAACTCCTTTGGGGACTTCTGTTCGGGTGGATAGAGTCTGTAGAGGGTGTAGAGTGTTAGTGGGAGGTGTAGAGTTCTTGGCTGATTTGGTGGTGCTTCCTTTCAATGAATTCGACGTTATCCTCGGCATGGATTGGTTGGCTAGGCATGGGGCTTTGCTTGATTGTCAGAAGAAGGAGGTGTTGCTTCAGGTGGGAGGTGTCGGCCAGGTGGTGTTCAAGGGTGTTAGGAAGAGAGAATCCGCACCTATGGGGGTAATTTCAGCAATGCAAGCTTTCTCTCTGATTCAAGAAGGGTGTGAGGCTTTGTTGGTGCAAGTGTCTGTTGAGCGGAATGAGGAGTTGGAGAGGGTACCTGTAGCTTGGGAGTTCGCGGATGTGTTCGAGGAGCTACCCGGGGCACCGATCGAGCGTGAGGTGGAGTTCAATATAGAGCTGGTTCCTGGAACTGCTCCAATCTCTATTCCACCTTATCGCATGGCACCGGCGGAGTTAAAGGAGTTGAAGGAGCAATTGCAGGAGCTCTTGGATAAGGGGTTCATCCGCCCAAGTGTATCACCGTGGGGTGCACCGGTGTTGTTTGTGAAGAAGAAGGATGGGTCGATGCGGATGTGTATTGACTATAGGCGGTTGAACAAGGCGACGATCAAGAATCGTTACCCACTTCCAAGGATAGACGATCTCTTCGATCAATTGCAAGGGGCTGAAGTGTTCTCGAAGATAGACTTGAGGTCGGGTTATCACCAGTTGAAGGTGGAGGAAGGATCGGTGCCAATGACAGCCTTTAGGACCCGCTATGGACACTATGAGTTTCTGGTAATGCCGTTTGGCCTCACCAATGCTCCCGCCGCGTTCATGGCTCTCATGAACAGGGTCTTCCACGAATATTTGGATAAGTTCGTGATAGTGTTCATCGATGATATCCTCATTTATTCTAAGACTAGGGAGGAGCATGAGGAGCACTTGAGGATTGTCTTCCATAAGTTGAGGGAGCAGCAACTTTTTGCCAAGTTTTCGAAGTGTGCCTTTTGGTTGGAGGAAGTGTTGTTCCTCGGGCATGTGGTGTCTAAAAGAGGCGTGGAGGTTGACCCAAAGAAGATCGAAGCGGTGGTTAATTGGTCTCCACCTAAGGAAGTGTCGCAACTGAGGAGCTTCTTGGGGTTAGCTGGTTACTACCGAAGGTTTGTAGAGGGGTTCTCTACCATAGCGTCCCCTTTGCATAGGTTGTTGAGGAAGGAGTCGAGGTATGAGTGGAGTGAGGAATGTCAGAGGAGCTTTGAGGAGTTGAAGAAGAGGTTGACTTCAGCTCCGGTGTTGACCTTGCCAGTAGAAGGTGGAGAGTATGTGGTGTTTAGTGATGCATCCTTGCAAGGATTGGGCTGTGTGTTGATGCAGAATGGGAAGGTTGTCGCTTATGCTTCCCGGCAGCTTAGGGTGCATGAGGTGAACTACCCAACCCATGATTTGGAGTTAGCTGCAGTGGTGTTCGCCTTGAAGTTGTGGAGGCATTATTTGTATGGTGAGACGTTTAAGATCATGACCGATCACAAGAGTCTTAAGCACCTTATGGATCAAAAGGAGTTGAACGGTAGGCAACGGCGTTGGGTGGAGCTCTTGAAGGATTATGACTGTACCATTGACTACCATCCTGGTAAAGCTAATGTGGTTGCGGATGCTTTGAGTCGAAAGGAGTTGGTGGATCTTAGAGCTTTAAGGGTGGAGATGCAGTTAGATGATGTGGGAAGTTTGTTTGCCAAGCTCAATATTAGGCCTATGCTGAATGATAGGATTGGTGAGGAGCAGCTCAAGGATGCTACTCTGGTGGCTATTCGAGGAGAGGTTGAAAAAGGCATGGATAATGGATTTGAGGTAGTTGGCGGATTGTTGAAATGCAAGGGTCGAGTGTGCGTGCCGGAAGTAGAGGAGTTGAGGAAGGGGATTTTGGAGGAGGCTCATTCCTCGATGTATGCTATGCATCCCGGGATGACAAAGATGTACAACGACCTGAAGTTAAGTTTTTGGTGGCCAGGAATGAAGAAGGATGTGGCTCGTTATGTGGCGACTTGTTTGGTTTGTCAGAAGGCTAAGGCGGAGCATAGAGCTCCGGGTGGGTTACTTCAGTCCCTACCTATTCCGGAGTGGAAGTTTGCGGACATCACCATGGACTTCGTATCGGGTTTTCCGCCGACTAGAGAGGGGAAGGATGCCGTGTGGGTAATAGTCGACCGTTTGACGAAAGTTGCGCATTTCATACCCATTCGGTTTAAGCCTAGTGTGGAGGTGTTGGCAAAGTTGTATATAGAAGAGGTGGTGAGGTTGCATGGGGTTCCCCAATCCATCGTCTCTGATCGGGATCCGAGTTTCACGTCTCATTTTTGGGAGGGGCTGCATACGGCATTGGGAACTAAGCTCAAGTTTTCGACGGCGTATCATCCTCAGACGGATGGGAAATCGGAGAGAACGATCCTTACTTTGGAGGAGTTGTTGAGGAGCTGTGCTATGGAGTTTCAAACCCCTTGGACTGAATTGCTACCTTTGATTGAGTTCGCCTATAATAACTCGTACCATAGTAGTTTGAAGTCCGCTCCTTTTGAGGCCTTGTATGGGAGGAAGTGTAGGACGCCTTTGTGTTGGGATGAGGAAGGTGCGAGGGTGTTGTCGGGTCCTCAAGTTGTGCAAGAGACGGCTGATCGGGTTAAGATTATCAAGGAGAGATTGAGGGCGGCTCAAGATAGGCAAAAAGCATATGCCGACGGTCGTGCTAGAGAGCTGAGTTTCAATGTTGGGGAGAAGGTATTTTTGAAGGTGTCGCCGTGGAAAGGGCTGATGCGTTTTGGTAGAAAAGGGAAGTTGGCGCCTCGGTACATCGGTCCTTATGAGATCCTTGCTAAGTCGGGTCCGGTGGCTTATGTGTTGGCCTTACCGAGGGAGTTGGAAAGGATACACAATGTGTTCCATGTGAGCGTGCTTAGGCGGTATCATGGGGACCCTTCTCATGTAATTCAGCCGGAGGAGGTGGAGATTGAGCAAGACTTGACTTATGAGGAGAAGCCAGTCGCGATTGTGGATAGGCAAGTCCGGGTCTTGAGGAATAAGCAGATTCCGCAGCTCAAGGTGGTATGGAGGAACCATGAGAGCGAGTCGGCAACTTGGGAGACTGAGGAGAGTATGAGGCGGCGGTACCCGGAGTTAGTGGAAGTGTATGATTCAGGTATTAATTTCCCTTGATGTATGCTTTGTGTTTGCTTGTGGTGGTGTTGTTTCCAAGAAGGTCTAGGGTGTGTTCGGTGTCTTATTGCTAGGATGAGTTAGGGGTGATTTCGGGGACGAAATCCTTGAAGTTGTGGAGACTTGTAACATCCCCGCCCAACCGAACGGGTTAGAACTCAAGTCTGGGTGACTAGAGTGCCGGAAACGGTACTTAAGAGGGTCTCTTGAGGTTTGGGACGTTTGGGTGTGTGCCGGGTTGAAGTTGCAAAAGAGGGGAGCTGTGAACAGTACCAAAAGTGCTCATTTCGGGCCCTAATGTGCCCAGGCGCACATTTAGAGGTGTCAGGCGCACTTTTCAATTAATTCAGCAAACTTTCGGCAGAATATTCAAAATGTGCGCCTTTTGGGGGTCAATGTGCGCTAGCGCACATTTTGACACTTCGGGCGCACATTTCGTGCATATAAGGACGGATTTTGCACGGAAATTCACAATTTCGTTCCCCTTTCTCTCTCCCCGAAAATCCATTGACGAACCAACTTCAAGCCAACTTCGAAGGGTGATTCCGGGAGCTGTAGAGGTCGGAATTGAGTTCCGTTTGTTGCTATGGATTCGTAGCGACAAGGAGAAGAGATCGCTAACCTCTATTTTGGGTTTCTGGGTGTAGGTCGTGAGCAGTAAGGAAGGGTAGAGCTACGAGTTTGGTGGTTGGGAATCGAGTTTCTGGGGAACTAGAAGACGATTAGAGCCTCGTCTTCTATTCCAGGTGAGGGCCTAGCGTTGTGTAAGTAGTATGGACAGCGTGAGGAGCTTCAATTGGACTTAGAGCAAACCTAGGTTATGCATGAAAATGATGAGAGTAAAAGGGGTGAATTGTTCTGTGATTGTGTTTCTGACTGACTGTTTGATGATTGGGTTCGAATTGATTGCTTGATGATTCCTTTGGTTGGGGGGTTCGGGATGAAATGAAATGACTAATGATTGGACTTAGAATTGAGAGTTAGGATGAATTGGGGTGTGGATGCTAGTGATTTAATAATGTGAAATGTCAGTTTGTGGTTGCAGGGGAATGGCCCTGCCAATGTGGGGTCGTTCCGAGAAAGAGGAACAGGTGGGTGGTCCCTAGACTCATGACATGGCTACCCCTGTACTTGCAGGTGGGGGTGGCCGGTGAGCTAGCTGACTACCCTATTGCGTGTTGTGTGGATAGATTGTGAGACGTGACCTGATTGTGAACTGTGGAAGTGGATGGTGAAATGGGATTATGTGTTCATGAGTGTTGTGATGATTGTGGATGGATGTATCGTGCTGGCATCATACGAATTGTGAACTGTATGTGAAAGTAGAACCGGAAGGAGCCCACACTACCCCACCCGAGTTACTGGTTGTTGAGTCTGATCCATTGGGGTGGATCCCCTTGACATGGGTGTCAAGGGAGTGATGAGATTGATGATGAGATTGATGATGATGATGGTTATTGAGAACGCGTTCCCCATGCGGTAGGGGAGCGCGAGGACTTCCCATGCGGTAGGGAAGTGCGTCGGCCGGCCGGTGGTGGTGTGGATAACTCCTTGGCGCCTAATAACTCACCTAGATAATGTGAATGTGAATGTTTGTGTGCTTGTGGTTGTGGTAGTGACTTGGTTGATGGATGTGATGTGATGATGCTGTGTGTGCCGTGGATTGATGTATTATTTATGTGTAATTCTATCGTTATGAGTTGTGCATGAGAACAAGAACTGACCAACGTGATCACCTAGACTGCTTTTAGGGAATTAAAATATGGAAAGGGGGGTTGGGATTGGTTCCATTGTTGGATGTCTTGTGCGGAGTTGGGACCGCTCCATAGAGTAGGACAGCGTGTAGGTAGGCCCAGTGGGTTCACTCAATTTCAATAGGAAATTGATCCCTTTTCCCCTTTCAGGATCTCGTGGCTAGTAGAGGTGGCTGTGGAGTTGAGTTCGAGGTTGACATCGTGAAGTTCTGGACGGAAGCCATGAGGTGAAGACTGGGATTACACGGAGTTGACTTTTCTGTTCATTTCAGTTGACAATGGGATTTTGGGGGTTTTTATGTATTTACTGGTTTATGGTTGGATTGGGGATTTATGATGGTTTGGTTTGTACCCGGATTTCGGTTTCACGTGTTTTTGAGGCCTCTTATGCTTTTACTGTCTTTTGATCACCGTCGGTTTACCCTCGTTTTTACTCGGTAGTACCTGGGACCGGTTCAACCACGGGTTTACTCGGGTTGATTCGGGTCGGGTGTTACACCAACCCTACAAGGGAAGAGAATCCTACTTAAACAAGAACTCCTAAAAAGGAGGCTGAAAAACCCTAAAAACAGCTAAACGGGTTCTGGTAAAAATAGCCAAATAAATACCAAATTAAATAGGAAAATTAAGCCCTTTGGCAGATCACTAGTAGACGTCATGGGCTTCAACTTTCATGTTGGGCTTCAGCCCAAATTCTATCTCCAAGTAGCCCGAATCCGTCAATCTTCATCAGACTAGGAGTCTGTCCCAAAACCGGGAAATCCTAGCTTGATTAGGATTCCTTGCTTGGATGTATTTGGCATCTTCTCTCCATTTCTCGTATCTTGAATGGTTATCAATACCTCCATGGATCAGTCTCAGGTGGTGGCCTGATCGTAGCCCCTATCATGTGCAGCCTCGGATCAGCTTCCGGGCTCCACTCCTTGATGCTCCACCCATGCTTTGCTAGGACTTGGCCGAGCTCTATCTCCTTCAGTTCTTCCCCAAATTCAGCTCCGTTTGTTGGAGAGTGCTCCTGGGGATTCAAGCTATCCATAGCAACTGGAATTTCCTCAAAGGCTCGAGCCATTTGTTGGCTGGGCCAAAAGCACGCTTCTGTGGTGCCCGACGCTCGGTCCGGCGCCCGGGGCTGGCTCCGTGCTGGGCCTTCTTCAATTCTGGCCAAGCCTTCTACTTTATGCTTTGGCCAGGTCTTTAGGAATGTTCTCATGGGGTCTTCAAGGGCTGGTGCTGGTACTGGGATCGAGTCTTCGATCCTGGAGCTCAGTTCTGGCATTTGGCCCGGTCCGGGGCTCGTACCGGGGTCTATCTTCGGGTGCCAGCTTCTTCTGGCTAGGCTTTCTTCATTATGCTTCGGCCACATCTTCTGGAAGGTCTCCAGAGGGTCTTCAGGGGCTGTGGTTGGTCCAGGGCTCGTAACATTTGGCCTGGGGCCTTGTTCAGGCTCTCGGCTCGGGGTTGACCCGAGGGTGGCCAGGATCACATCATCCCCTCTTCTTGAAGAGGATTCGTCCTCGAATCCTTGCCTGATAATCCATTAGAATAATGAAAATAATCACAGGGGAGTAAAGGACTTCACCTGGTGCTTTTTCGGCGCTCCTCACGGGTTCGGGCCGCAACGGCTGCTATGGGTGCTTCCGGGTAGCCAGTGCCGCGTCGGGGTCGGGTGGCGTCGGCCTGGGTGGACAGGGCGGCGCCGGGGTCGGCGGCGTCGGCTGGGGGTGGACAGTGCGGCGCCGGGGTCAGGCGGCGTCGAGCCGGGGTAGGCGGCGTCGGGCCGGGCTCAGGCGGCGTCGGGCCGGGCTCAGGCGGCATCGGGCCGGGATCAGGCGGCGTCAGGCCGGGGTCAGTCGGCGTCGGGCCTGGGTCAGGCGGCATCGGGCCGGAGTCAGGCGGCATCGGGCGAGGACAGGCGGCATCGGGCGAGGTCAGGCGCGTCGGCCGAGTCGGTCAGGGCGGCGTCGGTTAGGGCCTGTCGGGTGTGCTGGGGTCGGGCGGCGTCGGCCGGGGTGCGGACAGTGCGCGTCGGGGTCAGGCAGCGTCGGGGGCTGCTCGGCTTCGGGGACTGGTCGGGCGCCGGGGACTGGTCGGGCACCGGGGCTGGGGTAGTTCTGAACGGGGCTGGGGCCGAGACTAGTGCCGGGGCTGGGGCGGTTGATGCCGGGGCTAGGCCGGGCTGGGCGGTTTTGGGGCCAGGGCTGGTGCGGTTCTGGGGCTAGGGCTGGTGCCGGTTCTGGGGCCAGGGCTGGTGCCGTTCTGGGGCCAGGCTGGTGCTGGGGCTGAGGCCAGGCTGGTGCCGGGGCTGGGGCCAGGGCTGGTGCCGGGACAGGTGCCGGGCTGGGCGCTCGTGCGCTGGGCGCTGGGTGCCGGCGGGCGCTGGCTCCGGTCGGGCGCTGGACTCGTCGGGCGCTGGGCGCCGGTCGGGTGCTGGGCTCCGCTCGGGCGCTGGGCTCCGCTCGTGCGCTGGGCCTTTAACTAATCCTAAACCTACTTCCTAAATATAATCAAAAAATGAAATAAAAAGAGTCCTAATTAGAAACCTAAAGAGGACTTTAACTAATCCTAATCTAGACTAAAAATAAGGTAAATTCGGACTCCAACCCTACAAGGGAGAGAATCCTACCTAACAAGAACTCCTAAAAAGGAGGCTGAAACCCTAAAAACAGCTAAACGGGTTCTGGTAAAAATAGCCAAATAAATCCCAATTTAAATAGGAAAATTAAGCCCTTGGTAGATCACTAGTAGACGTCATGGCTTCAACTTCGATATTGGGCTTCAGCCAAATTCTATCTCCAAGTAGCCCGAATCCGTCAATCTTCATCAGACTAGGAGTCTGTCCCAAAACGGAAATCCTAGCTTGATTAGGATTCCTTGCTTGGATGTATTTGGCATCTTCTCTCCATTTCCGTATCTTGAATGGTATCAATACCTCCATGGATCAGCTCAGGTGGTGGCCTGATCGTAGCCCTATCATGTGCAGCCTCGGATCAGCATCCGGGCTCCACTCCTTGATGCTACCCATGCTTGCTAGGACTGGCCGAGCTCTATCTCCTTCAGTTCTTCCCAAATTCAGCTCCGTTTGTTGGAGAGTGCTCCTGGGCTTCAAGCTATCCATAGCAACTGGAATTTCCTCAAAGGCTCGATCCATTTGTTGGCTGGGCCAAAAGCACGCTTCTGTGGTGCCAAAAGCACGCTTCTCCGAGATGGAAGGGATGGCATCACGATCTCTTTCCGGCTCTTCGAACTCTAACTCTTCGCTCCAGAACTTCAGAGAAAATCGTAGGATTCTGATTCGAAAAGTATTTTCTGATGTAAATTATGAGGTCCCTCTCTTTGGGCCTTAACCCTAACTGATCCGGATTCCTCTAATATTTTCGCCGAAATTCCTGAGGAATTTTCGGCGAAAATTCCTTTGCAAATGAGGGGATATTTTTCGCTCTTCTCTGGACTCAGTTTTCGGTTCGAACACTTGATCGATTTCGCCGAAAATTCCTTTGACTCGGCACCAGTTTATTTGTGATGTTATTTTCGCCGAAATCAATAGGTAATTTTCGGCGAAAATATCTTTGTAATCGGGCAGGATTTTGTTTGACTTTGATTGGCCTCTTTGATCGATCCCGGTTCAGTTCCTCGATGTTCCAACGCCTTAGGTACGTCCATGGCTACTTTATTTGACGGCAAAAACCTGTGCTAACACAAAAACACTAGAAAACCATCAAATAGACCCGAAACGGGCCAATGTAACACAAATGGCACGAGATAGGGAAATCGATTGAATATTCGTTATTCTACCCTAAAAACCATGTCTTAAGCAAAGAAATGTCGCTTAAATGAGGCTGATAATCACGTCAAATCGAGTGTCATCAAATACCCCACACTTAAGCTTTTGCTTGTCCTCAAGCAAACTGAATAGAAACGCTCATGTTCATAAATGATAAGATCGATTAAATTGGAGCTCAATCAAACACAATGAATTATTAGACAGCTCGATCCTACAATAAGAAACCTAACATGCATACAGATTAGCCAAACTACCTGGTCTCACTAATAAACTGCACACGACAAGTAATTAGCAACCAATTATGCACGAATTTGACCTGACCGACCAGACTCCTCACACAGGATATATATAGTACAATGGGAACTCTCACTCTCTGTGTTTAAGTACGTGTTTCTACTCTCGATCATTTTCTGATACCGAATTCTATCATAGGTTTGCATTTCGACCACATCTCCACCACTGTGACAACACGAGTATCTAGTCAAGAAGGACTTCCCTGCTAGGACCGTAATGAATTCTACACTACTCGGGTTTATAATGAGATGGATGATGGGAATGTATGATGATGGCTTTGTGCGGTGTAGCTTTCGACTAACTTCCCTCGAATCTAATCTATGGCTTCCTACCGTTTAACCAAACACGGGTGGAAAAATGAACGCTCGTCCTATGATACCCTCAAGCAACCTAGCACTTATTCTTTTTCTTTACACGATTTTTTTTATTTTCTTTCTTTTGAACTTTTCTTTTGACTTCGTTCTTCCATTTGTAGGGAGAAGAACGTTTTATTGAACTAGAAACTTTGAACTTTTTATGATTTTTCTTTTCTTCACTAATTTTTTTTTTCGAAATTTCCTTTCTTTTCTTACTTTACTTTTTTTTTCTTTTTGTGCCGATTTTCTTTTAGTTGCTAGAGGGATTTACACGTCTGGACATATTAGCTAAGACCACCTGTTTAATGGCTATAGGCAGGTTACCACAAACCGACTTCCGGTAGGTCAATCTAGAGCTACAACCACAGGGGATCAACGGGGAATGAAAGAAATGGGAAATGGTTGTAATGTATCATCGAACCGAAAGAACAGGCCAAGCTCAAGGGTCTAAACCTAGTGGATTTATCGTTTGGTAGGCTATCTGGCTTAGTAGCTGAATCTAGGTGCCCCTATCCTTCTAGAACTCGTGTCATCGTGTGGTCTCGAGTAGGTCTCATGCAAATTCTAACTCATTCAAGTAAATAGAAAATCACTCAGAAAGAATTAAAATTGCAAGTTACGTGCAATGGATCAAAAGCTCACAGTTGGTTTGCTAGTCGGATTCGGTCATTTTCATGTAATCAATGCTACAAACTACAAGTGTGATTTTAAAAATTATGTTATGACCAGGCAATTTAGCATCAAAGTATACAAGTTGGTTCTCAAGTTCTAGGTTAAGAAGTCTAAGCATCATTATGAAGGTTTGAACAACAACTTAACATCAAAAATCAAGAACTGAGCCATTCTAATGCTAGAGAGACTGGAATGGAATCACGAGGCACACATAAAACACAATCAAGGGCAATCAAGTTCATGCAAGGTTCTCTAGCATCCTACCCCACACTTAAATCGGACTGTGTCCTCACAGGACTAATACTAGAGTTCAGAGTGAAGTAGAAGAACCTGGACCGAGATGATTGGCGTAGGGGATGAGCACGGGTCCTCGGAGCGGAGGGAATCTACCCAAGCGAAGCAAAGGGAATCTACCGATTGCCTTCAAAACAAAAACAAACAAAACATAAAAAGGAAACCGGGGCAAGTGTCCCGGATCCACACAGAAAAAAGTTGGACCGAAATCCGAAAAGAATAAATAAAAAGAAGGGACAAGAAAAAGGACATAACCCGGTCACTGGTGGTCAGGTGAGCCGGGAGGTGGAAAGTGGAGAAATTCACCGAGCTGGCGTTGCCACGCCATCTGTGCCTCATACCGCCTGTCGGCGCGACGCATATGTTGCTGTATAATAGTCCATCGCGCCTCTTGAGTGGCGTTGTCGGTGATGCGCCACTCCTGCAATCGCTCGTACAATTCCCCAACATCTGCGGGGTGGTGTCGGGGCTGCTGGGGAGGCGCCTGGTGAGCATACCCCGCCCGGTGATGAGGCGAGGGTATATAGTCCTGGAATTCTGGCAGCGGCTGCTACTGCTGCTCCTCAGCATCATCTTCTTCCTCTGACTCGATCACGGGCTAGAGTGGAGGGTCTGCTGCTACATGGGGACTGAGGTCGAGTTCTAAGTCGTACTCAACCGCTAAGTCTCCTCCAACAGTCCTAACTCGGTGTCGTGGAATGTTCGGGCCATATTCATGGCTGATGCCAAAGGAGATGATGAGCTGACCTATGAAGTTGCCCCCCAGGAGTCTGCGAGGTGGCATCTTCCTCTTGGTCTTCTGGCGGAAGATGCGAGCAAGCACCCAGCCAGGGTGGAGAGGGTAGCTCTCTCGGATGGCTCGAAGAAGCATGAGCTCCTCCTTGAGGATATGGTGGCGATCCTTATCTGAAACATATAAAAGCGACCTCCGCCAAACCATATGAATAAATTTATAGAGCGGGTGAGAGAGAGACTTAACTGAGTTGCTCGCCACGAGGCGATTGCCAGGTACGCCTGTCATGTGGCTCCAGAGTGCATGGTACTCCTCGTCGTTATCATCTTCGCCCCAGCCTAGGTGATGATCGTGATAGTGCTCGTAGGGGATGCCAAGATGAGCAGCAAACTCATCGTAGGTGAGCTGCCTGTACACCCCACCAAGATAGAAGGTGACAACCTTCTGGCGCTGCTTCCTCTTGTGCTCGTCTAGATCAAAGGTCGCCCAGAACTCCTGGAGAGCAATGTCTGGGAACTCGGCAGCTATGGTGGTCAGCTCTAGGAGACCGGCCGGTGCTAGGGCGTCATGCACGTTCCGGTAGTAGTCCTCGTCGTGCTCGTGCATGGACTCCATGGAAAGCGGGCGCACGTCAGCTACCCGAATGTGCTCGATCTTCTGGAAGCACTCGAAATAGTAATCCGGTAGACGGGCGATGGTGCGATAGTATCCAGCCAGGCGAGGGAGTGCGGGTGGAGGACCCAGAACGGCAGGTGTGACGAGAGCGGCAGCTCCTGAGCTCGAGGCGCCATCAAGTCGCGCCTTAGTCCTGCGCTCATAAGTGGTGTTCCTAAGACCAGAATGAAACCAGATTAGTCAACTAAAACCCTACCCCACACTTAGTAGAAAAACTCAATTTCACAAAGAAATGAGGGAAACTAAGTGGGGTAAGCAAAGCGGAGTAACCGGTAATCATAGACAGTAAAATGCATACTTAGGAACAGCCAGAATCGGATAAGCACAATCAGAGTTCAAAAAGTCAAACCGACATTTAGAAGTCAACATTATAGCATAATGAACCCTAATCATGGCAAGACTATCACAAGGTGGAAATTGACGGCATAATATGATCTCAAATGGCAAGCACGATAATTTGAATGAGAATGAACACATACGACAGCCAAACGATCAAAAACAGTTCGTGGTCAAACCGACATTTCTCATAAGTCAACAGAACAAACAATTAATCGTATGCATAGCAACACATGATCAAATGATATGGAAATTAAGCACGGAACTCCCTAAGCATGCTAGAACAATTCTATAAGTTTAGCTAACCTAGTTCACACGAAAATAGTCGGCACGCAAAACGAGGCAAACTGAAAAGTCAACTGAAAGTCAACCCCGACGAAATTCAGCAATCCATATGTCAAAAGATTTGTATTGAAAAGTTCTACAACTTACCTTGAAGTCATGACTGCTAAAAATGAACGAGTTGAGAGGAATTAGTGAAAAACTCTGAAAACAAGGGTTTCGGAGAACTGGAGCTGTAGAGCTCCGATTTGAATGTTCTAGGGCTCAAATCGATCGAAATTGGGAGGGGAGTTGAGCGGCGGCGGTCGGCGATGGCGGCGGCGGTGGTTTGAAAGAGTGGTGGCGGTCGGCGGTTTTGAAAACAAAGGGGAGGGGATTTTCGGCGTTTAAAATGAAAATGAAAGAAGGGAAGAGAGAGAGAGGTAAATCCGGATTTTAAAGGAATAGTTGGGTGATTTTCAAAATTATTTTCGGCGAAAATAAGAGGGTGTTTTCGCCAAAAATTGGAGTTAAAATGGCTCGTCGAAAACACTCAACTTTTCGAACCGAAAAGATAGAACAGGAGACCGGGTTCAAAAATTCTAAAATGATTTCGCCAAAAATAGGGTTTTATTTTCGCCGAAAATTTTGAACTGTCCGGGTTAAAATATTTTCGCAAATCCGGCCAACTTCAGAAAATCACTGTTAAATCCACAAAAATTGGTACGACCTCAATCAACTTGCAAACGACACTACGACACGCAGACTCTACACGAAAAATAATAAATCAAACAAACTGACACTTTTGGCTCCCCCGAACCGACTCTAAAATACCAAGTTCGACAATAATTAAAAACAGACTCCAGCCGTGGGTTGCCTCCCACGAAGCGCTCTTTTATTAACGTCCTTGAGCTGGACGATACCTGGACGGTATTAGGAGACATCCCAACTTAGATTCTCCTTCACGCTCGCGTCGGAGTTCATAAAGTACAGCTTCGGGGCTTCTCCAAGTTCGACAATAATTAAAAACAGACTCCAGCCGTGAATCTCTTCCCGTTTGCATGTAAAAGCTTGGTACGTCCAGCAGGAAGATGATCGACGAACTTGAATGGTCTGAACAGTTCTCTAGAGAGGTCATCCTTCTTGAGTGTTATAATGGAAGGAATGAGGACTGTAGGCATCTTCTTCTCTTTTATCTCAGGCTTGGTATCACCAAGATCGGTGATCGTCAGTACTTCCTTAGGAGATGCTTTCGGCTTCTCCCTCCATACTTGTTCCGGCGCCGGTTTCTCGGAACTAATTGGTGGTGCAGCTGGCTCGGTGGAAGATGGTGGAACTTTTGGCCTCCAGACCATTTGGGTCTTCGTCTTCTTGTTCTTTCCCCGAGGTCTGCTCGGTTTAGTGCTCGGTGGCTTAGAAGAGGCTTGCAGTTCCTTCTTCTTCTTCTTGGGCAGCTTCTGAACCGAAGTCTCTGGCTTCTTCTTAATAACCTGTTTAATATCTGCAGCAACAACTGATCTAGAGACACTGGAAGAAGCATTAGTAACGGAGTTGACCGGAGTCAACTCCACAGTTTCAACAGCTAGGCAGTGAGATTCTTCATTCTTGGAGTCATATTTCATGCCATCTTTAAGACGAAATGTTTTCGTTTCTTTACCGACCCTTAAAGTTAAAGAACCATTTGGAACGTTAATATTCATTCCAGTAGTAGCCATGAAAGGTCGACCTATGAGAATGGTAGAATCATCTGTACTAGTATCCATAATCACATAGTTAGCTAAAAACGTGAACGGACCACATTTAGTAACAACGTCTTAGGGGTTTTAAGTGATCTATCAGCAAAGACGAGTTGCATACTAGGCGGTTCAAGTTCTCCTAAGTTTAGCTTTTCAAACAGGCTCATAGGCATGACATTAACAGACGCTCCTAGATCAACTAAACAACGTTCAATCTCAACATCATTGATGACCAAAGGCAAAGTAAAAGAACCAGGATCAGATAACTTAGCTGGATATGGAGAGGCAGGTTTCTTAATACGAATGTCAGGATATCCTTCCTTGTTCCCCTTCATGCCAGTCTCGATCCTTGCATTTGGCAGCAATGCTCTAGGAAAAGGAGGCTTCACGACGTACGGTGCAAGAGGAGGATCATCCTCCTTAGGCGCCGGTTCCTGTTCTTCTTCTTCCTCCGGGGTTTCAGCGATCCTGCGTAAGACAGAACAAGCATCAGCAATTAAAGTTGGGAGTTTTCGAGCGGTTACCATCTTGGCTTGCTCCTTTCTCGGATTCGGCTCTGCCTGGCTTGGAAGCTGGCCAAATGGTCGACCAGATGCTAGCATGCTCGAGATGTTGTTCACGGCTTGCTCAATTCTTTGTCCAGATGCTATCTGTTCTTGATTGAGAAGAGCTTGAGCCTTGAACTGACTGTCATGATCATCGAGTCTTGTGATGATCTGGTTGAGCTTCTTATCCAGGTCACGGACATTGTTCTCTCTTTGATGTTGCTGCCCTGGATAGGTATTGTTAAGATATTGATTCTGGCGATTGCCAGGCGCAGTTCCATAATTACCCGGATTGCGATGCGGCGGCTGGTAGACACCCGCCGGCGGATGGTTAGGCTTCTGATCCTGAGCTGGACCAGCCGAGCGGTTATTCTGGTTCTGGTTATTGTTGGTGCCAGCATTATAGGGAGGTCTGTCTTGATAGTTCCCTTGCTGTCTGAAGTTACGATAGCCAGCATAACCATTCTGATTATTGACGAAGCCTTGTTGGATGAAATTTACCTCTTCGGCAGACCAGACTTCTGCCTTACCAAAATTCTGACAACGGCCTCCGTTATGTGCGCAAGTCCCACACCAGTCGCAATCGGCAACGTAGACAGAAGCTGCCGGCGGCTTGATCGGTGTGGTAGATTCTTCAAATGCTTCTCTACCTCTGCTTTGATTGTAGCTTCGAGATCTAGCTTGCTCCTCGATCCTTCAGATTGACGTTCCCAGTTCCTTGACTTGGAAGCACAGTTTGCGAAGTGAAGAAGAGCAGCTTCAGGTGTTAGTGTAGTGCAATCCCCTTCAGCTAGAGAATTGACCCACTTGGCAGATTCTTCTCGAAGTCCTCGAGAAAAGATTTCAGCTAACTGCCTCTTCTCGAATCCATGATGAGGGCAGGTGTAGAGAAATTCTTGGAATTGATTCCAAGTATCATATAAGCTTTCTCCTTCTTTCTGGGAGAATCTGGCGATGCTATCCTTGATGGCGGTTGTTCTGGCCGGAGGGAAGTATTCTTCAACGAAGTCCTGAGCCAGAGTATCCCAATCAGTGTAATAGCCAGGTGGTTTGCCAGTAAGCCACCTCTTAGCAGGGCCTTTCAGAGAGAACGGAAAAGCTCTCAGACAAAGAGTGTTTTTGTCGAGGTTTCCGCTCTTGAAAGTGCTGCAGAGATCAAGGAAGTCTGCAAGATGAGTGCACGGGTTGTCTAGGGGCCTGCCTTCAAACTGTAGATCCCTAGAGATCACGGTCAAGAATGGAATCTTGATCTCATAGTCAGGATCTCCTTCAATGCGCGGAACGGCAATGGCAGATCGAACGCTAGTCGCGCTCGGCTTGTTATAGTCTGCTAGACTCTTCTGTGCAGGTGGTGGCGGCGGCGGTTGATCGCCATTTGGTGGTGGTGGTGGTAATCTATCGTCCATGGTGGGAGATGGAGGAGGTGAGAGTGACTCGGTGTATGAAGCGGATGAAGATGACGGTACAGGTGAAGATGGAGATGAGGAACTCTCCTTCGGTTCCTCGATCTTGATCGGAGTGATGAATGGATTGGATATACCTTTCTTCAGAATCTGTGATCGTAGAGGTGTAGCAGAACTGCTTGGTCTCTCTGCACTCTTAGCATGTTCGGTTTGAGAGCGAGTCCAAGGACGGTGAGGCATACACCTGTAAACCTACAGATAACAAAGACAAACAAAACCAGTGTAAAATCGAAGTGGATGGTAAGGTGAAAGATGGAAAATAGAAGAATAAATTGCCAGTTCTTCTTTCGAACAATCAAAAGAAGTCCCCGGCAACGGCGCCAATTTGGTGGACGGCCCGGTCGTTGTTCGGACGTTCGACCAAATAACTATTAAGCTAAGAAAAAACTAGGGTAGATCGTATTCGAGGGTCTTCTATGATTGACTACTTCAAAACTAGAAAAATACTCGAATGCAAGCAAGTTGTGCGTGGTGTGAGTTCCACGACTTCTAATTCTAAGAAATGCAGAGAAATTAAAAATTAAACTAAAGCAGATTGGAAATTAGGGTTTGAAAACAAGGATGACAGACGAACTTAGACATTGAATCCCCCTTCGTTCCCCAGAGCATTGGCAATCAACAGATCAGCGGATTTCAATTCTCGTTCAATCAATTACTAAGACACCACCATAACTCCTTACCCTTAGGGTTAAGACCGGCGAACGTTCGCTCTATCCGTTCTAACTACCAATATTAACTAGCCGCCGGGTACGGTCGCCTCTCGCAATGACTTAATTAACTGGTGTAATTACTAATGATTAATGAGTTACTCTTGCAGTGAATTAACCCTAACCGGTTCCTACGAAAGGCACGCTCCAATTATAAGGTTAATTGTTCAATTTGATGTTCTAAAGTAAGGCGAGCATTCGCTTCTATCCTTAGCTTAACCAGAATCTAATCTAGGTGATCAATCCAGACAAGAAACATGAACAATGAAGAACAAATCAAACATGAAAAAGAACTGATTGAATTTCGAATCTAATCACCGCCGATCCGTGACCGCTTTAAAGCCCTGGGTCACTTAGGGTTCATCTAGTCTAAGCTCTAACGAGTTTAGCTACTCATGATTATTACAAAAGAAACAAAGACAAAGAAAGAGTTCATCATCCAGAGGAAGAACAGAAAAGAATCTGAAAAACCTAATTTAGACGACTCTGACAGACTTCGATCTTCGGTAGATAACACTCCTAGCTCCGGTTCTCCGAGATGAAAGGAATGGCGTCACGATCTCTTTCCGGCTCTTCGAACTCTAACTCTTCGCTCCAGAACTTCAGAGAAAATCGTAGGATTCTGATTCGAAAAGTATTTTCTGATGTAAATTATCACTACAACAGAAGGATGGTTTAGTGGCAGGCCTCGTCGAGGTTAGTGGCAGGCGGCCTGCCACTAAAACAGGAGCTTACTCGCAGGCGCTGCCTGCCACTAACCACATTTGGGCCTGCGAGTAAAGCTACTGCGAGGAAGCCCAACACGTGACAGGCCCGCCTGCGAGTAAGCTACTCGCAGGCAGGTGGTCAGTGGCAGGCGCCTGCCACTAAGCTTAGTGGCAGGCCATTGGTTAGTGGCAGGCGCCTGCCACTAAGCTTAGTGGCAGACGCCTGCCATTAACCAACGGCCTGCCACTAAGCTTAGTGGCAGGCGCCTGCCACTAACCACCTGCCTGCCACTAAGCGTAGTGGCAGGGGCCTGCCACTAACTTCTGGCCTGCCACTGAGCTTAGTGGCAGGCGCCTGCCACTAACCACCTACCTGGGCCAGGCCGGTTTGGGCTTGCTGGGCCGATTTGGGCGGGCTGGGCTGGTTGGTTTGCCTGGACCGATTGGTTTGCTAGGCTGGACCAATTGGTTTGCTAGGCTGGTCCGATTGGTTTGTTAGGCTGGACCGATTGGTTTGCTTGGTCGTTGATGGATTAAAATGACTACGATAACAAAATTAAAAACAATTTCAAATCATCCATCAAAAAACATTACGAAATATCAAACACCACACACATAATATACTAATGATCGTACAATATTAATAATACATAATTCATACACACAGAGTACCAGATGATGCACGTACAATACAATACAATAGTTAACAAACAGTACAATACAGTATAATAGTACAAATAGATAACAAACTACACAACATCCCAAGGATGCACGTACGCACCATCACCATTACCACCACGATTACCACCACCACCATTCTACACAGACAAAAACAGATGTGTGAGAGATATAAAAACATTACATAAAACATTACATAAGTAATTACTGACTTTTGTACACGTACCATAGCAAGCTGCTGGATAAAATCAGGTCCAACATCCGGGGCCTCAAACCAGTGGGAGATATCATCTACAGATGGCACAACTGGAGGCACAACTGGAGCAGATCCACTAGCAGACTGGGGCTGAGTCTGAGACTGGCTCACGAATTGCAACATCATCTGCTCCAGTGATGCCAGCCTGCGATTAGCATCAGCAAGCCCATCCTGTGTGGCAGTCAGCTCTGACCGAGTGGCATCTAGCTCTGACCGAGTGTCAACCAGCTCCCGGTTCAGCTTATCATATGCTGCATCATGCGCACGAGCTGGTGTAGGCCGGGAAGAGATACTACCAGTGGCTGACGTAGATGACTCAGCACTCGTCCCAAAGACCTAAAAACATAAAAGTACTTGGTGAACAACACAATTAAATCATATTTCAAGTTTTAGTGTTTAAATATAATTACCTGACTCTTACTAGCATGCCGACCAAACATCCTTACGTGCCCTCGGTGTTCTGGCTTGTTAAGGGCTTGGGCAAATGCATCATTTGGGCCCCACTCCGTCGAGACACCGGCCGCCTCCAATTGGCGGATAGTCTCCTATAATTTCAAATAAAACCAACCAACATTAGTGAACACTCTAAATGTTCCACTTATTAGAATAGTGGTTATTCAATTTCCTTACCATTATTGCGCCAGCATGAGCACTCTTTGGTTCTCCATTCGGCCAACTATAGTACTTGATAAAGATCTGCCCTCTAGAAGGTCGCTGACCAGTCTTCTCCGCCTCCTCCTCTATGTAGAGACCCCACGGTCTGGACCCTCCAGTGTGATTTTCTTCTTGGCATGCTCGATTAGCCTTGTTTCTTGCAACCGCATCCTAAACCAACACAATGTGAACGATTCAATATTTAACTAATACGTGATTCACATTAACTTGGTTAAATATGCATGTATTACCTTGAACTCCTTACTATCCACGTGTCTCATGTATGCCAACCAATTAGTTTCTGGACAGCCTACAGGGGGGTTTTGCTTAACCCACTCGTACGGAAGGTTGTTTTCAGCAGCATACTTCTTCTTCGCCTTCCACGCGTCAAGCCTCGATCTAGCCCAAGCTAATGAGATTTTGTGATCCCAGTATGCTCGAGCAGCTGGTATGAGGGTTGTATCGCAGTGGAACTTCCTCTGAAACAAAAATCAAGAACTTGTACTTAAATTTTCAAGTACAAAATTAGCCTGTAATTAAGTAGCTAGTTGTTTCATATCTTACCAAAAAGAACTGCTCGAAGGCACGAGTCTTCACCGACTCTGACACATGCTTCCAAGTGGCTGGATAAATGGGGTAGTAAGACCAAATCCTTGAACACTCCCCAACGTACATTCCCATGAATGACAACAATGGTCCACTTGGCTTAGCTCCCATGTTGCTGAGGTTGATCACGATCTTGTTTCCGTCGCTCGTGATACGACGGTGGTCTTTGAACTTGAATTTCATGACCTTTGTTAGACCGCCTCGATCTGCACAATTTTAATCCATAAGCTAAGTATGGATAAAGACATTTTACCAACTAACTATTAGATGTATTGTTATGAACTGTTATTACTAACCGATGATAGTAAGCTCATGAGTGTATCGCTCCCTAGAAGAAGAGGAAGAAGAGTCGGTACCAAGGGGAGTCGGGGTAGGGATAGACCGGGTAGGAGAATGAGGCATGCCATCACCACTACCAGAAGCCATCACTAAGAGATCAAATAGGACAAATTGTTATTACCAAAGGACAAATTCTTTATATTCAATGTCTGAATAATTCATATAATTTGCAATCTCAAAATCAATCCATTACCACACAAACATCACACAATTCTATTCAATCTCAAAATTAATTACACCACTTCCCACAATTTGCATATCGGGGATGGTGTCAGTTACAGGTAACTGTTGTTGAGCTAACGATAAGCAACACTCGTGCGAAATAGCTCCCTCTTCTCCCATCTCGTATGTATCTCTTGGCTTGCAGTGAACCGGTATACACCATTCAGGCTCAAGTGTGTCATCCACGTAGAAGACCATACGTGCATCACTTGCGCTTACGTACGGCTCATCTTCAACTCTGTCACCGACATCTCGCAAGTGACTGAAGTTGACCATCGTTATTCCGAGTGCATCTCTCCTCACCCATGTTGGAGTAATAGTATCAGCCCACTTGCACTTGAATAATGTGATTGTTCGTGAATAATAATCCAATTCCACAATATCGACAAGTTTCCCATAGAACCAGATGTCACTGCGTATTGGATTGTTATCAGACGAGCTGGAGATGCTGTCAGTGCCAAATTTAGCCGCAACACCACTGTTTTGATTTTTTTTACCGTGCTCCCGACCAACCGTTCGAAAGCGAAAGCCGTTGATGTCATAAGCAGTGAAACGTCTTGCATGCACGTTTGGTCCCCTAGCTAGTGTCATCAAATCATCACTGTGACTTGCTGATTGGTCCAAAATCTGTTTATGATATGCTATATTAACAATCTGATTTTGTTAATAGCATAAGGAAAGTATTTGGAATCATAAATGAATACCTTTTTTTGGACCCATCCTACAATTCTTTTGTGCACAGCTTTATTTATCGCAGTTTCATTTGCACGCCTTCCACCAATTTCTCTTCTAGTTTCCGCTTCACATTCTCTAAAAAATCATTGAATTTCGCTTCAAATTAATATCAGCGACATGTAAAAAGGATGAATATGATAATAATTCATACCTCAACAATGGTTGTGCTGCTGGACTATTCACTAACACATAACGAAATGCTTGAGTCCACTCCAATTGTGAGAGTTTGAATGATTCTCCATTTCCATTAGGAACCCCTCTCGAAACAAGGATTGATGCATTTTCATCGACTGAACTTTCTGGCTCAACCGCGACTCGCTTTGGTCGATTGTATCTGGTCTCAACACCATCAGTAAAATACAATGATGAAAAGTTGAACAACTCTTCGGTCAGCCAACCTTCAGCAGTTGAACCTTCAGGATGTGCTCTATTGCCAACAAAAGTTTTCAATTTACCCAAGTACCTAAATAGAGGAAATCTTGTCAATCACACTCTTAATTAGCAACAATGACAAAGAGTGTAGACCAACAATAAATTACCTTTCAATTGGGTACATCCAGCGATATTGAACTGGTCCTCCACGTCGAACTTCATCAACTAGGTGCAAAACTAGATGCACCATGACCGTGAAAAAGGCGGGTGGAAAAATCATCTCCATATGGCATAAAGCTATGACAAACCTCTCTTGGAGCTTGTCAAGCTCTATTATATTGACCACGGGAGAGCACAGTTCCTTAAAACAAGAGCCGACTTCGACTAGAACCCTTGCTACTGAGACGGGTAAGACATTGTGTATCGCAAGAGGTAACAAATCATGTAATAGCATATGCGAATCATGACTCTTCAACCCTAGCATCTTACGATTCTTCAAGTCCACACATCTTGCGATATTGCTAGCATATCCATCTGGAAATGTCATTTCTTTAAGGGACTTTAGGACAACTTCAATTTTCCGCTTATCCAAAGTGAATGAGGCAGCAGGACAGGTTTTACCATCATCCAAAGGCCACAATTGACTTCTAATCTTCATTTCTTTCATGTCTAGTCGAGCAGCTAAGTGGTCTTTTCTTTTGTTCTTGTCATTGATCAATGTGAACAAAATATTGTCGCATACATTTTTCTCAATGTGCATCACATCGAGATTGTGACGCAACAAATTGAATTCCCAATAAGGAAGGTTGAAGAAGATACTTTTTTTCCTCCACTGTTGTGCTGGTCCTGATTCTTTTGGTTGTGTCTTCCCGAATGTAATATCAATATTTGCCACTTGACCCAGAATATCAGTCCCAGTCAACACCCTCGGCGGATTCCTTTTGTCGACTTTCCCATTGAATTTCGACTTTTGTGATCGAAACCGATGATTCATTGGCAAAAACCTCCGACTACTCATGAAACATGGTTTATTACCTGAAGCTTTGAGTCTAAGTGGTTCTGCATCATACATACATGTCGGACACGATAGTGCAGTGTGTGTATTCCATCCTGATAAGTTACACAAACCAGGATAGTCACTAATGGTCCAAATCAATGCTGCTCTCAATGTGAAAGTTTCTTTCTTCACCGAATCGTAAGCTTCAACTCCAATCCACAATGTTTGCAACTCTTCAATTAGTGGCTGCAAAAAGACATCTAGGTCATTTCCAGGCATCTTAGGACCAGGAACAATGCCAGATAACATAAGGTCTGTCTGCTTCATACACAACCAAGGTGGAGTGTTATATGGTATTAGCACAAACGGCCAAGTGCTATGACTTATGCTCACGGTTCCAAATGGATTGAAACCGTCAGTTGCAAGCCCAAGTCTCACATTTCGGGGATCAGCCGCAAAATCAGGGTACTTGGCGCTAAAACTTTTCCATGCATCTGCGTCTCTAGGATGTCTACCCATACCATCATCAGTTCTAGTTTCCGTCGCATGCCAGGTCATATCTTCTGCAGTGTAAGGACACATGTACAACCTCTTCAACCGAGGTATTAAGGGAAAATACCGAAATATTTTCTCAGGTAGAGGCTTTGATTTTTTCACACCCGCACTGTTTCCTTCATCCTTGAATCGATTAACCCTACACACTCGACATTCCTTCGCTTCACTATCTTCTCCAGTGTACAATATGCAATCATTCTTACATGCATCAATCTTGTTATAGGACAACCCAAGACTCCTAATTGTCTTTTTCGCTTCATAATTGGATGAAGGAATTTTGGCCGTAGGAAAAGCCTTGCGAAGCAACTCCAGTATCTTCGACATTGCTTTATCACTGATCTTGTGTAAAGACTTAATGTGGTATAAGTTGATCATGAACGACAACTTTGTGAAACTGGTACAACCATCATACAATGGTACTTCACCATCCCGCAAAGCTCGGAAAAACTCATCATCTGGTTGCATGTTGGGTATATCTGGCATTGGTACATCACCCGTTTGTGGCACTTGATCATCCGCTGGACGTTGTTCAAATGCATCATTCACCATGTTCTGAAACAAGTCGGGCTCAGATGTTGGTATATCCTCAACCAGTAATGGAGGAATTGTTTCTTCATGAGCGACTAGTTCCGGTTCAACCATGGCAGTGAAGGCACCAAAATCTGTGATTAACTCTCCATGCAAATTCCATACATCGTATGATGAGGGAAACGCCTTTGCTAGCAAATGCTGATTAACTTCGTTCTGTGGCATCAACTTCTTGAAGTTGCATTTCGGACAAGGACAGAGTATGTTCACTCCATCTACTGCATTGGAGATTGCAAAGTCGAGGAATTGTTGAACGCCAGCGTAATACTCACGAGTATGTCGCGGCTTTCGAATCCAAGACTTGTCCATCTATATATTGAGTGTTAATTAGTATTGATTTGTTTACTAGTCATGATAAAATGTATAAAATAATGATATTGTATGTAACTTAGCTTAAAGCTAAGTTTCCCTAAATTATATTAGCTACTGAATTTACCAACTTAATGACATAAGTTGGTTAATATATTTTTTATTAATTAATATCGTTTATTAACTGATTATTTTATTAAGTTTACATATGTTAAATAGTAACTACTTAATAAGTATTTACATGCACAATTTTTAAACAATTACATGCTTGTCTTCATATTAATAAGTTACACTGCGTAAAGTATAATCAATTAAATACATAAAATTTTTATTAAATTTTGTTTATTGTTGAAATCATTTGTTAAGTTTGCATACTACTTAGTAGGTATTTACATGCATTTTTTAATAAAATAAAGTCCTTAAAGCATAATCAATTGCATACATAAATTTTATATTAAATTTTAAAATTATGAGTCAACTTACATGCATAAAATTATAATATTATCAGTCAAATCAAATATTTTGTATAATATTTATTAATTAGATTAATGTACATATTGATTATATCAATCAAATTCTAACTATATTATCAGGTTACATGCAAATCAACTGTTTTGTATAATCATGATTAACATGTTGGGACTCGGGTACATCCTAATCTTGGTATAAGTAGCGTACCTGGAAAATTGATGATAACTCCGACAACAAGTGCTAGAACAACCGGCAAAGACCAAAACCGAAACCTTGCTACAAAGAGATTGAGAACGAAAGAGTTAAAACAATAAATATAATTTTACTCATTCATGAGAAATCATAAACCATAAGGAGTTTGTTAAATGAAAGACAAAACCCTTTACTTACCGGATGAACAATAGAGATGGCAGCAGCAAAGCGTTAGTTTGAGCCACGGAATTTACAATGTATCCTGATAAAAATTAGTTGTTATGAATCAAATCATTGGATAAAATCGTTCATTTTGGTTATCAAATATGAATTGAAACAGAGCTTATACAAAACCTTAGGTCAATGGATGAGCAACAAAGATGGCATCATCATCACCTCAGGAACTACCAACACTATATCCTAAAACAAATTCGGTGTTATCAAATAAATTAGCGAATAAACTCGTTGATTTCGGTAATCTAAAATGACTGGAACTACCAACAGCTACAGGGAGATCAATGAAATTTTTGACTATGGAACCACACCCCCAACTAGTTCATGTCAAAATAATCTGATATACTTGCTTGGAATTCCTTTCTAACAGTGGAAGAGATATTACACAACAGATCAGCTAAACCAGTACACAACTGCCAAACACGAAATGGGTAAATCGAAAAAAAAATCAAGATCATCGAACTGCTTCGTTCAAAATCTCCTTGAAAAAATCAAAAAATCCATTCAGAAGCCTTCAAATGGTTGATAAAGAAGAGGGGAATGATTTTCTAACCTTCAAAATCGTGTAGAAGCCTTCAATCCCGCGGAGGTATCCAGAAAATCCCAGAAAAAAAATTCATAACCCTGGAAACAAATAAAATCCGAACAAGAGCCATGAAATCAATTAAAAACCGTTTAGAAGCCTTCAAATGGTTGATAAAGAAGAGGGGAACGAATTTCTAACCTTCAAAATCGTGTATAACCTTCAATTCGAGAGCTATCCCAGAAAATCAGAGAGGAGAGAGGGGAGGGAATTTGGTTGAATGAACAGAATGGCTGTTTGCGTCTGCTGGAGGGGTAGTCATTACCGCGGCTACTCGCAGGCGCGGAGCTTACTCGCAGGCCAACTGCAACAGGCTACTCGCAGGCCCACGGTTAATCGCAGGCCCGTCTGCAAGGGGCTACTCGCAGGCTGTTTTTAATCGCAGGCCGGCCTGCCAGTAGCTACTCGCAGGCGACTTTTAATCGCAGGCCTGCCTGAAAGTAGCTACTCGCAGGCGCGTTTACTGGCAGTCCGCCTGCCACTAACGGCTGGCAGGTTGGGCCTTAGTCGCAGGCTTCGGACCTGCCTGCCACTAAGCCCAGCCCGCCTGCCAGGAGCTTAGTGGCAGGCAGCTCTGCTGCCTGCGAGTATATCTCAGTTTTGTTGTAGTGTATGAGGTCCCTCTCTTTGGGCCGCCGGGTTAAGTATTTATACTTAACCCTAACTGATCCGGATTCCTCTAATATTTTCGCCGAAATTCTTGAGGAATTTTCGGTGAAAATTCCTTTGCAAATGAGGGGATATTTTTCGCTCTTCTCTGGACTCAGTTTTCGGTTCGAACACTTGATCGATTTTGCCGAAAATTCCTTTGACTCGGCACCAGTTGATTTGTGATGTTATTTTCGCCGAAATCAATAGGTAATTTTCGGCGAAAATATCTTTGTAATCGGGCAGGATTTTGTTTGACTTTGATTGGCCTCTTTGATCGATCCCGGTTCACTTCCTCGATGTTCCAACGCCTTAGGTACGTCCATGGCGACTTTATTTGACGGCAAAAACCTGTGCTAACACAAAAACACTAGAAAACCATCAAATAGACCCGAAACGGGCCAATGTAACACAAATGGCACGAGATAGGGCAATCGATTGAATATTCGTTATTCTACCCTAAAAACCATGTCTTAAGCAAAGAAATGTCGTTTAAATGAGGCTGATAATCACGTCAAATCGAGTGTCATCAATAACAAAGAAGCAAAACTAAAACGGAAGGAAGTGAATAGAACGGTCCACTACTAAATGCTTTCAAAGGATTGAGAATTTCCCCGGCAACGGCGCCAAAAACTTGATGTGCGAGAATTCAACTCACAACAATCAAGGTCGTATTCCACGAGGGCTCTCTCAAAAGCTAATACTCACACGGTTCATGGACGGTCTATTCTTTTGAAATTGGTTTTAGTTTGAAAAGAAAATAATAAAAAAACATAAAGGAAACTAAACAAGAAAGCAAAACAAAATGGTGCAAAACAAAGATAAAGGAGGTTCACTTGGAAAATAGCTTCATCATGCTCAAGAGGAATAAATGCACAAACAAACCAAACATGATCGAGGTTGCAATCAAATGACCACACAAATCCCTTCTACAGACTCAATGCACTCTCGTCGCACTAAATCCCTATCCTAGAACCACTCAACCTAGGCTCTCGCTCTCAAGCTAAGTGACTAAGGATGCATTAAAGGTGATTGATGAAATGCCAAGCTACAAAACCCTCTCCTATGACTCTATGACCACTAGGCTAGACACCACACTCTCATGTCAATGTCCTAACACTAAGAGAATCATCAAAAGACTAATCAAAGTTCAATTGAATGAAAAACCTAATGCACACCAAGTGTTCGATAAAATGCACAAGTGAGAAATCATGCAACTATGGTTGAATTGAGATGATCTAATATCTTAGAACACACTCTCTTCAATCCCTAGACCTACAATCCATGTAATCTAAGCACTCTCATGCATTACATCACAAATAATAGACCAATCAAGCCATAGCCATCAATGGAATTAACAACAAGTCTAGAGACCATCCTCTTACAATCCAAGATCAATCATGGCGAATGTGTACAATCAACCTCTATCCTAGCACAATTAATCTATCAATCCAAGGAAACCTAAGAAATCAGCCACACAAGGCCAAGGAAATGAAGGAAAGAGAAAGAAAGATGATCACCAAAAACACCATGGCAATCCTCTTCTTGCAAGCTCCTCTTCCAAGGTTGTGGACTTCAATCCAAGCTCCTCTACTTTGATTTGCACCTTGCTCTAGGGTTGTGGATTGGAGATGAGGAGAAAAGTATTTGAGAAGTTGAGAGAAAAGGGTTTTGAAGAAGTGTTGTTCTAAAAATTAATGAATTGTCCCCCTTAATTTTCGTCCGCTTCTCCTTTAAATAGCACGCCGGAATAGCCTTGAATTTTCGGCGAAAATTCTACAAGATTTTTGCCGAAATGTCTTTGAAAAACACCGAACGGCTTGGCTTTTCTTCACAGATTTTCGGCGAAAATTCTACAATATTTTCACCGAAAATGTCTTCGTAAATCGAACGGCCGTCTCCTGTAAATCGGTTTTCGGTCGAGAACTTAGAGTTCTCGCCGAAAACTTCTTCAGTTGAAGGGTGCATTTTTCTCGATTTTCCAACGATCATATCTCCTCCGTCCTAGCTCCGATTGACCTCCCGTTTGATCCTATGTGCTCCTTGTCACCAGTACTTCAATGCCAAATCCTGAAAATGCAAAGAAAACAATTCTAATGGACATAGAATTGGCCTCAAAGTAGCAACCGGGCAACAAAAGGGCACTTTGCATAAAACTTCAATAAAAGCATATAAATCATAACAAAATGAGATCAAACATGGGAAATCCTTAAGCTAATCAAAGGCTTAAAATGCACTAAATATAGTCACATCATTATCTGATCACAATGTTAATTAGTTAACTCAATAAATTAATAACCTCGTTGACTAGTTATATTTGATCATAATGTTAATTGGGTCAAATACTTAAAAGGTCCCGAAAGTATAGGGCGGGTTACAAACTCGTCCTAAAACTTTAATCCGTTACAGAGTGATCCTATTACTATAAAATAGGTTACAGAGTAGTCCTAGTGACGTCATAAGTGTACTTTTTCAGTCATTTCGTCATGTCATTGTTGGCATGTCATCTAAAAGATGATTCAAAGTTCAACAATATGATCCAAATCTAAATCTTAACTCATCTACCTGATAAACTTTGGTTCAAAACTAAATCTAGTGAGTTATATTGATATAATTCTAGATTTAAATCAATTTAAAATGAATGTTAAATTATATTTTTGATGACATGTCAATGGTGACATGGCAAAATGGCTGAAAAAGTAGACTTGTGACATCATTAGGACTACTCTGTAACTTATTTCATAGTAATAGGACCACTCTGTAACGGATTAAAATTTTAGCACGAGTTTGTAACCCACCCAATAGTTTCGGGACCTTTTGAGTATTTGACCCAATGTTAATTAGTTAACTCGATTGGTTAACTAGTTAACAACTTGGTAACTAGTTAACTTGATTAGATAACTAGTTAACTAGTTATCAGAATACCTGTTAACTAATTTTGATAACTAGTTAACTAATGTTGATAACAAGTTATCCCCTAAAAAATATTAACTAGTTAACTAGGTAAAAATAACTCAACTAGTTGGATAACTTGTTAACAAAAAATCTTGTTAAAATTTTGATTATATGATTATTCGTTATTATCAGGTTAAAATCTGTTAACAAGTTATCAACAAAAAAACGATGTTAACTAGTTATCAGTTTAAAAACCATGTTAACTAGTTATCAGTTAAAAAACACTGTTAACTAGTTAAAAGCAAAAAAAAAGGTGTTAGCAAAAAAAATTATAAAATTAAAAGACGCTGGTGACGGCTTTTGGTCGCCGGAAAAGTCACCGGCAACGGTGACCGGCCGCCGGAGAGCCATCGACGGTCCCCTGGGAATATTAATTATTTAATTTAAATATAATAATTAAATTATGTGTGTAATGTCCTAAAAAACTCCTAACAATCTAGACCATTGGATTGGTCAAATTGTCAAATGGTCAAAGGGTGATATAATGGTTGAGAAAGGGTTGGACCGGATTCCAACCCAAGAAATGGTTGGAGCTGGTTCCGGCTCCCAATATTGACGGCAAGAGCGTCCAAGAGTTTGCAAGGCTTTGAACTCCTTCAACTATTAGATCTAGTTTGACTCTTTGACCAATCTAATGGTCCACATTGATAGGGGTATTTAGGACTTTACACATATAATATAATTTAAATATTTTATTATTATATTTAATTTGAAAACTTTATTATTTATATTTAATTTGAATATTATATTATTTAGCAAAAAAGAATATTTTATTATTATATCTAGTGATCAGCGATGCATTTTCCCGCCATCGTCGCCGGTGGCCGGTCACCGTCGCCGGCAAATTTTCTGGCAACCGACCACCGTTGTCGGCGACTTTTCCGGTGACCGGTCGCTGGTGACTTTTCCGGCCACCATCGTCGTCGACTTTTTCGGCAAAGTTCCTGTGACTTTTCCAATGAAATTCCGATGGCTTTTCCGGAGATCGACCAAACTCCGATGACTTTTTTGGCGAGGACAAGTTAACTAGTTAACCTGGTTTTTATTGATAACTAGTTAATAGGCTATCAGCAGATAACTAGTTAACTGAACCAGTTAACAGGTTATCAGCAGATAACTAGTTAACTGAACCAGTTAACAGGTTATTAGCAGATAACTAGTTAACTGACCTAGTTAACATGTTATTTCGCTGATAACTAGTTAACGGATTTTTGTTAACAGGTTATCTCACTAATTATGTTGTTTTTAATCTAGATAATTATTTAACTAGTTATCTTATCGAGTTAACTAGCTAACCAATCGAGTTAACATGTTATTTTGCTGATAACTAGTTAACGAATTACCATGATCAGTTAACTAAATTTTTTGTTAACAAGTTATCTAACTAGTTATGTTGTTTTTAATTAGTTAACTAGTTAACATTATGATTTATCAAGTTAACTAGTTAACCATTCGAGTTAACTACTTATCTAATCGAGTTAACTACTTATCTAATCGAGTTAACTAGTTATCCAAATTTTACTCAACTTGTTATCAACATTAGGTAACTAGTTAGCAAAGTTAGTTAACTAGTTATCAAATCGAGTTAACTAGTTATCTAATCGAGTTAATTAGTTATCTAATCGAGTTAATTACTTAACCAATCGAGTTAATTAGTTATCTAATCAAGCTAACTGAACTAGTTTCCAAAGTTAGTTAACTAGTTAACATCATCATCAGATAACTAGTTAACAAGGTTATTTAGTTTATAACAAGTTAACATGTTAGTTAATTAGTTAACATCATTAGATAACTAGTTAACGAGTTATCGAGTTCAAAGGTTATTCCAACAATATCAACGACATAAAAATAGTGATTGAAATAGTAATGTTTAATACTAAACCATCAACTATAAAAAATAGTGACAGAATTGTAATGTTTAATACTAAAACCATCAATTATCGACGGACGACGGAATAAATTTTATTTCCATTAATTACTAATTAAATCCCATAATATTTTGTCATTACAAACCAATCACTCAACTAAACTAGGTGACAAAGAAGTCACTCTTCTTCAACATTTGGAATATGACGCAGCTACTCCACCACCGTGCTCCGTCGACCGCCTACCTCCGAGTTCCAACTCCATATATATGTCGGCGCCGCTGCTCTGTCCCCTCTGACTAGCCGTCTGATGTCGGATCCACTCTACCCCACTAGACAGCCATCCGATGTTCGATCTGCTCTACCTCATATCTGCTTCGATTCCTAATCCGACGAGGAGGAGGACGTCATAGTCCTTGTAGTCTTGTGCGGGAGCTCTGTATTGGCCGTCGATTCAGAGCTTTGGGCATGGAGGTTGAGATGGCGTCGCCGAGAAGAAGGAAGAGATGGCGGCTGAGTGAGAGGAAGGGTTTTTATATTTTCAAAATGACCGGAATACCCCTCTGGGTTTGGGTTTGGAACATTCCAAACCCGGAGGGTTTGAACGCTGATCTTGTGCCCAATATTGATGCGATAAAAATAATAGAGCAAATATCTAGTTGATGGGTAGACACAATGCGGGCACTTGAATCAGATAGTCACTAAAGTTTCGTCTGATATCACCAAGGTCACTATTTTTCATAATTTATTGCAGATGTCACTAACCTTCCCACTTACGAACCTACCAATTTTTCGTCCAGTTCCGTCCATTTTTTCAATCTAAAGTGCCTAATTAGACCGTCACAAGGGCACTCCACGCCAGTCATGTGCTGACTCACTCCCTTCACACCCAGACTGTGCTGACTCACTAAAGTGATCGCGACCACCAAGCCCGGCGCTGCCACGCCCCGGCGGGCACCACCCCCCAACTTTCTCATGTTGCCTTGGGGAGGAACTTACGAAGAAACCTGGAGAGGTTACCCCTTGCTGGAAGGGAAAAACGCCAGGCTAGGAGCCCCAACATCAAGACCTGATGATGATGTCGATCTGGCCCTAGCACTGATGCAGAGGCAAGACCGTACCGGCCCAGGGCCGATGCCAGCGTCGGGCCAAGTGTTGTTGTCGGCGCCACACCAAGAGTCGAAGATAATTGAAGTGTCGGAGCTTAAAGACACATCTGGGATGATGCTAACACCTAGCTAGGCCCCGACGACCGAGCACAAGGTCGAGCCAGCCAAGGGCCCAGAGCCGATGCCGACCCAGGCGCAGGGCCGAAGCCGGAGCCCATACGAGACACGATCAGGGTCGACCCAAATTTCCAGTCGTGCTTTTCAGGAATCATTTAGCACTATGGATTCCCTAGTCTTCAAGGACAAACATCCATCAATCCCAATCCGATTCGGAGAAGGACTCAAGGAAGGAACCCAAGACACGGCACTCAGCGGCGCCCAGAACCGTGCCCAAAAACCCGACGGCGCCCAGAAATTTGTCCGTGACCAGGATTCCTATCCTGATCAGGAAAACCCACGCCACGGTCCTATTAGGAGTAGGAAACACGAAGAAGACGGAGTCCCAGTTCATAAGGGATTTTTCACACCCCATCCATCTTAGATATGGATTAGGGTTTTCCTCCGACTTAGGGTTTTGACCGGCTTTATCAGATTATTCTATTCTTAGACTATTTAGTATTTCAGTTCTAGTTTTATTCCTACTTAGAACTATTTAGGAATTTTTTTTACTATTTTAGGAGTTAGAGTTTTAGGAGGAATCGGAGAGCCTGTTCTCGATCCTCACCTATAAATAAAGGCCTATAGCCTCATTGTAAGGACACCAACCCCTTGAATAATATACAAAGAAATTTCAGAACTTTTGTTCTTTTTCCTTCAAGTCTTTGCTCGTTGTTGCATTGCTTAAGGTTTGGTTTATCATCTTGGGCATCCATCCCACGGTGTGGCACCTTCAACTTGATACTTAGGGTTTCTAGCTCGTTATAGCTAGCGAGTCCAAGTCCTATCCACCCCCGGTTGCTAAGGTTAGACTTGTCAGTTTTGTTATTGCCTTATTGGTATAGGGTCACCGCCCACGGTTGTGAATCGGTTCATATCAGCTGGTATCATAGCGAGGTTCAACACTAGGACCAACTTTGTCCATCTATCTTTATTGTTTTTTATCAAAAATTTTGAAAACCCCTAAATAGCTTCATCTTGTTTACTGATTTTTGTTTGTCTTTGTTTTCAGTATTTCAATTCGTGTAAGGCAGTAAAGCTGGTTGCCATGAAGAAAAATACATATAGAGAAAATACCAAAAAAAAGAAGAAAAAAAGAGGTCAAAAGAATATATAAGACCTAACCAAACCAAGGTCACCTTTCCAAATTTCATTATAGGTTGATCTTAAAAAGAGGGGGAAGTTTTTTTTATTTTTAAAGCTTTCGTTGCTTTGTTTTAAACTTTGAACCGACCCTAAGACTACTAATTGCCAATTGCTTGATAGACGAGTCGTAGCAAGGATAGTACTTGTGGCTAGAGATATAATCCTAGATTTTCAAGTCTTGTTTGTGCTTTACGAATTGATAAATTTGAACTTGGTAGCTTTGAAGAAACTTGCAACTACTTGAACTTGAGCTTGAACGTTTATTTTTGATTTTTATAAACCTACTTGAGTGCTTACTTCAAATTAAACACTAGTGGTAAAATCAGAGTGTGTGAGTTGTAGGTCATCTTGTTAGTTGAGAGATTCTTGGGAGGCCTTTGTTCGATCTTACTAACCATGGAAGATGAGAGGATGACGTCCATAGAGGCTCAAATCGCAGCCCTAGCTCAAATCATCACTAACTTCATGGAGCGCCAGCCGAGAGGAGGTGGATTTCTTGACAACGATAGACAGCCAAGAAGGGCTAACCAAGAGCCTGATGATGATGTGAGCAGCCTGAAGTTGATCGTGCCTAAATTCGTTGGCAAAGCCAATGCCGACGAATACATCGATTGGAAGCAAAGCATGGAAGACTTCCTGGACCGCCATAACTATTACGAAAGGAAGAAGGTAACTGTTGCTACTATTGATTTTACTGACTATGCCGCCCTGTGGTTGAGTCAACTCAGGCGGTAGGTCCAGAGGGATGAGGTGGATCTGATCGAGAAATGGAGGGATTTGAAGAGAAAGATGAGGAAGAGGTTCGTACCGGCTGCCTACACACGAGACCTACACATGAAGCTCCAATTCTTGAAGCAAGGTAGCATGTCGGTGGAAGAATACAACAAGGAATCGAGATATTGGTGACCAGGCTAGACCTAAAGGAGGATGAAGAAGCCAGAGTAGCCAGGTTCACAAGCGGATTGCAAAAGGACATACTTCACCAAGTTAACATGATCAACCATGTTGATTATGAAGACTTAGTGGCCTTAGCCATCCATGTGGAAAGGGTACTGAAGAGTGGCTTCGGTAGACAACCCGCGACCACACCAGCCAACCCTTGGAGAGGAAACACTAATGGTGGAAACTCCCCATGGAAGCTGAATGCTGAGAAGAGCGTCGCCCGACCAAATCCTAATATTAAAGGGCCGACACCCTGGGTAAACCCTAGCACTACGTCTACTGTTCCAAATTCTAACCCACGCGCAAGTGGCATCATGTTTTTTAAGTGTCAAGGAAGAGGCCACGTAGCCATGGACTACCCAAACCAAATGGCAATGGTAATCAAAGAAGGAGAGGTGATCACTGATGGTGAAGAAGAGGCGGCCGAAGAAGAGGAGGATATGAGATCAGAAGAAGGAGAAATATTTGTCATGAGGGCCTAGAGAAATTCTCAGCCATGCACATCCGAGCCCCGATCCCAGAAGTTGACTCCGACGAGGACACCCTGTCCGATGTGGACAACTTGGACACGGACACCGATCTGGACACCATGTCCAAGACGGATACCGTGCCCTACATAGCGACCATCACCGAAGAAGGTGATGAACAAAGAGAGCCCCTGGAGGAGAGTGTCGGCGCACTAGGAGCAGCTGCCCAGGCCCACGTGACCGAGTCCCGGCTCGAGTCCCAGTACGAGCCCCAGCCCGTGCCCCAATACAAGCCCTAGCCCATGCCCCAGCACGAGCCCCATCATGAGCCCCAACACGAGCCCATGCACCAGCTCCAGGACACACAGGAGCACGAGCTAGAAGCCCCCGTACCAGCCCAGGTGACGTAAGCATGCCCGGTGCCATGACGAAGCCCTACTCGGCATTGCCACTGATGCCGAGCATTGTCAAATGCCTGATCCAAGAGAAGAGAAGCAAGGAGAATCCAGCCAAGGAGAGGATCCAAGAAGCCAGCCCATGGCCAAGAAGCTATGGGCTAAAACTAAAGAGATAAAAGGCCAAATCCGGATTTCTGGACAGATTCGTAGCCCGACAAAGATTGACGTATATGGGCTACTTGGAGACAGAATTTGGACTGATGTCCAACATGAAAGTTGTAGGCCATGGAGTCTACTAGTGATCTGCAAATGATCAGAATTTTACGAATTTGTTTAGTATTTATTTGGCTATTTTTCCCAGAACCCGTGTAGCTATTTTTTAGGAATTTCCAGCTTTTCCCTTTTTAGATTTATTGTTTAGGAAGGAGTCTTTTACTTGTGGAATAAGGCTACGAATTTAGCCTCCTTCTTAGAAAATATTAGGATTAGGTTAAGTCCAATTTAGTGGCTTAATTAGGACTCTTTTTATTTTTTTATTATTTATTAGTTAGTTTCTAAGGAGGAATAGGAGAGCTTGTTTCCTACTCCTCCCCCTATATAAAGAGGCCTTCGCCTCTCTTGTAACACAACTCGGAAATTAATAAACCCCCCTTTTCAGAACTTATGTTCTTTTCCCTACGAGTCAATGTGAGGAGCATTGCTTAAGGTCTTGGTTTATCATCAAAGGCATTCATCCTTTGTTTGTGGCACCAAATTCGACTGAATACTTGGGGTTCCTAGGTCGTTACCTAGTGGATTTCAAGGTTCTCCGCCGGTTTCAAAGGTTAGGTTCTCGTGGGGCTGATAATATAGTTTTGGGTGTTGAGTCGATCCCTTCCTAGAGGAGGCAGTTCGCATCACCAGGTACGGCCCAAAGTTCCTAGGAGCACCGATGCTAGCCCCGGCGCAGCACACGACATGCGCCACAGGCCCGAGCCATCGATGGACCATGCCCCACTACTCTCAGCCATCCTACTAAGTAGTCCTAATGTCCAGCTAGGGGGGAGATAGAGATTCGAGAACGAATCCCCTGCAAGAAGAGGGGAATGAAGTGATCGCGGCGACCAAGCCCGACGCCGCCACGCCAGGCGGACACCACCCCCACCCTTTCCCATGTTGGCTTGGGGGTGGCAGAACTTATGAAGAAACCTGGAGAGGTTACCCCTTGCTGGAAGGGAAAAATGCCAGGCCAGGAGCCCCAACATCAAGACCTGATGCTGATGCCGATCTGGCCCCAACACAAATGTCGGGCCGAGACCGTACCGGCCCAAGGCCGATGCCAGCACCGGACCAAGTGTTGATGCCGGCACCACACCAAGAGCCGAAGATAATTGAAGTGTGTGAGTTTAAAGACACCTCTGGGATGATGCTGACACCCATCCAGGCTCCGATGATCGAGCACAAAGCCGAGCCAGCCAAGGGCCCGGTGCCGATGCCGACTCAGGCGCAGGACCGAAGCCGGAGCCCGTACGAGACGCGATCAGGGCTGACCCAAATTTCCAGCCGTGTTTTTTAGGAATCCTTCAGCACTAAAGATTCCCTAGTCTCAAGGAAAAACATCCATCAATCCCAATCTGATTCGAAGAAGGACTCAAGCAAGCCACCCAAGACACGGTACTCGGCTGCGCCCAGAACCGTGCCCAAAAACCCGGCGGCGCCCAGAAATCCGCCCGTGACCAGGATTCCTATCCTGATCAGGAAAACCCATGCCACGGAGCGCCACCCGTGTTTCCAAGTCCTATTAGGAGTAGGAAACACGGAGAAGACGGAGTCCCAGTCCAGAAGGGATTTTTCACACTCCATCCATCTTAGACATGGATTAGGGTTTTCCGCCGGCTTAGGGTTTCGACCGACTTTATCGGATTATTCTATTCTTAGACTATTTAGTATTTCCGTTCTAGTTTTATTCCTACTTATACAATTTAGGAATTGTTTTTACTATTTTAGGAGTTAAAGTTTTGGGAGGAATCACAGAGCCTGTTCTCGATCCTCACCTATAAATAAAGGCATACAGCCTCATTGTAAGGACACCAACCCCTTGAATAATATATAGAGAAATTTCAAAACTTATGTTCTTTTTCCTTGAAGTCTTTGCTCGTTGTTGCATTGCTTAAGGTTCGGTTTATCATCTTGGACATCCATCCCACGGTGTGGCACCTTCAACTTGATACTTAGGGTTCCTAGCTCGTTATAGATAGTGGGTCCAAGTCCTATCCACCCCCGGTTACTAAGGTTAGACTTGTCAGTTTTGTTATTGGCTTATTGGTATAGGATTGCCGCCCACTGTTGCGGATCGGTTCATATCACTCACCCCCTTCACACCCAACCGCCAACCGTCTTGTTTCCTTTTCGGTCCACCTGAACCCAATTAAACCGAGCTACTGGTAGCAGCGGTAGCCTATATAGGCGGGAGTACAGGTCTAGTTATATATTTTGATTGGTGGGAGCGTTTGGAACTGCTCTAATACTTTGGTTTTGGATTTATCATTCTCTTTCCTTCTTCTTCGTCATCCTCAACTGTATGGAATGGGTTTTGATTCCTTCAGTTTGGTTCAGCTCAAGAAGATAGGTATTGTACCACCACAACAGACGAACGATTTAGTGGCAGGCCGCATCGTGCTTTGTGGTAGGCAGCTTGCCACTAAACACAGAGCTTACTCGCAGGCGGGGCCTGCCACTAAGCACAACTGAGCCTGCGAGTAAAGTAGCTGCGAGGAAGCCCAACACGTGGCAGACTCCGCCTTCGAGTAAGCTACTCGCAGGCAGGTTGTTAGTGGCAGACGCCTGCCACTAAGCTTAGTGGCAGGCCTGTGGTTAGTGGCAGGCGCCTGCCACTAAGCTCAGTGTCAGGCGCCTGCCACTAACCTTTCGCCTGCCACTAAACTTAGTGGCAGGCGTCTGCCACTAACTTTCTTGCCTGCCACTAAGCTTAGTGGCAGACGCCTGCCACTAACCACCTACTTGGGCTAGGCCGGTTTGACTAGTTGGGCGGGCTGGGCCGATTTGGGTGGGCTGGGCTAGGCCGGTTGGGCGGGTTGGTTTGCTGTGCTGGACCTATTGGTTTGCTAGGCTGGTCCGATTGGTTTGCTGGGTCGTTGATGGATTAAAATGACTATGATACCAAAATTAAAAACGATTTCAAATCATTCAACAAAAAACATTACGAAATATCAAACACCACACACATAATATATTAATGATCGTACAATAGTAATAATACATAATTCAAACACACAGAGTACCAGATGAATACAATATAATACAGTATAATAGTACAAATAGATAACAAACTACACAACATCCCAAGGATGCACGTACGCACCATCACCATTACCACCACCATTACCACCATTCTACACAGACAAAAACAGATATGTGTGAGAGATATAAAAACATTACATAAGTAATTACTGACTTGTACACGTACCATAGCAAGCTGCTGGATAAAATCAGGTCCAACATCCGGGGCATCAAACTAGTGGGAGATATCATCTACATTAGCCACAACTGGAGCAGATCCACTAGCAGACTGGGGCTGAGTCTGAGATTGGCTCACGAATTGCAACATCATCTGCTCCAGTGATGCCAGCCTGCGATTAGCATCAGCAAGCCCATCCTGTGTGGCAGTCAGCTCTGACCGAGTGTCAACCAGCTCCCGGTTCAGCTTATCATATGCTGCATCATGCGCACGAGCTGGTGTGGGCCGGGAAGAGATACTACCAGTGGTCGACGTAGATGACTCAGCACTCGTCCCAAAGACCTAAAAACATAAAAGTACTTGTTGAAAAACACAATTAAATCATATTTCAAGTTTTAGTGTTTAAATATAATTACCTGACTCTTACTAACATGCCGACCAAGCATCCTTACGTGCCCTCGGTGTTCTGGCTTGTTAAGGGATTGGGCAAATGCATCATTTGGGCCCCACTCCTTCGAGACACCGGCCTCCTCCGATTGGCGGATAGTCTCCTATAATTTCAAATCAAACCAACCAACATTAGTGAACACTCTAAAAGTTCCACTTATTAGAATAGTGGTTATTCAATTTCCTTACCATTATTGCACCAGCATGAGCACTCTTTGGTTCTCCATTCGGCCAACTATAGTACTTGATAAAGATCTGCCCCCTTGAAGGTCGCTGACCAGTCTTCTCCGCCTCCTCCTCTATGTAGAGACCCCACGGTTTGGACCCTCCAATGTGATTTTCTTCTTGGCATGCTCGATTAGCCTTGTTTCTTGCAACCGCGTCCTAAACCAAAACAAACGATTCAATATTTAACTAATACATGATTCACATTAACTTGGTTAAATATGCATGTATTACCTTGAACTCCTTACTATCCACGTGTCTCATGTATGCCAACCAATCAGTTTCTGGACAGCCTGCAGGGGGGTTTTGCTTAACCCACTCGTACGGAAGGTTATTTTCAGTAACATACTTCTTCTTTGCCTTCCACGCATCAAGCCTCGATCTAGCCCAAGCTAATGAGATTTTGTGATCCCAGTATGCTCGAGCAGCTGGTATGAGGATTGTATCGCAGTGGAACTTCCCATGAAACAAAAATCAAGAACTTGTACTTAAATTTTGAAGTACAAAATTAGCCTGTAATTAATTAGCTAGTTGTTTCAAATCTTACCAAAAAGAACTGCTCGAAGGCACGAGTCTTCACCGACTCTGACACATGCTTCCAAGTGGCTGGATAAATGGGGTAGTAAGACCAAATCCATGATCACTCCCCAATGTACATTCCCATGAATGACAACAATGGTCCACTTGGCTTAGCTCCCATGTTGCTGAGGTTGAACACGATCTTGTTTCCGTCGCTCGTGATATGATAGTGGTCTTTGAACTTGAATTTCATGACCTTTGTTAGACCGCCTCGATCTGCACAATTTTAATCCATAAGCTAAGTATGGATAAAGACATTTTACCAACTAACTATTAGATGTATTATTATGAACTGTTAGTACTAACCGATGATAGTAAGCTCATGAGTGTATCGCTCTCTAGAAGAAGAGGAAGAAGAGTCGGTACCAAGGGGAGCCGGGGTAGGGATAGACCGGGTAGGAGAATGAGGCATGCCATCACCACTACCAGAAGCCATCACTAAGAGATCAAATAGGACAAATTGTTATTACCAAAGGACAAATTCTTTATATTCAATGTCTGAATAATTCATATAATTTGCAATCTCAAAATCAATCCATTACCACACAAACATCACACAATTCTATTCAATCTCAAAATTAATTACACCACTTCCCACAATTTGCATATTGGGGATGGTGTCAGTTACAGGTAACTGTTGTTGAGCTAACGATAAGCGACACTCGTGCGAAATAGCTCCCTCTTCTCCCATCTCGTATGTATCTCTTGGCTTGCAGTGAACTGGTATACACCATTCAGGCTCAAGTGTGTCATCCATGTAGAAGACCATACGTGCATCACTTGCGCTTACGTACGACTCATCTTCAACTCTGTCACCGACATCTCGCAAGTGACTGAAGTTGACCATCGTTATTCCGAGTGCATCTCTCCTCACCCATGTTGGAGTAACAGTATCAGCCCACTTGCATTTGAATAATGTGATCGTTCGTGAATAATAATCCAATTCCACAACATCGACAAGTTTCCCATAGAACCAGATGTCACTGCATATTGGATTGTTATCAGATGAGCTGGAGATGCTGTCAGAGTTTAGATAATAGTTTCGTACCTTAGAAACTTTAAATCCGCGTAGAATTCAGAGAAAGGAAGAAGAGAAGAGAGAATGAGAAAGAAAAATTTTGTTGCGCAAATGACAGGGGCAGCTGATTTGGGGTAGTCATTTGTGGATTTAGTGGTAGGCAGTGCTGCTAGTGGTAGGCGGCCTGCCACTAACAGCTGGCAGGTTGTTGTTAGTGGCAGGCGCGACTGCGAGTAACAGCTGGCAGGCTGATGTTAGTGGCAGGCGCGCCTGCGAGTAACAAATGGCAGGCTGCTGTTAGTGGCAGGCCAGCCTGCGAGTAACCGTTGGCAGGCAGCTGTTACTCGTAGGCTGCCTGCCACTAACAGCTGGCAGGCCTGCTGTTACTCGCAGCCTACAAGACTGCCTGCCACTAAGCCCACCCCGCCTGCCACCAAGCCCACCCCGCCTGCCACTAGCTTAGTGGCAGGCAGCCCGGTCGCCTGCGAGTAAATCATCTTTCTGTTGTAGTATACTACCCCTCCTACAGAAAGTCTTCATTTCGTTCTTGATTAACAATGTAGGTTTATTTTCTCAAAAACAGATAACACAATGGCGACAGTGAGAAGAAGCGGGCAGCCAATCAGATGAGTTTCTATTCGAAAGTGAAGAAGTGGCGTGCCATTGCCGATTGCAGACTTCTCATCGAATTTCACAAACTTCCTTAAACTCTGAGAGAAATATTATCCTGATTATAATGCGTTAATATTTAGCGTTGCTTATTAAATTGCTTTGATTGCTCAACGGGAGAGTATGTTCAATCAGAATGTCTATAAGAGCTAAACCTAACTGAGAATTAACATTCTTTTGTAGTCCAATGGTTTATGTGCCTTCTTGCAAACACCGAGTCGCTAGTTCTATTCTTGGCAGCAACAGTGTATTCAGAACTAAACATTCCATTAAATGACACGGTTTCATTTAAACCCCACACCTTATGTGAAACGACGTCGTTTCAATGTCGGAGCTCCAAAAAACGAAACGACACCGTTTTGTTCTTCTTCCCCATCAGTCTGATTTCCCTTCCGTTAGTTCCCCTTAGTTCCCTGTCGCCGTTACAACAACATCAGTTCACTCACTCGAGCTTAATCACCCCCTGTCCCTCCTCTTATTGCTCTCCATTACCATGGAACCTGAATCCTCTTTTTGCTCTGTTTTGGTTCCAGTTACGACGACACGACTCGGCAGCATCGACGGCTACCGCTCTTTCCAGCAGCCTCTCGTTTTCAATCTAGATTGGTAAGGATATCGAACCCCACACTCTCGAGCTCAGTTTCAGCTTCGAAACACCTGGCTGATGTCATTGTGTTTTTTTTTCAAATTCAAAAAATTGTCGGCTATTGTCCCGACCCTCCCTGTCAATCCTAGCCTCGATCATTGGCGGAGGGAGCTTAAAGAGAGGGGGTCACCTGACACCCCTCAACCAAAAATTTCAAATAAAAATCCAAGTTGCTGCCACTAAGGTTTGAACAATTGACACTTTGGTTAATATGCAACCGTTTTACCACTGCACTGCGAAAAATTTAATATTAATTTGTGAAAAACAATATATATTTCATGACGATGAAGCAAACAACAATTCCTAATTAAATGGCAACCTGGTGTTTCAGCTTTTATCTTGACGAGGTCTCTTCCATTCAGATGTGATTACTTGGACACTAATTGAATTCCTATATTTTTTACGTATCGTTTGATGAAAGATTTCAAGAATTGAAAGATATTGATCATTTGGCAAAAAATGATAGTCGAGACAGAGAAACAAAATGTTTATACATTAGTCTATCTGCTTATTAAACTGACACTTATTTTTCTTGTCGCAATGGCAAGTGTTGAGAGAATTTTTTTCAGCTATGAGCTACATTAAGAGCAAGCTTCGAAATCGGATGAGTGATCAATCGTACTTAAATGACACATTAGTTATATACAGAGAGAGTGAGAGAGATATGCCTGATAGATTAAGCACATAAAGTGTCATTCACATTTTCAGAATATGAAATCGCGACACATAAAGTGTCATTCACATTTTCAGAATATGAAATCGCGACACATAAAGTGTCATTCACATTTTCAAAATATGAAATCGCGGCGCGATTTGTTGTAATTGTAAACAAATGTTCTATATTATATGAACACCATCATTACAGTCTAATAAGATAATTTTATTTTATTTTGTCAAGACAATAATCGACACCCCTAAACACATATCCTGGCTACGCCACTGGCCTCGATCAGCCTAGTCTCGTTCAGATTGATTAGTCGAAGGAAGGCCTCCATATCTGTAAGTTTGGATCGATGATTAAGCGCACAAGTGACGTTTTAGTGCTCGTCGGAATCAGGACATTGGTGCCGGTGAGTGCTCTGCGTTTCAGGGCTGCATTGGGTTGAAGACGATGGGTCGATCAGTCCGGGTCTGACCAGTTTTGGTCAGACCGGTTCTGATTGGTTAGACTCCTTTGAATCAGTACCGTCAGGTCCTCCATATTTCAGTATTATCTAGGTCGGTTACTTAAACTTAATAATTAACAGATCAAGTCACCCCATGATCCGCTGTTAGTCTAGAACTTTAGAATTTTGATAAAAGGGGCCCAACTAACTTTCTGAGTTAGTTCAAATCAGTCCAATTAGTTACGAATCTGGTTAATTCATTAACTATCGATCTTATAACGCTTTAATAAAATATTAGCATGAGTAAAATGTCATTAGGTGAATAATTTGATCAATATAAAATAAAATTGATAATCTATTGATAGAATTTTATCTTAGTTATGGATTATGAATTATTTCCAATAAGTTATTTCAAGATTAATTTGAATTCTTCTTTCTCAAATTAGTACAATAGGTTATGAATAAAACTATACTTCTTGTGAATAAATAGACCTAAGACATGAATATATAAAAATTGATTATGAATTGATTAGTCCAATGAATAAATAGGTTGGATATTTTATAGTTTAAGTGATATAAAAATAAGGCTTTTCAATAATAAGTTGGGACTAATTTAACTTATGGAAATGGTGAGTATTAACTCTAATAAGATGAAATTCCAAGTATGCTAATAAGTGAGTTACATTAAGTAATAAAGTTGATAAAATAAAACTGGTTCATAATAGATAAATTTATCAAATGCAATATTATTCTAATAAAAATTCTCAGAATAAATATTTTTATTGACTTTTCATTATTGAAATAAATAAAAAGATATTATATCACTCCTGCTCAGGAGTTGCTACAACAAAAAAATCGGCCAATGGGCTGAAAAAAGATCTAGTATAAAAATAAGGCTTTTCAATAATAAGTTGGACTAATTTAACTTATGGAAAGGGTGAGTATTAACTCTAACAAGATGGAATTCCAAGTATGCTAATAAGTGGGTTACATTAAGTAATAAAGTTGATAAAATAAAACTGATTAATATTAATAGTGGTGGAACCAAGAAAATTAGTAATAAACTCGATAGTAAATCATCTATTTTCCTTCTTATCTTGAACTTAGAATATTAGGTTGAGTAATAATATATTTTGGAAGATAATCAAAGAATTAATAGAAAGAATTTATAAATTAATAAATTACTTCTCTAAGTTAGTAGATTTAATTGTTGATCATAGTTGTCAAATGAAGCCTTCCGTTACACTTCATGATTAGTAATGAAGTGGTCCTTCCCAAGTCACCAAACCGTCGCCCTAGACTACCCTAGCTTTTGTTGGACTCAGTCTAATAACACATCTCTCGTCTTTAGGTTCATAAAGACGTTTGACTCCATAGACCAGACTTCTACGTTGAGGTTCTCCCACTTGTTTCAAGGTGGGTTGGTTAAAGGGGGTAATATCTTATCGTTGCGTAGTTATTTTATGTCGTAAATTATATCATGTTTAGTTTATGAATTATGTATATACTTTTATTATGGAGTTGTATGCATGATTGAGTGTCAAACTTCATATATACAAGTATAGGTGGAATGGTTCAAGAAGATAATATATTATCCTTAATAATTTTACATTATATCTTTATTATGTTACGTTAAGTTGCATGATCTACGTTGGTTGCTATGTTTTATGTTTTAGTTGTGTAATGATTTATCCATGCCATGTCAAGTGTTAGTTAATAATCCTTCACATAGACAGTTATTAGCTAAATTGATAACGTGTTCTTCTAGTTATATTGATGATGATTTAGTTACACTTGTATGTTATGTTTGTGTGATTAAAGTTATGGTGGTTACGTTTCTAGTCATGTGAATTGTGACTTATCCATATGTGCATGTTATGATTGTGGTCTTGAGGTTAAGATTGTATGATTAGGATAGTCACACACCTTACATAGTCAAGTAATAGGTGGATTAATAATTGGTGCTCACTAGCTAGACCTTCGCCCCACCTCAGTTTCAGTTATGGTCGCTAGAGACCTTAGTATGTTAATCGGCCACCAGAGACCCACTGGATCAGGTTTTCCCCTCAGTTATGTTGGACCAGAGAGTCCTTATCAATTACCACTGTCGGTCAGAAGCGTGCTTTGGGCAGTGTGTCAGTTCAGGGGGCAGAAAGGCTAGTTAGTTGAGTTGGGGCCCTTACCTAAAAGATGAATAGTAATGATGTCTTGAAATGATATGTTGAGATGGGCAGTGTGACATGTTATGTGTCTTGTGAGGACTAATGATGTCTTGAAATGATACGTTATGTGAGATATGCTTCTCAGTTTCAGATCATGATCAATGATATGATAAGATTATGTATGCATGTTTAGTGATGATTAGTGATGCTTTATTGAGTCATGTTACATGCTTGTTGTGTTATATGATTGATGCATCCTTGTTGAGTATTAGTATATGATGATATTCAGTTTGTTGATAATCCTTTCTATACTATGATATAAGACTTAATGATCTTTATTTAGCCATGTTTAAAGAACCCTAGTGAGTTAAGTATCATGATGAGTACAAGTCTTATGAGATGATTAATGGAGTTAAGGTTGTGAATGCCATGAGTACTATCATAAGTTATTTCATGAACTATGTTACAAGGATGGTTGTGTATTAGGTTATGAATTGCTCAGTGATGCATGTTTAGAAGTGTTATTGTTTCTTAGTAATATCATTGATCGATCATAAGTTCTTAGGATCCCTTTTATAGTTGATTATTGGTTTGAGCGTGAAAGACTTACCCCGAGCCACCCACCAGGTTGCTAGAAGTTGTTTTGAGCTTGAGCCTTGAGGAGTTGATTAGGTGTGTGGAGTGGTGTCTACAGTAATGTAAGACTTGGACTTGGGACAAATGTTTTCATGTTTTCTCCAGATTTGTTTTGACTTCAGTTTTGCCCAATTGTTTAGGGATCAGTTATCAAGTTATCATTTTATGATTATTTACTTTGTTAAAGGTTTTAAAATTTTATTTAAGTTTATTTTGAAGTTCCTTGGCCAATGCAGTTTGTTAAATTATTTTTATTCAGCGTAGCATCATTGTTTGATTTTATGTTTCCCCTGTGATAAAGGGCATTTTGGTAATTCCCTTTTATTTCAAAGTGAGGGTATTACACATTCTATGGACATTCACTACATAAAATATTATTCATTATGTAATTTTATAATTGTTTATTAATGAATAATGATTGATGAAGATGAAGATGAAGATGAAGATGAAGATGAAGATGAAGATGAAGATGAAGTGTTTGAATAATAATATGGGTAATGAATGTAAATGAATCATCTTTCCCACCAATATACTTGTACAGGCGAACCAACAAATTTTCTACACTAATTAGTAATTACACATCTGTTGTCCAGCTCCAGTGAGCAACAGCTCCACATCACAATTACAAACAATAACAGTACATTCACAAATGTCACAGACCAGCATTAACAACTCTGTAACTTTCTCCAACAGCAGATGCTACATTAAGAAAATTAATCATGACAACGTTTGTAGCCATCCCGACAGCCTGGTGGAGCCATTGTATATCCAATTTCATTTCACTCGAGGAGAATTTCGATAACCCTGGACAGCATCCTGCTGTTGATGCAGTGGAGAGCGGAGCTGCAATGGTTTCTGGCCATGCCGGTGGGTGACAGGCCGATGGTTATTTGAACGGTGCCGGGGCTCTAGTGTCCTCTCATTGCTTGATGCAATCCTTTCCAGTGTCTCCACAACTTCTCTCATGGGGGGGCGGTTTTTTGGTTCCAATTCCAGACAAACAAGGGCGAGCTGTGCTATTCTGAATGCTGCTTTTGAAGGGTATTTGCCTTCCAAATTGGTATCCATGGTGCTTTTCAGCTTCCTCTTGTCATTTAGATAAGGCTTGATCCATTCTGCTAGGTTATGCCTCCCGCTTGGTCTGCTTGTGTCAAGTGCCCTTAACCCTGTCAAGATCTCAACCAGCACAACTCCGAATCCATACACATCGCTCTTCACGTATAGATGACCTGGTTTATTCACATATATAGAAGAAAATGATAAGTTAATGGAAATGGCTTAAACTGAATTTGAACAATGGATGAGTAGATTAACTGTGACAAGTGGATTTACCAGTGGCAACATACTCGGGAGCAGCATAACCATATGTGCCCATGACACGCGTAGTCACATGCGATTGACTAGCTGAAGGACCAAACTTTGCCAACCCAAAGTCTGATATCTTAGATGTGTAAGACTGAAAAAGAGCAATATGACATTGCCACAGAATTAGATGGAGTCCGAAAAACTATATCAGTCTTGATCATAGAAAAAATATAGCATTGCAAGAGGAACTCACCCCGTCTAGCAATATATTTGAGGCTTTAAAGTCTCTATAAATTACTTTCTTGTCTGGTGTATGTAAGAAAGCAAGGCCCCGAGCCGCCCCTATGGCAATTGACAATCGTATATCCCATGGGAGTGGCTGAACAGCTGCACCTCCTGGACAATGCCACAACAGAGATGAGTTGAGAATGATAAAACTAAAAAGAAAATAAAATGTTTGGGAGCCTAAGATTTAGCTTACTTCCAAATAGATGGTTTTCCAAGCTTCCTTTCTGCATGAACTCATAAACAAGGAGAAGCTCATTGTCCTCCAAGCAGTATCCCAACAGCCTGACAAGGTTGGGGTGAGAAAGCCTTCCCAAGAAGTTTATTTCCGACTGCAAAAGCCACAAACAACACATTCTTCTGTAACAAACGGGATCACTGGGTAGAAGATGTCCATGGTTTCAGGGTTTCATCAACAAATGAAGGAGAAGATGAACAATGTGATAGCAGGAGACTACAAAAACAGATACAGTATGTAATATTCAGACTTGTGACTTTGCAGTTGTAGATTATCGCTGTCATCAGTTATAAATAGTTAAATTTGCACGCCACTTATAGAACTATAGATCAGAACCTCACATTCAGTAACAAAAGAAGTGCAAAGCCAAACCACGGCAATGCAAAGCAGAAACTGTCATTGCCACGCCCAATAGACTAGAGAAAGGGAAAACATTACATTGAAATGAAAAATTAATCCTTGCTGCGGAGGGAGATTATGCAACATGATGGAAATAAAATTGATTGAGATTTTACCTGCCATTCTTCCAATCCTTGCAAGCTCTCTGAATTAAGTTTCTTGACAGCGACCACAGTTCCACTTCCAGACTTGCCGGGTTTCTTCTCATCAAGCCAACCTTTGTAGACTTTACCAAACCCACCTTCTCCAAGCACTGTATCAGACCTGAAATTCTTAGTGGCGAACTTAAGCTCGGCGAAAGAGAAAACCCTCAAGTTTGGGGTGGGTAAGAGTTGCCCATTTGGGAATGAGTCATCGCCACTGGCTCCTGAGAAGTAGCTGTTCCCTGAGACGTTGCTGCCCTTTGAAGAATTAGTGTTGCCACTCCTCCCTGATGAAGTTGCATTGCTAGTTGTATGAGACGCGCCTCCTGCAGTACCGGGAAAATTGAAGGAAATCAACACATTGTAGATGACAAGCAAGCTAAGATGAGCATAGTATGAATACTAATTAAATGATCATGGATGGAATGAATCCAGCCTGTGAACACCCTAGAAAAATACAAGTCAACGAGCATACATTTTACGTTAGGAGAGGAGGAAGCAAAACAACTGAAAACTGAAAGTCAAGATGAGAAAAGGGGAGAGAATCAGTGGCTAGAAAAATGGAATTAAGGGGGGAGGGGGGTACCTGAACTGAGACGACCAGTGGAGGTAGGCGTAGGAGAGGTGGGTGAAGAAGACCAGCAACAAAACCCCATATCAAGAAGAAGATAAACCCAGAAAGCCCAGTAGAACCAGAAATTGGAGCAAGGGAAGAACTGAAGTTAGAAACCCTTTTTTTTCCTTTGTGATTGACCCAGAAGAACATGGCCTTTATTTTTTTTTCCAGTAAAGAAAAGTACAATTAACAATCTTCCAGCTAGTGCTTACAAAACCTATGATGACGCTGACTGACTGGATTAAAGTTTGAAAACTTTTGGGCTTGAAAAAAAGGAAGGAGGAGAAATGCTGAAATGGAAATATATATTTAAGAGTTAAGAGGCGTGTCAATGCCAAAGACTGAGTCCTCAATCAATATTATAATAATATAATAATATCCAGTTGGTTTTTGTGTAATTAATCGGGAACTCGGATGGCGTGGGCCTGACGTAGACTACAGCTTCATCCATTAATTTCCCAGTCAACTGTTGTACTTAATGGGATCTACTACCGTTAGGACACTCCTTAGTGTCCTCATATTAAGACACATCTTAAAATCGTAGGATTAAAAAATAGATCTGATAGACTAGATTAAAATGGACAAAATAGTAATTTAAGAACTAATATATATAGTAAATAATATTAGGTTTTCTACAAACCCTAAAAAATATACGATAGAAAAAAAAATCACCCTCTCAACTTGCTTAAGCCAACCACCACCGCCGTCATACGTCTTCCACACCTTCGCCTCCACGTTGCACACCCAGCCACCACCGTCGCACCCTCTACCGTCCAGCCACCGCGTCGCAATCCTTCCGTCCAGCCACCGCATCGCACCCCTGTGGTGAACCGTAACAAGCTAGGGTTCAAACAAATAACTAACAAAGCTAACAAGCTAGGGTAGATCGTATTCCACGGGTCTTCTATGATTGACTACTCAAATAAGCTAGCAAATTACTCAGGTTTCAGCACTTCGTGCGTGGTGTGAGTTCCTCGACTTCTAAATCTAAGAAATGCAGAGAAAATTAAAAATTGAAACTAAGAACAGATTGGAAATTGGTTGATTAAAACAGAGATGACAGACGAACTTAGACTTTGAATCCCCCTTCGTTCCCCAGAGCATTGGCAATCAACAGATCAGCGGATTTTGATTCTCATTCAATCAATTCTAAGACACCACCATAACTCCTTACCCTTAGGTTTAAGACCGGCGAACGTTCGCTTTATCCGTTCTAGCTACCAAGATTAATTAGTCGCCCGCTTTTCAAAAAAAAAAAAAATTAGTCGCCCGGGTATGGTCGCCTCTCGCAACGACTTAACTTAACTGGTGGAATTACTAACGATTTATGAGTTACTCTTGCAGTGGATTAACCCTAACCGGTTCCTACGAAAGGCACGCTCCAATTATAAGGTTAATTGTTCGATTTGATGTTCTAAAGTAAGGTGAGCGTTCGCTTCTATCCTTAGCTTAACAAGAATCTAATCTAGGTGATCAATCCAGACAAGAAACATGAACAATGAAGAACAAACCAAACATGAAAGAGAAACTGATTGAACTTCGAATCTAATCATCGCCGATCTGTGACCGCTTTAAAGCTCTGGGTCACTTAGGGTTCATCTAGTCTAAGCTCTAAGAGTTTAGCTACACATATTCGTCACAAAAGAATCAAAGACAAAGAAGGAGTTCATCATACAAAGGCAGAACATAAAAGAATCTGAAAAACCTAATCAAGACGACTCCGGCAGAACTTTGATCTTTTGGTCGACTACAATCCTAGCTCCGAGTCTTCGAGATGGAAGGGATGGCGTCACGATCTCTTTCCGGCTCCTCGAACTCTAAACTCTCTGCTTCAGAACTTGAGAGAATTTTGAAGTTCGGTAATTATGATTATTATCAGGTCTCCCGTATATGGGCCGCCGGTTAAGTATTTATACTTAACCCTAATTCAGCCGGATTTTGCATGATATTTTCGCCGAAAATATTGAAGAATTTTTGGCGAAAATTCCTTTGTAATTGGATGGTCTGACGGCTGATTTCTCCTGTAAATTTCGGTCCAATAGTTTTCGGTCGAAAACTTAACATTTTCGCCGAAAACTTCCTTCAGTCGGCATCAGTGATTTTGTGCATGTATTTTCGCCGAAAATGCTAGGGTACTTTCGGCAAAAATTCCTTTGTAAACCGGGCAGGAATTGTTTCGACGTGATTGGCTCCTTGGATCGATTCCGGTGCAATTCCTCGAGGTTCCAACGCTTAAGACACGTCCTTGGCTACTTTATTTGACGGCAAAAACCTGTGCTAACATAAAAACACTAGAAAACCATCAAATAGACCCGAAACGGGCCAAGGTAACACAAATGGCACGAGATAGGGCAATTGATTGAATATTCGTTATTCTACCCTAAAAACCATGTCTTAAGCAAGGAAATGTCGCTTAAATGAGGCTGATAATCACGTCAAATCGAGTGTCATCAAAATACCCCACACTTAAGCTTTTGCTTGTCCTCAAGCAAACTGAATAGAAACGCTCATGTTCACAAATGATAAGATCGATTAAATTGGAGTTCAATCAAACACAATGAATTATTAGACAGATAGATCCTAGAACAAGAAACCTAACATGCATACTGATCAGCCAAACAACCTGGTCTCACCAATACTCTGCACACGACAAGTAGTAGCAACCAATTATGCACGAATTTGACCTGACCGACCAGACTCCTCTCACAGGAAATATTTAGTATAATGGGAACTCTCACTCTTTGTGTTTAAGGACGTGTTTCTGCTCTCAATCATTTTCTGTTACTGAATTCTGTCATAAGTTTGCAATTCAACCACATCTCCACCACTGTGACAACATGAGTATCCAGTCAAGAAGGACTTCCCTGCTAGGACTGTAACGAATTCTACACTACTTGGGTTTATGATGCGATGGATGATGGGAATGTATGATGATGGCTTTGTGCGGTGTAGCTTTCGACTAACTTCCCTCGAATCTAATCTGTGGCTTCCTACCGTCTAACCAGACACGGGTGGTATAATGAACGCTCGTCCTATGATACCCTCAAGCAACCTAGCACTTATTATTTTTCTTTACACAATTTTTTTCTGACTTTTCTTTTGACTTCGTTCTTCCATTTGTAGGGAGAAGAACGTTTTATTGAACTAAAACTTGAAACTTTTCTGACTTTTCTGCTTTTCATTTTTTTTCTGAAGCTTGCTTCTTTTCTTCTTTTTTTTCTATTATTTTTTTTCTTTTGTGCCGATTTTTTCTTTTAGTTTGCTAGAGGGGTTTACACGTTTGGACATAATAGCTAAGACCACCTGTTTAATGGCTATAGGCAGGTTACCACAAACCGACTTCTGGTAGGCTAATCTAGAGCTACAACCACAGGGGATCAACGGGGAATGAAAGAATGGGAAATGGCTGTAATGTATATCGAACCGAAAGAACAGGCCAAGCTCAAGGGTCTACACCTAATGGATTTTATCGTTTGGTAGGCTATCTGGCTTAGTAGCTGAATCTAGGTGCCCCTATCATTCTAGAACTCGTGTCATCGTGTGGTCTCGAGTAGGTCTCATGCAAATTCTAACTCATCCAAGCAAACAGAAAACCACTCAAAAAGAATTAAAATTGCAAGTTACGTGCAATGGATCAAAAGCTCACAGTTGGTTTGCTAGTCGGATTCGGTCATTTTCATGCAATCAAGGCTACAAATTACAAGTGTGATTTTAAAATTCTGTTCTGACCAGGCAATTTAGCATCAAAGTATACAAGTTGGTTTTGAAGTTCTAGGTTAAGCGGTCTAAGCATCATTATGAAAGTTTGAACAACAACTTAACATCAAAAATCAAGAACCGAGCCATTCTAATGCTAGAGAGACTGGAATGGAATCACGAGGCACACAGAAAACACAATCAAGGGCAATCAAGTTCATGCAAGGTTCTCTAGCATCCTACCCCACACTTAAATCAGATTGTGTCCTCACAGGACTAATTCTAGAGTTCAGAGTGAAGTAGAAGAACCTGGACCGAGATGGTTGGTGTAGGGGATGAGCATGGGTCCTCGGAGCGGGGGGAAATCTACCGAAGCGAAGCAAAGGGAATCTCCCTACTGCCTACAAAACAAAAACAAATGAAGCTACTTGGAAGTTGGAAAAATAGTTGGGAAATAAGAACTAAATGAAGTTCTAGAAGAGAACTTGTGAAATGACTAAAAGAAAGTTTATGAGCCATGTTGCCTTTCTACAATGAGGATTATTAAGTCAATTCAAGTAGCTATTCTGCTCCTTCTAAAAAAATCTATAAGGTCGGTATAATGATGTTTGAAAGTGGGAAAACATGGCTGACAAGGGAGTCCTAAACGAGAACATGATAAATGGCTACTATGATCATTGTTTAGCCATTCATGTTGCTCTTCTGCTTCTTATGAATATAATCTATCATGTCGGTATGATGATATTTGAAAGTGGAAAAAACATGGATGACAAATATAATTTGTCTAAAGGGAGTCTTAGAAGAGAACATGTTAAATGGCTATTATGATGATTGTTTAGTCCTTCATGTTGCTCTTTTGCCCCTTTAAATGAATATATTTAATAATGTCGGTAATCTAGTAATTGGAAGTCGGAAAAATAGTTGGAAAACAAAAACTAAATGAAGTTCTAGAAGAGAACTTGTGAAATAACTAAAAGAAAGTTTATGAGCTGTGTTGCCTTTCTACAATGAGGATTATTAAGTCAATTCAAGTAGCTATTCTGCTCCTTCTGAAAAAAATCTATAAGGTCGGTATAATGATGTTTGAAAGTGGGAAAATATGGATGACAGATATACTTTGTCTAAAGGAGACTTAGAAGAGAACATGTTAAATGACTACTATGATGATTGTTTAGTCATACATGTTGCTCTTCTGCTCCTTATGAATATAATCTATCATGTCGGTATTATGATATTTGAAAGTGGAAAAACATGGATGACAAATATAATTTGTCTAAAGGGAGTCCTAGAAGAGAACATGTTAAATGGCTACTATGATGATTGTTTAGTCCTTCATGTTGCTCTTTTGGTCCTTATGAATATATTTAATAATGTCGGTAATCTAGTAATTGGAAGTCGGAAAAATAGTTGGGAAACAAGAACTAAATGAAGTTCTAAAACAGAACTTGTGAAATGACTAAAATAAAGTTTATAAGCCATGTTGCCTTTCTACAATGAGGATTATTAAGTCAATTCAAGTAGCTATTCTGCTCTTTCTGAAAAAAATCTATAAGGTCGGTATAATGATGTTTGAAATTGGGAAAACATGGATGACAAATATAATTTGTCTAAAGGGAGTCCTAGAAGATAACATGTTAAATGGCTACTACGATGATTGTTTAGTCATTCATGTTACTCTTCTCCTCCTTATGAATATAATCTATCATGCGGTATTATGATATTTGATAAGGGGATAAAATGGGAAAATGTTAATTGTATATCGAACCAGAAAGAACAGTATCAAGGCTACACTAATGATTTTATCTTCTGTTGGCTATCTGGCTCTATATGAATTAGTCACCTAATTCTAAACTCTGTACTTGAAGTTCGAGTAACAAATTCTAATATAAGAACAAAACCACTTCAAAGAAAAGCAAGTTAGTGAATGATCTAAAAGCTACAGTTGTTTGCTAGTCGTTGGGTCATTTCTGCAATCAGGTAATAAGTACAATTCAATTTAATTCTGTTCCCTTAAAAATAAAATCAAGTATAAAGTCGGTTTTGAAGTTTGGTAAAGCGGTAACATCAATGGCTTGACAAACAATCTTAACACAAAAGATAAACGAGCATTAATGCTGAAATGGAATGTTTAAGCCCAATCAGGGCTCATTCATGCTTCTTAGAATATCAATCTAATCAATGTCGTGATCTAAGGATAATTTAAGAGTTCAGACTGATGACAAACTAAGATTTGGTGTAGGGAGCTGAGCATGGTCTGAAGGGGGATATTACGATAGGAAGCCAAGGGCATCTATGCTCCTTATAAACTAAAAAATTGTAACAGTAACTTGGAAGTTGGAAAAATAGTTGGGAAAAAAACTAAATGAAGTTCTAGAAGAGAACTTGTGAAATGACTAAAAGAAAGTTTATGAGCATGTTGCCTTTCTACAATGAGGATTATTAAGTCAATTCAAGTAGCTATTCTGCTCCTTCTAAAAAAATCTATAAGGTCGGTATAATGATTAATGTTATGAGAGCAGGATAAACTTTGGTCTAAAGGGAGACTTAGAACGAGAACATGATAAATGGCTACTATGATATTGTTTAGCATACATGTTGCTCTTCTGCTCTTATGAATATAATCTATCATGTCGGTTATATGATATTTGAAAGTGGGAAAAACATGGATACAAATATAATTTGTCTAAAGGGAGTCTTAGAAAGAACATGTTAAATGGCTACTATGATGATTGTTTAGTCCTTCATGTTGCTCTTTTGCACCTTATGAATATATTTAATAATGTCGGTAATCTAGTAATTGGAAGTCAGAAAAATAGTTGGAAACAAAAACTAAATGAAGTTCTAGAAGAGAACTTGTGAAATAACTAAAAGAAAGTTTATGAGCTGTGTTGCCTTTTACAATGAGGATTATTAAGTCAATTCAAGTAGCTATTCTGCTCCTTCTGAAAAAAATCTATAAGGTCGGTATAATGATGTTTGAAAGTGGGAAAATATGGATGACAGATATACTTTGTCTAAAGGGAGACTAGAAGAGAACATGTTAAATGACTACTATGATGATTGTTTAGTCATACATGTTGCTCTTCTGCTCCTTATGAATATAATCTATCATGTCGGTATTATGATATTTGAAAGGGGGAAAACATGGATACAAATATAATTTTCTAAAGGGAGTCCTAGAACAGAACATGTTAAATGGCTACTATGATGATTGTTTAGTCCTTCATGTTGCTCTTCTGTCCTTATGAATATATTTCAATAATGTCGGTAATCTAGTACTTGGAAGTTGGAAAAATAGTTGGGAAACAAGAACTAAATGAAGTTCTAAAACAGAACTTGTGAAATGACTAAAATAAAGTTTATAAGCCATGTTGCCTTTCTACAATGAGGATTATTAAGTCAATTCAAGTAGCTATTCTTTCTGAAAAAAATCTATAAGGTCGGTATAATGATGTTTGAAATTGGGAAAACATGGATGACAAATATAATTTGTCTAAAGGGAGTCCTAGAAGATAACATGTTAAATGGCTACTACGATGATTGTTTAGTCATTCATGTTACTCTTCTCCTCCTTATGAATATAATCTATCATGCGGTATTATGATATTTGAAAGTGGGAAAATATGGACGACAAATATAATTTGTCTAAAGGGAGTCCTAGAAGAAAACATGTTAAATGGCTACTATGATGATTGTTTAGTCCTTCATGTTGCTCTTCTGCTCCTTATGAATATATTCAATAATGTCGGTAATCTAGTACTTGGAAGTTGGAAAAATAGTTGGGAAATAAGAACTAAATGAAGTTCTAGAAGAGAACTTGTGAAATGACTAAAAGAGAGTTTATGAGCCATGTTGCCTTTCTACAATGAGGATTATTAAGTCAATTCAAGTAGCTATTCTGCTCCTTATAAAAAAAATCTATAAGGTCGGTATAATGATGTTTGAAAGTGGGAAAACATGGCTGACAAGGGAGTCCTAAACGAGAACATGATAAATGGCTACTATGATCATTGTTTAGCCATTCATGTTGCTCTTCTGCTTCTTATGAATATAATCTATCATGTCGGTATTATGATATTTGAAAGTAGAAAAACATGGATGACAAATATAATTTGTCTAAAGGGAGTCTTAGAAGAGAACATGTTAAATGGCTACTATGATGATTGTTTAGTCCTTCATGTTGCTCTTTTGCTCCTTATGAATATATTTAATAATGTCGGTAATCTAGTAATTGGAAGTCGGAAAAAATAGTTGGGAAACAAAAACTAAATGAAGTTCTAGAAGAGAACTTGTGAAATAACTAAAAGAAAGTTTATGAGCTGTGTTGCCTTTTTACAATGAGGATTATTAAGTCAATTCAAGTAGCTATTCTGCTCCTTCTGAAAAAAATCTATAAGGTCGGTATAATGATGTTTGAAAGTGGGAAAATATGGATGACAGATATACTTTGTCTAAAGGGAGACCTAGAAGAGAACATGTTAAATGACTACTATGATGATTGTTTAGTCATTCATGTTGCTCTTCTGCTCCTTATGAATATAATCTATCATGTCGGTATTATGATATTTGAAAGTGGGAAAACATGGAAAACAAATATAATTTTTCTAAAGGGAGTCCTAGAACAGAACATGTTAAATGGCTACTATGATGATTGTTTAGTCCTTCATGTTGCTCTTCTGCTCCTTATGAATATATTCAATAATGTCGGTAATCTAGTACTTGGAAGTTGGAAAAATAGTTGGGAAACAAGAACTAAATGAAGTTCTAAAACAGAACTTGTGAAATGACTAAAATAAAGTTTATGAGCCATGTTGCCTTTCTACAATGAGGATTATTAAGTCAATTCAAGTAGCTATTCTGCTCCTTCTGAAAAAAATCTATAAGGTCGGTATAATGATGTTTGAAAGTGGGAAAACATGGATGACAAATATAATTTGTCTAAAGGGAGTCCTAGAAGAGAACATGTTAAATGGCTACTACGATGATTGTTTAGTCATTCATGTTACTCTTCTCCTCCTTATGAATATAATCTATCATGTCGGTATTATGATATTTGAAAGTGGGAAAATATGGACGACAAATATAATTTGTCTAAAGGGAGTCCTAGAAGAAAACATGTTAAATGGCTACTATGATGATTGTTTAGTCCTTCATGTTGCTCTTCTGCTCCTTATGAATATATTCAATAATGTCGGTAATCTAGTACTTGGAAGTTGGAAAAATAGTTGGGAAATAAGAACTAAATGAAGTTCTAGAAGAGAACTTGTGAAATGACTAAAAGAGAGTTTATGAGCCATGTTGCCTTTCTACAATGAGGATTATTAAGTCAATTCAAGTAGCTATTCTGCTCCTTCTAAAAAAAATCTATAAGGTCGGTATAATGATGTTTGAAAGTGGGAAAACATGGCTGACAAGGGAGTTCTAGACGAGAACTTGATAAATGGCTACTATGATCATTGTTTAGCCATTCATGTTGCTCTTCTGCTTCTTATGAATATAATCTATCATGTCGGTATTATGATATTTGAAAGTGGAAAAACATGGATGACAAAAATAATTTGTCAAAAGCGAGTCTTAGAAGAGAACATGTTAAATGGCTACTATGATGATTGTTTAGTCCTTCATGTTTAGTCTTAGAAGAGAACATGATAAATGGCTATTATGAAACATAAAAAGGAAACCGGGACAAGTGTCCCGGATCCACACAGAAAAAAGTTGGATCGAAATCCGAAAAGAATAAATAAAAAGAAGGGACAAGAAAGAGGATACAACCCGGTCACTGCTGGTCAGGCGCGCCGGGAGGTGGGAAGTGGAGGAAATCGCCGAGCTGACGTTGCCACTCCATCTGTGCCTCATACCGCCTATCAGCGCGGTGCATATGCTGCTGCATAATAGTCCATCTCGCCTCTTGAGTGGCGTTGTCGGTGATGCGCCACTCCTGCAGCTCATACAGCTCACCAATGTCCACGGGGTGCGGTCGGTGCTGAGGGTGAGGTGCCTGGTATGGATCTGGAATGTGCGGCGGTGACTGGTGTGCATACCCTGCCTGATGATGTGGCGAGGGTATATGGTCATGAAACTCTGGTTGCGGCTGCTGCTCAGAATCATCATCTTCTTCCTCCGACTCGTCCTCGTCTTCGAGAGGAGGATCCGCTGCTACCAGGGGGCTGATGTCCAGATCGAGGCTGTACTCGACCGCCAAATCGCCCCCACGGTGCGTACTCTGCAGCGTGGGATGTTCGGGCCATATTCTTGGCTGAGGCAGAAGGAGATGATGAGTCGGCCCACAAAGTTGCCTCCCAGGAGTGAGCGGGGGCGACCTGATCTCTGAGTCTTCTTGCGGAGTAGGCGAGCAAGCACCCATCCGGGATGAAGGGGATATCTCTCCCGGATGGCGCGAAGAAGAAGAAGCTCGTCCTTGCTGATATGGTGGCGGTCCTTCTCTGGAGCATATAATAGCGATCTACGCCAAACCATATGAATGTATTTAAAGAAAGGGTGAGAGAGCGACTTAACTGAGTTATGGTCCCCGAGGCGATCGCCGGGCACTCCAGTCATGTGGCTCCATAGCGCATGGTACTCCTCTCCGTCGTCATCGTCGTCCTCCCAGCCGAAGTGATGACCGTGGTAATGCTCGTAGGGGATGCCTAGATGAGCAGCAAACTCATCATATGTGAGTTCCCTGTGCACCCCGCCTAGGTAGAAGGTAACAACCTTCCTGTGCTGCCTCCGCTTGTGCTCGTCCAGCTTGAATGTCGCCCAAAACTCCTGGAGAGCGATGTCTGGGAAGTCGGCGGTGAGCGTGGTCAGCTCCAGCAGGCCGGCATGGGTCAGTGCATCGAGCACGTTCCGGTACCAGTCATCATCGTGCTCTGAGAGTGAAGTCATGGAAAGAGGGCGAACATCAGCTCCAGGGGTGTTCTCAAATCGCTGGTAGCGTGCAAAGTAGTGCGGGGGAAGGCGAGCAACGGTGCGGTGGTACCCAGCACGGTCAGGGAATGCTGGTGGGGGGCCCTGAACGGCGGGTGTGACGGGAGCGGTAACTCGGGAGCTCGAGGCGCCATCAAGTCGTGCCTTGGTCCTGCGCTCAAAAGTGGTGTTCCTAAACAAGAAAACAAACCAGATTAGTCAAACTAAAACCCTACCCCACACTTAGTCGAAAAACTCAATTTCACAAAGAAATGAGGAAAACCGAGTGGGGGTAAGCAAAGCAGATTAACCGGTAATCACGAACAATAAAACACATGCTCAGGAACAGCCAGAATGGAATTAGCACAGTTAGAGTTCAGAAGTCAAACCGACATTCAAAAAGTCAACATAATCGAACAGTGAACCCTAATCATGGCAAGACTATCACAAATCGGAGAATGACGGTATAATATGGTCTCAGATGGCAAATACAATAATCGAAACGAGTATGAACACATAAGGCAGCCAAATGATCAAAAACAGTTCATGGTCAAACCGACATTTCTCAAAAGTCAACCTCATAAGGAATAGGACTCGGGCATAGCAACACATGATCAAACGATATGAAAATTAAGCACGATACTCCCTAAGCATGCTAGAATAGTTCAACAAGTTCAGCTAACCTAGTTCACACGAAATCAGTCAGCACACAAATCGAGGCAAACCGAAAAGTCAACCAAAAGTCAATCTCGACGAAATTTAGCATCCAATATGTCAAAAGATTCGCAATAAAAAGTTCTACAACTTACCTTGAAGCCATGGATGCTAAAAATGAATGGATTGGGAGAAATCGGAGAAAAATCACAAGTTTTAGGGTTTGGGTGAACTGGAGCTGTAGAGCTCCGATTCGGCTGTGCTAGGGCTTGAAATGATCGGAAAAAGGAGGGGAAGGGAGCGGCGGTGGTCGGCGATGGCGGCGGCGGCAAGAAATGGTGGCGCGACGGCCGGGTTTATAAAATAGAGGGAGGTTTTCGGTTTTTGTTTCGAAAATGAAGTGAGGAAAGAGAGGGCTGAAATCCGGATTTTAAAGTGAATAGTTGGTTGATTTTCAAAGAAATTTTCGGCGAAAATAAGTGCAAGTTTTTGCCGAAAATGTTAGTTAAAAAGTACTGCCGGTTTTCAAAAGAAATTTTCGCCGAAAACTTTAATAAATTTTCGCCAAAAATGTGAAACAGGAACGTTTGGAAAACTCTGTGGGATTTCAAAGGGAATTTTCGCCGAAATAGGGTGCATTTTCGCCGAAAATTTTGACCTGTACGATTGAAAATATTTTCGCAAACCCGGCAATCTTCAGAAAATCACAGTTAAATTCACAAAAATCGGAGCGACCTCAAACGACTTGCAAACGACACTACGACACACAGACTACACACAAAAAATAAGAAATCAAACAAACTGACACTTTTGGCTCCCCCGAACCGACTCTAAAACACTAAGCTTGACACAAATGAAAAACTGACTCCAACCGTGGGTTGCCTCCCACGAAACGCTCTTTTATTAACGTCCTTGAGCCGGACGATACCTGGACGGTATTAGGAGACATCCCAACTCAGATTCTCCTTAATGCTAGCATCGGAGTTCATAAAGTAGAGCTTCGGGGCTTCTCCGGTGAGCATGAATTTCTTCCCGTTCGCGTGTAAGAGTTTGGTACGTCCGTCGGGAAGGTGGTCAGTGATTGTGAAGGGTCCAAACAGTTCTGTCAAGGGATCATCTTCCACAAGGAAGACAGTGGACGGAATGAGAATGATCAGCTCCTTTTTTTCTTTAATCTCCGGCTTGATATCACCAGGATCAGTGATCGTCAGTATTTCCTTAGGAGATGCTTTTGGCTTCTCCTTCCATACTTGTTACGGCGCCGGTAGCTTGGAACGAATTGGTGGTGTAGCTGGCTCGGTGGAAAGTGGCGGCACAACTGGTCTCCAGACCATGTGAGTCTTCGTCTTATTATTCTTTCCCGAGGTCTGCTAGGTTTTGTGCTCGGTGGCTTAGAAGAGGCTTTCAGTTCCTTCTTCTTTGGCGTCTGAAGAACATATTTCGGTTTCTGCGTGGTAATCTGTCCAGCACCTGCAACAGCAATTGATCTAGGCACACTAGAAGAGATATCAGTCACGGAGTTGACCGGAGTCAACTCCACAGTTTCAACAGCTAAACAATGAAATTCTTCATTCTTAGGATTATATTTCATTCCGTCTTTAAGGCGGAACGTGACAGTTTCTTTACCAACTCTCAAAGTTAAAGAACCATTTGGAACGTTAATTTGCATCCCAGTAGTAGCCATGAAAGGTCGTCATATGAGAATGGTAGAATCATCCTTACTAGTGTCAATGATAACAAAGTCAGCTAAGAACGTGAAAGGACCACATTTTGTAACAACGTCTTTGATTTCTCCCCTAGGAGTTTTAAGTGATCTATCAGCAAAGATAAGTTGCATACTAGGCGGTTCAAGTTCTCCTAGGTTCAATTTTTCATATAGACTCATAGGCATAACATTAACAGACGCGCCAAGATCAACCAAACAACGTTCTATCTCAACATCATTAATAACAAGAGGTAGAGTGAAAGAACCAGGATCAGAACACTTAGCTGGATATGGAGAGGAAGGTTTCTTGCTACGAGCATCAGGATATCCTTCTTTATTCCCCTTCATGCCAGTCTCGATCCTTGCATTCGGCATCAATGCTCATGGAAAAGGAGGCTTCATGACGTACAGTGCAAGAGGAGGATCTTCCTCCTTAGGTGCCACTTGTAGTGCTTCATTCTTCTCTTGAGATTCAGCGATCCTGCGTAAAACAGAACAAGCATCAGCAGATAAGCTTGTAAATTTTCGAGCGGTTACCATCTTGGCTTGCTCCTTTCTCGGGTTTGGTTCTGTCTGGCTCGGAAGTTGGCCAAATGGTCGACCAGATGCTAACATACTCGAGATGTTGTTCATTGCTTGCTCAATTCTTTGATCGGCTGCTATCTGTTCTTGATTGAGAAGAGCTTGAGCTTTAAACTGACCGTCATGATCATCGAGTCTGGTGATGATCTGACTAAGCTTCTTGTCCAGGTCACTGATGTGTTTTCCATATGGTACTGCTGTCCTGGATAGGTATTATTCAAATATTGATTCTGGCGATTGCCAGGAACAGTTCCATAGTTACACGGATTGCGGTGCGGCGGCTGGTAGACACCTGCCGGCGGATGGTTAGGCTTCTGATCCTGAGCTGGACCAGCCGGGCGGTTATTCTGGTTCTGGTTATGGTTGGTGCCAGCATTGTAGGGGGGTCTGTCTTGATAGTTCCCTTGCTGCCTGAAGTTGCGGTAGCCAGCATAACCATTCTGATTATTAACGAAGCCTTGTTGAACGAAATTTACCTCTTCGGCGGACCAGACTTCTGTCTTACCAAAATTCTGGCATCGTCCTCCGTTATGTGCGCAAGCTCCACACCACTCGCAATCGGCAACATAGACAGAAGCTGCCGGCGGTTTGACTGGTGTGGTAGACTTCTTCAAATGCTTCTTTACTTCGGCTTTGATAGCTGCTTCGAGATCGAGCTTGCTCCTTGATCCTTCAGATTGTCGTTCCCAGTTCCTTGACTTGGAAGCACAATTTGCGAAGTGAAGAAGAGCAGCTTCAGGTGTGAGTGTAGTGCAATCCCCTTCAGCTAGGGAATTGACCCACTTGGCAGATTCTTCTCGAAGTCCTCGAGCAAAGATTTCAGCTAACTGCCTCTGCTCGAATCCATGATGAGGGCAGTTGTAGAGAAGTTCTTGGAATCGATTCCAAGTATCATATAAGCTTTCGCCTTCTTTCTGGGAGAACCTGGCAATGCTGTCCTTGATGGCTGTTATTCTGGCCGGAGGAAAGTATTCTTCAACGAAGTCCTGAGCCAGAGTATCCCAGTTAGTGTAATATCCAGGTGGTTTGCCAGTAAGCCACCTCTTAGCAGCACCTTTCAGAGAGAACGGGAAAGCTCTCAAACAAAGAGTATTCTTGTCGAGGTTTCCGTTCTTAAAAGTGCTGCAGAGATCAATGAAATCTGCAAGATGAGTGCACGGATTGTCTAGGGGCCTGCCTTCGAAATGTAGATCCCTCGAGATCATAGTCAAGAATGGAATCTTGATCTCATAGTCAGGATCTCCTTCAATGCGCGACACGGCAATGGCAGATCGAACGCTGGTCGCGCTCGGCTTGTTGTAATCAGCTAGACTCTTCTGTGTAGGCGACGATGGTGGATTTCCGCCTGGTGGTGGTAATTGATCAGTCATGGTAGGAGATGGAGGAGGTGAAAGTGACTCGGTGTATGAAACGGATGTAGGTGACGGTAACGGCGAAGATGAGGGACTCTCCTACAGTTCCTCAATCTTAAACGGAGTGACGGGTGGAGGTGGACTGGTTCTGCCTCTCCTTGGAATTTGTGATTGTCGAGGTGGAGCAGAACTGCTTGGTCTCTCTATACTCTTAGCCTTGTCGGTTTGAGAGCGAGTCCAAGGGCGCCGATGCATACACCTTTGAACAACCTACAAATAACAAAAACAAACAAAACTAGTGTAAAATCGAAGTGGGTGGAAAAGTGAAAGATGGAAAATAGAAGAATAAATTGCCAGTTCTTCTTTCAAACAATCAAAAGAAGTCCCCGGCAATGGCGCCAATTTGGTGAACCTTAGATCGTTGTTCGAGTTCAAACAAATAACTAACAAAGCTAACAAGCTAGGGTAGATCGTATTCCATGGGTCTTCTATGATTGACTACTCAAATAAGCTAGCAAATTACTCAGGTTTCAGCACTTCGTGCGTGGTGTGAGTTCCACGACTTCTAAATCTAAGAAATGCAGAGAAAATTAAAAATTGAAACTAAGAACAGATTGGAAATTGGTTGATTAAAACAGAGATGACAGACGAACTTAGACTTTGAATCCCCCTTCGTTCCCTAGAGCATTGGCAATCAACAGATCAGTGGATTTCGATTCTCATTCAATCAATTCTAAGACACCACCATAACTCCTTACCCTTAGGTTTAAGACCGGCGAATGTTCGCTCTATCCGTTCTAGCTACCAAGATTAATTAGTCGCCCGGGTACGGTCGCCTCTCGCAACGACTTAACTTAACTGGTGGAATTACTAACGATTTATGAGTTACTCTTGCAGTGGATTAACCCTAACCGGTTCCTACGAAAGGCACGCTCCAATTATAAGGTTAATTGTTCGATTTGATGTTCTAAAGTAAGGCGAGCGTTCGCTTCTATCCTTAGCTTAACAAGAATCTAATTAGGTGATCAATCTAGACAAGAAACATGAACAATGAAGAACAAACCAAACATGAAAGAGAAACTGATTGAACTTCGAATCTAATCACAGCCGATCCGTGACCGCTTTAAAGCCCTGGGTCACTTAGGGTTCATCTAGTCTAAGCTCTAAGAGTTTAGCTACACATATTCGTCACAAAAGAATCAAAGACAAAGAAGGAGTTCATCATACAAAGGAAGAACAGAAAAGAATCTGAAAAACCTAATCAAGACGACTTCGGCAGAACTTCGATCTTTTGGTCGACTACAATCCTAGCTCCGAGTCTTCGAGATGGAAGGGATGGCGTCACGATCTCTTTCCGGCTCTTCGAACTCTAAACTCTCTGCTTCAGAACTTGAGAGAATTTTGAAGTTCGGTAATTATGATTATTATGAGGTCTCCCGTATATGGGCCGCCAGTTAAGTATTTATACTTAACCCTAATTCAGCAGGATTTTGCCTGATATTTTCGCCGAAAATATTGAAGAATTTTTGGCCAAAATTCCTTTGTAATTGGATGGTCCGCCGGCTGATTTCTCCTGTAAATTTCGGTCCAATAGTTTTCGGTCGAAAACTTAACATTTTCGCCGAAAACTTCCTTTAGTCGGCATCAGTGATTTTGTGCATGTATTTTCGCCGAAAATGCTAGGGTACTTTCGACGAAAATTCCTTTGTAAATCGGGCAGGAATTGTTTCGACTTGATTGGCTCCTTGGATCGATTCCGGTGCAATTCCTCGAGGTTCCAACGTTTAAGACACGTCCTTGGCTACTTTATTTGACGGAAAAAACATGTGCTAACATAAAAACACTAGAAAACCATCAAATAGACCCGAAATGGGCCAAGGTAACACAAATGGCACGAGATAGGGCAATTGATTGAATATTCGTTATTCTACCCTAAAAACCATGTCTTAAGCACCCTGCCATTCTCATCATCGCACCTGGACCCCATCTGGCGGAGCTCTACCGAGACGAGTACCCGAATTGGGCTAGGTTAGTCCTCTGGTTCATGGCGGATCGAGGTGGCCCTAATCGGTTATAGGATGTTCGATTGCTATTCGGATTCTGAGCTGTGGGGATTTGCATCTCCTGGTCGGGGTATTGATCACTACTTCAGATTGGTACGTACCTATCTCTTAATTAAAACATTTCATTTTAGAATATTAATTTCCCTGTTATAATTGCATGTTCACAGCTTCATGTTCTTATTTCTTGAAAATTATGGAGTGAGGAAGCTATGGGCTGTATTTGAGATCCTAATTGTTACCATGGCTTCTTCGTTTGCTTGGATGTTCGCAGACGCTAAACCATATGAAAAAGAACTTATAGTGGGTACGTATCGTATGATCCCTATTCTGAATTTATAGGCTAATCAGAACCTTTCTTTTTTTTGAGTTAGTGATTGACTTAATCATATGATCATTCATCCATTCTTGTAGGTCTTTTGATGCGAGACTTAGTTTGAGGATCATTAAACAAGTTGCTGGTGTTGTGGCTTGTATTATAATGCCTCACAATGTCTTCTTGCATTCTGCTTTAGTACAGTAGAGGAAGATTGGTCCTCAGAAGATAGGCGGTCTAGATAACATCATCAACCTCCGCATCTAGATGGCCGCACCCAGGCTCGCCGCCGCCATCATCAACCGCCAGCCTCGCCGCCGCCATCATCTACATCTTTGCTTCTTAGTTTCTAGTCATTGGTCATTAGGACTATGTTGTTCCATTTTGATGATTTAGGAACATGTTTGTAGTGTTCCATATAGTTAATTATGGAACAAATATTTGATATTATTGTTTCATTTTCAATTTGATTCATGGTTTTATGATTTTCCGTGTTCCGATTTGGTGATAAGGAACAAAATAGATTTTCAACAAGTTCCATTACCATTAAAATAGATCATTGTTCTGAAACAATAAAAGAGGAACTGTTCCGAAATGATAAAAGAGTAACTGATTCGAAACAATTTCCACAAAAAGTGTTAGAACCTAATCTCAAATAAAAACCCCGAGGTAAATTGACTACTAGTAAACAATTTTCACAAAAAGAAGGGGGTAAAGTTTGGGAAGAAATCATATGATATTGCTAAATTAACTATTGTGGAAATTAATTAGCAAATAAAGATTAATCCTTCTCAATAAATATTAGGGAAGTGAAGAAAAAATGGAAATTGTGATCATAACAAAAGAATTAATTGGTTACTAAAAAAATGGAGCATTTAATTAACAATAATTAAATTTCGAATTTAATTAACAATAAATAATCTGAATATTAATTGAAAATCCGTATTTAATTAACAATAATTATCATTATGGAAATAAAATAAAATAAAAATCTGCAATTAATTAAACATTGAAATTATCCTTTTTTTCCAATTAATATTGACCTTCAGATCTCTAAGATTAAATCCTATGATCCTAAGAGGTGTCCTCATATGAGGACAATAAGGGGTGTCCTAACGGTAGAATTTGTCGTAATTAAGACAATAACAAAACAAAATAGAAAACCAGCGGTGCTTAATTATTTACCTTCTTCCCAATTTTCAGTCACTATAGTCCCAGCCATAACAAATTAGTTACTCATCAATATTTTTACGAATTCATTTTTTCAACAAATACCTTTTTTTTTTTCGAAATAAGTCTCTCCTTATATATTATTAATGCATAGTCAAACAACAATTCGACAAAGGTCATTGTAACCAAATCGGAGGTGTCATCCCACTAGTAAGAAAAGATCGTCTAGCTAAATCAGGATTTTTTACATTAATATTCTGTATTAATTAAATAATTAACAATCTAAGGTCATTCTGAAAATATTTACAAAACTATGGTCGTTTTTACCTGATCCGCCCAGTTGGACCGGTGGATCAATATTGTGGTTCTTTGGAGGTTAGGCAATGAATCCGTCCTCGGAGTGTCTCGGCGGATGGCACCTTGCAAGGCAGACGTGCGAGGGGTTAGTAAATGTAGGGTGGCGAGTATGGGGATAATGTAGGGAGAATGGGTTACAGAGAAGTACCGGGCGAGAGCCCTTTTGTGTGGGCGGAACCGATAGCCTTTAGCGTACAGCGCGGAAGCTTGTAGTATCAGGCGTATGGTCCCAGATCTGTCGTGTCCTCTTCTGAATGGGGGACCCTGTTATTTATAGGTCCCATTGGTCTGGCAGGGTCCACGTGTCCTGCTCTGAGTGGGCCGCAGCGAGTCACTGTCAACAGTAATGGGCGGTGGCCTCCTGTAGATGCGACAGGTGATCTTTTGGCTGAGGCGGACAGAGGACCGCCCTGGAGTGACGGACCGCCCTGACCGTGTTCGAGGGTGAATTCAACTTGGGCCCATCAATTGCCCCCAGTATGGTCTTGAGGCCGTAAGAGGCTCGAGGGGATACTATGGAACTGCTTCGAACGCCCTGGAGTGATGGACCGTCTTCATCATGTGCGAGGGCGGATACAACCCAAGGGCCCATCAATTGCCCCCAGTATGGTCTCGAGGCCGTAAGAGGCTTCGAGGCGATATTATGGGACTGCTTCGAACGCCTTGCAGTGAAGGACCGCCCTGGCCATGGGGGGGGGCGAGTTCTAACTTGTTGCCGATGCTGTTACCGGTAACTGAAACGGGTGGAGCTCTTCTTTTGAGGTGAACCTGCACATGTCTCACCCTATTCGCCCACTGCCTGGGGGACACGTGGCTCGATTTTATTCGGCGACGTTTCGCTTACCCACGTCATTAGTATAAAATAGAGGTTCTCCCCCTTCCTTTCGGCACCTCAGCTTGTCAACGAAATTCTTGAGAGCTTCCGCCCTTCCTTTCCAATTTCCTTGAGCTTGTCCGCCTTGTCCTCCTTGTCCGTCTTACCCTTACAACTCCTTGCCCTTGTCCGCCGTCTTTCAAAACATTTACCGAAGATGCCTTCTGATTCTGAGTCGTCTTCCTCCGCCGAAGCAAGTAGGTTTCTTTGAGATTTCTTGCATTCGATTTTATCCGCCCATTTATTTTTTTCTTTCGCATTTTTGCTTGTATTGCGTGCCTCGCCTTTTCTATTCCCTTCTTTGGCGTGTGAGATGTCGTCTAGTGGGTCATCATCCTCCGTGGATTATGACCTTTTAGAGAGTGTGTTGAGAGACATGCGGGAACGTCGACGCTCTGCCGCCCGCCCGTCCCAAGAGGACGGGACAAGCACGGCTCCGGTATCCGTTCGCCCCCTGGTGTTTGTTCCTCCTCCTCTTCTGATTTGTGCCCCTTGTCCTTCTGTTGTAGGAGGTTATGATGAAGGGAGGAGAGGATCGGGGGCGGATGCGTCGTCTTCTGATTAGTCAATCGAGTCCGCCTCTGTCCCCCGAGGCCTTCAGGGAAGAAAAGTTTGATGAGGAAGGGTCGGATGCGGCGGATCCCAAACTCAAAGGACAGATGCCATATCCGGAGGATTCCGATTTAGTCTTCAACCCGTACGCCGATTTTGACATGGAGTACACCTTTGCTGAGGACGCTGATCCACTTCCTTCTCCTTCGGCGGAGCAGCTCCGCCGTCAGGCAGAAGCCAGGTTCAAGAATTCCAACTCGAACAGCGTTCGCCGGTTCGCGTCGTGGCAAGCCGGATTCACCAAGGAGGCTTGGGGTTTTGATCTTGACACCGGGGCTGTGGAGAAGTATGGGTACAAGATCAGAACCTGGGAGCAGATGTGGGAGGGGTTACCTGCAGACTGCCGGGAAGTGTTCGGGCCGGGATACTTTCCTTATGTCAAGACGAACGCCCTGGTGAAGATTTTGAACGATTGTGACATGCCTCAACGCTTCAAGTACGCTGCCCCGGCCCGCCTTTGCTCGATAGGAAACTGTCCGCCCGGATGGGTGGGCGTTTGGGTGGAGGCGCTTATGTACGGTCTCCGTTTCCCTCTGGATCCCTGGGAGCTGGACGTCCTGGATCTGTTAGGAGCGTCCCTAGGAGCTCTCCAACCCCACGCCTGGGCGATCATGTCAGCGTTTCAGGTGTCATGTGTGAAGAGGCATGTCGCTCCCAGCGCCCGAGTATTCCGCCATCTCTACAGAGCCAAGATTAACCAAAATGGCATCACTTTCTCAAAGAGGATAGCGCACTCAGGGAGCGGAGTTTATGGTGCCATCAAGGCGGACTCCGTGTGGTGGCACAGCTTTTTCTTTATCAAAGCTGATTCACCGGAGGATGCGTTCTGGGCGGAGCGCCTTCGACCTACATGGTCGTATGGGGCCGTCGAGGTGTTCAATAAACCCGGCCGCCTTCAGGAGAATGATGCTGCCATTGTGAACTGGGTGAACACCTGGAATTACAATCTGAAGAAGAGGGGCCGGAGCGTCCTGAAGGCCTGGCTAGGCGGCGGTGGTGAGCGGACAGTTTTTGAGAGCGATGCTCGTGTAGTTGGGCGCCCTTAGTATATATCCATTCTTATTCTTTCAAAAACGCCTAATATGTTTGTTTTGATATTGACTTGGTGCAGAGAGCTCCATCTTCGCGGCGTTGCTGAACGCCAAGACGCGGGGAGCGTCCGCTGATACTCAGCCGCAACCTGAAACTCCGGTGGCGGATCAGCAGCAGAGGACGAAGACCGCCCGAACCGCCCACACGGGAAAAGAGCAGGCGGACAATGATCGCCTGGAGAAACGAACCGAGCCGGCCGGGAGTCCGCCATCGCAGAACGTGGGGAAGGCAAAGCGCCGCAAGCTCCCCATGAGTAAAGATTCCGGGAAGAGAAAACGGTCGGAAAGCTCTTCGAAAACCCATACTTCTTCTGGGGAGTACAGCGCCGCCCGCCTTCCGGCGATGCAGCCAACCTTAAGTGGCAACGAGATTCTCACGCGAGCCGCCCTCCAACTGGCAGCCGACTGGGATATCGACCACCCCCGGTCGGAGGATGGGGTTCGCCGTATGGCGATGGAGCAGATGGCGATTGGAGCCAGGGTAACTCTTCGATTGGAGCAGATGTCATACACTAGTTTTGTTCTACCCTCCAGATGGCGTGTAAGTAATCTTTGGATTGCTTCTGTTTGCAGCTTTTGGGAACCGCCGGCGCACTGCTTTCAGCGGATAAGGCGCTTAGGGCCGAGCAGCCCCAAGGTGATGAGGAGCTGGAGAATCAGCTGCGGGAAGCTCGGGCCGCCACTCAGCAGTGGAAGGCTAAGTATTCCAGAGCGAAGAAGGAAATGGACGAGGAGGCGGCCCGGCTTCTAGTAACTACCTCTTATCAATTGGATTTGGTCCGTGTTGCGCACGCTAACCAAGCCACTGAACACATGTTGGACTTACAGGCGGAGCAGCAGAGGCGCTACAAGGTGGAGGCGGCCCTGTCCCAGGCGGAGGCGGATAAGGACGCCCTGAAGGAGCAAGTGGTCCTCTTGGAGACCGACAAGGCAGTCATGGCCGAGGATCTGGGGGCCAAAACAAAGGACTTGGAAAGCCGCGACCTCGCCTTGAAAGAAATGGAGGAGACCCTTCAGGCGCTGAAGGCGGATGTGGAGAAGGCCATCGCCGAGAAAACTGAAGAGGAGCTGGGCGATCGGGTGCAAGGTGCCTTGGACAACACCCTTGCTGCTGTACGCCACGAACTCCGACGGGGGAACGTGGACTGTTCCTGGAATCAGGAGCAGATGTTCCGTTCGACGTCTCGGCGGCTGATGGCGCAGGAGTATAAAGAAGAATCTGCTGACTCCCAAGTGATTCCGTCAGACCGCCGCAAGGAGCTGTTGTCGGAGGCCTTCTCTGAGGTGAGCCTTCGCCACAAGGAGCTGAGGAAGAAAGCTCGTGCTGAGAGGTCGCGGGCGGACAAGGCGGGGTCGTCGGGCTGGCGCTAGTAATTCCATGTCCTGTAAAATTGCTCCTTTTCGGTTTCCTGTCTTTTGTACCAAACGTATCCGCCATTGTCATGAAGTTATGAAATGCCATTGTTATCCAGTTGTCATCCGCTCTTCTTTTTTTTTTTTTTTGTGCAAACTTCACATTTTTTTACTGAGGTAGATTTCCCCTTGGGGAAAACTGGACAATCGAAGTGTTGGGTTCCGCCTTGGGGAATCCGAACTTGGAGGAAACGTTGGGTTCCGCCTTGGGGAACCCGAATGATGACGAATTGATTTCCGCCCTGGGGAATCCGAATTCGAAGAGGTATGTTGGGTTCCGCCTTGGGGAACCGAACAAGTTAGATTCCGCCCTGAAGAATCGGCCCTGGGTATCAGGGACAGATTTCGCCTTGGGGAATCCGAACTTGGGGGAAAGTTGGGTTCCGCCCTGGGGAACACGAACGACGACGAATTGGTTTCCGCCCTGGGGAATCCGAATTCGAAGAGGTACGTTGGGTTCCACCTTGGGGAACCCAAACTTGGCACAGGGGTTAAGTTCCGCCCAGGGGGAACTCGAACCCGGCCATGCTTTTAGTAGGACTTGTCCATTGATATACATAATATCATATATATATATATATATATATCTTTAGTGCACTAGTCTTCCTTTCCTTACATTCACGCCCTTAGTAGGCTGTTTTCAAAACTTGCACAAGATTCAAAAGTCAAGAAACGGACGGAAGGTAGCAGTGAGCTAGACCTCGTCTTCCTCGGCACTGTACTTCCGCAAGTGCATGGCGTTCCATGTCTTGTGTATGGGTTCGCCGGTAGGGCGTTCGAGTTTAAAGGTGCTTGGACCGATCACTTCACGGACCTTGTATGGCCCTTCCCAATTGGCGTTTAGTTTGCCCTGTTGGGGGACCGGCCGAAAAACTTTTCGAACTACCCAGTCACCTTCTTCCAGGCGATGAGGGCGAAGATGAGCGTTGTACCGCCGCGCCAATTGTTCCTTTTCAGCTACCAGGCGGATAGCTGCATCCTCCCTTCGTTCTTCTAACATGTCCAGATTATGATGTAAGCTTGCATCATTGCTGGCGTGGTTGAAATGCTGAATCCTAAGGCTAGGCAGATTAACCTCCACGGGTAAGACTGCTTCGGTTCCATATACCAGGGTGTAAGGGGTTTCATCTGTGGCTGTTTTGTACGAAGTCCTGTGCGCCCATAGGATGTTGGGCAACTCATCGACCCATTTTCCCTTCGCCGCATCCACTCTCTTCTTCAATCCTTGCAAGATGAGCTTATTGATGGCTTCCGCCTGCCCGTTCGCCTGGGGATATGCTACAGACGCCAAGCGAACCATGATTTTGAAATCTTCACAAAAGTCAAGGAACGCCGTGCAATCAAACTGAGTGCCGTGATCGCAGACAAATCCCAGAGGAAGGCTGAAGCGAGTGATGATGTTTTTCAGCACGAACTTCTGCACCTGATATGCCGTGATGGAGGCAAGAGCTTCGGCTTCAACCCACTTAGTGAAGTAATCTACCGCCACGATGATATACTTTCTCTTGCCCACCGCTTCTGGGAACGGTCCTAGCAAATCCATTCCCCAGAAGGCGAACGGCCATGGTGAAACTATCGGCTGGAGAGCGGTGGAGGGCAGGTGGTGCGTGTTAGCGAATAGCTGACACTTGTGGCATCGCTTGACCAGCTCTTCCGAGTCTTGGCGGATTGTTGGCCAATAGTACCCCTGCAATAATATATTCTTTTCCAGGCTTTTGGCGCCTATATGCATCCCGCATACGCCCTGGTGGATTTCTCTCAAAGTGAAAGAAGCCTCCTCATCACTTAAGCATCACAAGTATGGCCCTGCCGAGGACTTACGATACATTTCGCCATCCAGCAAAACACATCTTGCCGCTCTTCTACGAATCTTGGTAGCCAGTGCTCGGTCCGTCGGGAGGGCGTCCGTTTCAATAAAAGTCCGTACTGGCGCACGCCAATCCGGGAGTGGCGCTGTGGGCGGTGTTACGCTTGTCTGGGCATCGACGGCCATACACTCACCTTCTCTTTCTTTCTCCACGGTGATCATCCTGTCCTCTTCAAATTGAGAGTGGTAGCGAGCTTGGAGAGAGCGTCAGCGTGGGCGTTGTCTTCCCTTGCCACCTGATGGATCTCCGTTGTTTCAAAACCCTTGAGGGCGATCTTGGCTTGATCGTTGTACGGGGCCAGAGTTTCCTCCCGGACCTCGTACACCCCGCTGAGCTGGTTGACCACAATGGCGGAGTCGGAGAAAACTTTGAGATGGGATACTCCCATGGTTTTGGCCATTCTGAGCCCTGCAATGAGCGCCCCGTACTCCGCCGCATTGTTGGTTCGTGGCCTGTTGAAACGGAGGGCGGTTTCGTGTAGGACTCCCTGGGGGCTTTTTAACACTATACCCGCCCCCGCTCCGTTCTTGCTCGATGCCCCATCCACGTGGAGCTCCCAGTAATCATCCGGGCGTCCGTCCGCCCGGACACATCCTTCGACCACAAAATCAGCCAGAGCCTGTGCCTTGATGGCTGTCCGTGGTTTGAAGTGTACGTCATATTCGCTGAGCTCTACCGCCCATTTGGACATGCGCCCTGCCACTCCCATGGACCTGAGAGCTGTCTTGAGTGGTAAGTTCGTCACAACGTGAATTGTGTGAGCATGGAAGTATGGGCGCAGCTTCCTGGAGGCGATAATCACCGCGTAGGCTGACTTCTCCAATGGTGAATACCTGGTTTCGGCATCTACTAACGACTTGCTCGTGTAGAAGACCGGGCGTTCTTCCTTGTCCATCCGCTTCACGAGAACTGAGCTGACAGCTGTAGCCGCGATGGCGACGTACAGGTATAGCTCATCTCCGGGAACCGGGGCTGCTAGCGTCGGCGGAGTGGTGAGGAATGCTTTGAGTTCCTCAAAAGCCGTAGAACACTGTTCCGTCCATGAGAACTTGGCCGCCGCCTTCAGAGTGGCGAAGAATGGCGCCTGCCTCTCGGCGGACTTCGGGATGAATCTGCTCATTGCCGCTAACCGCCCCGTCAATGTTTTGACATCTCTCACCGTCTTAGGGGGTGGTGTCTGTATGATAGCTTCTATCTTTTTGGGGTTCGCCTCAATTCCCCGCCTGGTGATCATGAATCCCAAAAACTTCCCTGAAGAGGCGCCGAAGACGCACTTCTTCGGATTCAAGCGAAGTTGGAACGCCTTCAAGGTGTCGAAGGTTTTCCGAAGGTCTCCCAGGTGGTCATCACCCGCCTTGGTCTTAACCAGTAGGTCATCTACGTATGCTTCCATGTGGTGACCCAGCTGATCTTGAAAAACTCTGTCAATCATCCTCTGGTACGTCGCTCCGGCGTTTTTTAGGCCAAACGACATCACATTGTAGCAGTAATTGCCGAAGGGTGTCGAGAATGACGTTTTTTCTTGGTCCGCCTTTGCCAAAGGGATCTGGTGATATCCCGAGAACATGTCTAAGAAAGACAACGTCTCATGGTTTGCTGTGGCATCCACCAGTTGGTCGATATTGGGCAGCGGATATGGGTCCTTGGGACAGGCGTCATTGAGGTTAGTAAAATCTATGCACATCCGCCAGCTTCCATCCGCCTTGCCCACCATTACTACATTTGACAGCCACGTCGGGTACTGGACTTCCCTGATGAAGCCTGCTTCCAACAGTTTGGTTATTTCCTCTTGGACCGCTTGTTTTCTTGTCCAATTTACTGTCCGCTTCTTTTGCGACACGGGGCGGGCGTCTGCTCTCACAGCTAGGTGGTGCTGCATGATCGCGGGGTCCAGCCCAGGCATATCCTGGGGTTTCCATGCGAACAAATCAGCATACTCTCTCAGCAGTGCCATTGTGCGGTCTCGGTCTGGGACCGGCATATGAGCGGACAGCCGTACTACCCTCTCAGGATTACCAGGATACAGTGGGACTTCTGTATCCGCCTCCGCGGATTCTGGGCGGACATACGCGTCGTCTCTAGTATCCACTGAAAAACATGCCTCTTCTTTCTTGAGAGCCACCCTATATCATTTTCGTGCTAATGGAGTGTTTCCCCATGCTACTCCGATTCCTCTCGCCGTAGGGAACTTCATGACTTGATGGACTGTGGAGGAAACTGCCTCGAAAGCGGCCAAACTGGGCCGCCCCATTATCATGTTATACGCCGAATTGCAGTTGGTGACGTAAAATTTTATGTGCTTTGTTTCCTGGTGATCGTCGTCCCCCAATGTGATGGGTAAGGTGATCACGCCCAGTACAGGTACGTCATTTCCCGCGAAGCCAGTCAGCATGATCTTAGAACGCTTGAGTAGGGCGGGGTCTAGTCCCATTCTGCTGAAAGCATCGGCTGAGAGTATATCCGCCGAACTGCCCTCGTCCACTAGCACCCGCTCTACTAGAGTGTCTTCAATGATGACACGGATCACCATCGCTTGGGTGCTGGGACTTCCCCCGCGCAAATCTGCCGATGTGAACGTCAATGGCGGCTCTCTATCCGACTGTCTAACCATGGAACATTCACCAACGACCCTTCTGTTCGGGGGCGTATCCTCCTCTCCTCCCAAAATCATGCTGCATGTTTTCTTGTATCTGGGCTTTCCGCCTTCCTTTTGGGTATCCGGACTTTCCTCATCCGTTATTCTGTCGAAAACACTCGCCTTTCTGGGGGGCGCGTGCCTACCCGCCTTCGGAGGGGGAGTCTCTATCCTTTCCTTTTCTTTTTGTCTTGGTGATTCTGAGCGTTCCCGCTCTTTTCTCCTTCGGTTACTTATGATGAATTCCTTGAGGTCACCATTCTTTATGGCTCGCTCAATCTCACTGCGGAGTTCCCGGCAGTCCTCCGTGTCGTGCCCCTTCTGCCATGAAACTCGCAATACTCATTTGGGTTCCCCCTTTTCAATGCCGCTTTGGGTAACGGGGCCGGCCACCGCAATCCTCCTTTCTTTTCTTGGAGGACGTACATGAGCCTTCGCCTTGATTCCGACAGGGGGGTGTACCCTTGTTCCGATCTTCCCTCTCCGTGAGGGCGGTTGTCTCTTCTGTCGTCTGGGCGTTTCTCTTTTCGCCCTTGGTATCCTTTGTCTCTGTTCTGATCACTTAAGCGCCCGAACCCGCCCTGTATCATGGCGACATTCTCTTCCACTTCAGCACACTGGAGGATACATGTCTCCAACTCGATGTGGGTTTTCGGCTTTCTCCGGACCAAGTCCTTCACCAGCTCGGTGCTAAGCGTGGTGGTTTGGATGTGGTGGAGCACAATGTCCAGTGCGAGGTTGGGCACCGCTGCGACCGCCTTGGCCCACTTCTCGTAGTACTGCCGAAGAGTCTCTGACCGGTTCTGTCTCAAGTTCCAGAAGGCGGACAAGTTGCGTCCCGCCTCCTTTTGGTTTGAGAACTTGTGGAGAAAGAGTTGGCAGAAATCTTCCCAATTCTTTATGATTCCTTCTGCCAAACCTCCATACCAGGTTAGTGCCGCTCCAGTTAACGTTCCAGGGAACGTACGACAGTAGGTAGCGTCCGGGGCCGTGAACATCTGCATGGCAATGGTGAATGTTAACAGATGCTGGTCGGGATCCCCAGTTCCGTCGTACGCCTTGATTGCTGGTGGCACGAATCCTTGTGGGGGAGGAAAGCTGAGGAGACTCTTGTCCAGAGGCTGCCGCATGGCGAGTTGCCTTGGACCTGACTGGTGGCGAGGGAGGAACAGTCGGTACATTTCGTCCGAGTCCGCCATGCCGGTTGCCAGTCCGCCGGACGAGCCCTCGGTGCGATTTCCGGGGGTTGCTTTGGCCACCAGGAACTTCATCATCACTGCCATTTCAGCGTTCTGTCTTTGTAGATCGGCTACTTGTGCCGCTAGGTCCCCAGCAGCGGGATCAGCCGCCGTTCTATCTTCCAACGGAGGGGGGATGTGGGACTCCCCTCGTAGTAATCCAAGGCCTAGAGGGCGGATTGGATGGGGTGTTTGTGTAGCCGTTCCCAAGGGTGGGTTTACGGAAAGACGAGGATCTCGGGGGACACCCGCCGATATGATTTGTTTGGCCGGGGTGACGAGCGTTTCCGTGGGGACTCCACTCGTGGGATTTTCCTCCAAATTCTGCATGTTGTTTGTCTTTTGGGAACAAAACGTTTAGCTGCCCCCTATCTGGCGCGCCAATTGATCCGCCCAGTTGGACCGGTGGATCAATATTGTGGTTCTTTGGAGGTTAGGCAATGAATCCGTCCTCGGAGTGTCTCGGCGGATGGCACCTTGCAAGGCAGACGTGCGAGGGGTTAGTAAATGTAGGGTGGCGAGTATGGGGATAATGTAGGGAGAATGGGTTACAGAGAAGTACCGGGCGAGAGCCCTTTTGTGTGGGGGGAACCGATAGCCTTTAGCGTACAGCGCGGAAGCTTGTAGTATCAGGCGTATGGTCCCAGATCTGTCGTGTCCTCTTCTGAATGGGGGACCCTGTTATTTATAGGTCCCATTGGTCTGGCAGGGTCCACGTGTCCTGCTCTGAGTGGGCCGCAGCGAGTCACTGTCAACAGTAATGGGCGGTGGCCTCCTGTAGATGCGACAGGTGATCTTTTGGCTGAGGCGGACAGAGGACCGCCCTGGAGTGACGGACCGCCCTGACCGTGTTCGAGGGTGAATTCAACTTGGGCCCATCATTACCCAATGTAGTCAAAATCCCGATTTTAATCTTAAAATCTTATGATTTTACGATTTCACTGCTCTCTAGCGATCTTGATTCCATGCAAAGTCTATGGGTCGTAAAATCTAATAAAATCTCGATCAAAACCTTACAATCTTATAAAATCAACGATTTTTCTTGTATTTTACGATTTCACTTTCTAGGAAAAATTATCAAGTTTTACAACTACATATAAGTCAGAACAAAGATAATTAAATTAAATTAGTTTTTATTTTATTTTGATTAATTGAGTTAGAAGTTATTACTTAAAAATGTCTAAAGTCTAGTTATTACTTCCTCGAATGACCACTTAAAAGCCGACATTCTTTTTTTTCTTTCTTATGTAGACTTTTCAAAATTGGGTGATGGTCTTATTATTCTTAATATGTTGTTGGCTTAAATGGTTTGATAGTACTTCATAAAATCTTACGATTTTAAGATTAAAAACTACGATTCCGATTTCAACCATGTTTTCGATTTCAAGCGGAATCCCGATTTTAACTACATTATTTTTACCTATTTGGTTGCAAATGTATGTAATTTAACCTTACACGACCGGAAAATATAAAAAAAATGCTCATGGCACCTGCACAGCCGCATGAGACAGCGGCACCAACCTTACATGGTTGCCCAGCAGCCGCATGAGTAGTGCTTCTGCCCTCAGCTGCTTCCGTCAACGTAGATCCTTGCATTTGCTTTGCTGCTATTTTGAACAATAGAGATAGGTTTTGTTTTTTAGTTAGTTTAATTATTGACCAAATACACAAATTTAGCCAAACCTTTCCGGTTTATGTCAGATCTAGCCACTTTTATTTTAGTGACACTAAATAGGCAAAGTCTTTTATTTTCGTGTTAAATCTGTCCAATTGACCCATTGGACCGTTAACTTTTTAACACCGTTAGTGATGTGGCTACTGAAGCTGACATGACATTCATTTGACTAGTCAAGTGTATGTCACGTCAGCACATATTATTAATTTTAAAATTAAGAAATAAAAATTATAAGAGCATCCCCATCAATGGTAAGGAGGGACTTGCAAGTTGAGGTGGCATGTGAGGTGACATGTGAAATGCAAATTGCATTGATGAGAGGGAAGAAATTTTTATGCAAATTTGCATATTATGCAATTGTGTTTGCAAATGAGAGTGAACCCCTTATTTTACTTTTTCATTTCTTTATTTATTTTTTGGTTTCTTTTTATTTTTTGGTTGCCTTATTTTTTGTTAAGAGTATTATAATTATAATTTAAAATGATGTTGGTCCCACATTTGCAATTGCTTTTGAATTGAGAGTTGTATGAAAGTGGGAAGTTTGATAATTGCAAAAGTTGATATGTAGCAGTAGGGACCACATTTGCAATTGCAAATGGATACCATTGATATGGATGCTCTAATAAATGTAAACTTTAAAAAATAGAATTATTAAATTAATTAAAAAAATACAAAATATGATTTCGTTCCCAACCAACCCATCCTCCCCCTTCCTGCCCGTCGACAGGGGAGGATGAATCGTCTTTCGCCGATATCATCTTGTCCAGCAAGCTCTCCAGCTGGGTCTCCGGTGGGAACCCTCCAAAGTAGAGAATCGATCTCGACCAGCTAATTTCCGTGTAGCTCTCATTCAGAATTCAGATCCAGTTCCGGAAACTTGTTATCCATCATTGGAAACTGATCCTCTGTTTCTCCCAGAAACAGAGCACTGAACGAAGCTTGAATGTTGGTGGAGTTTGTTTTGTTAGGGTTCACATACCTATTCAAAAAGCTCTAGATCTTTGCCAATCAACGAGACTCATCCTTGAGTCAAAACAGAACACATGGACTCTACTCCCGGATGCTAGCATCGAAAATTACAGCGTAATTGTTAGCGCCTTTCAAACTCGAGGAAACTTTTCGATTACTGATCACATAATCTTCCCGAGCAGGCATCACGAACAATACACCCAATAAAGAGCGAGGGGATCGAGATCACCAAATGAACGCTCCAGTAGCGGTAGATCTTATCGGAGAAACTTTCTTGTCGGAGGCCGCCGCGCTTGTTCATCTTGTCGGCTAGGTGGTGGTCGGAATGAGTCGGGGAAGTTATACCGGACTCTAGGAGCTCGGCGGAGGAAGGCGTACGATAGCGGAGGTGGTAGTAGCGGTAGTGGCAGCTGCCGACAAGGATTGCTCTGTGTTTGCTTTGTTGAGTTGGACTTTGGAATAGAGCTCAGCTGTGAATGCTAGCTTTTGCAGAAACAGAGTGATGGGGGAGGGGAGATGGTGGTGATGGTAATTTTCAATTTTCAATTTTTATTTCATGGCGTCTTTTTCTCATTATAAAACATGTGGAAAGCCACTTGACTACTAAATCCCAATAATCTACTGCCAAGTCAGCATGAAGAAGTTTTCGTCAAATCCCGTTAACGGAAGGACGAGAAAATGGACGAAAAATAATAAAAGTGGCAGAAATGGGTTTTCCGAAAGAAGTGACCAGATTTGACATAAACTCAAAAGGTTTGGCTAGATTTGTGTATTTGGCCTTAATTATTTGTTAATTTTCCGTTAGTTTAGTGTTAGTGATAGGTAGTTAATAATGCTTAGGTAATTAATTAGTGGTGGTTAAATAATGATTAGATAGTTAGTTAATTCATAATTCATAATTTGTAAGAGAATGATTAATTAGTTAGTTAATGAGTAAATAATATGTAGTTTAGTTCGATGAGGTTCTCATGTTTCGAAGTTTTCATTCGTAATTAGTTGCATGTTTTTGTCAGGGAAATAGGTAAATCGAGTGATATTTATAAATACAATTACTATAAATACATGTGCTCAAATTGTGACCATTTGCAGCCATAGTTAGTTCTCGTGTTTCATGTGCTCAAATCGAGACCATTTGCGACAGTCGCAAAAGTATAAATTTATATTTTAATTGGTTACTTTTGTAGCTGAAAATATAAATTGAGGTGCCAAAAAATTGTTTGGTTTTCAGGTTCAAGTGCCAAAAAAAAAAAAAAAACAAACCCAACTTTAAACTTTCGAGCGGGTTCAGGTCGAATCCAAAATTGTCAGGTCTATTTTTCATAGTAATTGTTTTTATAAATCTGACTCGATTTTACTTATGTCCCTGATAAAAATACGCAACTAATTACGGCCGACAACTTTCGAAAAACGAAAACCTCATCGAGCTAAACTACATATTCTTTGCTCATAACTAACTAATTAATTATTCTCTAACAAATTATGAATTAACCAATTATCTAATCATTATTTAACCGCCACCAATTAATTACCTAATCATTATTAACTACCTAACAAATAATTATACTTTGTTTGGCAATGTCAAATAATTAAACTAACTAAAAACAAAACATATCTCTCTTGTTCCAAAATACCAAATGCAAGAAGGGGAAGCATGATGTGACGGAAACAACAGATGAACTACTAGGGCTGGCTAATGGCATAGTGGGTAATGGGTACCCGCGATCCCGGCCCGTACCCATTCGGGTAGTGGGTACCCATTACCCGAACGGGTTCGGGCTACGGGATGGCTTTGGAGGCTTTTGGGTACCCACTACCCGAACGGGTAATACCCGTGGGTACCCATTAACCCCGTTTAGCCCGATTAAATAAATAATAATAAAATAAAATGCTAAACCTAATTACTTATCAATTTCATATTTTGTCATTCTCATTCTGAATTGCCAAACAACACTTTTAGTCATTCATTCTCTCTCTCTCCTCCATTCACGACATCATCCCCTTTCCTATTTCATGTTCGGCTGTCAGTGGTTGGGAGAATAATGCCAATCGAATGAAGAATACTGAGATTCATTGGACATGATTGCAATCATGTTGTTGCCAGATCATAATTTGAAAAGATACTCTGCAGCATCTTATTGATAGTTGCAGAATAGAACAATAAATAAGGTGGATTCTATTGGAACTGATCCTAGTAGGAAAAGTTCAGGTCTTTGATGCTACAAGTCATGTAGATTTACTGCAAAACCCATGAATGTTTGAGATACAATTTTCCTGTAGGTATGATGCCTAAAGCTTCTCTAATGCAAGTTCTTTCTACTATACATTTGTTTGCAACAGACTATTTAATTATATTCATATTTAGTTAAATCATATTTAATTCATTTAATAACAAAAAGAATGAAAGTGGAATCACATTCATATTTACTATTTATGCAATTAAATAAATTTTAATTATATATTATTAATGGGATTTAGTGGGTTTAGTGGGTACCCCGGCCCGATCCCATTATCATTAATGGGTACCCACTACCCGAACGGGTTCGGGCTACGGGATAAGTTTCGAGTCTAATGGGTACCCACTACCCGTTTCTTAATGGGTACGGGTACCCAAGCCCGTCCCATTAGCCAGCCCTATGAACTACTCATGCGGCTGCTGGGCAGCCGTGTAAGGCTGTTTTCATTGTCTTTTGCGGCTCTCTAGTTGGCATGAGCATTTGTTTTACATTTTATAGCCGTGTAAGTTGAACTTACGTACATTTGAGGCCAAAATAGGTAAAAACGGTCTAGTTTTGTAAATACTTTTAGAATGGCCTTAGATGGGTAATTATTTAATTAATACATAATATTAATGTAAAAAATCCGCTAAATCATGGGCTACCACATTTCCACCCCTCCTAACATAACAAACAAAGAACTCAACATGAAGGCGTAACAACTACTTACATCGCCGCCGAATGAGCTTGGTGTAATCAAACTCCCCTTCTCGTAACTAGTCAACAACCTCCTTCGCATCACATTCGAAGATCACATGTTCGAACCATAGCTCACCGCTTCAAACAAAGCATCAGCCTCCCTAGCTAGTGCCACACCACGTCGATGCAATGGTATAACCAAGATTGGTATACGGGGGAGCCGAATTGTAAATCGAAAAGAGGTGCCACTAGCAAAAATAATTGTTTTTTTTTTTATGAATAAAGGGTTTCATATCATCAAAAGTATCGTTAAGTACAAACTATATCTTCAAAAACTAACTAACTAAGAAGCAAACAAAACATTGAAGCTTCTTTCTCTATATAACTATCCACTATTATAAGTTCCATCGAAACCAAAACCTACGTTTCTAAGTGCTTCATTTGAGAAGACCACCTTGAATTGACCATCTCTGCCTCATTGCCCTTTGCACCCCAACCAAAGTGTTGAGAAGAATTCCCCAGCTAACCTCACTAAGCACAAACGATATCTTTTCTGCAGTTTTCAAAATGACAAACCAAGACAGCATGACTAAATGATCATGAACAAAAGGAAGTTGAGCATAACCATCTATTTTCCAGCATAGCGATCCTGTATGAACACATCACATTCCTTCCAAACTGCCTTCTCATTAATTAGTAACCAAACAACAAAACTGCCAGCATGAACTGTCACCCTCCTCCAAACTTTACTTTCTAGCTAGATGATTAAGCCAATCCAGCAGCATTCATCCATGGACAATTATAAACTTTACCTTTTTTCAACAGAAACAAAGGACCATTTTGCAAAGTGCAAAACAGAAACCTTTAGCTAAACATCGCTTTTAGAGTTCATACGAATTGAACTCTAAAACTCTATCAATTTCACGCAAAGAACTTCATCTTCTTCTAGTCCTAGGCCGAGTTACAATCCTTTTGGGAGAAACTAACTTGTTAGCATTGAAGAAATCTCCATATGTAGCAAGCTTTATATTACTATCTGCTCTTAACTCTGCATTCATTTCTTTATCAGCTTCCACTTCTATTTCAGTTGAAATTTCATCATCACATATCACTAAACCATCATTCTCTTGGTGGGAGGCTGAAACCTTCACTTGCACTTTGCCCTACCCCCTCCCAGTCGGCATAGACGCTCCAGTTGGAGCTGAACCCTCCTGTTCAAAAGAACATTCGAGCATATTGCCTCCAGAGCTAGAGGCCTCTGCTGAAACCTTTATACTAGGTTTTGTTACTGCAACCCACTGTGGACCAGGCTCCTTCCTGTAAGGTTGCACCTTAAGAACATCTACTCCTATGACTGCACGCTCATCATCACCTACATCAACCACTATCTCACTCACTACAACAAAACCCATAAATAGTCGGGGTCAAATGCCCCCGACAATTATAGTCGGTGGTTGGCCAACAATGGTAGGGGGCGTATAGCCCCCGACAAATATAGCCGGGGGCAATTTTGTCAAGGGTCTGGCCTTTGACTAATTGAGTGATTTAGTCGGGGGTGTGGCCCCCGGCAATAATGTCATTTAGAAGGGGCGCGGCCCCGAACAATAATGTCATTTAGTGGGGGCCGCGACCTCCGACAATAATGCCCCTGACTATTTTAGTCGGGAGCTTTATTGTCGGAGCTACGCTCCCGACTAATCCACTCATTTAGTCGGGGGTGTGGCCCCTGACAATTAAACCCCCGACAAAAAGTATTCCTCCTTAAATTTTCTCATTCTCCCCATTCTCTTCATTTCTCCTCTCCCTCAACTCTCTCAATTTCTCAACTAACCACCGCCGTCCGCAGCCACCACCACCACTATCCGCCACCACCACCACTATCCACCGCCGCCGCCACCACCACTACCACCACCGTCGCCATCGCCGTCCACCACCACCATCGCTTTCACCGTCCGCCGTCCACCACCACCGTTGTCGTCACCGTCCACCACCACAGTCGCCGTCGTCGTCCAACAACCATTAGATAATAAATTAATTTTTATATATGATTTATTTAATATATATGTAATACTTATTATATATATTATTTATTATAAATGTATGTATTTATATTATATATAAATAAAATAAAATGATTTTAAATAATTATTCTATATTTATTATTTCATATTTCATAATTATTTAAATATAATAAAATAATTTAAATATTTATATGTATAAATATATATATAATCTTGTCGGGGGCCGCACCCCTGAAAAAATTAGTCAGTGGTGTGGCCCCCGACTAAATGGCTCCCCTATTTTTGTCAGGGGCCACGCCCCCGACTATTTTTGTTGGATTACTTCGCCCCCGACAAAATATCCCTAGTCAGGGATACTTTAGTGGGTTGCAAGGCTAAATTTTGGGGGGGGGGTAGTGCCCCCGACTAAATTAATTAGGGGGCATTGCTCCCCTCTATTTTCAGTTTTACCCCCTTATTTGATGTCTTTGTTGTGCTCAAAGGTTCCACAACATCATATTTAAGCACGCATACCTTAATATCCAGACCATCCCTGACAAACTTGTTGATCGATTTTCCAATATGACTCGCAAGCCAACTAACCCTCTTCGGCGTAACAAGTACCAATCCTTCAAATTTGGATAATAGTAAAAACAAAATTGACGAATCTAATACTAAGTAAAAATACACAATAAATTGTTTAATTATAGGTTGCTTTATTAGTAAAAAGGAATTATATGTGCCACCGATAAATTTTCTTCAAATTTGGATGATTTAATATTGGGTTAATACACTTTTTTACCCCTCTACTATGCAAAGTTAACAAACATACCCCTTTACTATTTTCTAACCGATTTAACACCCTCTACTTTGAAAAGTTTAACAAATATGCCCCTCTGTTTAATTTTTCATCTATTTTCCATCCGATGTGTTGATTGTATGTGCCACGTCATATTATTTGTACCCCTTATCACTGATTGGAATGTTCACAATCGAAAATTATTTAAATTAGAAAGAAAAATAGAAAAGAATACCACAAACGCCTCCGTACATAATAGTGATTATAATGTGCTTTTCCTTTATCTTTACTTTTGAATTTAAATATTTTCACCTTATGAACATCCCAATTAGTGATGTTGTGGAGAAATAATATGACATAGCACGTATAAGCAACTCATTACACGAAAAATAGATGAAAAAGATAAATGAAGGGGCATATTTGTTAAACTTTTCAAAGTAGAGGGTGTTAAATCGGTTAGAAAATAGTAAAAGGGTATGTTTGTTAACTTTGCATAGTAGAGGGACAAAAAGGTGTATTAACCCTTTAATATTAAATATTTTAATTATTACATACTATAAGTTGATTATGAGTAACTATTACATAAAATTTAAGACAACATTTCACCGAAACAACATATTGGGGGCGTGAACTTCAAATACCTCGACGCCAAATTCCAAAAATACCAAAATTTACATATACTTTTACACTCGATACTGGGGGAGTGGGTATTGTGGCTCCCCCGGATCCCTCTGGTACCGCCATTGCGTCGATGTAACATCTTGTAACCCTGGAGTCGACCGTTGTTATCCTGCAAACATAGTCCCACTCCTGAACGTTGTTCATTCACAAAGATTGTTGCGTTCGGATCACATTTTATCATTCCAAGCGGTGGTGGGTGCCACTGTGAACAGTCGTGCATCGGTATGCTTCCACCACCCACCCGTCATTGCTCCTGAGCTCTTACCTATTCATTGAATGCTTTCATGGCTCCTGCGGCCACCATCCCTATTGTTCTTGCATTCTGCCTCCAAACCCTCGCGTTGCGCTCCCTCCAAACGGCCCATATCATTGAAAATATTTAGGCGAGGGTTATATCGTTGATACCTGCTATAATTAAGCCAACCCACTCCTCGAAAGAATCAATGTTATCACGACATCGTGTAACAAGATCCTCGTGGCCACCAATTCGCCATCAATCTCACACAAAAGCACAATCAACGAACAATTGCCAATTATTTTTCGGGTTACCTCCACACATCTCGCCATTCCACGCAACTATCACCCCTCTCTGTTGCAAAAATTATCGCGTTGGCAACACTCTTCTTATTGTCCTCCACGACGCATGTTTCATTTTTGGTAATACATTAATATCTTCCAATCTCCACGTGCATGCATGTGTGTCCCTAGTGTAAGCTTTCTCATAGTCATTGATGACACTCGATTTGACGTTATTATCAGCCTCATTTAAGCAACATTTCTTGTCTTAAGACATGATTTTTAGGGCAAAATAGCGAATATTCACTCAACTGCTCTATCTCGTGCCATTTGTGTTACTTTGGCCCGTTTCGGGTCTATTTGATGGTTTTCTAGTGCTTTCATGATAGCACAGGTTTTTGCCGTCAAATAAAGTAACCAAGGACATGTCTAAGGCATTGGAACCTTGAGGAATCACACCGGAATCGATCCAAGGAGTTAATCAAGTCAACACAAAATCCTGCCCAGCTTTACAAAGGAATTTTCGGCAAAAAAATCTGAAGTTTTCGCCGAAAACTCAAGAAGAAATCGTCAGAGCTTTCAAGAAGAAGTTTTCGGCGAGAAGTCAAAGTTCTCGCCGAAAACTCTAAACATAAAACTCACAGGAGATCAGTCGACGGAAGCCATCCTTTTTCAAGGAAGTTTTCGGCGAAAACTCCTGAAGTTTTCACCGAAAACTTCAACATAATCTGGCGCGGATAGGGTTAAGTATAAATACTTAACCGGCGGCTCAAAATAAGGATATACTTTTCATAATAGAACTTTCACGAGTTCCAGACCTAAGAAGTTTGAGAGAGCAGAGTTTAGAGTTTGAAGAGCCAGGAAGAGATCGTGACACCATCTTTTCATATCGGAGACTCGGAGCTAGAAGTGAAGATTACCGAAGAGCGAAGCTTTGCCAGAGTCGTCTTAATTAGGTTTTACAGTTTCTATCTGTTCTTCCTTTTCATGATGAACTCTGTTTCTGTCTTTGATTCTGTTGTTATGAACATGAGTAGCTAAGTGACCCAGGGCTTTAAAGTGGTCACGGATCGGCAGTGATTAGATTCAAAGTTCAATCAGTTTCTCTTTCATGTTTGGTTTGTTCTTCGTTGCTTATGTTTCTTGTCTGGCTTGATCACCTAGATTATATTCTTGTTAAGCTGAGGATAGAAGCGAACGCTCGACTCACTTTAAAACACCAAATCAACAATTAACCTATTCATTGGAGTGTGCCTTTCATAGGAACCAGTTAGGGTTAATCCACTGCAAAAGTAACTCATAAATCGTTAGTAATTCCATCAGTTAGTTTAGTCGCGTAAGAAGCGACCGTACTCGGGCGACTAATTAATCTTGGTAGCTAGATCAGATAGTGTGAACGTTCGCCAGTCTTAAACCTAAGGGTCAGGAGCTATGGTGGTGTCTTAGAATTGATTGAACGAGAATTGAAATCTGCTGATCTGTTGATTGCCAATGCTCTGGTGAACTAAGGGGGATTCGAAGTCTAAGCTTGTCTGTCTTCCTTGTTAAGTCAACCAATCTTTCAATCTGTCTTTCAATTTAGTTTTTAATTTGCCTGCATTTCTAGAATAGAAGTCGTGGAACTCACACCACGCACAACGTGTTAAACCTGAGTAATCTGCCTTTACATTTGAGTAGACGATTATTAGAAGACCCGTGGAATACGATCTACTTAGCTTCTAGCTTAGTAGTTGTTTGATAAACCTGTCATACAACGTTCATCAAATTGGCGCCATTGCCGGGGAATTCTTTTAATTGTTTGAAAGAAGAACTGTCATTTTACTCTTCTACTTTCCATCTTTCATATTTCCATTCACTTCGATTTTACACTGGTTGTGCTTGTTTTTGTTATTTGTAGGTTGTCTACAGGTTTATGCAACACCCTCCTCTCACGCGCTTCTTAACCAAGACTGACATGGCTAAGAGTGTAGAGAAACCGGGTAGCTCTGCTTCACTGAAGCAACCACAGATTCCGAAGAAAGGCAGAACCAATCCACCCCCATCCTTCACACCAATTAAGATCGAGGAACTGAAGGAGAGTTCCTCATCTTCATCTTCATCTTCATCAACCACATCACTTTTACCTCCTCCATCTCCTAGGATGGGTGATCAGTTACAACCACCACCAGGTGATCAACCACCACCACCACCGGCCGCGCCGAAGAGTCTAGCTGACTACAACAAGCTGAGCGCGACTAGCGTTCGATCTTCTATCGCCGTGCCACGCATCGAAGGAGATCCTGACTATGAGATCAAGATTCCTTTCTTGACTATGATCTCTAGGGATTTACAATTTGAAGGCAGGCCACTTGACAATCTGTGCACGCATCTGGTGGATTTCATCGATCTCTGCGGTACTTTCAAGAATGGGAATCTCGACAAGAACACTCTATGCTTGAGAGCTTTCCCATTCTCTCTTAAAGGCGCAGCTAAGAGGTGGCTCACTGGCAAACCACCAGGTTACTACACAGATTGGGATACTCTTGCTCAAGACTTCGTCGAAGAGTACTTCCCTCCTTCCAGAACGACAACCTTTAAGGACAGCATCGCTAGATTTTCTCAGAAGGAAGGTGCGAGCTTATATGACACTTGGAATGAATTCCAAGAACTTCTCTACAACTGTCCTCACCATGGGTTCGAGCAGAGACAGTTAGCTGAAATCTTTGCTCGAGGTCTTCGTGAAGAATCTGCTAAATGGGTCAATTCCCTAGCTGAAGGGGATTGCACTACCCTCACACCTGAAGCTGCTCTTCTCCATTTTTTGAACTGTGCTTCCAAGTCAAGGAACTGGGAACGACAATCAGAAGGATCAAGAAGCAAGCTCGATCTTGAAGCAACCATCAAAGCAGAGGTAGAGAAGCATTTAAAGAAGTCTACTACACCTATCAAGCCGCCAGCAGCTTCCGTTTATGTTGCTGATTGCGAGTGGTGTGGAGCTTGTGCTCATAACGGAGGACGATGCCAGAACTTCGGCAAAGCAGAAGTATAGTCTACCGAAGAAGTCAATTTTGTTTCTCAAGGCTTCAACAACAATCAACAAGGTTATGTTGGCTACCGCAACTACAGACAACAGGGAAATTTCCAAGAGCGACCTCCCTACAATGTCAGTGCCAACCAGAACCAAGGCCAGAATCAGAATAACCTACCAACTGGTTCAGTTCAGGATCAGAAGCCAAACAATCCGACGGGAGGTATCTACCAGCCGCCGCACCGAAATCCGGGTAACTATGGAACAGCTCCTGGCAATCGCTAGAATCAATATTTGAACAACACTTATACAGGACAACATCATCAGAAGGACAACAAAAACAGTGAACTCGACAAGAAGCTCAATCAGATCATCACCAGACTTGACGATCATGATAGTCAGTTCAAAGCTCAAGATCTCCTCAACCAAGAACAGATCGCTTCCGGTCAAAGAATAGAGCATGCAGTGAACTAGATCTCCAGCATGTTAGCAAATGGCCACCCTTCTGGCTAGCTCCCAAGCCAAACCGAGCCGAATCCAAGAAAGGAGCAAGCCAAGATGGTATCTATTCAAAGTCCGGTGAACTCACCTACTAATACTTCTTCTATTTTATAGGGCCATTGAAGTTCCAGAGAAGAAGGAAGCAAAGAAGGAGGCGCCTAGGAAGTATGATCGTCCTCTTGCTCCATACTACGAGAAGCCTCCCTTCCCAATTGCATTGCTACCTAACGCAAGGATCGAGACTGGCATGTGGGGAAACAAAGAAGGATACCCTACCATCCGTAGCAAGAATCCTTCCTCACCATATCCAGCTAAGTGCCCCGATCCTGGTTCTTTCACTTTGCCTCTTATCATTAATGATGTTGAAGTAGAACGTAGTTTGGTTGATCTAGGTGCTTCTGTGAATGTTATGCCTATGAGTCTGTTCAAAAAATTGAATCTAGGAGAACTTAAACCGACTAGCATGCAACTTGTCTTTGCTGATAGATCATTGAAAACGCCTAGAGGAGAGATTAAAGATGTTGTCACTAGATGTGGTCCTTTCACTTTCTTAGCTGATTTTGTGGTTATAGATACTCGAGAGGAGGATTCTACTATCCTTATAGGTCGACCCTTTATGGCAACAACCGGAATGCAAATCAATGTTCGAGTGGTTCTTTGACCTTGAGGGTTGGTAAGGAAACGATAACATTCCGCCTTAAGGATGGTATGAAATATACTCCTAAGGAGGAAGAACCTCACTGTCTTGCTGATGTGATCATATTTAGTGCATTATAAGTCCTCGATTAGCCTAGGGATCCCCATGTTTGATCTAATTTTGCTATGATTTAAAGGCCTTTGTGGCTGTTTTATGCAAAGTGCCATTTTGTTGCCCGGTTGCCACTTTGAGGCCAATTATATCTCTATTGGAGTTGTTTTCTTTGCATTTTCAGGTGTTGGCATTGAAGTACTGGTGACAAGGAGCACGTAGGATCAAACGGGAGGTCAATCAGAGCTAGGACGGAGGAGATATGGACGTTGCAAAATTGAAAAAAATGCACGGTGTTATACTTAAGTTTTCGGCGAGAACCTTATAGTTCTCGCCGAAAACTCTCGGCAATTGCAAACAGGAGATCACAGAAGGCGGACTTCCAATTTGTGAAGAAATTTTCGGCGAAAACTCAGGGAAGTTTTCGCCGAAAATATATGAAGGATTGCACAGCCGCTCGGTGTTTTTCAAAGACATTTTCGGTGAAAATTCTGGAAAGTTTTTGCCAAAAATTCAAGGCTATTCCGGCGTGCTATTTAAAGGAGAAGCGGAGGAAATTTTGAGGAGGATTATTCACAATTTTTTTGACAACACAAGTCGCCGCCACTCTCTCTCATATTTCTAATCGCCAATCAACATCTCCCTCTCCCTTGATCATCATCCTCCCTCAATTGTTGATCAACTTGAAGATAGAGGATCTAAGTGAAGTCCCCCATAGCTTGGATTGGAGCTTGAAGATCCAAGTATGAAGATCTTCCATGGAAGCAAGGGTGGTCTCCTCTACTCAATTTCAGGTTTCTTCCATGGTTGTGCTAGGCTAAGCTTCGGTTTAGTTTAGTGGGGGATGGATCAAGCTAGGATAGATGATTGATTGTATGGATTGAGTTTCTCATAGCCATTTGTGTAAGATGATGATCCTAGACCTTGTGCTTTGTAGCCATTAGAGCTTGATTGTTCTTTTGGTATTGTTTATGTCTTTCAATTCATGAGAATGATTGATTGATGTTGATCTAAGGTTGTAGGATTGTAATTGGATGATTTGAGAGATTGGATTATACAATTGCAACCATCTTGAGCTTGTTTTCCTTGTTGTCATTTTATCAAACACTTGGTGTGCATTGAGTTTTCTTTCATTTGAAGGTTGAGAGACCCTTTTGATTGCTAGACTAGTGTTATATGATTGACATGAGAGTGTCTTGCATCATTTACCTTGTGCTAGATGAATGTTAGCATAGAATTCAAGTTTTTGGCATTTCATTGAGCAAGTTAAGGCACTCCATTACCCTTGTTCACATAGCGAGAGCATGGTGCATTTGGTCTAGGAGTAGAGAGTCAATTGTGCGAGAGTTCGTTGATTCTACTTGAGTGAATTGCATGGTCATTAGTTTACACATCGTTGCTTGAGATTCAATCCAGCTTTCATGAACCTTGAGCTTGAAGAAACCCCTTGCTAAGCTAAACTCCCTTCTCTCTTGTTTGATCCTCAATTTCACTTGTTAGTTTTTCCTCGTTTGTTTATGCTTTTGATTTGTTCTCTTCCAAAACGAAAACTCAATTTCAAATGTTTAGACCGTTCATGAATTTTGTGAGTATTAGCCTATGAGAGGACCTCGTGGAATACAACCTTGGTAAAATCCTTATCAAGTTTTTGGCGCCGTTGCCGGGGACCTCTCATTCCTAAGAAAGCAATTATTAGTGAATCGATCTTTACACTTCCTTCCATTTTCTTTTTAGCTCCCTTGTTACTCTTTGTTTACTTTGTTATCCCGCATCGTTATATTAATCGGGTGTGTTCGTTGTGCTTGTTTGCAGGAGATTGGTGTTAGTGCATGAGGCGTTCAGCTCGTCTTCAAGCACGACTCCAAGGACTAGAACAAGTGCTCGAGCCACGGACTACTTCCCCACCTCCTACAGTTGAAGAACAAGAAGCTGACCACATCTCACACCACACTATGTCTCATCACGAGGACGAGGATAACCATTCGGAACATTCACATCACACTAATGAAGATGATCAATCACAAAGAGGTGTGAGGCGCACACTAGCTGATTATGCTCGCCCAACCCTCGAAGGGGCAGCCTCGAGCATCGTGCGAAGACCGGTAAATGCAAGAAACTTCGAGTTGAAGCCTAACATGATTCACATGGTACATAACGGAGTGGTATTCAACGATATAGATGGAGAGTGCCCATCTAGGCATCTCAAAGACTTCCTTGAGATATGCGATACGGTGAAGAACGATCAAGTTCACCTGGATTGTGTGCGACTCCGACTCTTCCCCTTCTCCCTCAAAGGTAGAGCCAAGTCTTTGTTGGAGAACCAACCTAGTAGAACATTCACTACATGGGAGGGACTAGCTGAAGCTTTCCTCGAGGAGTTCTTTCCCCCTTATATGACGGATGCAATCCGAGATCGTATCAACCACTTCACACAAGACAAGGGAGAGCTCTTCCATGAGACTTGGAATAGGTTCCAAGCCCTTCTTCGGTCTTGTCCTCATCACAACTTCGCCGAATGGAGTTTGGCAGATATCTTTGCTAGGTCCCTTGATTTTGAGAATACAAGGATGATCAACCAAGCCGCCGGAGGTGATCTAAGGATGCTCACTCCCGAAGATGCTCTAGAACTCTTTGCGGAGATGGCCAACAAGACGAGGAGTTGGTCTCGACAAAAACCTCCAAGGTCTAAGTATGGAAGTGACACTCACTATGACTCTAGAGCTATAAGTGTTGATGCACCAAAGGATTCTTCTAGCTATGGGAAGAAGCCTAAGTTACCGGGGCACCGAGATGAAGATGACCCTATGTTTGCGCTCCTCATGTCTAAGATCGACGCTATGGCATCTCAAGTAAGTAACCTAACCATGCCTAAGCACCCCTCTAAGGCTCCATCATCTCATGTGGGTAATCCCCCAGTGGCTTCAATATATTGTTGTGAATGTTGTGGGGGTCAGGGTCACGACATCAGTGCTTGCCCTTCCGCCACTCCTGAGCTTGGCCAAGGCGATCACAATGAGGAGGTAAGCTTCGCACAAGGTCAAGGATTCCATGGTAATTTCAGCCCCCAAGGTAACTATCAAGGTAACTACCACCGACCTTGGAACCAAGGTGGTGGATACAACAAGTCTAACCAAGGGTACCAAGGGCAAGGGAGTCAAGGTAGTGGTTACAACAAGGGTTACAACCAAGGAAATCAAGGAGGTTTCCAAGGTTATAGAGGGTATCAAGGCAACCAATGGTCTCAAGGAAGTAACCAAAACCAAGGTAGTCAATGGACTCAAGGAGGTCACCAAGGACAAGGGAACCAAGGGGGAAATCAATGGAATCAAAGTGGACATCCAAATCAAGGTCCCCAAGGTCCTACCCCTCCGGGAATATACAATCATAGAGGTGATGGACCACCCGGATTCAACAAGCCACCTCACAACAAAGAGGGCGTTTCTCCAATATCTCAAGAGGATACAAACGCGGCAATGATTCAACTTATAAAAAATCAACAAGCTTCGATTGCAAATTTGGAGAATCAAATAGGACACATTGCTAAGACACTCTCGGAGCGACCCTCGGGCACTTTACCTTCCAATACCGAGGTCAACCCCAAAGGTCCGGAGCATTGCAAGGTAGTGACCTTGAGAAGTGGAAAACCTTTGCAAGATGCAACCTCTTCCCCAATGGACTCCCAAAAGGTACAAGCTCCTAATATAATGGTTGATGATGATGATATCAAGGATCCTTCGGATGAAGTTGAGGTTGAAGTCGAACCTCCTACGGGTAATGTTAGTACTAAGGCTGCCAAGGAACCTAGTAAGGCTACATCAAGTACACCACCGGTCTCTCCTCCCGCACCGGTTGTGCCTCCATACAAGCCTAAGCTTCCATACCCCTCTCGAGTGAAGAAGGATGGTCTTGAGAAGGTTTTTAAGAAGTTTGTGGAGCGGCTTAGTCAAATGCAATTCTCTCTTCCGTTTCCCGAAGCTATGACTATGATGCCTCAATATGCTAAGTTCATGAAGGAACTCTACACCAACAAGAGGAAACTACCAGAGACATCTTTAGTCCACCTCAATGAGGAATGCTCTGCCGTTCTCTTTAAGAGTCCACCAGAAAAGCTTAAGGATCCAGGTACTTTTACTATCCCTTGTACTATAGGTAATACCTCTTTGGCTAATGGTCTTGCGGATCTAGGTGCTAGTATCAATGTCATGCCTTATTGCATATTTGAGAAACTAGGGTTATCTAATCTTCGTCCTACTCTTATGTACATTCAACTTGCGGACAAGTCGACCACGAGTCCTAGGGGGATTGTTGATGATGTGCTAGTTAAAGTTGGTCCTTTTGTGTTCCTAGTTGATTTTGCGATCATTGATACCGATGATGTGGATGTCTCATTGATATTTGGTAGACCATTCCTTGCTACTTCTCGTGCTTTAATTGATGTGCATAATGGGAAATTGACATTGAGAGTAGGACAAGAGAGTGTCACATTTTGCATAGCCGATGGCATGAAATTTGCTCACGTACAAGATGATTTAGAGTACTCGTGTGATACTATTGCTTCGGCTAGTGTGTGTAGTATTTCTAACTTCGTGTGTCGAGATTCTTTGGATGTTTGCCTTAGAATGAATGTGTAGGAACATTTAGACACTCCAGAGTTAAAAGCTCAGGTGGCTTACCTTGATGAAGGGGGAGACAAGTTGGAGAGTGAATCAGTTTTTGTTGCTCTTCCGAAGATAGAAAGGGTGAAGACCTCTTATGAAGAACCACCTACTCTTGAGCTCAAGCCTCTTCCCACTCATTTGGAGTATGCTTTTCTAATGCCAAATTCTAAGCTACCGGTCATAATAAATTCTAAGCTTCTACCCGAGCAAAAGGACCGTCTAGTGGAGCTCCTCAAGAAGTACATGAGAGCTATTGCGTGGAGCATCTCGGATATTCGAGGTATAAGTCCCACATTTTGCTCACATCGGATCCTCATGGAGGAAGATTTCAAGCCGGTTGTGCAACCTCAAAGAAGATTGAATCCGAACATGAAAGAGGTTGTGAAGAAAGAGGTTATTAAGCTTATGGATGCGAGATTATCTTTCCCATCTCGGATAGTCCTTGGGTTAGCCCCGTGCAAGTCGTTCCCAAGAAAGGAGGGATCACGGTGGTAGCTAATGACAAGAATGAGCTCATCCCGACAAGGACAATCACCAGGTGGCGTGTTTGCATAGATTATCGTCAACTCAATGAGGCCACGAGGAAGGATCATTTTCCTCTACCTTTCATGGATCAAATGCTCGAGAGTCTCTCCGGTCACGAGTACTATTGCTTTTTGGATGGCATGTCCGGATACTTTCAAATACCGATTGCTCCGGAGGACATCGAGAAGGTGTTGCATCATTGTGAAGAGACCAATCTCGCGCTAAGTTGGGAGAAGTGCCATTTCATGGTCAATGAGGGGATTGTTCTTGGTCACAAGATCTCTCGAAGAGGCATTGAGGTTGATAAGGCAAAGCTAGAAACCATTTCTCAACTTCCTCCACCTTCTTCCGTGAAGGCCGTGAGAAGTTTCTTGGGGCATGCCGGTTTCTATAGGCGCTTCATTAAAGACTTCTCCAAGATCACTACTCCTATGACTCGGCTTCTCGAGAAGGATGTGGAATTTCGATTTGATGATGAATGCATGCGAGCTTTTGAACTCCTAAAGGGTAAACTTACAAATGCTACTATACTCATTGATCCGGATTGGTCGAAGTCATTTGAGTTGATGTGCGATGCTAGTGGTTACGCTATTAGAGCGGTTCTAAGCCAACAAATTGACAGGAGATTCCATCCAATATACTATGCAAGTAAGACTCTCAATGATGCTCAAAGGAACTATACAACTACGGAGAAGGAGCTCTTGGCCATAGTGTTTGCTTTTGATAAGTTTAGGTCCTACTTGGTGCTTTCTCACACTATTGTCTTCACGGACCACCAAGCCTTGAGGTACCTTCTATCTAAGATCGATGCTAAACCAAGATTGATTCGATGGGTTCTTTTGTTGCAAGAGTTTGACATTGAAATTCGAGATAAGAAGGGATCCGAGAATGTAGCCGCCGATCACTTGTCTCGTTTGAAAGAAGCTGAAATGGTACACAACGGTAATGAAGAAATCAATGACGACTTCCCCGATGAGCTATTATTCGCGTTAGCAACTTTGGAGTTCAAGGAACCGTGGTTCGCGGATTTAGCTAACTACCTTGCTAGTGGATACTTGAAGGAGGGTCTCTCCACTCAAGACAAAAGGAAGTTCTTAGTCGTAGGGGAATTTGATGTGATCATATTTAGTGCATTATAAGTCCTCGATTAGCCTAGGGATCCCCCCATGTTTGATCTCATTTTGCTATGATTTATAGGCCTTTATGGATGTCTTATGCAAAGTACCCTTTTGTTGCCCGGTTGCCACTTTGAGGCTAATTCTATCTCTATTGGAGTTGTTTTCTTTGCATTTTTCAGGTCTTGGCATTGAAGTACTGGTGACAAGGAGCACGTAGGATCAAACGGGAGGTCAATCGGAGCTAGGACGGAGGAGATATGGACGTTGCAAAATTGAAAAAAATGCACGGTGTTATACTTAAGTTTTCGGCGAGAACCTTATAGTTCTCGCCGAAAACTCTCGGCAATTGCAAACAGGAGATCACAGAAGGCGGACTTCCAATTTGTGAAGAAATTTTTGGCGAAAACTCAGGGAAGTTTTCACCGAAAATATATGAAGGATTGCACAGCCGCTCGGTGTTTTTCAAAGACATTTTCGGCAAAAATTCTGGGAAGTTTTCGCCGAAAATTCAAGGCTATTCCGGCGTGCTATTTAAAGGAGAAGCGGAGGAAATTTTGAGGAGGATTATTCACTATTTTTTTTTGACAACACAAGTCGCTGCCACTCTCTCTCATATTTCTAATCGCCAATCAACATCTCCCTCTCCCTTGATCATCATCCTCCCTCAATTGTTGATCAACTTGAAGATAGAGGATCTAAGTGAAGTCCCCCATAGCTTGGATTGGAGCTTGAAGATCCAAGTAGGAAGATCTTCCATGGAAACAAGGGTGGTCTCCTCTACTCAATTTCAGGTTTCTTCCATGGTTGTGCTAGGCTAAGCTTAGGTTTAGTTTAGTGGGGGATGGATCAAGCTAGGATAGATGATTGATTGTATGGATTGAGTTTCTCATAGCCATTTGTGTAAGATGATCCTAGACCTTGTGCTTTGTAGCCACTAGAGCTTGATTGTTCTTTTGGTATTGTTTAGGTCTTTCAATACATGAGAATGATTGATTGATGTTGATCTAAGGTTGTAAGATTGTAATTGGATGATTTGAGAGATTGGATTATACAATTGCAACCATTTTGAGCTTGTTTTCCTTGTTGTCATTTTATCAAACACTTGGTGTGCATTGAGTTTTCTTTCATTTGAAGGTTGAGAGACCCTTTTGATTGCTAGACTAGTGTTATATGATTGACATGAGAGTGTCTTGCATCATTTACCTTGTGCTAGATGAATGTTAGCATAGAATTCAAGTTTTTGGCATTTCATTGAGCAAGTTAAGGCACTCCATTACCCTTGTTCACATAGCGAGAGCATGGTGCATTTGGTCTAGGAGTAGAGAGTCAATTGTGCGAGAGTTCGTTGATTCTACTTGAGTGAATTGCATGGTCATTAGTTTACACATCGTTGCTTGAGATTCAATCCAGCTTTCATGAACCTTGAGCTTGAAGAAACCCCTTGCTAAGCTAAACTCCCTTCTCTCTTGTTTGATCCTCAATTTCACTTGTTAGTTTTTCCTCGTTTGTTTATGCTTTTGATTTGTTCTCTTCCAAAACCAAAACTCAATTTCAAATGTTTAGACCGTTCATGAATTTTGTGAGTATTAGCCTATGAGAGGACCTCGTGGAATACGACCTTGGTAAAATCCTTATCACTTGCTGTTGAAACTATGGAGTTGACCTCGGTCAACTCCGTTACTGATATCTCTTCCAGTGTTTCTAGATCGACTATTGTCACAGGTGTAGAACAGATTATCAAGCAGAAGACTGGAACTACGGCACAAAAGCCACCAAAGTAGAAGGAACTGAAAGCTTCTTCTTCTCTATCACCACCAAGCAAAGAACCTGGCAGGCTAAGAAGGAAGAATCAAAAGAAGACTCAAATGGTCTGGAGGCCAGTTGCTCCGCCATCCTCTTCCGAGCCAGTTGCACCACCGATTCCTTTCAAGCCACCGGCGCAGAAACAAGTGAAGAAGGAGAAGCCAAAAGCATCTCCCAAGGAAGCGCCAAAGATCACAGATCCCGGTGAAATGAAGCCGGAGGCTAAAGAGAAGACAAAGCCGACTGTTCTCATTCCTTCCACTGTAACACTCGCAAACAAATAATCTCTCAAGAGAACTGTTGGGCCGTTCAAGATTGCCGGCCACCTTCCCGACGGACGTACCAAGCTCATTCATGCCAACGGGAAGAAATTCACGCTCACCGGAGGTACCCCGAAGCTCTACTTCATGAACTTCGACGCAAGCGTTAAGGAGATCCTGAGTTGGGATGTCTCCTAACACCATCCAGGTATCGTCCAGCTCAAGGACGTTAATCAGGAGCGCTTCGTGGGAGGCAACCCACGGTTGGAGTCAGTTTTTCAATTTGTGTCGAACTCAGTATTTTAGAGTCGGTTCGGGGGAGCCAAAAGTGTCAGTTACATGATTTCTTATTTTTCGTGTGTAGTTTATGTGTCCTCGTTTCAATCCCAAGTTGTTTAAGGTTGTTTCGATTTTTGTCAAATTAGTTCTGATTTTCTCAAGTTTGCCAGAATTGCGAAAACATTTTAAAATAATTGCAGGTCAAGTTTTCGCCGAAAACTTGCACTTTTTTCGGTGAAAACTCCTCTTTAAAATCCACTGTGTTTTCTGGCCAATTTTTGATAAACTTTTCGGCGCAAAGTTTCATACTTTTCGGCGAAAACTCACTTTGAAATCCGGCAGACGATCTGTACTAAACTTTTCGGTTAAAAATTGCACCTCTTTTCGCCGAAAACTTTCAAAAAATCCAAAAATATTTTTCCCTTTTCTTTCTTTTTCCCGGTCTCTTTTCTCTCCCTCTCCCCACATATTTTTGAAAACCCCCCCTTCGAAAATGAAAAATCACCGCCGCTTTCACTCGCCGCCGCCACCCATTTTCGCTGCTGCTGCCGCTCAGTCCCTCATCCTCCCCTGATCAGTTTAAGCCGTAGAACGTCCGAATCGGAGCTCTAGAGCTTCAGTTTCGCCAAAACCTAATTTCTCGAGTTTTTCACCGATTCCTCTTCTTCCGTTCATTTTCAGCCACGATGAATTCAAGGTAAGTTGTAGAGATTTTCATTCCAAGTCTTTTGACATATTGAATGCTGAATTTCGTGGGGGTTGACTTTGGTTGGCTTTTTCAGTCTACCTCGATTTGCGTTCCGACTGTTTTGTGAGAATTTTGGTGAACTGATTGCTTTGGACTGTTCTAGCATGCTTAGGGAGAATTGTGCCAAAATTTATTACCATTTGATCATGAATTGCTATGCTTAAAGGATGATTCTTTGTGGCGTTGACTTTTATGAAATTTCGGTTTGACCATGAACTATTGTTGCTCATTTGGCTGCCGTGCTTGTCCATTGACATTCGTATCACTGTGTTTGTTGTCCGAGCTTAGGTCATGCCGTCATTCCCTGATTTGTGCTAGTAATTGCCATGATTAGGGTTCAATGCATTCTAATGTTGACTTTTTGGCATATCGGTTTGACCTTTGAACTCTAATCGTGATGTTGACATTATGGCTGGTCCTATGCGTGTTTTTGTGATTCATTGTGCTCACCAGTTACTTGCTTTGCTTATCCCCACTCGGTTTTCCTTATTTCTTTGTGAAATTGAGTTTTTCGACTAAGTGTGGGGTAGGTTCTTAGTTTGACTAATCTGGTTTCGTTTCTTGCTATTAAATAGGCATGCAAACAATGAGCGCAGGACTAAGGCCAGACTTGACACGGGCTCTAGCTCCAGGGCACCAACCCCAGTCACACCCGCTGTCCACGGTCCTCCTCCAGCATTCCCAGGCCGCATCGGGTACCACCCCACCATCGCCGGTCTCCCAGTGCATTACTTCGAGCGCTACCAGCAGTTCCAGCACACTCTCGCAGGCGACGTGCGACCACTTTATCTGGACTCCCTCCTCGAGCATGACGAGGATTGGCACAGGAACGTGCACGACTCTCTGGACGCCGCAGGTCTTTTGGAGCTGACCACCATAGCCGATGACTTCCCCGACATCGCGCTTCAGGAATTCTGGGCTACATTCGAGCTGGACGAGCATGATGACACTCGATTTGACGTGATTATCAACCCTCATTTAAGTGACATTTCCTTGCTTAAGACATGGTTTTTAGGGTAGAATAGCGAATATTCACTCAACTGCTATATCTCGTGCCATTTGTGTTACTTTGGCCCGTTTCGGGTCTATTTGATGGTTTTCTAGTGTTTTCATGTTAGCACAGGTTTTTGCCGTCAAATATAGTAGCCAAGGACGTGTCTAAGACATTGGAACCTCGAGGAATCGCACCAAAACCAATCCAAGAAGTCATTGAAGTCAACAGAATCCTGCCCCGATTTACACTACAGTTTTCGGCGAAAACCCTTCAGGTTTTGGGCGAAAAGTACAGAAGAAATTGGCAAGCTTACAAAGAGAAGTTTTCGGCGAGAAGTCAGAGTTTGAGCCGAAAAGTCCGAAAATCACAGGAGAATCAGCCGACGGAAGCCTTCATTTACACTGAAGTATTCGGCGAAAACTCAGCAAGTTTTCGCCGAAAAATCCTTCACAAATTTGGCGATTTAGGGTTAAGTATAAATACTTAAACTGGCAGCCCACACAAAATATCATATCATAATTTAGAACTTTCACGAGTTCCAGACGTAAGGAGTTCGAGAGAGCAGAGTTTTAGAGTTCGAAGAGCCAGGAAGAGATCGTGACGCCATACCTTCACCTCGGAGACTCGGAGCTAGGATTGAAGATTACCGGAGAACGGAGCTTTGCCAGAGTCGTCTTAATTAGGTTTTACAGTTTCTATCTGTTCTATCTTTTCATGATGAACTTTGTTTCTGTATTTGATTCTGTCGTTATGAACATGAGTAGCTAAACTCGTAGAGCTTAGACTAGATGAACCCTAAGTGACCCAAGGCTTTAAAGCGGTCACGGATCGGCGATGATTAGATTCAAAGTTCAATTAGTTTCTCTTTCATGTTTGATTTGTTCTTCGTTGTTTATGTTTCTTGTCTGGATTGATCACCTAGATGAGATTCTTGTTAAGCTAAGGATAGAAGCGACCGCTCGCCTTACTTTAAAATGCCAAATCAACAATTAACCTATTCATTGGAGTGTGCCTTTCGTAGGAACTAGTTAGGGTTAATCCACTGCAAGAGTAACTCATAAGTCGTTAGTAATTCCACCAGTTAGTTTAGTCGTTGCGAGAGGCGACCGTACCAGGGCGACTGATTAATCTTCGTAGCTAGATCGGATAGAGCGAACGTTCGCCAGTCTTAAACCTAAGGGTTAGGAGTTATGGTGGTGTCTTAGAATTGATTGAATGAGAACTGAAATCCGCTGATCTGTTGATTGCCAATGCTCTGGTGAACGAAGGGGGATTCAAAGTCTAAGCTTGTATGTCGTCTTTGTTAAGTCAATCAATCTTTCAATCTGTCTTTCAATTTAGTTTTAATTTCCTTGCATTTTCCCTAGAATAGAAGTCGTGGAACTCACACCACGCACAACGTGTTAAACCTGAGTAATCTGCCTTTATATTTGAGTAGACGATTAATAGAAGACCCCTTGGAATACGATCTGCTTAGCTTTCTAGCTTGGTAGTTATTTGATACCCTGCACTTCAGACGTTCATCAGAGCACAAGGCAAGGCGGCACAAGAAGATAATTTCCTTCTATCTCGGTGGGGTGCACAGAGACCTCACATACGATGAGTTTGCCGCCTACCTCGGCATTCCATTGGAGCACTACCAGGGTCATCACCTCAGTTGGGAGAACAACTCGGGTAACGGACCAGCTTATGACGCACTCTGGAGCCACATCACTGGAGTGCCAGGTGCTCGGACCACGGCTCATAACTCCGTCAGGTCACTCTTTCACCCTTTCTTTTGTTTCATTCATATGGTTTGGTGTAGATCCCTGTTATTTGCTCTAGAGAAGGATCACCACCAGATCAGCAGAAGGAGCTCCTACTTCTCCGTGCCATCCGAGAGGGTCGGCCACTTCACCTAGGATGGATGCTGGCACGCCTCTTCCATAAGAAGACGAAGACTACCAAGCCACCCCGCTCTCTCCTTGGTGGTAACTTTGTGGGCCGCCTCATTATCACCCTCGGTCTCAGCCAATCATATGGCTCTGACATCCCACGTCGCATAGTACACACCGTCGGTGGTGATTTAGCAGTCGAGTACGACCTCCAGTTGGACTACGGTGCACAGGTAGCGGCAACTCCTCCTCTCTACCACGAGGCCTAGTCGAGTGAAGAAGATGATTCTGAGGAGCAGCAGCCCCAGCTAGAGCAGGAATTTCACGACCATATACCCTTTCCACAGCAGTAGGCAGGGTATTGATGTGCGAGATTTAACTCACAACATACAAGGTCGTATTCCATGAGGGCTCTCTCAATGACTAATACTCACACGGTTCATGGACGGTCTATTCATTTAAAATGAGTTTTAGTTTGAAAAAGAAACAAAAGCATAAAGAAACTAAATAAGAAAGCAAAACAAAACGGTGCAAAACAAAGATAAAGGAGGTTAACTTGGAAAGATAGCTTCATCATGCTCAAGAGGAGTAAATGCACAAACAAGCCAAACATGACCGAGGATGCAATCGAATGACCACGCAAATCCCTTCTATAGACTCAATGAACTCTCGTCGCACTTAATCCCTATCCTAGAACCACTCAACCTAGGCTCTCGCTCTCAAGCTAAGTGACTAAGGATGCATTAAAGGTGTCTGATGAAATGCCAAGCTACAAAACCCTCTCTTATGACTCTATGACCACTAGGCTAGACACCACACTCTCATGTCAATGTCCTAACACTAAAAGAATCATCAAAAGACTAATCAAAGTTCAATTGAATGAAAAACCTAATGCACACCAAGTGCTCGATAAAATGCACAAGTGAGAAATCATGCAACTATGGTTGAATTGAGATGATCTAATCTCTTAGAACACACTCCCTTCAATCCCTAGACCTACAAACCATGTAATCTAAGCACTCTCATGCATTACATCACAAATGATAGACCAAATCAAGCCATAACACAATTTGGAATTAACAACAAGTCTAGAGACCATCTTCTTACAATCCAAGATCAATCATGGCAAATTTGTACAATCAACCTCTATCCTAGCACAACTAATCTATCAATCCAAGGAAACCTAAGAAATCAGCCACACATGGCCAAGGAAATGAAGGAAAGAGAAAGAAAGATGATCACCAAGAACACCATGGCAATCCTCCTCTTGCAAGCTCCTCTTCCAAGGTTGTGGACTTCAATCCAAGCTCCTCTACTTTGATTTGCACCTTGCTCTAGGGTTGTGGATTGGAGATGAGGAGAAAAGTATTTGAGAAGTTGAGAGAAAAGGGTTTTGATGAAGTGTGAAATCTGAAAATTATGAATTCCCCCTTTCAATTGAACGCGACTCCTCTTTAAATACTCGGCTGATTCCTCTTCAAATTTTTGGCGAAAACTCTTCAAAGTTTTCGCCGAAAATATCTTCACAAATCACCGAGACTTTTCTTCACAGATTTTCGGCGAAAATTATACAATATTTTCGCCGAAAATTTCTTCACAAATCGGAAGTCCGCCTTCTGCTTAAGGTTTTCGGTCGAGAACTTAGAGTTCTCGCCGAAAACTCCTTAAGAAAGGCTGTGCACTTTTTCCGATTTTGCAACGTCCATATCTCCTCCGTCCTAGCTCCGATTGACCTCTCGTTTGATCCTACGTGCTCCTTGTCACCAGTATAACAATGCCAAAATCTGAAAATGCAAGGAAAACAACTCCAGTCGGCATAGAATTGGCCTCAAAGTAGCAACCGGGTAACAAAAGGGCACCTTGCATAAAACTTCCATAAAAGCATATAAATCATAGCAAAATGAGGTCAAACATGGGAAATCCTTAGGCTAATCAAAGGCTTAAAATGCACTAAATAACATCACATCAGGTATGCATATCAGCAGCAGCCGCCCCTTCAGGATCCATTCCAGGTGCCTCATCCTCATCACCAACCGCCTCCAGCTGACTTTGGAGAGCTGTATGAGCGACTCCAGGAGTGGCGAGTCACAGACACCGCCACCCAGGATGCCAGATGGGTTATTATGTTAGCACATGCGCCGAAATGTTGAGAGGTACGAGGCACAGCTGGTGTGGCAGCAGCAGGTCAACGACGTCCTCCACATTCCACCTCTCGATGCACCTGACCAGCAGTGATCTGGTTGTATCCTCTTCCTTGTCCCTTCTTTTTATTTCTTCTTTTCGGATTTCGATCCAACTTTTTTCTATGTGGATCCGGGACACTTGTCCCGGTTTCCTTTTTATCTTTCATTTGTTTTTGTTTTGCAGGTAGTTTGGTAGATTCCCTTTGCTTAAAGTTTACTACTTTTCCCTTCGCTTTGGTAGATTCCCTCCCCGCTCCGAGGACCCGTGTTCATCCCCTACGCCAATCATCTCGGTCCAGGTTCTTCTATTTCCTCTCAACTCTAGTTATAGTCATGTGAGGACACATAACAGTTTAAGTGTGGGGTAGGATGCTATAGAACCTTGCAAGAACTTGATTGCCCTTAATTGTGTTCTTGTGTGTTCTGTGGTGCCTTTCCAGTTCCTCTAGCATTAGAATTGCTCGGTTCTTGATTTTTTTATGTTAAGTTGTTGTTCAATTTGTCATAATGAAGCTTAGACTGCTTAACCTAGAACCTGAGAACCAACTTGTATACTGTGATGCTAAATTGCCTGGTCAGAACAGATTTTCAAAATCACACTTGTAGGTTGTCGCTTTGATTGCATGAAAATGACTGAATCCGACTAGCAAACCAAATGTGAGCTTTTGATCCATTGCACATAACCTGTAATTTTAATTCTTTTTGAGTGGTTTTCTGTTTGCTTGAATGAGTTAGAATTTGCATGAGACCTATTCGAGACCACACGATGACACAAGTTCTAGAATGATAGGGGCACCTAGATTCAGCTACTAAGCCAGATTTCCTACCCAGCGTTAAATCCATTAGGTTTAAACCCTTGAGCTTGGCATGTTCTTTCGGTTCGATATACATTACAGCCAATCCCCATTCTTTCATTCCCCATTGATCCCATGTGGTTGTAGTTCTAGATTAGCCTACCGGAAGTCGGTTCATGGTAACCTGCCCATAGCCATTAAACAGGTGGTCTTAGCTATTATGTCCAGACGTGTAAACCCCTCTAGCAACTAAAAGAAAGAATCAGCACAAAAGAAAAAAAAAACAGAGAAGAAGAAAATAAGGAGAAATTCGAAAAAATAGAAAAAAAAATATAGTTCAAAAGTTCTCAAACTTATAGTTCAGTAACGTTCTTCTCCCTACATATGGAAGAACGAAGTCAAAAGAAAATTCAGAAAAAATGTGTAAAGAAAATAAAGTGCTAGGTTGCTTGAGGGTATCATAGGACGAGCATACACTATTCCACCCGTGTCTGGTTAGACGGTAGGAAGTCATAAGCTAGATTCGAGGGAAGTTAGTCAAAATCTACACCGCACCAAAGCCATCATCATACATTCCCATCATCCATCTCATCTTAACCCTTGTAGTGTAGAATTCGTTACAGTCCTTAGCAGGGAAGTCCTTCTTGACTAGTTCCTCGTGTTGTCACAGTGGTGGAGATGTGGTCGAATTGCAATCTTATGACAGAATTTAGTAACAGAAAATGATTGAGAGCAGAAACACGCCCCTAAACACAGAGAATGAGAGTTTCCCTTGTACTAAATATTATATGTGTAAGGAGTCTGATCGGACAGGTCAAATTCGTGCATAATTGGTTACTACTTCTTGTCGTGTGCAGTTTTTAGTGAGACCAGGTTGTTTGGCTGATCAGTATGCATGTTAGGTTTTTTGTTCCAGAAGTAGCTGTCTAATAATTCATTGTGTGAGCTGGAACTTCAATTTAATCGATCTTATCATTTATGAACCTGAGCATTTTCTATTCAGTTTGCTTGAGGATAAGCAAAAGCTTAAGTGTGGGGTATTTGATGACACTCAATTTGACGTGATTATCAGCCTCATTTAAGCAACATTTCTTGTCTTAAGACATGGTTTTTAGGGTATAATAGCGAATATTCACTCAACTTCTCTATCTAGTGCCATTTTTGTTACTTTGGCCCGTTTGGGGTCTATTTGATGGTTTTCTAGTGTTTTCATGATAGCACAGGTTTTTTCCATCAAATAAAGTAACCAAGGACGTGTCTAAGGCATTGGAACCTCGAGGAATCGCACCGGAATCGATCCAAGGAGTCAATCAAGTCAACACAAAATCCTGCCCAGCTTTACAAAGGAATTTTTGGCGAAAAGATCTGAAGTTTTTGCCGAAAACTCAAGAAGACGTCGTCAGAGCTTTCAAGAAGAAGTTTTCGGCGAGATGTCAAAGTTCACGACGAAAACTCTAAACATAAAACTCACAGGAGATCAGTCGACGGAAGCCAGCTTTTTTCAAGGAATTTTTTGGCGAAAACTCCTGAAGTTTTCGCCGAACACTTTAACATAATCCGGCGCTGATAGGGTTAAGTATAAATACTTAACCGGCGGCTCCAAATAAGGATATACTTTTCATAATAGAACTTTCACGAGTTCCAGACCTAAGAAGTTCGAGACCTAAGAAGTTCGAGAGAGCAGAGTTTAGAGTTCGAAGAGCAAGGAAGAGATCGTGACGCCATCTTTTCATCTCAGAGCTAGAAGTGAAGATTACCGGAGAGCGAAGCTTTGTCAGAGTCGTCTTAATTAGGTTTTATAGTTTCTATCTGTTCTTCCTTTTCATGATGAACTCTGTTTCTGCCTTTGATTCTGTTGTTATGAACATGAGTAGCTAAACTCGTAGAGCTTAGACTAGATGAACCCTAAGTGACCCATGGCTTTAAAGCGGTCACGGATCGGCGGTGATTAGATTCTAAATTCAATCAGTTTCTCTTTCATGTTTGGTTTGTTCTTCGTTGCTTATGTTTCTTGTCTGGCTTGATCACCTAGATTAGATTCTTGTTAAGCTGAGGATAGAAGCGAATGCTCGCCTCACTTTAAAACACCAAATCAACAATTAACCTATTCATTGGAGTGTGCCTATCGTAGGAACCAGTTAGGGTTAATCCACTGCAAGAGTAACTCATAAATCGTTAGTAATTCCACCAGTTAGTTTAGTCATCGCAAGAAGCGACCGTACTCGGGCGGCTAATTAATCTTGGTAGCTAGATCAGATAGAGCGAATGTTCGCCAGTCTTAAACCTAAGGGTCAGGAGCTATGGTGGTGTCTTAGAATTGATAGAACGAGAATTGAAATCCGCTGATCTGTTGATTGCCAATGCTCTGGTGAACTAAGGGGGATTCAAAGTCTAAGCTTGTCTGTCGTCTTTGTTAAGTCAACCAATCTTTCAATTTGGCTTTCAATTTAGTTTTTAATTTGCCTGCATTTCTAGAATAGAAGTCGTGGAACTCACACCACGCACAACGTGTTAAACCTGAGTAATCTGCCTTTACATTTGAGTAGACGATTATTAGAAGACCCGTGGAATACGATCTACTTAGCTTCTAGCTTAGTAGTTATTTGATAAACCTATCATACAACGTTCATCAGTCATACAATAAACAAATTTGACTGAATAAGCCCCTAATTTGGTAAGGTTCCAAATCCGTCTATCTCTCCCTCCTCCAACGAGCGGCATATTAAGAATATCCTCTATTTCACGTGGGTTGAACAAATATCTCACCCTCCCTTCATCCCAATCGTCAAGCTGCGGGGTCAACAAAATCAAATCCCAGCCATCAATCGGTGAGGTAAGCTCCACATAAGGTTCATAATCTCTTTGAATTCAATGATCGCTCCAAACTTTAATATTTGCGCCATCACCAATTTTCCACCGCATGCCATTGTAAACAAGACCATATGGAGGGACTCGGATTGAAAAACTTATGGAGTTGGAATGTGGCAAATGTTATGAAGCATATTTGGATCTTGATAATGAGGGGAGTTCGTCGTGGGTGGCTGATGACACTCGATTTGACGTGATTATCAGCCTCATTTAAGCAACATTTCCCTGTTTGAGACACGATTTTTAGGGTAGTAGAGGGTGTTTTCACTCAATTGCTCTATTTTTTACCGTTTTGTTACTTTGGCCCGTTATGGGTATATTTGATGTGTTTTCAAGTGTGTTTGTGAATGCACAGGTTTTGGTCATCAATAACGTAGCCACGGACGTGCTCGGGAAGCGAAGGAACCTTAAGGAATTGCCCGTAAACAATCCAGAAATCACACAAGTCAGAAACCAAATCCTCCCCTGCCACAACTGAAGTATTCGGTGAGAACTTCCAAAGTTCTCGTCGAGGACTTTCACAGACAGGAACACAAGAGACATTAGGCAAGAAGTATTCGGCGAGAACTTCCAAAGTTCTCGCAGAAGAGTTTGTACACAGGAGATCCAGGAGACGTTCAAAAGAAGTATTCGGCGAGACGTTTTGTAGTTCTTCTCTGTTCTTCCTACCTGAGATGTATTCCTTGATTGTTTTCGTTTCCCTTGTATTGAATATGAGTAGATAAACTCATAGAGCTTAGATTAGATGAACCCTAAGTGACTTGGGGCTTTAAAGCGGTCACAAATCAGCGGTAATTAAATTCAGATTCAGACAGTTTCTCTTGCATGTTTGGTTAGTTCTTCGTTGTCTGTGTTTCTTTTCTAGCTTGATCACATAGACTAGATTCTTGCGAAGCCGAGGATAGTAGCGAACGTTCGCCTCACTTTAAAACACCAAATCAACAGTTAACCTATTCATTGGAGTGTGCCTTTCGTAGGAACCAGTTAGTGTTAATCCACTGCTAGAGTAACTCACAAATTACTAGTAATTACACTAGTTAGTTTTTCGTTGCAGAAGTGAACGCACAGGTGGTCATTAATCTTGGCAGTTAGATCGGATAGAGTGAACGTTCGCCGGACTTAAACCGAAGGGTCATGAGCTATGGTGGTGTTTGAGAACTGCCTGAATCGGGATTGAAAACCACTGGTCTTGTGATCGCCAATGTTCTGGTGATCTTAGGGGGATTCGAAATCTAAGCTTGTCTATTGTCTTGTCAAGTCAATCAATCTGTCATTTTGTCTTTTATTTTCATTTCAATTTCTTTGATTCACAGATTAGAAGTCGTGGAACTCACACCACGCACAACATGTTTAAACTTGAGTAATTTGTCAGCTCATTTGAGTAAACGATTAGAAGAAACCTGTGGAATACGATCTACCTCGCTTCTAGCTTGGTAGTATTTGACCCACGCATTACAATGTTCATCAGTGGCCTTGGAGGAAGCTTCTCAAGCTAAGAGACCATATTTATGGAAACTACAATGAGGGGCTTGACACAACCTTATTAAGGATTGAATTAGAAGTGTCGTATCCACAAGGATCCCCTCGAATGGCTACTACTCAAGTCTCTCGTGTACGGTCTAGCCTTTTGAGAAAATGGTTTTGTTTCATTCGAATCCAACTAACAACTACTAAACAAAGAAACAAAGGAAAAGAATGAAGAAGATTGATTCAAGTTAAGAGAAGGAGGAAGGTTCACTTGGTAGGGTGAGTTATCATGCTCAAAAGGACTAAGTGCACAAACAAGCCAATCAAGATCGAGAATGCATTCGGATGACCACGCATTTCACTTCTATAGACTCAATACACTCTCGTAGATCAACTCCCTGTCCCTATACCACTTAACTTAGGCTCTCGCACTCAAATCAAGTGAAAAGGGATGCATTCTAGGTGTTTGGCGAAATGCTAAGACACAAAACCCTCTTCTGTGACCACAAGTCTAGGTACACAGCACTCTCATATCAATCCCTAACACTAGGAATCAACCAATTATCCTTTCGATATTCAATTGAATGAAAACCAACATGCACGCCAAGTGTTCGATAAAATGCCCAAGAGAGAAATCATGTGAATACGGTTGAAATAAGATGATCTAATCTCTTATAACACACTCACTTCAATCCCTATACTTACAATCCATGCAATTCAAGAACTCTCATGCATCAAATCACATTAAATGGATCAAATCAAGCAAACATGGCATAAAATAGCAATAAGTACAAGTCTAGAAATCATCATCATACAACCAAGATCAATCATGGCAAGTCTATACAATCATGTCTCTATCATGGCATAACTACTCTACCCATCCAAGATGAACCCTAGGAAATCAACCACATATGGCCAAGGGAGTAAAGAAAAGAGGAAATATTTGTCACCAAGAACACCATGGATGATTCCTTGTGATGATCTCCACTTGTAAGCACTTGTCTCAAGGTTTGTTTGCTCCAATCATAGTTCCAATAGCTTTAATTTGCTCCAAATATGTTTTCTTGGTCTATGGTGTTTGTGGTTCAAAGGAAGCAAGAGAATCCCCCATTTGAGTAAAAAACGACTGTTTATATAGTGTAGGGAGAAGTACATGACGTGCATAGGTACACGTCGTGTACCCAACACTCTGCACAAATCATGATTTTGCAACGCTCATAACTCCCTCATCCGAGCTCCGATTTAGCTCCCGTATGATCGTATGGTGATAGACTGTAAAACATTGGTCAAATAACTAACCTACAAAAGTAGGATAGATCATATTCCACGGGGTTCTTCTTAACGTTTAATCAAAGGAAATAAACAACTATTCATGTTTAAACAGGTTGTGTGGTGTGAGTTCCATGGATTTATAATGCTAGCATGCAAGGGAAAGGAAATTAAATTAACTACTAAGATTAACAGATTGATTGATTTGTTCAATTAATGAGACGATAGCTTAGATTTTGAATCCCCCCAAGATTACCAAGGCATTGGCAATCACAAGATCGACAAGTTTTAGACTCAATTCATTCAATTTTTAATCACCGCCGTAACTCCCTACCCTTAGGTCTAAGTTCACGAACGTTCGCTACTATTGAACTAGCTACCAAGATTAATTAACCGTCCGTGCGTTTGCTTCTGCAACGGATAATTGACTAGTGCACCTGAAATGATTCTATGACCTACTCTTAAAACAGATTAACCCTAAACGGCTCCTACTAGAGGAGTGATTTAATTGAATAGGTTAACTAATTAATTTGACGTTCTAGAACAAGGAGGACGTGTAACACCCACCTCGAATCACCCGGGCCGAACCCACTGGTTAGACCGGGAATCGGGTGTCATAGTTTGACTTAAAATATAAAACATAAGACGAGAAAAGAAAACTTCAAAATGAATTAAATAACATAAATCCAGAGTAAAATCAGAAGCGCCTCCATTATTAAAATCCAAAATCTTAGTACAAAGGTACAATTCAAAACCAAGATTCCTTTACAATCCCGAAGTTCAAAATTAAACTGAGACAAAATAATCTCAATTCCAAAATAGTCAACTTAAATAAAAAGATGGTCAACTCCTGGTCCAAGCCTTCGAGAATCCTCTCCACGCTTCCTGCAACCACCTAGACTCCAACAACACTCCAACACTCGACACCCAAATGACACACTTGAACTTTAACACCACTCACTCTAACCACGCGAACGTGAAAGGGAGAGAGGGGGGGATCAATTTCCTATTGAATTTGAGTGAACCCACTAGGTTTAACTATGCACCGAACCTATCCAAAAGAAGCGATTCCAAACTTCTCACGAAACACTAACAGTGGAATCAGACTTAACCTTAACCAGTTTTAATTCCCTAAAATAGTCTAGGTGATCACATAGGTGTCGTTCACAGTTCAACGTTCACGATTCACAATATAAACGTTATCATAACAGAGATCATCAACCATACAATACAACATCACGTCACATGTCACCTCACAAATGCACACACATAACAATCACGCCCATTCACATCACACACACTCATCGATCACATCCCAATTCACTAAGCGACTTATTAAACATCCTTAAGCAATCTAGGTTATCACCCAAGTGTAGATCTCCAAACTAACAATTCACAATTCATAACATCATCATAATCATAAGCCATTCAACATCAATCCCGGAGCTCAGCACATCAACACAACCTAGTTCACAGATGAATCCAACACAGATCACAACACTTCACATATAAGTTCACGAACTCATCCAACAAAACACACACACACACATCAATTCACAATTCATTTATCTAAGTGAGTTAATTAGACACCGTAAGGAGTTGTTCCCCCGCTACCCCGCTGACCATCACAACATCCATATCCCATAGGATCTTTCCCCGCAGGGAGATAACACGACGCATTCCCTAAGGGTTTCTTCCTCCACGGAGCTAACACGACGCATCCCATAAGGATCCTTCCTCAGCGGAGATTTCAACCACCATGACTCCATGTCATGGGATTCACCCCAGTGAATCGGACTCTAACTCAATGATATTACGGGTGGGGTAACATTGGCTCCTTCTGGTTCTATCATTTTAATTCCATTTAATGCAACCACATCAATTACACACATCCACAAAACAATCCCATTCAACCAAATCCATGTCCCAAATTCACTTAACAATTCCATTTAACCAATTCTATGTACCAATTCCATGCACCAATTCCATGTTATAACTCTTCACTAAACCACAACTGACAGCGATAAGTAAAAATACAGATATTCAGCTCTTCCCATCTCATTCTGTCTCACATTTCTAATCCGATTTCATTAGCCATCATCTTTCATCCCAATCCCCCACATCACACATCAATCAGCACAATCATCATACAACAATCACAAGATAGTTATTCAGTTGTACTCTCATAGGCTCATGCAAGACCTTATTCCATTCTAAGTCGAGTTTACTAATAGTGTCCTATCGATGCTAAGCCAATCACAACTACGTAACTTATGCACATTTTGGAAATAGACTCTCATTTCTAACCACCTAGTCAACCATACATTCACACAAGTCAACCATACGTTCAGACAAGTCGACCACCCATTCAAACAAGTCAACTCAACACCACATATCAGCAACATTCACAACACATCAATTTACCGTTTCAACTCTCCAGTTCGTGCATTCTTAAATTTAACTACATATGCTTGTAATTCCTCACGTTACAACTAGATATCAACCGGAAAAATCCAATAACCAATTTCATATCAACATCCACGACACAGTTCTCATCATCACTGGTTATCAGCATATAAATATCATCCTCACCATTCATCCATTTCTCACACTTCTCATTTAACTCGATTTCAACACAATTCACCCAATTCCGACATACATCCATTCTCATCAATCACTTCACGATTCAAAATCATCAATTCACCCAATTCATCACATAACATCAATTCACCCAAACAAACTAATTCTACGTTTTCCACTTCAATCAATTACACCTAAATTCATACATAAAAACATGACAAGGGTAAACGGCTAGCTCACTGGCCACCCCCACCCGCAAGTACAGGGATAGTCATGTCGTGATTCCAGGGTTACCCTCTTGTTCTTCCTTCATATGACGACCCCACATTGGCAGGGCCATCCTCCTGTTCATCATTAATAGGACGACCCTACATTGGCAGGGTCATCCTCCTGCAACCACAATTGACAACAGCATAATACATATGTGTAAATTCATAAGCTCATAATCCCAACCCTCCTATCACTCGTTACTAAGTCTGATCCCTTTATCATACACATTAATCCTTTACCCCAATCCCCACAAGAGTGTCATAGAAATCAGTGTATATCAATAATCAATCAAATGAAATCATCAACTATCAATCGAATATCAATCACATAACATTTATCCCATTTTACTCTCTTCAAATTCCATGCAATCCCTAAGTTCATCTAGGTCAGAATTACAACTCCTCACATCGACCATCACTACCTATTGTACGCTAAACCCTCACCTGACAAGAAGATGAGTCATGCGAACCGCCTTCTCCAGGAAGGGATCGACTCAACACCCAAAACTATATTATCAGCCCCATTAGAACCTAACTAATGAAACCGCGGAGAACACTTGAAATCCACTAAGTATAGACTTAGGAACCCCAAGGTATTCGGTCGAATTGGTGCCACAAACAAAGGATGATAGCCTTTGATGATAAACCAAACCTTAAGCTAAGCAACAACGAGCAAAGACTTGAAGGAAAAAGAACAATGTTCTGAAATTTCAATAATCAATAATCCCCTTACATTGGCGGCCGAAGCCTTTATTTATAGCCCAAGGGTGGCAAAAACCGGTTCCAACTCTAACAAGGAAAGACTAAAATAATCCTAAAAGATAGGCCGAAGAAAATATTAAAATAAATATAGTTGTCCGAGATTAAAACTCTAAAACCAGCAAAATTGAGCAAAACCCTAATCCGGGCAGATTAGGGCACACCGGGTGTCCTTGTCCGGGTGGGACTAGGAAAACCTCCGGGCGCGGGCTGGACTCCAGACGCGGCTAGGAAAAGTGCCTGGAACCCGCGCGGTGGCATTTCTGTAATTACCACGGGTTCTGGGTGATCGGGTGGTCGGGTGGCGTCCTTCGGTGCTGGTGACCGGCTCGGCATCAACTGCTCCGGATCCGGAGCTAGGGTTTTGGTGATGCCGGGCTGTTCTGGCCTTCTGCTGGACATTTCCTCGGACAAGTGAGGTTCCTCCCAAGTCTTTTGACCTTCTGAGTCTTCTGGCTTCAACTTGTCCGCCAGATTCTGAATGTGGAGTAGGGTTAGCCGAGGCAGGGGCTGGTTGGCCGTATCCGCGGGGCCGGGGCAGGGTCCTTCGAAAACCAACCTGTCTTGGCCACATATTCTCGAATCTTCTTGTCTTCTGTACGCCAGAACTCTCTCCAGATGGCCTTTGACATGTGTTTGACTTGAGGGATCATGGAAGAGAGGTTGGGGAAGGAATGAGACTCAGTGCTCGACCTAGGACTTAGGTTCTCGGTTAGTAACATGGCCTGGAACTTTCTTCCATCTCGGGGTGCCTTCCTTCCCGTTGGGGCAGGCCTAAGCTTGTTCTTCAGTTCATTCTTGGGGTTGAGGGCTCGTAAGTAGCCAGTCCTCAATGCTAGGTGCTTTTTACATGGCCCTAAGGCTTTTCCACTCACGGGGGACCCTGGCGGCGTGCATGGGTCCGAGTGTTGACTGGGGTAGCTAGGCCGGGTCATATCATCCCCCTCTTCTTGACTGGGATTTGTCCCCAAATCCATCTCGGGGCCTTTTCCAGATCCCATTACTCTTTCCCAAACTTCAGCAATCTTGTTGGCTAAGGTCGGGGATGACTCAGCTCCTTCGGTGGTCCTAGGGGTGTCATTCGAATCGGTAACGGACCAAATCTCAGATTCATCTGTGTCTTCTCCCTCAGTCTCCATTTCCTCCACTTCATAAATGCCATTAACAGTAATGTTAAGGCTCGGGGAGCTGTTGGGCGAGGGTTCTTCACGCATCTCCTCATCCGAGTCTGCTTCTGGATCTTCTTGGCTCGGGGCAGCTTTTAAAATCCGCCGGGAGATGACTTTCCATTGGAGTTCGGGCCTGGTGGTCGTTGGTTCTTTGGCCGTCGGGGCTGCCGGGTGGCCGTCGGGGCCGATGTTCTGCTTCAGGACGTCAATGAGTCCTTCTTCTGTCTTTTGGCCAAAATTGGCCGAGGGAATGTTCAAAAGACCCGGGGTGGCCCGATTGACATCATCCGGCGCGGACAGGATGTCCGGGGCAGTCGTGGTGCTAGGCCGGGGTAGGGCCGGTGCTGGGCCGGGGCAGTGCTGGGTGCTGGGCCGGGGCAGTGTTGGGCGCTGGGCCGGGGCAGTGCTGGGCGCTGGGCCGGGGCAGTGCTAAGGGCTGGGCCGGGGCAGTACTGGGCACTGTGCTGGGGCAGTGCTGGGCGCTGGGCCGGGCATTAGTAGTAGGAATTTTAGAGTTAGGGTTAGGCGTTACCCGTGATGCCGACCCTTGGTTAGGGTTTGGCCTCGGTCCAGAATTCCTACTAGGGTTTGGCCTATAAGGAGTGTGTCCGGCACTCCTGTCTCCTCTCACAGGGGCACTGATTGGTGGCGGGGTAGTAGCTCTTCTTCCAAGCCCATTCTTCAATTCTTTCTCAACCCTAATAGCCCGTGGTTACCAAGTCATCATAGTCAACAAAGTTTAGGATGTTGACTTGGTGTAGGATCTCTCTTCGTAGCCCTCCATTGAACCTGGCTATCTTGGCATCCACATCTTCACTCAGATCAAGTCTTGTAACCAAGATCTCCATCTCCTGACTGTACTCCTCAACTGACATGTTCCCTTGCTTCAGAAGTTGAAGCTTGTCGTGCAAATCTCTATTGTAACTGCTCGGGACAAACTTTCTTCTCATCTTCCTCTTAAGACTCCTCCAACTAAGGACGGGGTCCTCTTCTTCTCTCCTGATCTGATTTCTGAGCTGTGCCCACCATAAAGCAGCAAAGTCAGTAAACTCTAGTGTGGTTAGGGTTACCTTTTTCCGCTCGGAGTAGTTATGGCACTCAAAGAAGTCTTCCATGCTCCCTCCCAATCAATGTACTCGTCAGGGTTTGCCTTGCCAGCAAATTTGGGTACATTGAGCCTCAAACTGCTCACATCATCATCTTCCTCCTGCTCATTCCTTCTTGGCCGCCGGGGGCCATCTCCATTCGGGTTTCCAAGCTGCTCGGTGAGTCGGGCCATGTTTTCAGCCATGGCAGTCAATCGTGCCTCCATAGCGGCAGTCAATCGTGCCTCCATAGCAGTTAGCCTTTCATCTGCCATGATTAGTACGGAACAATGGACCTCACAAAATCACTCTAAAGAAACCTCACACACTCTTTTTCTTACCACTTGTGTATGAAAATTTAAAGTCACTCAAATTAGGGTTTTCTTTGAAAATTTCACAACAAAGACAATTCCAATTCAAGTAGTTGCAAGTTTCTTCGAAGCTTTGAAGTCTAAGTCTACCAATGACACAAAACAAGACCTTATACCTAGGGTTTTCGGATTTCTAGGGGCCAGAATCTTGATGCTAGGTCGTGGGATGACAAGACAAACAAATTTGGGTGTTCTACTAAGAAAGCTACTAGCTATACTTATGAAAAACCCCTCTTCTTGAACTTAATCTTCTTCCTTGATTGTGAACATGGCCTTGCTTCTTAACTAGGTCAAATTTTATTATTTTGAAGACCTTGATTCTTTTCTTTTCTTTTCCTTAGACTCTTTTTGTATTTTTCTTTGATCGGCCACAGCTTTTTCTCACAAATAACTAAAAGAAAGGTAGAAGACTAGAACAAACACAATGAAGCTATTTTTTTAGGGTTTTTTCTGAAACTGAAAACAACGAAAGCTAAAAGATATGAATTCAAGTAGAAGAACCTGAAAACTGGATAGATTGTTGGTCCAAGAGTTGAACCGTGCTCTGATACCAGCTGATGCGAACCGCCTTCTCCAGGAAGGGATCGACTCAACACCCAAAACTATATTATCAGCCCTACGAGAACCTAACTAATGAAACCGCGGAGAACACTTGAAATCCACTAAGTATAGACTTAGGAACCCCATGGTATTCGGTCGAATTGGTGCCACAAACAAAGGATGATAGCCTTTGATGATAAACCAAACCTTAAAGCAACAACGAGCAAAGACTTGAAGGAAAAAGAACAATGTTCTGAAATTTCAATAATCAATAATCCCCTTACATTGGCGGCCGAAGCCTTTATTTATAGCCCAAGGGTGGCAAAAACCGGTTCCAACTCTAACAAGGAAAGACTAAAATAATCCTAAAAGATAGGCTGAAGAAAATATTAAAATAAATATAGTTGTCCGAGATTAAAACTCTAAAACTGGCAAAACTGAGCAAACCCTAATCCGGGCAGATTAGGGCACACCGGGTGTCCTTGTCCGGGTGGGACTAGGAAAACCTCCGGGCGTGGGCTGGACTCCGAATGCGGCTAGGAAAAGTTCCCAGAACCCCCGCGGTGGCATTTCTGTAATTACCGCGGGTTTTGGGTGACCGGGTGGTCGAGTGGCGTCCTTCGGTGCTGGTGACCGGCTCGGCATCAACTGCTACGGATCCGGAGCTAGGGTTTTGGTGATGCCGGGCTGTTCTGGCCTTCTGCTGGACATTCCCTCGGACAAGTGAGGTTCCTCCCAAGTCTTTTGACCTCCTGAGTCTTCTGGCTTCAACTTGTCCGCCAGATTCTGAGTGTGGAGTAGGGTTAGCCGAGGCAGGGGCTGGTTGGCCGTATCCGCCGAGGCCGGGGCAGGGTCCTTCGAAAACCAACCTGTCTTGGCCACATATTCTCGAATCTTCTTGTCTTCTGTAAGCCATAACTCTCTCCAGATGGCCTTTGACGTGTGTTTGACTTGAGGGATCATGGAAGAGAGGTTGGGGAAGGAATGAGACTCAGTGCTCGACCTAGGACTTAGGTTCTCGGTTAGTAACATGGCCTGGAACTTTCTTCCATCTCGGGGTGCCTTCCTTCCCGTTGGGGCAGGCCTAAGCTTGTTCTTCAGTTCATTCTTGCGGTTGAGGGCTCGTAAGTAGCCAGTCCTCAATGCTAGGTGCTTTTTATATGGCCCTAGGGCTTTTCCACTCATGGGGGACCCTGGCGGCGTGCATGGGTCCGAGTGTTGACTGGGGTAGCTAGGCCGGGTCATATCAATGAGGCTCTAAACAACTCCTAGAAAATTGAACGAACAAGCTCTCTTTCTCGAAAACGTAGCTCTTGCTTCCTATTGGTGGACGATATCCGGGTCGGATCAAGAGGTGTCCCAACTCAGGACTTCTTTCGCACTGCGTCAGTGTCCTTGAAGTATAGCTTGGGTGCACCTCCAGTCAAGATAAATCGTCTACCATCGACATCCGTAAGTTGGGTTCTACCATCGGGGAGGGTGCTGGTGACCTCGAATGGCCCAAACCAACCCTTCAAGCGTGATTTTTCACGTCGATGGTTTGGTGGAGGATGGAGGGTCAAGTAGCTTCCAAACCACTTTCTTCTTTACTTTTCACGCCTCACTCACGTCTCCATGATCTTTAACTTGTCGAGTTGCACAATGGGTGCCTTTCGTCCCTCTTTCTCCCTTATCTTCTGCACTAGAGGCTTGTTCTTTGGATGGGTAGTTTGATCTATCAGCTAACACGAGATGCAAACTAATAGGCTTCAATTCTCCTAGATTAAGTTTTTCATACAAGCATGTAGGCATCACATTAATCGAAGCACTTAAGTCAACTAAACTACGATCAAGTTTTACATCATTAATGGTGCATGGTAAAGTAAAAGAACCAGGATCGAGACACTTAGCTGGAGGAGGTATGGATGGTGAACGGAATAGGACGGCAGAGCACTCCTCGTTGAGGGAAATAGATGACACCTCTCCCTTCTTCTTGTTCTTCATAAAGTCCTTCATGAGCTTCCCGGGTTGTGGTATTGTCTCTATGGCATCGGTGAGTGGAAATGTGAGCTCCGTGTGGTTTAAAACTGAGCGCCACTTCTTGTACTAGGTGTCGTGGTCCTTTGATTTACTCAACAAGGCTTTAGGAAATGGGATCCTAGGCTGGTATGGAGGTAGAATAGGATCATGAGCTGGTGGTGGAGGAGGCGGCGCAGTCACTTTCTCTTCTTCTTCTTTGTCTTCTTTCTCAGCCGTGATATCCTCGTTCTCTGGCATGTTGATGGCAACATCACCGGGAACCATAATCGAAGTGGAATCAGGAGCTGAAGGACCACCTAGTTGCTTGCCACTTCTTGTCGAGATGGCCTTGACATGCTCATTTCTAGGGTTCGGGTCTATTTGGCTTGGTAATTGACCCATAGGGCAACCACTAGAGAGGAGGCTGATGATATTGCTAAGCTTGCTCTCCATTATCTGTCCGTAAGCTATTTGACCTTGATTCAAGGCTGCTTGAGCCTTGAATTGTGCGTCGTGGTCGTCAAGTCTTGCCATGATCAGGTTGAGCTTTTTGTCTATTTTGCTCTCCTTAGGTTCATGTGCAGCTGTCCTCTAGGGTTGTTGTACTCCGGTGAACCCATGTGGTCGTTGATAGGTTTGGTTGAAGTACTGATTTTGGCGATTGTAACATCCATCCCGAATCAACCCGGGTAACTTTGTGGTTGAACCGGTAATGAGCATTACTCTAAGTTATCTTTAAACGAAAATAGCAAAAGCGACAAAAAATAAAACACTGAAGTTCTTATTAAAAATCAACATCTGAAAGGTGGCCTCCAAAACATAAAATCTGAGTACAATCCGATAAACGAAATCCGAAACCCAATACCCCAAGCGATTACAAAATTCCCAACCAAAGGTGTCAACTGAAATATAAAACCAAAATAACATCAACTCCAATGTAGATCACCAATCTTCACCTTATAGCCCCAACCAGCTACTGCTCTGAACTTGACCACAACCCTGAACCTCAACTCTACTCACTCTAACCACGCAAACCTGAAAGGGGAAGAGAGGGGGATAAATTTCCTATTGAAACTGAGTGAACCCACTGAGTTTAACTATGCGCCGAACCTAGCCAAAGGAGTGACTCCAACTCCTCATGAAACACCAACAGTGGAATCAGACTCAGCCTTTACAAATTTTCATTCCCAAAACAAGCTAGGCGATCACATAGGTGCATTCCTCAATTTGATGTTGATGTGCAAGATTTAACTCACAACTATCAAGGTCGTATTTCACGAGGGCTCTCTCAATAGCTAATACTCACACGGTTCATGGACGGTCTATTCATTTAAAAAGAGTTTTGGTTTGAAATAGGAACAAATGAAAACATAAAGAAAACTAAACAAACAAACAAAATGGTGCAAAACAAAGATAAAGGAGGTTAACTTGGAAAAATAGCTTCATCATGCTCAAGAGGAGTAAATGCACAAACAAGCCAAACATGATCGAGGATGCAATCGAATGACCACGCAAATCCCTTATATAGACTTAATACACTCTCGTCGCACTAAATCCCTATCCTAGAACCACTCAACCTAGGCTCTCGCTCTCAAGCTAAGTGACTAAGGATGCATTAAAGGTGTTTGATGAAATGCCAAGCTACAAAACCTCTTCTATGACTCTATGACCACTAGGCTAGACACCACACTCTCATGTCAATGTTCTAACACTAAGAGAATCATCAAAAGACTAATCAAAGTTCAATTGAATGAAAAACCTAATGCACACCAAGTGTTCGATAAAATGCACAAGTGAGAAATCATGCAACTATGGTTGAATTGAGATGATCTAATCTCTTAGAACACACTCCCTTCAATCCCTAGACCTACAAACCATGTAATCTAAGCACTCTCATGCATTACATTACAAATGATAGACCAAATCAAGCCATAACACAATTTGGAATTAACAACAAGTCTAGAGATCATCCTCTTACAATCCAAGATCAATCATGGCAAATTTGTACAATCCACCTCTATCCTAGCACAACCATCTATCAATCCAAGGAAACCTAGGAAATCAGCCACACATGGCCAAGGGAACAAAAGAGAAAGAAAGAGAGATGGTCACCAAGAGCTCCATGGCAATCCTCTTCTTGCAAGCTCCTTTCCCAAAGTTGTGGGCTTCAATCCAAGCTCCTCTACTTTGATTTGCACCTTGCTCTAGGGTTGTGGATTGGAGATGAGGAGAAAGTATTTGAGAAGTTGAGAGAAAAGGGTTTTGATGAAGTGTGAAATCTCAATTAATGACCATCCCCTTTTTTCCCGTCCAATAATCAGCTTAAATAGGACTGCAGTTTTTGCCTGAAGTTTTCGGCGAAAACCTATGAAGTTTTTGCCAAAAATTACTTTGAAAACTTCATTTCCTTCATATGTTTTCGGCGAAAAATCTGAAAATTTTCGCCGAAAATCTCTTTGAAAATCAAGCCTCCGCCTTCTGTTTGCAACGGGTACTAGTTTTCGGCGAGAACTTAGAGTTCTCGCCGAAAATTCCTTTAGAAATGGTGCATTTTCTCCAATCTTGCATCGGCCATAACTCCTCCGTCCTAGCTCCGATTGACCTCTCGTTTGATCCTACGTGCTCCTTGTCACCAGTACTTCAATGCAAAATCCTGAAAATGCAAAGAAAATAACTCTAATAGACACATAATTGGCCTCAAATTGGCAACCGGACAACAAAATAGCACTTTGCATAAAACTTCAATAAAAACATATAAATCATAGCAAAATGAGATCAAACATGGGAGATCCTTAGGCTAATCAAAGGCTTAAAATGCACTAAATAAGGTCACATCAAATTCCCCTACGACTAAGCTTTGCTTGTCCTCAAGCAAATGAATTAGAAAACATCCAAGTTCACAAATGACAAGATTGGCCCCATTGAGATTCAAGCAAAAAAAATTCGGCTTAAACTGTTCCACCAACAAACTCAACCTACACATGCAAGAACGTCAACCAAACAAGTCTAGACCTCACTATTTTCTGCACACTTCAAGTAGTGGTTAATGTGGATACAGAAAAACCGACCACGACTACACCAACTCTAATTAGAAGGACTTGAACTCGGGAGATGGAACGGATGAGGCGGGGGTAGGCGAATTTTTGAGAGTGATGAGTGATCATGATGTGGCTATCAACTCGACTTCATCCGCTTCTAGATTCGTACTTTACAAACTCGGGCGTAGGATCAAGGGCTACATTTGAGAACTCTTTTTTTCCTCTTTTCTTTCCATTTTTTTTCTCTTTTTTTCTTACTACATACTAGTGCTCGATCCAACACTTCACTTAGGTGTTGAACCTGCCTAGCTCACAGCTTTTGCCTTTGCTAGTGCTCAACCCGACACTTCACTTAGGTGCCGAGCTTGCCTAGCTTTTCTTTTCTTTTGAGCATTCTCTTTGCAAACTAGCCACTTGATCCTTAGCCCCTTACAACTTCAACACAATATTTCAAATTGGATTCCGTCTAATATTAAGCCACAATCACGAGGGATGTTGAAGAAAAACATGGAAAAGGGGTGAAAATTCTGATTGCCGTCATCATCTTAGACCGGTGTTATCGAGTGGTACAAAAACACGTATCAAACCAATCAACCAACATACAAGAGTGATAAAATCTCTGTTCTGGCCTAGACTCATTTGATATTAGTGCTAACATGTTGGTTATAGGTTCTAAGTAGGACAGTCTAAACGTCATTGTGAAAGCTTGAAGTCAATTAAACACCAAAAGTCAAGAACCGAATGATTCTACAATAGAGGAATTTGACATTCAATTAAGATCATGCAACTCATCAAAGCATAGCCTTAGACTTCTACCGACAAATAATCACACCAAACCTCAAACTCCCCTACGACTAACATGAGCATTGTCCTCAATGATCCAGAGAGAGAGGGTAAGGTGGAACGAAATTACCGCATTGGTAGAGAAGAGCATAGGACGCAATAGTGGTGAAAGAGTTCCATGATGATCCTTGGTGAAGAGTGATCCCAATTTCTTGCCAAACCTTATTCAAAAACTAAAACAACACAAAAACCTCGAACAACAATTAAAAACGAAAAAGTAAAGATAACATGGGGTGCCTCCCAAGAAGCGCTTGGTTACCGTCTTAAGCTCGACGATACCTGTGTTATGGTGTCCAACCTAGTACCTCCTTGATGTCAAGTAGCTTCTTCCACGATGAAAGTTGAGCTCCAAGAAACATCTTGGGAGAATGATAGACTAGCCAATGCACAATGATGCTTGTATAGATGATGCTGCAGTTTTAGCGGTATCAAATAACTAATCTACCAAGGTAGACTAGATCGTATTCTACTCGAGGTCTCTTCTTCTTGTCTACTCAAATATGCTGGCAAATTACTCAAGTTCAAACACTTAGTGCGTGGTGTGAGTTCCACGACTTCTAATCTAAAAAGCAGGAAAATAAAAGACAGAAAAGTAAAAGGTTGACTAACGAGAAGATAGACGAACTTAGATTTCGAATCCCCCTTAGATCACCAGAGCATTGGCAATCAACAAATCAGCGGTTTTCGATTCTCATTCAATCAATTCTAAGACACCACCATAACTCCTTACCCTTAGGTTTAAGACTGGCGAACGTTCACTCTATCCGGTCTAACTACCAAGATTAACTAGCCGCCCGGGTACGGTCGCCTCTCGCAACGACTTAATTAACTGGTGCAATTACTAGTGATTTATGAGTTACTCTTGCAGTGGATTAACCCTAATCGGTTACTACGAAAGGCTGGAGAACGCGCAGTCGTTGTGATGCGTTCAACAAATAAACTAACAAAGCTAACAAAAGCTAGGGTAGATCGTATTCCGAGGGTCTTCTAAGATTGACTACTTCAAAACTAGCAAAATACTCGAATGCAAACAAGTTGTGCGTGGTGTGAGTTCCACGGCTTCTAATTCTAAGAAATGCAGAGAAATTGAAAATTAAACTAAAGAAGATTGGAAATTAGGGTTTGAAAACAGAGATGACAAACGAACTTAGACTTTAAATCCCCCTTCGTTCCCCAGAGCATTGGCAATCAACAGATCAGCGGATTTCGATTCTCATTCAATCAATTACTAACACACCACCATAACTCCTTACCCTTAGGTTTAAGACCGGCGAACGTTCGCTCTATCCGTTATAACTACCAAGATTAACTAGCCGCCCGGGTACGGTCGCCTCTCGCAACGACTTAATTAACTGGAGCAATTACTAACGATTTATGAGTTACTCTTGCAGTGGATTAACCCTAACTGGTTCCTACGAAAGGCACGCTCCAATTATAAGGTTAATTGTTCAATTCGATGTTCTAAAGTAAGGCGAGCGTTCGCTTCTATCCTTAGCTTAACAAGAATCTAATCTAGGTGATCAATCCAGACAAGAAACATGAACAATGAAAAACAAATCGAACATGAAAGAGAAACTGATTGAACTTCGAATCTAATCACCGCCAATCCATGACCGCTTTAAAGCCCTGGATCACTTAGGGTTCATCTATTCTAAGCTCTAACGAGTTTAGCTACTCATATTTATCACAAAAGAATCTAAGACAAAGAAAGAGTTCATCATCCAGAGGAAGAACAGAAAAAAATCTGAAAAACCTAATTTAGACGACTCTGACAGACTTCGATCTTCCGTAAACCGCACTCCTAGCTCCGATTCTCCGAGGTGGAAGGGATGGCGTCACGATCTCTTTCCGGCTCTTCGAACTCTAACTCTTCGCTCCAGAACTTCAGAGAATTCTTCGAATTCTTATTTCGAAAAGTATATTATGATGTATATCTTTATTTGGGCCGCCGGGTTAAGTACTTATACTTAACCCTAATCAGCCAGATTTCTTCTATTATTTTCGCCGAAAATATTGAGGAATTTTTTGCGAAAATTCCTTTGCAAATGAAGGGTCCGCCGGCTGATTCTCCCTGAACTTTCTTCTCGGTTCGAAAACTTCATCCTTTCGCCGAAAGTTTCCTTAAGTTAACAACAGCCGATTTGTGAACATATTTTCGCCGAAAATACAAGGGTATTTTCGGCGAAAATTCCTTTGTAAACCGGGCAGGGATTTGTTTGAACTTGGTTGGCTCCTTTGATCGATCCCGATGCAATCCCTCGAGGTTCCAACGCCTTAGACACGTCCTTGGCTACGTTTTCGACGGCAAAAACCTGTGCTAACATAAAAACACTAGAAAACCATCAAATAGACCCGAAACGGGCCAAGGTAACACAAATGGCACGAGATAGGGCAATCGATTGAATATTCGTTATTCTACCCAAAAAACCCATGTCTTAAGCAAAGAAATGTCGCTTAAATGAGGCTGATAGTCACGTCAAATCGAGTGTCATCAAATACCCCACACTTAAGCTTTTGCTTGTCCTCAAGCAAACTGAATAGAAACGCTCATGTTCATAAATGATAAGATCGATTAAATTGGAGCTCAATCAACCACAATGAATTATTAGACAGCTAATTCCTAGAACAAGAAACCTAACATGCATACAGATCAGCCAAACTACCTGGTCTCACTAATAAACTGCACACGACAAGTAATTAGCAACCAATTATGCATGAATTTGACCTGCCCGACCAGACTCCTCACACAGGATATATATAGTATAATGAGAACTCTCACTCTCTGTGTTTAAGGACGTGTTTCTGCTCTCAATCATTTTCTGTTACCGAATTCTGTCATAGGTTTGCATTTCGACCACATCTCCACCACTGTGACAACACGAGTATCTAGTCAAGAAGGACTTCCCTGCTAGGACCGTAATGAAATCTACACTATTTGGGTTTATGATGAGATGGATGATGGGAATGTATGATGATGGCTTGGTGCTGTTTAGCTTTCGACTAACTTCCCTCGAATCTAATCTATGGCTTCCTACCGTCTAACCAAACACGGGTGGAATGATGAACGCTCGTCCTATGCTACCCTCAAGCAACCTAGCACTTATTTTTTTTCTTTACACGATTTTTTCTTTCTTTTCAACTTTTCTTTTGACTTCGTTCTTCCATTTGTAGGGAGAAGAACGTTTTATTGAACTAGAAACTTTGAAACTTTTCTGATTTTTCTTTTCTTCACTTTTTTTTTCGAAGTTTTCTTTCTTTTCTTACTTTACTTTTTTTCTTTTGTGCCGATTTTCTTTTAGTTGCTAGAGGGATTTACACGTCTGGACATATTAGCTAAGACCACCTGTTTAATGGCTATAGGCAGGTTACCACAAACCGACTTCCGGTAGGTCAATCTAGAACTACAACCACAGGGGATCAACGGGGAATGAAAGAAATGGGAAATGGTTGTAATGTATTATCGAACCGAAAGAACAGGCCAAGCTCAAGGGTCTAAACCTAATGGATTTATCGTTTGGTAGGCTATCTGGCTTAGTAGCTCAATCTAGGTGCCCCTATCCTTCTAGAACTCGTGTCATCGTGTGGTCTCGAGTAGGTCTCATGCAAATTCTAACTCATTTAAGCAAACAGAAAACCACTCAGAAAGAATTAAAATTGCAAGTTACGTGCAATGGATCAAAAGCTCACAGTTGGTTTGCTAGTCAGATTCGGTCATTTTCATGCAATCAAGGCTACAAACTACAAGTGTGATTTTAAAAATTCTGTTCTGACCAGGCAATTTAGCATCAAAGTATACAAGTTAGTTCTCAAGTTCTAGGTTAAGCAGTCTAAGCATCATTATGAAGGGTTGAACAACAACTTAACATAAAAAATCAAGAACTGAGCCATTCTAATGCTAGAGAGACTGGAACGGAATCACGAGGCACACACAAAACACAATCAAGGGCAATCAAGTTCATGCAAGGTTCTCTAGCATCCTACCCCACACTTAAATTGGACTGTGTCCTCACAGGACTAATTCTAGAGTTCAGAGTGAAGTAGAAGAACCTGAACCGAGATGATTGGTGTAGGGGATGAGCACGGGTCCTCGGAGCGGAGGGAATCTACCGAAACGAAGCAAAGGGAATCTCCCTACTGCCTACAAAACAAAAACAAATGAAACATAAAAAGGAAACCGGGACAAGTGTCCCGGATCCACACAGAAAAAAGTTGGACCGAAATCCGAAAAGAATAAATAAAAAGAAAGGACAAGGAAAAGGACACCACCTGATCATGGCTGGTTAGGGGTGTCGGGGGGTGGAAAGTGGAGGTGCTCGCCGAGCTGGCGTTGCCATGCCAGCTGTGCCTCATACCGCCTGTCGGCGCGGCGCATATGCTGCTGCATAATAGTTCATCTCGCCTCTTGAGTGGCGTTGTCGGTGATGCGCCACTCCTGCAGTCGCTCATACAACTCACCAATGTCCATTGGGTGTGGTCGGTGCTGATGGTGAGGCGCCTGGTATGGATCGGGAATGTGCGGCGGTGACTGGTGAGCATACCCTGCCTGGTGATGTGGCGAGGGTATATAGTCTTAGGTAGACGAGCTAGAGTGCGATGGTATCCAGCCCGGCGGGGTAATGCTGGAGGAGGGCCCTGAACGACGGGAGTGACGGGGGTGGAAGCTCCTGAGCTCGAGGCGCCATCAAGTCGCTCCTTAGTCCTGCGCTCATAAGTGGTGTTCCTAAAACCAGAACGAAACCAGATTAATCTAATACCCTACCCCACACTTAGTAGAAAAACTCAATTTCACAAAGAAATGAGGAAAACCGAGTGGGGGGTAAGCAAAGTAGATAAACCGGTAATCATAAGCAATAACACACATGTGTGGAAACTACCAGAATTGATTAGTACAATCAGAGTTCAAAAAGTCAAACCGACATTCAGAAAGTCAACATCATAGAACACGGAACCCTAATCATGGCAAGACTATCACAACGGGGAAATTGACGGCATAAAATGATCTCAGATGGCAAACACAATGATATGAACGAGAATGACCACATCAGGCAGCCAAATGATCACAACAATTCAAAGTCAAACCGACATTTTCTCAAAAGGCAACATCACAAAGAATCAATCCTATGCATAGCAACACATGATCAAATGATATGGAAATTAAGCACGAAACTCCCTAAACATGCTAGAACAGTTCAACAAGTTCAGCTAACCTAGTTCTCACGAAATCAGTTGGCACGCAAATCGAGGCAAACCGAAAAGTCAACCAAAAGTCAACCCCGACGAAATTCAGCAATCCATATGTCAAAAGATTCGTATTGAAAAGTTCTACAACTTACCTTGAAGCCATGGATGCTAAAAATGAACGGTTTGGGAGGAATCAGTGAAAAATTGAAGATTCTAGGGTTTGGGAGAACTAGAGCTGTAGAGCTCCGATTCGGCTGTTCTAGGGCTCAAAACGATCGGAAAAGAGAGGGGAGTTGAGCAGCGGTGGTCGGCGGGGCGGCGGCAAACGGCGGCGGAGGCAGTTTTGAAAAGGGTGGTGGCGGCGATTATTTTGAAAAACAAAGGGGAGGGTTATTTTTCGGGTTTGGAACGAAAATGGCAAGTGGAGAGAGAGGGTCTGAAGTCCGGATTTTTAAGTGGAGGATTGGGTGGTTTTCAAAAGGATTTTCGGGGAAAATAAAAGGGTGTTTTCACCGAAAACAAACGTTCAAATGCACTGCCGGTTTTCAAAGATCATTTCGCCGAAAATTCCCATATGTTTTCGCCGAAATTAAGAGTTAAAATCACTGCCGGTTTTCAAATAGATTTTCGCCGAAAACACTCAACTTTTCAAACCGAAAATATGAAACAGGAGACCGGGTTCGAAAATTCAAAAGGCGATTTCGCCGAAAATAGGGGTGATTTCGCCGAAAATTTTGAACTACTCGGGTGAAAATATTTTTGCAAATCCGGCGAACTTCGGAAAATCACAGTTAAATCCACAAAAATCGAAACGACCTCAATCAACTTGCGACTGACACTACGACACGCAGTCTACACACGAAAAATAAGAAAACAAACAAACTGACACTTTTGGCTCCCCGAACCGACTCTAAAACACTAAGGTTGACACAAATAAAAAATGGACTCCAGCCGTGGGTTGCCTCCCACGAAGCGCTCTTTTATTAACGTCCTTGAGCTGGACGATACCTGGACGGTATTAGGAGATATCCCAACTCAGATTCTCCTTAACGCTCGTGTCGGAGTTCATGAAGTACAGCTTCAGGACTTCTCCGGTAAGCGTGAATCTCTTCCCGTTCGCATGCAAGAGCTTGGTACGTCCATCGGGAAGATGATCAATGATCTTGAACGGTCCGAACAGCTCTCTGGAGAGGTCATCCTTCTTGAGTGTTACGATGGAAGGAATGAGGACTGTCGGCTTCTTCTTTTCTTTTATCTCCGGCTTGTTATCACCAGGATCGGTGATCGTTAGTACTTCCTTAGGAGATGCTTTCGGCTTCTCCTTCCATACTTGTTTCGGCGCCGGTTTCTCGGAACGAATTGGTGGTGCAGCTGGCTCGATGGAAGACGGCGGAACTTTTGGTCTCCAGACCATTTGGGTCTTCGTCTTCTTGTTCTTTCCCCGAGGTCTGCTCCGTTTTGTGCTCGGTGGCTTAGAAGAGGCTTGCAGTTCCTTCTTCTTCTTCGGCGGCTCGGGAGGAACAGATCTCGGCTTCTGCTTGATAACCTATTCAGCACCTGCAGTCACAATCGAGCTAGGAACACTAGAAGAGATGTCAGTAATGAAGTTGACCGAGGCCAACTCCACAGTTTCTACGGATAAACAATGTGATTCTCCCTTAGGAATGTATTTCATATTATCCTTGAGATGGAATGTTGCAGTATCCTTCCCAACTCTTAATGTTAACGAACCATTTGGAACATTAATGTTAATGCCGGCCGTCGCCATAAATGGCCGGCCTAAGAGAAGGGTAGAATATGTCTCTTGAGTATCCATTACTACATAATCAGCGAAAATCGGAAAGGGCCACAACAAGTGATTACATCCTTGATTATTCCTCTAGGTTCTTTTAGAGTTCTGTCGGCGAACACTACATGCATGCTAGTAGGTTGTAATTCACCTAGGTTCAGTTTCTTATATAAACACATAGGCATGACATTTATAGACGCACCTAGGTCAACCAAACTACGCTCAATTTCAATACCATTAATGATTAAAGGTAAAGTAAAAGGACCAGGATCAGAGCACTTAGCTGGGATAGGTATGGGTGGTGATTGAGAGACGATAGTTGAACACTCTCCCGTAGAGAGAACGGATAGTGCTCCCTTCTTCTTCTCTAGGCTGTTCTTCTCACTGCTCCTGGTTGTGATGACTTTAGCTTGCTCGTTCTTCATGGAGGAGTCGTTTTGAGACGGCGCCTGGTTGAAGAGAGGAAGGTTGGCTAACAAGCTAGCAACTTTATTTATCATGCTCTCTATTCTCTGTCCTTGTGCGATCTGTCCTTGGTTAAAAGCTTCCTGGGCTTTAAACTTTGCTTCGTGATCCTTAAGCCGTGCTGCAATCAGATCAAACTTCTGGGCTAGTTTCCTCTCCCACATGTCTTCAAATGTAAGATTCTGAGGATGTTGTGCATTGGTGAATCTGGGAGAATCTTGATAACTATTGTTCCAACGTTGATTCTGACTCTGGCAGAGTCCCAAGTTGTGAGGAGAACGCTCAAGGAAGCTTCCCTGTTGTTGAGGAGGTGTCCTGAACTGATGGTAGTCGGGGTAGCCTCTTTGATCTTTGGTGAAGCCTTGATCAATGAAATTAACTTCCTCTTTAGACCAGTTATTAGCCGTTCCGAAGATCTCTTCCATGTGTTTCTGCACCTCGATCTTGATCTGCTCTTCACAACTCAGTTCGCTCTCGACTGCTCCAAACTGTCTCTCCCTATTTCTGGACTTAGATGCACAGTCCGCGAAGTGAAGTAGAGCAGCTTCTGGTTCAAGTGTTGTGCAGTTGCCCCTAGCTAAAATGTTGACCCATTCAGCCGTTTCCTCATTCATACCTTGGGCAAAGATTTCGGCTAGCTGACTCTGGTTAAATCCATGATGAGGGCATTCAGAGAGAAGCTCTTGGAATTCGTTCCAAGCATCGTATAAGCTTACTCCTTTCTTCTGAGAGAAACTAGCGATGATATCCTTGTAGAATGTCGTTGTTGAAGGGGGATAGTATTCCTCTATGAAGTCCTGAGCTAGATTATCCCAGTCAGTGTAGCAGCCAGGTGGTTTCGAGCCGAGCCATACCTTGGCGTTCCCTTTAAGAGAGAATGGGAATACTCTCAAGCAAAGATTGTTCTTACCGAGATTCCCGCTCTTAAACGTCTCGCACATGTCTAGGAAGTTCGCCAAATGTGTGCATGGGTTTTCTTGCGGCTTCCCTTCGAATCGAAGATTCTTAGAGACCATGTTCAGGAAGGAAATTGTGATCTCATAGTCAGGGTCGTCATCGTTGTGCGGCACGACGATGCTAGCTCGAAAGTTAGTCGTAATTGGTCTACAGTAATCTGCCATGGTGCGCTGAGCAGCTAGTACGGGAGGAGAAAGTGGTGGTGAATCTGAAGTAGTGGATGAAACGGATGAAGATGAGGAGTTCTCCTTCAACTCCTCAATCTTATTAGGGATAGGTGGTGTAGGCGGAATGATTATGACTTGCTTCTGAGCTCGCAGTTTCTTCGGCGGAGTAGAATTACCCGGCTTAAACTGAGAATGAGCGATCGAGCGGTTCATAAACTTGTAGAACAACCTACAAGCAACAAAAGCAAACATACCGGCGTAAAATCGAAGTGGGTGGAAAAATGAAAGATGGAAAGTAGAAGAATAAATTGCCAGTTCTTCTTTCAAACAATCAAAGAAGTACCCGACAACGGCGCCAATTTGGTGAACGTGTCGTTGTGATGCGTTCAACAAATAAACTAACAAAGCTAACAAAAGCTAGGGTAGCTCGTATTCCGAGGGTCTTCTAAGATTGACTACTTCAAAACTAGCAAAATACTTGAATGCAAACAAGTTGTGCGTGGTGTGAGTTCCACGGCTTCTAATTCTAAGAAATGCAGAGAAATTGAAAATTAAACTAAAGCAGATTGGAAATTAGGGTTTGAAAACAGAGATGACAAACGAACTTAGACTTTGAATCCCCCTTCGTTCCCCAGAGCATTGGCAATCAACAGATCAGCGGATTTCGATTCTCATTCAATCAATTACTAAGACACCACCATAACTCCTTACCCTTAGGTTTAAGACCGGCGAACGTTCGCTCTATCTGTTCTAACTACCAAGATTAACTAGCCACCCAGGTACGGTCGCCTCTCGCAATGACTTAATTAACTGGTGCAATTACTAACGATTTATGAGTTACTCTTGCAGTGGATTAACCCTAACCGGTTCCTATGAAAGGCACATTCCAATTATAAGGTTAATTGTTCAATTCGATGTTCTAAAGTAAGGCGAGCGTTCACTTCTATCCTTAGCTTAACAAGAATCTAATCTAGGTGATCAATCCAGACCAGAAACATGAACAATGAAGAACAAATCGAACATGAAAGAGAAACTGATTGAACTTCGAATCTAATCACCGCCGATCCGTGACCGCTTTAAAGCCCTGGGTCACTTAGGGTTCATCTAGTCTAAGCTCTAACGAGTTTAGCTACTCATGTTTATCACAAAAGAATCTAAGACAAAGAAAGAGTTCATCATCCAGAGGAAGAACATAAAAGAATCTGAAAAACCTAATTTAGACGACTCTGACAGACTTCGATCTTCCGTAAACCGCACTCCTAGCTCCGATTCTCCGAGGTGGAAGGGATGGCGTCACGATCTCTTTCCGGCTCTTCGGACTCTAACTCTTCGCTCCAGAACTTCAGAGAATTCTTCGAATTCTGATTTTGAAAAGTATATTATGATGTATATCTTTATTTGGGCCGCCGGGTTAAGTATTTATACTTAACCCTAATCAGCCGGATTTCTTCTATTATTTTCGCCGAAAATATTGAGGAATTTTTTGCGAAAATTCCTTTGCAAATGAAGGGTCCGCCGGCTGATTCTCCCTGAACTTTCTTCTCGGTTCGAAAGCTTCATCCTTTCGCCGAAAGTTTCCTTAAGTTAACAACAGCCGATTTGTGAACATATTTTCGCCGAAAATACAAGGGTATTTTCGGTAAAAATTCCTTTGTAAACCGGGCAGGGATTTGTTTGAACTTGGTTGGCTCCTTTGATCGATCCCGGTGCAATCCCTCGAGGTTCCAACGCCTTAGACACGTCCTTGGTTACTTATTCGATGGCAAAAACCCGTGCTAACATAAAAACAATAGAAAACCATCAAATAGACCGAAACGGGCCAAGGTAACACAAATGGCACGAGCTAGGGCAATCGATTGAATATTCGTTATTCTACCCTAAAAACCATGTCTTAAGCAAAGAAATGTCACTTAAATGAGGCTGATAATCACATCAAATCGAGTGTCATCAAAGGCACACTCCAATTATAAGGTTAATTGGTTGAATTGATGTTTTAAAGAGAGGCAAGCGTTGCTTCTATCCTCAGCTTAACAAGAATCTAAACTAGGTGATCAAGGAAGACAGGTTTAAGCGCCAAAGCAGGGAACCGTCTAGCGACTAACCCTAGCTTGCAAAAACCTAATCTAGGCGACCAACCAGAAAAGAAACATGAACAATCAAGAACAAAACAACCATACAAAGAGAAACTGATTGAACTTCGAATCTAATTACCGCCAATCCGTGACCGCTTTAAAGCCCTGGGTCAATTAGGGTTCATCTAATCTAAGCTCTACAAGTTTAGCTACTCATAACGATAACAGACGAATCAAAGGAAACAAAGAAGATCATCATACAGAGGAAGAACAGATAAGAACTGAAAAACCTAATTCTGACGACTCCCGCGAAGCTTCAATCTCCTGGATCTTCAACTTTAAGCTCCGAGTTCTCCGAGGTGGAAGGATGGCGTCACGATCTCTCCACGGATCTTCGAACTCTCTAAACTCTATCTATCAACCCTAGAGTCGGCTGACTCTCAAAAGCCTGATTTGTGAAAATATGAATAATGATTGATTCCTCCTCTTGGGCCGCCGGTTTAAGTATTTATACTTAAACCTAGTCCAGCCAGATTTACCTGATATTTTCGCCGAAAATTCTAGTTTAAATGGATGGCCCTACGGTTGCATTCTCCTGTGATTTTCGTTTCGGGTCGAAAACTTAACGGTTTCGCCGAAAATTTCCTTCAGCCGGCGGCGGTCGATTTGTGCTGATATTTTCGCCGAAAATAACCTCCTTTGTAAACCGGGCAGGAATTTTCTGAACTTGATTGGCTCCTTTGATCGATTCCGGTGCGATTCCTCGAGGTTCCAACGCCTTAGACACGTCCTTGGCTACTTTATTTGACGGCAAAAACCTGTGTGCTAACATAAAAATACTAGAAAACCATCAAATAGATCCGAAACGGGCCAAGGTAACACAAATGGCACGAGATAGGGCAATTGATTGAATATTCGTTATTCTACCATGAAAACCATGTCTTAAGCAAGGAAATGTCGCTTAAATGAGGCTGATAATCACGTCAAATCGAGTGTCATCAAAATACCCCACACTTAAGCTTTTGCTTGTTCTCAAGCAAACTGAACTAGAGCACACTCAAATTCACAAATGACACGAGATTAAACTGAGATTCAATTCTAACGATTTGGTTTAGACTGTTCCACGTAGAAAAAGTGACCTACACATGCAAGAACATCAATCAAACAAGTTTTCGATCTCACTAATTTCTGCACACTTCAAGTAGTAGTTTTAACAAAGCTCATTTCTTGGCAAAACAATTAATTATGCTTAACCAACTACGATAACACCAATTCTAATCAAAAAGACTTTAAGCTCTAGCCATGATGTGGATGTGAAGGTAGGAAAAGTGACGTGGCTATCGACTCGACTTCATCTGTTTCTAGATCTGTACGTTACATGTTCTAGCTAGGACCGATTTAAACAGCAATTTATTTCAAAATTCAAACTTCTTCCATTTAATTTATTTACTGCATACTAGTGCTCGATACCAAACACTTCACTTAGGTGTTGGACATGCCTAACTCACAGTATTTGTGCCTATGCTAGTGCTCAACCCGAACACTTCACTTAGGTGTCGGGCTTGCCTAGCTTTATTTTGCGCACTTTAAAGAATTTTATATTAAATTGCACATTTCGAATTTCACCACTCAAAAACTTGATTTAATCAATTTAACCACTTGATCCTAGCTAGTTATAACTTTTTACACGAGATTTCGAATTGAGTTTCCGCCTAATCTCTAGCCACAATCACCGGTGAACAAATATGGAGTGAAAACATGGGAGAAACTAGCATTTATCATCTTAGAATGGTGTTATCGAGCTTCGTTATTAACAAGTCAATCAATTCAATTAATTCCAGTTCAACTACAAGAGTGATTTATGATCTGTTCTGACCTAGACTCATTTGATATTAGTTCCGACACGTTGGTTACAGGTTCTAAGTGGAACAGTCTAGACGTCATTGTTCAAAATTGAAGTCAATTTAACATCAAAAGTCAAGAACTGAGCAATTCTAATGCTAGAGAAACTGGAAAGGCATTGAGAAACACACAATACACAATTAAGGGCAATCAAGTTCATGCAAGGTTCTCTAACATCCTACCCCACACTTAAATCGTTTTGTTCCTCACAGGACTAAAGTAGAGTAGAGTGATACGAAGAACCTGGAAGGTGATGGTCGGTGTAGCGGATGAGCACGGATAGCCCGGAGCAGAGCGAAGTAGCTACTCAAGTTCCTACTAGAACAAAAACAACAAAAGATCAAAAGGATACCGGGACAAGTGCCCCGGATCCACACATAATAAAAATCGAACAAAGACGGAAAAGACTGACTCAAAAATTCAAAACGGACTCCAGCCGTGGGTTGCCTCCCACGAAGCGCTCTTGTTTAACGTCCGTGAGCCAGACGATACCTGTTAGGGACCCCAACTTAGGAGTTCCTTGAAGTCAATCATCTTCTTCAAGGACAGCGGTTGAGTGTCATGTAGCACTCCAGATAGGTGATGCAGCCGGTAGTGCTCCAGTAGATCGCTGTTTTGGTTGGATGACCAGTTCTTCTTGAACTCTCCTTCTGGAGGAGGAAAGAGGTAGTACGGCGTGGCATGGTCAATGAGCTCCATCTTCTCCACCTGATGCCACTACAACAAACCTGCTGTTTAGGAGGGGTTTGAAATGCCGTTTAACAGGGGTTTAAACCCCTGTTAAACCATTTACCAGCGGTTTGAAAACCGCTGTTATTTTGTCCGTTGCTAAACGGATGAACAGGGGTTTGAAAAACCGCTGGTAAATAGTCGTTTAACAGGGGTTTTAAACCCCCCTAAACGGACCGTTTAACAAGGGTTTTAAAACCCTCTTAAACGGACCGTTTAGCATGGGTTTAGAACCCCTGTTAAACGGACCATTTAGCAGGGGTTTAAAACCCCTGTTAAACGGAAGCTATTTTACAAAAAAAAAACAGTGAACAGATTACAAAGTTCTTTACATTCACATTTGCTCAGAGGCAACAAACAAATTACCAGATCATATTCATTCTTGTTTTTTTCATACAACATCTATTGAATTCACCAAAAGAATATTACATGATGTGGACAGAAGAATATTACATCTAGTGAATACCCATGCTTCCATCCGCTGTGGCCCTTCAGCTCCATCCAAATCATAGCCAACTAATGTTCCATCAACCAAAAGCTGCTTCAAAGCAATCATCAACCAGCGGGCAACCAAGAAACAAATTATTTTCTTACCGTTGTGTAAATAGAAAATTCATTTTTAAGCCATGAGAACTTAAGAATACAGAAATAGAAGCATATTTGAAAACAAGTAAACTAAAAGTGCGCTAATTGTTACAAACTAAAATACCTAAAATAAATGCAGTCATATTCATAATTGAGAAACTTAATAGAGGAGGATATCTCACATTCTGGATAAACTAGTTGAACAATCAAATGTTAAGCCTTCTTTGAGAGCTCCATATTGTGTCGCTTCCCAGTTGCTGAATACCAGAAACAATGAACATAGAAAGGCTAAACCAAAGACCAACACAACACTGCAAATAAAAATGAAGGAAGCAAATTCTTCAGTGTATAATAGCATAAGAGCTCTAACAAAAGAGAGCTAGAGAAAACCAAAACTGAAATCATGAGATGGTACTAAGGAAACATGGAATATCCAATCAAAATACCAGAACTCAGATAGCACTATAACTTTCCATTTCCTTTTGCACATGATCGGCTGACCTACTTCGCTACCTTTTCAAGAATTCTCTTGGCCTCATCCTCTCTGATCATCTTTAGCTCCACTTGGATTCAAACACGCTTGTAATTACCAGTCAATCATGTTAGAAACACGCTGAAGTATTTTAATAGCTTCACATTATTTTCCAATTTGATCTTCAACAATCAAGAGAACACAACTCCAGAAATCCTACCTTCACTTTGTCAACAATGACAAGAGGTCCAACAACTCCAGAAACAGTCTTTTATTCTGCACAAAATCAGTTTAAAAGCAGCAACAAAATGAATCACCAAAAAATCTGGGCAACTGATTAACAAGAAACTGAAAAGGTTACCAAGACAAATAAGTGAAATCACCCATTCCGATCTCCAGAGTTCCCTCCTCCATGTCGTGACCGTTTTGAGCGATGCCCCTTTTTTCAACCTTTCATTATAGTACTCAATGAACAAAACAAATTAGAAAGGAACCCAATACATGATCCATTCTACATTCTCTAAAACAAATTCACAGAGAGAAGCAGAATTCCAAACCCTAGACATGAACCCCTTCCCACTTCTTCTTGTTAAGGTCAGCGAAAGCAATCGTGATCACATCCTTCAATTCATCTTCCCTCTCCTCCCCAAAACCTAGAGATAATCATAGTAAATAAGTGAGAACAATAAAGACCAAACACAGAGCTGAATAATATGCACCGAATAGTGAGCGGCATACTTCTCTAAGCCATGTTTATCTTCACCTCCATCTTTCTGTTCTTAACTCAATTCTTCAACTTTTTCAAGTACAAATTAATGCAAAGTGGCCGTGAATAAGGAAATAAGAGAAGAATGTCGTACTGCAAAGCCTTCTTCTCAGAAAATGTCCTTGCTCGCTTGCAGCATTCCTGTATACTTGGATGGAGCAGCCACATTTCTGTTGAGCAAACCCAGGATGTAGTAGGCTCCAGCTGAACCTGTGGATTAAGAACACATTCAAATTTTCAACTTCATTTTTCCTTGAACCATAGTAAATTTTTCCTATCTGCAATCCAACTTTTCCTTCAACTTCATTCAAGTTCCATAGTAAATTTCCTATCTGCAATCCAACTTTTCCCATTGCCATCCATCTCAGTGACACATATTCATTCCTGTTTAAGCTCCCACTAGTATCTCTTAAACACCACGATGAAGGAAGAACTAGAATAAGTAATTCTTCTGAAACAAGCACCCTATTAAAAATTGTTAACCCTAAGGACAATACGGAAGCAATCAATCCTTTCGCCAAACACCAAACAAATCCCTAAATTCAAGGTACCGCCCTTGTGTAAAGCAACGAAACCTAACTTCCCTCACAGTCACACACGCAAACACAGTTAAGCAATCAAACCACGCACTAATCGAAGCACACAGAAGAAGAAGAAGACGGACCTGGAATCTGATTTTGATAACATCAAGTGGCGAAGTGACCGTACGTGATATCCCGTCAGCAATCGCCCCGGCAATTGCGTCTAACAAGGCCCGTTTCAACTGCCCCGGCTGCTCTTCCATTGCCGGAGAGAAAGGCTGAAGCCTCTCCCCCCTCCCCCAACCTTCTCCTCTTCACTTCCCTTCCCTCGCGTCCCGACAACCTGACGCGGCAAAATAGAATAACTCCGGGGAGGCGGCGGAAGGAGGACGGAGGAACGGACGGCGGAGGCGAGAGATATTTTAATATTGATGAAGAAAGCGTTGAGTAGCCTTTTTATTATTCTTATTGGTTTACCGGTGGGAAGAGGAAAAAGGAAGTCGCCGTCATTAGCTGGATATGCTTCTGATTAATCCATCGTCGTTCCTTATAAGTTCTTCGCAAAGCTTCACCACCGCGCCGCCTAAATCTATGTCAAGCGTTGCTTCCTACGAGGCGCATAAATACTCCAAAAAATCCAAATCCTCCATAGCCAAACAAGCTGAGGAGGAGGCCGACAAGACCATCACCTTCAATCTAAGGGATGTCGCCGCTCACATCCTCGAAGGTCTTTCATTAGATCTTCTGGGATTTAAGACCTCCGATCTTGAATCCATCGCCGTGGCTCTGTCGCCTCTATCCATCAAGTCGCTAAACAAAATGTTGATTAAGAGCTGGGATGGGTGAATGGAATAGGCGATCCAGGATCTTACTCAAGTAGTGGAGCTCTGTGAGTAGAAGGCCAAGGTGTTCAGGCTTCTAGGGGATGTAATGAGGCAAAAGACGATGGCGAATAAAGGACGTTTAATTATAGCATTTTGTTAGCAGCGCACCAAACCCCTGTTAAACTCTACACATTTGACAGGGGTTAACAAACCCCTATTAAACGTGTAAAATTTAACAGCGGTTAAAAACTGCTGTTAAACTTTAGTTAGTTTAACAGGGGTTTGGTAAACCCCTGTTAAATTTCTGCTGGTAAACTGCAACTTTGTTGTAGTGTGCTCATCAAGAGGTCTCTCAGGATTGAGTGTGTATACTTCCAAATCCTTGACGTCTTCCATTCCCACAGTGCTCGTCTCTGGCTTGATCTATAGGTTGGCTTGGCGGAAGCTCAATTGAGGATATCTCCTCGATTTCTTCGTGCTCCTCTTCAGTTTCACCTTCAAGATGGATTGGCTCTATGTCTTCATCAACCGCCATCGCCAAGGATTCTTCATCAGATGCTTCTAGCTCGCAATAGTTATGGGTGAGATTGTCTTGTTCATCTTCGTACGGCTCTTGAGCATTGATGACACTCGATTTGACGTGATTATTAGCCTCATTTAAGCGACATTTCTTTGCTTAAGATATGGTTTTTAGGGTAGAATAACGAATATTCAATCGATTGCCCTATCTCGTGCCATTTGTGTTACCTTGGCCCATTTCGGGTCTATTTGATGGTTTTCTAGTGTTTTTATGTTAGCACAGGTTTTTGCCGTCAAATAAAGTAGCCAAGGACGTGTCTAAGGCGTTGGAACCTCGAGGAATCACACCGGAATCGATCCAAGGAGCCAATCAAGTCAAACCAAAAGTCTGCCCGTTTACACTGACATTTTCGGCGAAAAGAACCTATGGTTTTCGGCGAAAATGCAAGGAAAAATCCACTGATGCTCAGCCAAGGAAGTTTTCGGCGAAAACCCAAAGTTTTCGCCGAGAACCATCAGTCCGAAAATCACAGGAGAATTCAACCGAAGGGCCATCCATTTACACTAGAATTTTCGGCGAAAATACCTTGTTATTTTCGGCTAAAATATCAGGCAAATCCGGCGGGTATTAGGGTTAAGTATAAATACTTAACCGGCGGCCCAAATTAAACCAACATACATAAATCATAATATACTTTTCGAAATCAGAATTTGAAGAATTCTCTGAAGTTCTGGAGCGAAGAGTTAGAGTTCGAAGAGCCGGAAAGAGATCGTGACGCCATCCCTTCCACCTCGGAGACTCGGAGCTAGGAGTGCGGTTTACAGAAGATCGAAGTCTGTCAGAGTCGTCTAAATTAGGTTTTTCAGATTCTTTTCTGTTCTTCCTCTGGATGATGAACTCTTTCTTTGTTTTTGATTCTTTTATGATAAACATGAGTAGCTAAACTCGTTAGAGCTTAGACTAGATGAACCCTAAGTGTCCCAGGGCTTTAAAGCGGTCACGGATCGGCGGTGATTAGATTCGAAATTCAATCAGTTCTTTTTCATGTTTGATTCGTTCTTCATTGTTCATGTTTCTTGTCTGGATTGATCACCTAGATTAGATTCTTGTTAAGATAAGGATAGAAGCGAACGCTCGCCTTACTTTAGAACATCGAATTGAACAATTAACCTTATAATTGGAGCGTGCCTTTCGTAGGAACCGGTTAGGGTTAATCCACTGCAAGAGTAACTCATAAATCGTTTGTAATTGCACTAGTCGCTTGAGCGCGGCGTTCATTGCATTAACATCATCGTCCATTGACTGGAGGCTGTCCTCGGCGGCTTGGGTGCTTGCCATCCATTGTTGATGCTCATAAGTGTGTAAATCCATCTCTTGGGAGTCTTCAATATATTGTGTTTCATTGATAAACCACCCTTGGTACTGGTCATCCCACCTATAATCCTGCATAATTAAAACTCAAAAACACTACCCGGGTAAATCATGGAAATATGGAGGAAAAATAAATGGTAAGGCGGAAGGGTAGAAGAATAATTTGCCAACTCTTCTTTCAAACAATTAGAAGAGTCCCCGGCAACGGTGCCAATTTGATGCTGCAGTTTTAGCGGTATCAAATAACTAATCTACCAAGGTAGACTAGATCATATTCTACTCGAGGTCTCTTCTTCTTGTCTACTCAAATATGCTGGCAAATTACTCAAGTTTAAACACTTAGTGCGTGGTGTGAGTTCCATGACTTCTAATCTAAAAAGCAGGAAAATAAAAGACAGAAAAGTAAAAGGTTGACTAACGAGAAGATAGACGAACTTAGATTTTGAATCCCCCTTAGATCACCAGAGCATTGGCAATCAACAGATCAGTGGTTTTCGATTCTCATTCAATCAATTCTAAGACACCACCATAACTCCTTACCCTTAGGTTAAGACTGGCGAACGTTCGCTCTATCCGGTCTAACTACCAAGATTAACTAGCCGCCCGGGTACGGTCGCCTCTCGCAACGACTTAATTAACTGGTGCAATTACTAGTGATTTATGAGTTACTCTTGGAGTGGATTAACCCTAATCGGTTCCTACGAAAGGCACACTCCAATTATAAGGTTAATTGGTTGAATTGATGTTTTAAAGAGAGGCGAGCGTTCGCTTCTATCCTCAGCTTAACAAGAATCTAAACTAGGTGATCAAGGAAGACGGTTTAAGCGCCAAAGCAGGAACCGTCTAGCGACTAACCCTAGCTTGCAAAAACCTAATCTAGGCGACCAACCAGAAAAGAAACATGAACAATCAAGAACAAAACAACCATACAAAGAGAAACTGATTGAACTTCAAATCTAATTACCGCCAATCCGTGACCGCTTTAAAGCCCTGGGTCACTTAGGGTTCATCTAATCTAAGCTCTACAAGTTTAGCTACTCATAACGATAACAAAAGAATCAAAGGCAACAAAGAAGATCATCATACAGAGGAAGAACATATAAGAACTGAAAAACCTAATTCTGACGACTCCCGCGAAGCTTCAATCTCCTGGATCTTCAACTTTAAGCTCCGAGTTCTCCGAGGTGGAAGGATGGCGTCACGATCTCTCCACGGATCTTCGAACTCTCTAAACTCTATCTATCGACCCTAGAGTCGGCTGACTCTCAAAAGTCTGATTTGTGAAAATATGAATAATGATTGATTCCTCCTCTTGGGCCGCCGGTTTAAGTATTTATACTTAAACCTAGTCCAGCCGGATTTGCCTGATATTTTCGCCGAAAATAACAATGTATTTTCGCCGAAAATTCTAGTGTAAATGGATGGCCCTTCGATTGCATTCTCCTGTGATTTTCGTTTCGGGTCGAAAACTTAACGGTTTCGTCAAAAATTTCCTTCAGCCGGCGGCGGTCGATTTGTGCTGATATTTTCGCCGAAAATACTAGTTTATTTTTGGCGAAAATTCCTTTGTAAACCGGGCATGAATTTTCTGAACTTGATTGGCTCCTTTGATCGATTCCGGTGCGATTCCTCGAGGTTCCAACGCCTTAGACACGTCCTTGGCTACTTTATTTGACGGCAAAAACCTGTGCTAACACAAAAACACCAGAAAACCATCAAATAGATCTGAAACGGGCCAAGGTAACACAAATGGCACGAGATAGGGCAATTGATTGAATATTCGTTATTCTACCCTAAAAACCATGTCTTAAGCAAGAAAATGTCGCTTAAATGAGGCTGATAATCACGTCAAATCGAGTGTCATCAAAATACCCCACACTTAAGCTTTTGCTTGTCCTCAAGCAAACTGAACTAGAACACACTCAAATTCACAAATGACACGAGATTAAACTGAGATTCAATTCTAACAATTTGGTTTAGACTGTTCCACGTTGAAAAAGTGACCTACACATGCAAGAACATCAACCAAACAAGTTTTCGATCTCACTAATTTCTGCACACTTCAAGTAGTAGTTTTAACAAAGCTCATTTCTTGGCAAAACAATTAGTTATGCTTAACCAATTACGATAACACCAATTCTAATCAAAAAGACTTTAAGCTCTAGCCATGATGTGGATGTGAAGGTAGGAAAAGTGACGTGGCTATCGACTCGACTTCATCCGTTTCTAGATCTGTACGTTACATGTTCTAGCTAGGACCGATTTAAACAGCAATTTATTTCAAAATTCAAACTTCTTCCATTTAATTTATTTACTGCATACTAGTGCTCGATACCAAACACTTCACTTAGGTGTTGGACCTTCCTAACTCACAGTATTTGTGTCTATGCTAGTGCTCAACCCGAACACTTCACTTAGGTGTCGGGCTTGCCTAGCTTTATTTTGCGCACTTTAAAGAATTTTATATTAAATTGCACATTTCGAATTTCACCACTCAAACACTTGATTTAATCGATTTAACCACTTGATCCTAGCTAGTTATAACTTTTTACACGAGATTTCAAATTGAGTTTCCGCCTAATCTCTAGCCACAATCACAGGTGAACAAATATGGAGTGAAAACATGGGAGAAGCTAGCATTTATCATCTTAGAATGGTGTTATCGAGCTTTGTTATTAACAAGTCAATCAATTCAATTAATTCCAGTTCAACTACAAGAGTGATTTATGATCTGTTCTGACCTAGACTCATTTGATATCAGTTCCGACACGTTGGTTACAGGTTCTAAGTGGAACAGTCTAGACGTCATTGTTCAAAATTGAAGTCAATTTAACATCAAAAGTCAAGAACTGAGCAATTCTAATGCTAGAGAAACTGGAAAGGCACTGAGAAACACACAATACACAATTAAGGGCAATCAAGTTCATGCAAGGTTCTTTAACATCCTACCCCACACTTAAATCGTTCTATGTCCTCACAGGACTAAAGTAGAGTTGAGTGATACGAAAAACCTGGAAGGTGATGGTCGGTGTCGCGGATGAGCACGGATAGCCCGGAGCAGAGCGAAGTAGCTACTCAAGTTCCTACTAAAACAAAAACAACAAAAGATCAAAAGGATACCGGGACAAGTGCCCCGGATCCACACATAATAAAAGTCGAACAAAGACGGAAAAAACTGACTCAAAAATTCAAAACGGACTCCAGCCGTGGGTTGCCTCCCACGAAGCGCTCTTGTTTAACGTCCGTGAGCCAGACGATACCTGTTAGGGACCCCAACTTAGGAGTTCCTTGAAGTCAATCATCTTCTTCAAGGACAGCGGTTGAGTGCCATGTAGCACTCCAGATGGGTGATGCAGTCGGTAGTGCTCCAGTAGATCGCGGTTCTGGTTGGATGACCAGTTCTTCTTGAACTCTCCTTCTGGAGGAGGAAAGAGGTAGTACGGCGTGGCATGGTCAATGAGCTCCATCTTCTCCACCTGATGCTCATCAAGAGGTCTCTCAGGATCGAGTGTGTATACTTCCAAATCCTTGACGTCTTCGATTCCCACGTGCTCGTCTCTGGCTTGATCTATAGGTTGGCTTGGCGGAAGCTCAATTGAGGATATCTCCTCGATTTCTTCGTGCTCCTTTTCAGTTTCAACTTCAAGATGGATTGGCTCTATGTCTTCATCAACCGCCATCGCCAAGGATTCTTCATTAGATGCTTCTAGCTCGCAATAGTTATGGGTGAGATTGTCTTGTTCATCTTCGTACGGCTCTTGAGCATTGATGACACTCGATTTGACGTGATTATCAGCCTCATTTAAGCGACATTTCTTTGCTTAAGACATGGTTTTTAGGGTAGAATAACGAATATTCAATCGATTGCCCTATCTCGTGCCATTTGTGTTACCTTGGCCAGTTTCGGGTCTATTTGATGGTTTTCTAATGTTTTTATGTTAGCACAGGTTTTTGCCGTCAAATAAAGTAGCGAAGGACGTGTCTAAGGCGTTGGAACCTAGAGGAATCACACCGGAATCGATCCAAGGAGCCAATCAAGTCAAACCAAAAGTCTGCCCGTTTACACTGACATTTTCGGCGAAAAGAACCTATGGTTTTCGGCGAAAATGCAAGGAAAAATCCACTGATGCTCAGCTAAGGAAGTTTTCGGCAAAAACCCAAAGTTTTCGCCGAGAACCATCAATCCGAAAATCACAGGAGAATTCAACCGAAGGGCCATCCATTTACACTAAAGTTTTCGGCGAAAATACCTTATATTTTTCGGCGAAAATATCAGGCAAATCCGGCGGGTATTAGGGTTAAGTATAAATACTTAACCGGCGGCCCAACTTAAAACAACATACATACATCATAATATACTTTTCGAAATCATAATTTGAAGAATTCTCTGAAGTTCTGGAGCGAAGAGTTAGAGTTCGAAGAGCCGGAAAGAGATCGTGACGCCATCCCTTCCACCTCGGAGACTCGGAGCTAGGAGTGCGGTTTACAGAAGATCGAAGTCTGTCAGAGTCGTCTAAATTAGGTTTTTCAGATTCTTTTCTGTTCTTCCTCTGGATGATGAACTCTTTCTTTGTTTTTGATTCTTTTATGATAAACGTGAGTAGCTAAACTCGTTAGAGCTTAGACTAGATGAACCCTAAGTGTCCCAGGGCTTTAAAGCGGTCACGGATCGGCGGTGATTAGATTCAAAATTCAATCAGTTCTTTTTCATGTTTGATTCGTTCTTCATTGTTCATGTTTCTTGTCTGGATTGATCACCTAGATTAGATTCTTGTTAAGATAAGGATAGAAGCGAACGCTCGCCTTACTTTAGAACATCGAATTGAACAATTAACCTTATAATTGGAGCGTGCCTTTCGTAGGAACCGGTTAGGGTTAATCCACTGCAAGAGTAACTCATAAATCGTTAGTAATTGCACCAGTTAATTAAGTCGTTGCGAGAGGTGACCGTACACGGGCGGCTAGTTAATCTTGGTAGTTAGAATGGATAGAGCGAACGTTCGCCGGTCTTAAACCTAAGGGTAATGAGTTATGGTGGTGTCTTAGTAATTGATTGAATAAGAATCGAAATCCGATGATCTGTTGATTGCCAATGCTCTGGGGAACGAAGGGGGATTCAAAGTTTAAGTTCGTCTGTCATCTTTGTTTTCAAACCCTAATTTCCAATCTGCTTTAGTTTAATTTTTAATTTTCCCTATATTTCTTAGAATTAGAAGTCGTGGAACTCACACCACGCACGAAGTGCTTGAATTCGAGTATTTTGCTAGTTTTTGGAGTAGTCAATCGTAGAAGGCCCGTGGAATACGATCTGCTTAGCTTTTAGCTTTGTAGTATTTGATCAGCCGCTTCTGCGACGTTCATCAAGCATCTTCTTTTATTAGTGGATTTGGTTGCTCGAGCTCGACATCCACCATGTTACGAGCTTGTAGGTTCGAAAGGAGATCATCCAAGGCGGATTCTACTCATGCCGTCTGTTGTCGATGCTGATGAGCCGGTATATACACATCTTGGTGATTTTGTTGGTGGTGTGTAGCTTCTGGCTCTTCTTCGAAATGCTCATGAGCATCTTCTCCCTTCAATTGCACTAGTCGCTTGAGCGCGGCGTTCATTGCATCAACAACATCGTCCATTGACTGGAGGCTGTCCACGGCGGCTTGGGTGCTTGCCATCCATTGTTGATGCTCATAAGTGTGTAAATCCATCTCTTGGGAGTCTTCAATATATGGTGCTTAATTGATGTACCACCCTTGGTACTGGTCATCCCACCTGTAATCCTGCATAATTAAAACTCAAAAACACTACCCGGGTAAATCATGGAAATATGGAGGAAAAATAAATGGTAAGGCGGAAAGGTAGAAGAATAATTTGCCAACTCTTCTTTCAAACAATTAGAAGAGTCCCCGGCAACGGCGCCAATTTGATGCAGCAGTTTTAGCGGTATCAAATAACTAATCTACCAAGGTAGACTAGATCGTATTCTACTCGAGGTCTCTTCTTCTTGTCTACTCAAATATGCTGGCAAATTACTCAAGTTTAAACACTTAGTGCGTGGTGTGAGTTCCACGACTTCTAATCTAAAAAGCAGGAAAATAAAAGACAGAAAAGTAAAAGGTTGACTAACGAGAAGATAGACGAACTTAGATTTCGAATCCCCCTTAGATCACCAGAGCATTGGCAATCAACAGATCAGCGGTTTTCGATTCTCATTCAATCAATTCTAAGACACCACCATAACTCCTTACCCTTAGGTTTAACACTTGGCGAACGTTCGCTCTATCCGTCTAACTACCAAGATTAACTAACCGCCCGGGTACGGTCGCCTCTCGCAACGACTTAATTAACTGGTGCAATTACTAGTGATTTATGAGTTACTCTTGCAGTGGATTAACCCTAATCGGTTCCTACGAAAGACACACTCCAATTATAAGGTTAATTGGTTGAATTGATGTTTTAAAGAGAGGCGAGCGTTCACTTCTATCCTCAGCTTAACAAGAATCTAAACTAGGTGATCAAGGAAGACAGGTTTAAGCGCCAAAGCAGGGAACTGTCTAGCGACTAACCCTAGCTTGCAAAAACCTAATCTAGGCGACCAACCAGAAAAGAAACATGAACAATCAAGAACAAAACAACCATACGAAGAGAAACTAATTGAACTTCGAATCTAATTACCGCCAATCCGTGACCGCTTTAAAGCCCTGGGTCACTTGGGGTTCATCTAATCTAAGCTCTACAAGTTTAGCTACTCATAACGATAACAGACGAATCAAAGGCAACAAAGAAGATCATCATACAGAGGAAGAACAGATAAGAACTGAAAAACCTAATTCTGACGACTCCCGCGAAGCTTCAATCTCCTGGATCTTCAACTTTAAGCTCCGAGTTCTCCGAGGTGGAAGGATGGCGTCACGATCTCTCCACGGATCTTCGAACTCTCTAAACTCTATCTATCGACCCTAGAGTCGGCTGACTCTCAAAAGTCTGATTTGTGAAAATATGAATAATGATTGATTCCTCCTCTTGGGCCGCCGGTTTAAGTATTTATACTTAAACCTAGTCCAGCCGGATTTGCCTGATATTTTCGCCGAAAATAACAAGGTATTTTCGCCGAAAATTCTAGTGTAAATGGATGGCCCTTCGGTTGCATTCTCCTGTGATTTTCGTTTCGGGTCGAAAACTTAACGGTTTCGCCAAAAATTTCCTTCAGCCGGCGGCGGTCGATTTGTGCTGATATTTTCGCCGAAAATACTAGGTTATTTTCGGCGAAAATTCCTTTGTAAACCGGGCAGGAATTTTCTGAACTTGATTGGCTCCTTTGATCGATTCCGGTTTCCTCGAGGTTCCAACGCCTTAGACACGTCCTTGGCTACTTTATTTGACGGCAAAAACCTGTGCTAACACAAAAACACCAGAAAACCATCAAATAGATCCGAAACGGGCCAAGGTAACACAAATGGCACGAGATAAGGCAATTGGTTGAATATTCGTTATTCTACCCTAAAAACCATGTCTTAAGCAAGGAAATGTCGCTTAAATGAGGCTGATAATCACGTCAAATCGAGTGTCATCAAAATACCCCACACTTAAGCTTTTGCTTGTCCTCAAGCAAACTGAACTAGCACACACTCAAATTCACAAATGACATGAGATTAAACTGAGATTCAATTCTAACGATTTGGTTTAGACTGTTCCACGTAGAAAAAGTGACCTACACATGCAAGAACATCAACCAAACAAGTTTTCGATCTCACTAATTTCTGCACACTTCAAGTAGTAGTTTTAACAAAGCTCATTTCTTGGCAAAACAATTAATTATGCTTAACCAATACGATAACACCAATTCTAATCAAAAAGACTTTAAGCTCTAGCCATGATGTGGATGTGAAGGTAGGAAAAGTGACGTGGCTATCGACTCGACTTCATCCGTTTCTAGGACCGATTTAAACAGTAATTTATTTCAAAATTCAAACTTCTTCCATTTAATTTATTTACTGCATACTAGTGCTCGATACCAAACACTTCACTTAGGTGTTGGACCTGCCTAACTCACAGTATTTGTGCCTATGCTAGTGCTCAACCCGAACACTTCACTTAGGTGTCGGGCTTGCCTAGCTTTATTTTGCGCACTTTAAAGAATTTTATATTAAATTACACATTTCGAATTAACACTTCATTTAATCGATTTAACCACTTGACCTAGCTAGTTATAACTTTTTACACGAGATTTCGAATTGAGTTTCCGCCTAATCTCTAGCCACAATCACAGGTGAACAAATATGGAGTGAAAACATGGGAGAAGCTAGCATTTTTCATCTTAGAATGATGTTATCGAGCTTTGTTATTAACAAGTCAATCAATTCAATTAATTCCAGTTCAACTACAAGAGTGATTTATGATCTGTTCTGACCTAGACTCATTTGATATCAGTTCCGACACATTGGTTACAGGTTCTAAGTGGAACAGTCTAGACGTCATTGTTCAAAATTGAAGTCAATTTAACATCAAAAGTAAAAAACTGAGCAATTCTTATGCTAGAGAAACTGGAAAGGCACTGAGAAACACACAATACACAATTAAGGGCAATCAAGTTCATGCAAGGTTCTCTAACATCCTACCCCACACTTAAATCGTTCTGTGTCCTCACAGGACTAAAGTAGAGTAGAGTGATACGAAGAACCTGGAAGGTGATGGTCGGTGTAGCGGATGAGCACGGATAGCTCGGAGCAGAGCAAAGTAGCTACTCAATTTCCTACTAAAACAAAAACAACAAAAGATCAAAAGGATACCGGGACAAGTGCCCCGGATCCACACATAATAAAAGTCGAACAAAGACGGAAAAGACTGACTCAAAAATTCAAAACGGACTCCAGCCGTGGGTTGCCTCCCACGAAGCGCTCTTGTTTAACGTCCGTGAGCCAGACGATGCCTGTTAGGGACCCCAACTTATGAGTTCCTTGAAGTCAATCATCTTCTTCAAGGACAGCGGTTGAGTGCCATGTAGCACTCCAGATGGGTGATGCAGCCGGTAGTGCTCCAGTAGATCGCGGTTCTGGTTGGATGACTAGTTCTTCTTGAACTCTCCCTCTGGAGGAGGAAAGAGGTAGTACGGCGTGGCATGGTCAATGAGCTCCATCTTCTCCACCTGATGCTCATCAAGAGGTCTCTTAGGATCGAGTGTGTATACTTCCAAATCCTTGACGTCTTCGATTCCCACGTGCTCGTCTCTGGCTTGATCTATAGGTTGGCTTGGCGGAAGCTCAATTGAGGGTATCTCCTCGATTTCTTCGTGCTCCTCTTCAGTTTCAACTTCAAGATGGATTGGCTCTATGTCTTCATCAACCGCCATCGCCAAGGATTCTGCATCAGATGCTTCTAGCTCGCAATAGTTATGGGTGAGATTGTCTTGTTCATCTTCGTACGGCTCTTGAGCATTGATGACACTCGATTTGACGTGATTATCAGCCTCATTTAAGCGACATTTCTTTGCTTAAGACATGGTTTTTAGGGTAGAATAACGAATATTCAATCGATTGCCCTATCTCGTGCCATTTGTGTTACCTTGGCCCGTTTCAGGTCTATTTGATGGTTTTCTAGTGTTTTTATGTTAGCACAGGTTTTTGCCATCAAATAAAGTAGCCAAGGACGTGTCTAAGGCGTTGGAACCTAGAGGAATCATACCGGAATCGATCCAAGGAGCCAATCAAGTTAAACCAAAAGTCTGCCTGTTTACACTGACATTTTCGGCGAAAAGAACCTATGGTTTTCGGCGAAAACGCAAGGAAAAATCCACTGATGCTCAGCCAAGGAAGTTTTCGGCGAAAACCCAAAGTTTTCATCGAGAACCATCAATCCGAAAATCACAGGAGAATTCAACCGAAGGGCCATCCATTTACACTAGAGTTTTCGGCGAAAATACCTTATTTTTTTCGGTGATAATATCAGGCAAATCCGGCGGGTATTAGGGTTAAGTATAAATACTTAACCGGCGGTTCAAATTAAAACAACATACATACATCATAATATACTTTTCGAAATCAAAATTTGAAGAATTCTCTGAAGTTCTGGAGCGAAGAGTTAGAGTTCGAAGAGTCGGAAAGAGATCGTGATGCCATCCCTTCCACCTCGGAGACTCGGAGCTAGGAGTGCGGTTTACAGAAGATCGAAGTCTGTTAGAGTCGTCTAAATTAGGTTTTTCAGATTCTTTTCTGTTCTTCCTCTGGATGATGAACTCTTTCTTTGTTTTTGATTCTTTTATGATAAACATGAGTAGCTAAACTCGTTAGAGCTTAGACTAGATGAACCCTAAGTGTCCCAGGGCTTTAAAGCGGTCACGGATCGGCGGTGATTAGATTCGAAATTCAATCAGTTCTTTTTCATGTTTGATTCGTTCTTCATTGTTCATGTTTCTTGTCTGGATTGATCACCTAGATTAGATTCTTGTTAAGATAAGGATAGAAGCGAACGCTCGCCTTACTTTAGAACATCGAATTAACCTTATAATTGGAGCGTGCCTTTCGTAGGAACCGGTTAGGGTTAATCCACTGCAAGAGTAACTTATAAATTGTTAGTAATTGCACCAGTTAATTAAGTCGTTGCGAGAGGCGACCGTACACGGGCGGCTAGTTAATCTTGGTAGTTAGAACGGATAGAGCGAACGTTCGCCGGTCTTAAACCTAAGGGTAAGGAGTTATGGTTGTGTCTTAGTAATTGATTGAATGAGAATCGAAATCCGTTGATCTGTTGATTGCCAATGCTATGGGGAACGAAGGGGGATTCAAAGTTTAAGTTCATCTGTCATCTTTGTTTTCAAACCCTAATTTCCAATCTGCTTTAGTTTAATTTTTAATTTTCTCTATATTTCTTAGAATTAGAAGTCGTGGAACTCACACCACGCACGAAGTGCTTGCATTCGAGTATTTTGCTAGTTTTTGGAGTAGTCAATCGTAGAAGGCCCGTGGAATACGATCTGCTTAGCTTTTAGCTTTGTAGTATTTGATCAACCGCTTCTGCGACGTTCATCAAGCATCTTCTTCCATTAGTGGATTTGGTTGCTCGAGCTCGACATCCACCATGTTACGAGCTTGTAGCTTCGAAAGGAGATCATCCAAGGTGGATTCTACTCATGCCGTCTGTTGTCGATGCTGATGAGCCGGTATATACACATCTTGGTGATTTTGTTGGTTGTGTGTAGCTTCTGGCTCTTCTTCGAAATGCTCATGAGCATCTTCTCCCTTCAATTGCACTAGTCGCTTGAGCGCGGCGTTCATTGCATCAACAGCATCGTCCATTGACTAGAGGCTGTCCACGGCGGCTTGGGTGCTTGCCATCCATTGTTGATGCTCATAAGTGTGTAAATCCATCTCTTGGGAGTCTTCAATATATGGTGCTTCATTGATGTACCACCCTTGGTACTGGTCATCCCACCTGTAATCCTGCATAATTAAAACTCAAAAACACTACCCGGGTAAATCATGGAAATATGGAGGAAAAATAAATGGTAAGGCGGAAAGGTAGAAGAATAATTTGCCAACTCTTCTTTCAAACAATTAGAAGAGTCCCCGGCAACGGCGCCAATTTGATGCTGCAGTTGTAGCGGTATCAAATAACTAATCTACCAAGGTAGACTAGATCGTATTCTACTCGAGGTCTCTTCTTCTTGTCTACTCAAATATGCTGGCAAATTACTCAAGTTTAAACACTTAGTGCGTGGTGTGAGTTCCACGACTTCTAATCTAAAAAGCAGGAAAATAAAAGACAGAAAAGTAAAAGGTTGACTAACGAGAAGATAGACGAACTTAGATTTCGAATCCCCCTTAGATCACCAGAGCATTGGTGGTGACACCTCCGGTCATTGTTCGGACGTTCAGCCAAATAAAAACTACTAATGCTAAGAAAAAGCGTATAGCAGATCGTATTCCACGGGCCTTCGAATGATTGGCTACTTCAGAACTAACAAATTATTCAAAGAAAAAACACTTAGTGCGTGGTGCGAGTTCCACGACTTCTACTTCTAAGAAATGCAGAAAAATTAAAAAGATTAAACTAAAGCAGATTGAGAATTAGGGTTTGGAAACAAGAATGACAGACGAACTTAGACTTTGAATCCCCCTTCGTTCCCCAGAGCATTGGCAATCAACAGATCAGCGGATTTCGATTCTCATTCAATCAATTACTAAGACACCACCATAACTCCTTACCCTTAGGTTTAAGACCGGCGAACGTTCGCTCTATCCGTTCTAACTACCAAGATTAACTAGCCGCCCGGGTACGGTCGCCTCTCGCAATGACTGAATTAATTGGTGTAATTACTAGTGATTAATGAGTTACTCTTGCAGTGAATTAACCCTAACCGGTTCCTACGAAAGGCACACTCCAATTATAAGGTTAATTGTTTAATTCGATGTTCTAAAGTAAGGCGAGCGTTCGCTTCTATCCTTAGCTTAACAAGAATCTAATCTAGGTGATCAATCCAGACAAGAAACATGAATAATGAAGAACAAATCAAACATGAAAAAGAACTGATTGAATTTCGAATCTAATCACCGCCGATCCGTGACCGCTTTAAAGCCCTGGGTCACTTAGGGTTCATCTAGTCTAAGCTCTAAAGGGTTTAGCTACTCATGATCATTACAAAAGACACAAAGACAAAGAAAGAGTTCATCATTCAAAGGAAGAACAGAAAAGGATCTGAAAAACCTAATTCAGACGACTCTGACAGACTCCGACCTTCGGTAAGTTGCACTCCTAGCTCCGGTTCTCCGAGGTGGAAGGGATGGCGTTACGATCTCTATCCGGCTCTTCGAACTCCAACTCCTCGCTCCAGACTTCAGAGAATTCTGATCTCGAAAAGTTGTATTATGATTAATTATGATCTCCTCTCCCTCTGTTTGGGCCGCCGGATTAAGTATAAATACTTAACCCTAGTTGGGCCGGGCTGAGCTGATGTTTTCGCCGAAACCATAGGGATAGTTTGGCAAAACTGGCTTTGAGTTCAGGGCTCCGCCGGCTGTTCAATGTCTTTGGCCCGAGCAGTTGATTTATTTCGCCGAAACCATCCTTCTGTTGGCATCAGTTGATTTGAACTGCTGGTTTCGCCGAAATTGGAGGCCTGGTTTCGCCGAAACTGTAAGTGTGAATGGCAGATTTTCGGTTTGACTTGATTGGCTCCTTGGATCGATTCCAGTTTGATTCCTTGAGGTTCCAACGCCTTAGACACGTCCATGGCTACTTTATTTGCTGGCAAAAACCTGTGCTAACATGAAAACACTAGAAAACCATCAAATAGACCCGAAACGGGCCAAGGTAACACAAATGGCACGAGATAGGGCAATCGATTGAATATTCGTTATTCGACCCTAAAAACAATGTCTTAAGCAAAGAAATGTTGCTTAAATGAGGCTGATAATCACGTCAAATCGAGTGTCATCAATTGGCAATCAACAGATCAGCGGTTTTCGATTCTCATTCAATCAATTCTAAGACACCACCATAACTCCTTACCCTTAGGTTTAAGACTGGCGAACGTTCGCTCTATCCGGTCTAACTACCAAGATTAACTAGCCGCCCGAGTACGGTCGCCTCTCGCAACGACTTAATTAACTGGTGCAATTACTAGTGATTTATGAGTTACTCTTGCAGTGGATTAACCCTAATCGGTTCCTACGAAAGGCACACTCAAATTATAAGGTTAATTGGTTGAATTGATGTTTTAAAGAGAGGCGAGCGTTCACTTCTATCCTCAGCTTAACAAAAATCTAAACTAGGTGATCAAGGAAGACAAGTTTAAGCGCCAAAGCAGGGAACCGTCTAGCGACTAACCCTAGCTTGCAAAAACCTAATCTAGGCGACCAACCAGAAAAGAAACATGAACAATCAAGAACAAAACAACCATACAAAGAGAAACTAATTGAACTTTGAATCTAATTACCGCCAATCCGTGACCGCTTTAAAGCCCTGGGTCACTTAGAGTTCATCTAATCTAAGTTCTACAAGTTTAGCTACTCATAACGATAACAGACGAATCAAAGGCAACAAAGAAGATCATCATACAGAGGAAGAACAGATAAGAACTGAAAAAACCTAATTCTGACGACTCCCGCGAAGCTTCAATCTCCTGGATCTTCAACTTTAAGCTCCGAGTTCTCCGAGGTGGAAGGATGGCGTCACGATCTCTCCACGGATCTTTGAACTCTCTAAACTCTATCTATCGACCCTAGAGACGGCTGACTCTCAAAAGTCTGATTTGTGAAAATATGAATAATGATTGATTCCTCCTCTTGGGCCGCCGGTTTAAGTATTTATACTTAAACCTAGTCCAGCCGGATTCGCCTGATATTTTCACCGAAAATAACAAGGTATTTTCGCCGAAAATTCTAGTGTAAATGGATGGCCCTTCGGTTGCATTCTCCTGTGATTTTCGTTTCGGGTAAAAAACTTAACGGTTTCGCCGAAAATTTCCTTCAGACGGCGGCGGTCGATTTGTGCTGATATTTTCGCCAAAAATACTAGGTTATTTTCGGCGAAAAATCCTTTGTAAATACGGGCAGGAATTTTCTGAACTTGATTGGCTCCTTTGATCGATTCCGGTGCGATTCCTCGAGGTTCCAACACCTTAGACACGTCCTTGGCTACTTTATTTGACGGCAAAAACCTGTGCTAACACAAAAACACCAGAAAACCATCAAATAGATCCGAAACGGGCCAAGGTAACACAAATGGCACGAGATAGGGCAATTGATTGAATATTCGTTATTCTACCCTAAAAACCATGTCTTAAGCAAGGAAATGTCGCTTAAATGAGGCTGATAATCACGTCAAATCGAGTGTCATCAAAATACCCCACACTTAAGCTTTTGCTTGTCCTCAAGCAAACTGAACTAGCACACACTCAAATTCACAAATGACATGAGATTAAACTGAGATTCAATTCTAACGATTTGGTTTAGACTGTTCCACGTAGAAAAAGTGACCTACACATGCAAGAACATCAACCAAACAAGTTTTCGATCTCACTAATTTCTGCACACTTCAAGTAGTAGTTTTAACAAAGCTCATTTCTTGGCAAAACAATTAATTATGCTTAACCAACTACGATAACACCAATTCTAATCAAAAAGACTTTAAGCTCTAGCCATGATGTGGATGTGAAGGTAGGAAAAGTGACGTGGCTATCGACTCGACTTCATCCGTTTCTAGATTTGTACGTTACATGTTCTAGATAGGACCGATTTAAACAGCAATTTATTTCAAAATTCAAACTTCTTCCATTTAATTTATTTACTGCATACTAGTGCTCGATACCAAACACTTCACTTAGGTGTTGGACCTGCCTAACTCACAGTATTTGTGCCTATGCTAGTGCTCAACCCGAACACTTCACTTAGGTGTCGGGCTTGCCTAGCTTTATTTAGCGCACTTTAAAGAATTTTATATTAAATTGCACATTTCGAATTAACACTTCATTTAATCGATTTAACCACTTGATCCTAGCTAGTTATAACTTTTTACACGAGATTTCGAATTGAGTTTCCGCCTAATCTCTAGCCACAATCACATGTGAACAAATATGGAGTGAAAACATGGGAGAAGCTAGCATTTATCATCTTAGAATGGTGTTATCGAGCTTTGTTATTAACAAGTCAATCAATTCAATTAATTCCAGTTCAACTACAAGAGTGATTTATGATCTGTTCTGGCCTAGACTCATTTGATATCAGTTCCGACACATTGGTTACAGGTTCTAAGTGGAACAGTCTAGACGTCATTGTTCAAAATTGAAGTCAATTTAACATCAAAAGTCAAGAACTGAGCAATTCTAATGCTAGAGAAACTGGAAAGGCACTGAGAAACACACAATACACAATTAAGGGCAATCAAGTTCATGCAAGGTTCTCTAACATCCTACCCCACACTTAAATCGTTCTGTGTCCTCACAGGACTAAAGTAGAGTAGAGTGATACGAAGAACCTGGAAGGTGATGGTCGGTGTAGCGGATGAGCACGGATAGCCCGGAGCAGAGCGAAGTAGCTACTCAAGTTCCTACTAAAACAAAAACAACAAAAGATCAAAAGGATACCAGGACAAGTGCCCCGGATCCACACATAATAAAAGTCGAACAAAGACGGAAAAGACTGACTCAAAAATTCAAAACGGACTCCAGCCGTGGGTTGCCTCCCACAAAACGCTCTTGTTTAACGTCCGTGAGCCAGACGATACCTGTTAGGGATCCCAACTTAGGAGTTCCTTGAAGTCAATCATCTTCTTCAAGGACAGCGGTTGAGTGCCATGTAGCACTCCAGATGGGTGATGCAGCCGGTAGTGCTCCAGTAGATCGCGGTTCTGGTTGGATGACCAGTTCTTCTTGAACTCTCCTTCTAGAGGAGGAAAGAGGTAGTACGGCGTGGCATGGTCAATGAGCTCCATCGTGTCCACCTGATGCTCATCAAGAGGTCTCTCAGGATCGAGTGTGTATACTTCCAAATCCTTGACGTCTTCGATTCCCACGTGCTCGTCTCTGGCTTGATCTATAGGTTGGCTTGGCGGAAGCTCAATTGAGGATATCTCCTCGATTTCTTCGTGCTCCTCTTCAGTTTCAACTTCAAGATGGATTGGCTCTATGTCTTCATCAACCGCCATCGCCAAGGATTCTTCATCAGATGCTTGTAGCTCGCAATTGTTATGGGTGAGATTGTCTTGTTCATCTTCGTACGGCTATTGAGCATTGATGACACTCGATTTGACGTGATTATCAGCCTCATTTAAGCGACATTTCTTTGCTTAAGACATGGTTTTTAGGGTAGAATAACGAATATTCAATCGATTGCCCTATCTCGTGCCATTTGTGTTACCTTGGCCCGTTTTGGGTCTATTGATGGTTTTCTAGTGTTTTTATGTTAGCACAGGTTTTTGCCATCAAATAAAGTAGCCATGGACGTGTCTAAGGCGTTGGAACCTCGAGGAATCACATCGAAATCGATCCAAGGAGCCAATCAAGTCAAACCAAAAGTCTGCCCATTTACACTGACATTTTTGGCGAAAAGAACCTATGGTTTTCGGCGAAAATGCAAGGAAAAATCCACTGATGCTCAGCCAAGGAAGTTTTCGGCGAAAACCCAAAGTTTTCGCCGAGAACCATCAGTCCAAAAATCACGGGAGAATTCAACCGAAGGGCCATCCATTTACACTAGAGTTTTTGGCGAAAATACCTTGTTATTTTCGGCGAAAATATCAGGCAAATTCGGCGGGTATTAGGGTTAAGTATAAATACTTAACCGGCGGCCCAAATTAAAACAACATACATACATCATAATATACTTTTCGAAATCAGAATTTGAAGAATTCTCTGAAGTTCTGGAGCGAAGAGTTAGAGTTCGAAGAGCCGGAAAGAGATCGTGACGCCATCCCTTCCACCTCGGAGACTCGGAGCTAGGAGTGCGGTTTACAGAAGATCGAAGTCTGTCAGAGTCGTCTAAATTAGGTTTTTTAGATTCTTTTCTGTTCTTCCTCTGGATGATGAACTCTTTCTTTGTTTTTTTATTCTTTTATGATAAACATGAGTAGCTAAACTCGTTAGAGCTTAGACTAGATGAACCCTAAGTGTCCCAGGGCTTTAAAGCGGTCACGGATCGGCGGTGATTAGATTCGAAATTCAATCAGTTCTTTTTCATGTTTGATTCGTTCTTCATTGTTCATGTTTCTTGTCTGGATTGATCACCTAGATTAGATTCTTGTTAAGATAAGGATAGAAGCGAACGCTCGCCTTACTTTAGAACATCGAATTGAACAATTAACCTTATAATTGGAGCGTGCCTTTCGTAGGAACTGGTTAGGGTTAATCCACTGCAAGAGTAACTCATAAATTGTTAGTAATTGCACCAGTTAATTAAGTCATTGCGAGAGGCGACCGTACACGGGCGGCTAGTTAATCTTGGTAGTTAGAACGGATAGAGCGAACGTTCGCCGGTCTTAAACCTAAGGGTAAGGAGTTATGGTGGTGTCTTAGTAATTGATTGAATGAGAATTGAAATCCGCTGATCTGTTGATTGCCAATGCTCTGGGGAACGAAGGGGATTCAAAGTTTAAGTTCGTCTGTCATCTTTGTTTTCAAACCCTAATTTCCAATCTTCTTTAGTTTAATTTTTAATTTTCTCTATATTTCTTAGAATTAGAAGTCGTGGAACTCACACCACGCACAAAGTGCTTGCATTCGAGTATTTTGCTAGTTTTTGGAGTAGTCAATCGTAGAAGGCCCGTGGAATACGATCTGCTTATCTTTTAGCTTTGTAGTATTTGATCAACCGCTTCTGCGACGTTCATCAAGCATCTTCTTCCATTAGTGGATTTGGTTGCTCGAGCTCGACACCCACCATGTTACGAGCTTGTAGCTTCGAAAGGAGATCATCCAAGGCGGATTCTACTCATGCCGTCTGTTGTCGATGCTGATGAGCCGGTATATACACATCTTGGTGATTTTGTTGGTGGTGTGTAGCTTCTGGCTCTTCTTCGAAATGCTCATGAGCATCTTCTCCCTTCAATTGCACTAGTCGCTTGAGCGCGGCGTTCATTGCATCAACAGCATCATCCATTGACTGGAGGCTGTCCACGGCGGCTTGGGTGCTTGCCATCCATTGTTGATGCTCATAAGTGTGTAAATCCATCTCTTGGGAGTCTTCAATATATGGTGCTTAATTGATGTACCACCCTTGGTACTGGTCATCCCACCTGTAATCCTGCATAATTAAAACTCAAAAACACTACCCGGGTAAATCATGGAAATATGGAGGAAAAATAAATGGTAAGGCGGAAAGGTAGAAGAATAATTTGCCAACTCTTCTTTCAAACAATTAGAAGAGTCCCCGGCAACGGCGCCAATTTGATGCTGCAGTTTTAGCGGTATCAAATAACTAATCTACCAAGGTAGACTAGATCGTATTCTACTCGAGGTCTCTTCTTCTTGTCTACTCAAATATGCTGGCAAATTACTCAAGTTTAAACACTTAGTGTGTGGTGTGAGTTCCACGACTTCTAATCTAAAAAGCAGGAAAATAAAAGACAGAAAAGTAAAAGGTTGACTAACGAGAAGATAGACGAACTTAGATTTCGAATCCCCCTTAGATCACCAGAGCATTGGTGGTGACACCTCCGGTCATTGTTCGGACGTTCAGCCAAATAAAAACTACTAATGCTAAGAAAAAGCGTATAGCAGATCGTATTCCACGGGCCTTCGAATGATTGGCTACTTCAGAACTAACAAATTATTCAAAGAAAAAACACTTAGTGCGTGGTGCGAGTTCCACGACTTCTACTTCTAAGAAATGCAGAAAAATTAAAAAGATTAAACTAAAGCAGATTGAGAATTAGGGTTTGGAAACAAGAATGACAGACGAACTTAGACTTTGAATCCCCTTCGTTCCCCAGAGCATTGGCAATCAACAGATCAGCGGATTTCGATTCTCATTCAATCAATTACTAAGACACCACCATAACTCCTTACCCTTAGGTTTAAGACCGGCGAACGTTCGCTCTATCCGTTCTAACTACCAAGATTAACTAGCCGCCCGGGTACGATCGCCTCTCGCAATGACTTAATTAATTGGTGTAATTACTAGTGATTAATGAGTTACTCTTGCAGTGAATTAACCCTAACGGTTCCTACGAAAGGCACACTCCAATTATAAGGTTAATTGTTTAATTCGATGTTCTAAAGTAAGGCGAGCGTTTGCTTCTATCCTTAGCTTAACAAGAATCTAATCTAGGTGATCAATCCAGACAAGAAACATGAATAATGAAGAACAAATCAAACATGAAAAAGAACTGATTGAATTTTGAATCTAATCACCGCCGATCCGTGACCGCTTTAAAGCCCTGGGTCACTTAGGGTTCATCTAGTCTAAGCTCTAAAGGGTTTAGCTACTCATGATCATTACAAAAGACACAAAGACAAAGAAAGAGTTCATCATTCAAAGGAAGAACATAAAAGGATCTGAAAAACCTAATTCAGACGACTCTGACAGACTCCGACCTTCGGTAAGTTGCACTCCTAGCTCCGGTTCTCCGAGGTGGAAGGGATGGCGTCACGATCTCTATCCGGCTCTTCGAACTCCAACTCCTCGCTCCAGACTTCAGAGAATTCTGATCTCGAAAAGTTGTATTATGATTAATTATGATCTCCTCTCCCTCTGTTTGGGCCGCCGGATTAAGTATAAATACTTAACCCTAGTTGGGCCGGGCTGAGCTGATGTTTTCGCCGAAACCATAGGGATAGTTTCGGTGAAACTGGCTTTGAGTTCAGGGCTCCGCCGGCTGTTCAATGTCTTCGGTCCGAGGAGTTGATTTATTTCGCCGAAACCATCCTTCTGTTGGCATCAGTTGATTTGAACTGCTGGTTTCGCCGAAATTGGAGGCCTGGTTTCGCCGAAACTGTAAGTGTGAATGGCAGATTTTCGGTTTGACTTGATTGGCTCCTTGGATCGATTCCAGTTTGATTCCTCGAGGTTCCAACGCCTTAGACACGTCCATGGCTACTTTATTTGATGGCAAAAACCTGTGCTAACATGAAAACACTAGAAAACCATCAAATAAACCCGAAACGGGCCAAGGTAACACAAATGGCACGAGATAGGGCAATCGATTGAATATTCGTTATTCGACCCTAAAAACAATGTCTTAAGCAAAGAAATGTTGCTTAAATGAGGCTGATAATCACGTCAAATCGAGTGTCATCAATTGGCAATCAACAGATCAGCGGTTTTCGATTCTCATTCAATCAATTCTAAGACACCACCATAACTCCTTACCCTTAGGATTAAGACTGGCGAACGTTCGCTCTATCCGGTCTAACTACCAAGATTAACTAGCCGCCCGGGTACGGTCGCCTCTCGCAACGACTTAATTAACTGGTGCAATTACTAGTGATTTATGAGTTACTCTTGTAGTGGATTAACCCTAATCGGTTCCTACGAAAGGCACACTCCAATTATAATGTTAATTGGTTGAATTGATGTTTTAAAGAGAGGCGAGCGTTCGCTTCTATCCTCAGCTTAACAAGAATCTAAACTAGGTGATCAAGGAAGACAAGTTTAAGCGCCAAAGCAGGGAACCGTCTAGCGACTAACCCTAGCTTGCAAAAACCTAATCTAGGCGACCAACCAGAAAAGAAACATGAACAATCAAGAACAAAACAACCATACAAAGAGAAACTAATTGAACTTCGAATCTAATTACCGCCAATCTGTGACCGCTTTAAAGCCCTGGGTCACTTAGGGTTCATCTAATCTAAGCTCTACAAGTTTAGCTACTCATAACGATAACAGACGAATCAAAGGCAACAAAGAAGATCATCATACAGAGGAAGAACAGATAAGAACTGAAAAACCTAATTCTGACGACTCCCGCGAAGCTTCAATCTCCTGGATCTTCAACTTTAAGCTCCGAGTTCTCCGAGGTGGAAGGATGGCGTCACGATCTCTCCACGGATCTTCGAACTCTCTAAACTCTATCTATCGACCCTAGAGTCGGCTGACTCTCAAAAGTCTGATTTGTGAAAATATGAATAATGATTGATTCCTCCTCTTGGGCCGCCGGTTTAAGTATTTATACTTAAACCTAGTCCAGCCGGATTTGCCTGATATTTTCACCGAAAATAACAAGGTATTTTCGCCGAAAATTCTAGTGTAAATGGATGGCCCTTCGGTTGCATTCTCCTGTGATTTTCGTTTCGGGTCAAAAACTTAACGGTTTCGCCAAAAATTTCCTTCAGCCGGCGGCGGTCGATTTGTGCTGATATTTTCGCCAAAAATACTAGGTTATTTTCGGCGAAAAATCCTTTGTAAATCGGGCAGGAATTTTCTGAACTTGATTGGCTCCTTTGATCGATTCCGGTGCGATTCCTCGAGGTTCCAACACCTTAGACACGTCCTTGGCTACTTTATTTGACGGCAAAAACCTGTGCTAACACAAAAACACCAGAAAACCATCAAATAGATCCGAAACGGGCCAAGGTAACACAAATGGCACGAGATAGGGCAATTGATTGAATATTCGTTATTCTACCCTAAAAATCATGTCTTAAGCAAGGAAATGTCGCTTAAATGAGGCTGATAATCACGTCAAATCGAGTGTCATCAAAATACCCCACACTTAAGCTTTTGCTTGTCCTCAAGCAAACTGAACTAGAACACACTCAAATTCACAAATGACATGACATTAAACTGAGATTCAATTCTAACGATTTGGTTTAGACTGTTCCACGTAGAAAAAGTGACCTACACATGCAAGAACATCAACCAAACAAGTTTTCGATCTCACTAATTTCTGCACACTTCAAGTAGTAGTTTTAACAAAGCTCATTTCTTGGCAAAACAATTAATTATGCTTAACCAACTACGATAACACCAATTCTAATCAAAAAGACTTTAAGCTCTAGCCATGATGTGGATGTGAAGGTAGGAAAAGTGACGTGGCTATCGACTCGACTTCATCCGTTTCTAGATCTGTACGTTACATGTTCTAGATAGGACCGATTTAAATAGCAATTTATTTCAAAATTCAAACTTCTTCCATTTAATTTATTTACTGCATACTAGTGCTCGATACCAAACACTTCACTTAGGTGTTGGACCTGCCTAACTCACAGTATTTGTGCCTATGCTAGTGCTCAACCCGAACACTTCACTTAGGTGTCGGGCTTGCCTAGCTTTATTTTGCGCACTTTAAAGAATTTTATATTAAATTGCACATTTCGAATTAACACTTCATTTAATCGATTTAACCACTTGATCCTAGCTAGTTATAACTTTTTACACGAGATTTCGAATTGAGTTTCCGCCTAATCTCTAGCCACAATCACATGTGAACAAATATGGAGTGAAAACATGGGAGAAGCTAGCATTTATCATCTTAGAATGGTGTTATCGAGCTTTGTTATTAACAAGTCAATCAATTCAATTAATTCCAGTTCAACTACAAGAGTGATTTATGATCTGTTCTGACCTAGACTCATTTGATATCAGTTCCGACACGTTGGTTACAGGTTCTAAGTGGAACAGTCTAGACGTCATTGTTCAAAATTGAAGTCAATTTAACATCAAAAGTCAAGAACTGAGCAATTCTAATGCTAGAGAAACTGGAAAGGCACTGAGAAACACACAATACACAATTAAGGGCAATCAAGTTCATGCAAGGTTCTCTAACATCCTACCCCACACTTAAATCGTTCTGTGTCCTCACAGGACTAAAGTAGAGTAGAGTGATACGAAGAACCTGGAAGGTGATGGTCGGTGTAGCGGATGAGCACGGATAGCCCGGAGCAGAGCGAAGTAGCTACTCAAGTTCCTACTAAAACAAAAACAACAAAAGATCAAAAGGATACCAGGACAAGTGCCCCGGATCCACACATAATAAAAGTCGAACAAAGACGGAAAAGACTGACTCAAAAATTCAAAACGGACTCCAGCCGTGGGTTGCCTCCCACGAAGCGCTCTTGTTTAACGTCCGTGAGCCAGACGATACCTGTTAGCTATCCCAACTTAGGAGTTCCTTGAAGTCAATCATCTTCTTCAAGGACAGCGGTTGAGTGCCATGTAGCACTCCAGATGGGTGATGCAGCCGGTAGTGCTCCAGTAGATCGCGGTTCTGGTTGGATGACCAGTTCTTCTTGAACTCTCCTTCTGGAGGAGGAAAGAGGTAGTACGGCGTGGCATGGTCAATGAGCTCCATCGTGTCCACCTGATGCTCATCAAGAGGTCTCTCAGGATCGAGTGTGTATACTTCCAAATCCTTGACGTCTTCGATTCCCACGTGCTCGTCTCTGGCTTGATCTATAGGTTGGCTTGGCGGAAGCTCAATTGAGGATATCTCCTCGATTTCTTCGTGCTCCTCTTCAGTTTCAACTTCAACATGGATTGGCTCTATGTCTTCATCAACCGCCATCGCCAAGGATTCTTCATCAGATGCTTCTAGCTCGCAATAGTTATGGGTGAGATTGTCTTGTTCATCTTCGTACGGCTTTTGAGCATTGATGACACTCGATTTGACGTGATTATCAGCCTCATTTAAGCGACATTTCTTTGCTTAAGACATGGTTTTTAGGGTAGAATAACGAATATTCAATCGATTGCCCTATCTCGTGCCATTTGTGTTACCTTGGCCCGTTTCGGGTCTATTGATGGTTTTCTAGTGTTTTTATGTTAGCACAGGTTTTTGCCATCAAATAAAGTAGCCAAGGACGTGTCTAAGGCGTTGGAACCTCGAGGAATCACACCGGAATCGATCCAGGAGCCAATCAAGTCAAACCAAAAGTCTGCCCATTTACACTGACATTTTCGGTGAAAAGAACCTATGGTTTTCGGCGAAAATGCAAGGAAAAATCCACTGATGCTCAGCCAAGGAAGTTTTTGGTGAAAACCCAAAGTTTTCGCCGAGAACCATCAGTCCAAAAATCACGGGAGAATTCAACCGAAGGGCCATCCATTTACACTAGAGTTTTTGGCGAAAATACCTTGTTATTTTCGGCGAAAATATCAGGATTATTCGGCGGGTATTAGGGTTAAGTATAAATACTTAACCGGCTGCCCAAATTAAAACAACATACATACATCATAATATACTTTTCGAAATCAGAATTTGAAGAATTCTCTGAAGTTCTGGAGCGAAGAGTTAGAGTTCGAAGAGCCGGAAAGAGATCGTGACGCCATCCCTTCCACCTCGGAGACTCGGAGCTAGGAGTGCGGTTTACAGAAGATCGAAGTCTGTCAGAGTCGTCTAAATTAGGTTTTTCAGATTCTTTTCTGTTCTTCCTCTGGATGATGAACTCTTTCTTTGTTTTTTTATTCTTTTATGATAAACATGAGTAGCTAAACTCGTTAGAGCTTAGACTAGATGAACCCTAAGTGTCCCAGGGCTTTAAAGCGGTCACGGATCGGCGGTGATTAGATTCGAAATTCAATCAGTTCTTTTTCATGTTTGATTCGTTCTTCATTGTTCATGTTTCTTGTCTGGATTGATCACCTAGATTAGATTCTTGTTAAGATAAGGATAGAAGTGAACGCTCGCCTTACTTTAGAACATCGAATTGAACAATTAACCTTATAATTGGAGCGTGCCTTTCGTAGGAACCGGTTAGGGTTAATCCACTCCAAGAGTAACTCATAAATTGTTAGTAATTGCACCAGTTAATTAAGTCATTGCGAGAGGCGACCGTACACGGGCGGCTAGTTAATCTTGGTAGTTAGAACGGATAGAGCGAACGTTCGCCGGTCTTAAACCTAAGGGTAAGGAGTTATGGTGGTGTCTTAGTAATTGATTGAATGAGAATTGAAATCTGCTGATCTGTTGATTGCCAATGCTCTGGGGAACGAAGGGGGATTCAAAGTTTAAGTTCGTCTGTCATCTTTGTTTTGAAACCCTAATTTCCAATCTGCTTTAGTTTAATTTTTAATTTTCTCTATATTTCTTAGAATTAGAAGTCGTGGAACTCACACCACGCACGAAGTGCTTGCATTCGAGTATTTTGCTAGTTTTTGGAGTAGTCAATCGTAGAAGGCCCGTGGAATACGATCTGCTTATCTTTTAGCTTTGTAGTATTTGATCAACCGCTTCTGCGACGTTCATCAAGCATCTTCTTCCATTAGTGGATTTGGTTGCTCGAGCTCGACACCCACCATGTTACGAGCTTGTAGCTTCGAAAGGAGATCATCCAAGGCGAATTCTACTCATGCCGTCTGTTGTCGATGCTGATGAGCCGGTATATACACATCTTGGTGATTTTGTTGGTGGTGTGTAGCTTCTGGCTCTTCTTCGAAATGCTCATGAGCATCTTCTCCCTTCAATTGCACTAGTCGCTTGAGCGCGGCATTCATTGCATCAACAGCATCGTCCATTGACTGGAGGCTGTCCACGGCGGCTTGGGTGCTTGCCATCCATTGTTGATGCTCATAAGTGTGTAAATCCATCTCTTGGGAGTCTTCAATATATGGTGCTTAATTGATGTACCACCCTTGGTACTGGTCATCCCACCTGTAATCCTGCATAATTAAAACTCAAAAACACTACCCGGGTAAATCATGGAAATATGGAGGAAAAATAAATGGTAAGGCGGAAAGGTAGAAGAATAATTTGCCAACTCTTCTTTCAAACAATTAGAAGAGTCCCCGGCAACGGCGCCAATTTGATGCTGCAGTTTTAGCGGTATCAAATAACTAATCTACCAAGGTAGACTAGATCGTATTCTACTCGAGGTCTCTTCTTCTTGTCTACTCAAATATGCTGGCAAATTACTCAAGTTTAAACACTTAGTGCATGGTGTGAGTTCCACGACTTCTAATCTAAAAAGCAGGAAAATAAAAGACAGAAAAGTAAAAGGTTGACTAACGAGAAGATAGACGAACTTAGATTTCGAACCCCCTTAGATCACCAGAGCATTGGCAATCAACAGATCAGCGGTTTTCGATTCTCATTCAATCAATTCTAAGACACCACCATAACTCCTTACCCTTAGGTTTAAGACTGGCGATTGAAATATAAAACCAAAATAAATGGTCAACTCCAATGTAGATCACCAATCTTCACCTTATAGCTCCAACCAGCTACTGCTCTGAACTTGACCACAGCTCTGAACCTCAACTCTACTCACTCTAACCACGGGAACCTGAAAGAGGAAGAGGGGGGGATAAATTTCCTATTGAAATTGAGTGAACCCACTAAGTTTAACTATGCGCCAAACCTAGCCAAAGGACTGACTGCAACTCCTCACAAAACACCAATAGTGGAATCAGACTCAGCCTTTACCGATTTTAATTCCCTAAACAAGCTAGGCGATCACATAGGTGCATTCCTCAATCTGATGTTCACAATTCACAATTACAACAATATAACTAAAGTTATCATGCATACGGTTCATCATTACATCATAATACATCTCATGATCACAGTTAGCACTTCCACACACAAATCAATCATACGCATTCACATTGCACACATTCACGACTCACAACATCATCATAAACATAACCCACTCAACCCCTATCTCACAGCTCAGCACAATAACACAATTCATAGCACAACACATCATAAGTCAACCCACCAACTCAATTATCACACAACAATCACCTTGCACACAATCATAGATCACATTTCAATTTACTAAGTGAGTTATTAGGCGCCTAGGAGTTGCTCCACACCACCACTGCCGGCCAAAAATCCCTAGTAATACAACCTAAGGTGATCTACTCAGCGTAGACCGATTTCACCCATAATCCCCGGTACTTGACCAAGGTGACCCACTCAACGTAGACTAACTCAACATCAATCTCTGGTAGTTAACCAGAGTGATTCACTCAACGTGAACCGGGCAAAACTCAACACATCTCAAGGTGGGCAGTGTGGACTCCTACCGGTTCTATCATTTATTAATCACAATCAGACATTCATCACTTAATTACATCGACCAAAACCATCCATCAATTCCCCCATTAAATCCATCCAATTCCAACATAAAGTCTGTCATCATTTCCACGTCTACATCATGATAACTTTCCAATCCCCATCCCATAGATCACAACTGAACCGCTTACACACAACATCAATGCAATTCCTTCCAATCAATTCCATTACCCAATTCCATGTCATAATTCTACACCACAGTCACATTATCAGCCACCATCACTCATAACATCAATTTCACCCAAATGAACACTTAGCATCAATTCATCCAATTCTTGTAATCACACCTATCCCTACTTCACACCGTTACACACACAATTAATGCATCAAAACACAACAAGGGTAAACGGCTAGCTCACCGACCACCCCCACCTACAAGTATTGGGGTAGCCATGTCGTGAGTCTTAGAGCTACCCTCCTGTTCATCCTTCATATAGATCGACCCCACATTGGCAGGGCCATCCTCCTATTCATCGTTAATAGGGCGACCTCACATTGGCAAAACCACCCTCCTACAACCACAACTGACAACACAGAGTATGCATATATGAACTAACAAGATCACATCCCATCCTTCCTATCACTCATTACTAGTTCTGATCCGTTTATCATCATCGTTAATTGATGAACCACAGTTTATAGCGTAATCAAATACTGCAGAGCTAAGAAAAGCTAAGCAGATCGTATTCCACGGGTCTTCTAATAATCGTCTACTCAAATATAAAGGCAGATTACTCAGGTTTAACACTTTGTGCGTGGTGTGAGTTCCACGGCTTCTAATTCTAGAAAAAGCATGGAAATTAAAAACTAAAACTGAAAGACATATCGAAATATTGGTTGATTTGACAAAGATGACAGACAAGCTTAGACCTCGAGTCCCCCTTTGTTCACCAGAGCATTGTCAATCAACAGATCAGCGGATTTCAATTCTCGTTCAATCAATTCTAAGACACCACCATAACTCCTCACCCTTAGGTTTAAGACTGGCGAACGTTCGCTCTATCCGATCTAGCTACCAAGATTAATTAATCGCCCGGGTACGGTCGCCTCTCGCAATGACTTAACTAACTGGTGGAATTACTAACGATTAATGAGTTACTCTTGCAGTGGATTAACCCTAACTGGTTCATACGAAAGGCACACTCCAATGAATAGGTTAATTGTTTGATTTGATGTTTTAAAGTAAGGCGAGCGTTCGCTTCTATCCTTAGCTTAACAAGAATCTAATCTAGGTGATCAATCCAGACAAGAAACATAAACAACAAAGAACAAATCAAACATGAAAGAGAAACTGATTGAACTTTGAATCTAATCACCGCCGATCCGTGACCGCTTTAAAGCCCTGGGTCACTTAGGGTTCATCTAGTCTAAGCTCTACGAGTTTAGCTACTCATGTTCATAACAAAAGAATCAAAGACAAAGACAGAGTTCATCTTGAACTAAGGAAGAACAGAAAAGGATCTGAAAAACATAATTAAGACGACTCCGGCGAAGCTTCGATCTCCAGTAATCTTCAATCCTAGCTCCGAGTCTCCGAGGTGAAGGGATGGCGTCACGATCACTTCTTGGCTCTTCGAACTCTAAACTCTGACCCAGAACTCGAGAGAATTCTGCAGTTATGTTGTATTATGAGGTATATATGTTATTGGGCCGCCGGTTAAGTATTTATACTTAACCGTAATACCGCCGAATTTTGCTTGGTATTTTCGCCGAAAACCTATGAAGTTTTCGCCGAAAATTCCTTTGTAAATGACTTGAATGCTTGGTTGTTTCTCCTGTGATTTTCGGACCTTAGGGTTCTCGGCGAGAGTTTTCGCCGTAAACTTCTCTTTGTGAACTCAGCCGATTTCTTCTTGAGTTTTCGCCGAAAACCTGAAGGATTTTTCGCCGAAAACTGCAGTGTAAATTGGAGCAGGATTTGATTCGACTTGATTGACTCCTTGGATCGATCTTGGTGCGATTCCTCGAGGTTCCAACGCCTTAGACACGTCCTTGACTACTTTATTTGACGCCAAAAACCTGTGCTATCATGAAAACACTAGAAAACCATCAAATAGACCAGAAACACGGCCAAAGTAACACAAATGGCACGAGATAGAGTAGTTGAGTGAATATTCGCTATTCTACCCTAAAAACCATGTCTTAAGCAAGGAAATGTCGCTTAAATGAGGCTGATAATCACGTCAAATCGAGTGTCATCAAAACACCCCACACTTAAGCTTTTGCTTGTCCTCAAGCAACCTGAATAGAAACGCTCAGGTTCACAAATGATAAGATTTATTAAATTGAAGTTCAATCATACACAATGAATTATTAGACAGATAATTCCTGGAACAAGAAACCTAACATGCATACTAATCAGCCAAACAACCTGGTCTCACTAAAAACTGCACACGACAAGTAATAGCAACCAATTATGCATGAATTTAACCTGACCGACCAGACTCCTCACACAGGAAATATTTAGAAAACGAGAAACTCTCACTCTCTGTGTTTAAGGACGTGTTTCTGCTCTCAATCATTTTCTGTTACTGAATTCTGTCATAAGTTTGCAATTCGACCACATCTCCACCATTGTGACAACACGAGTAACTAGTCAAGAAGGACTTCCCTGCTAGGACTATAAAGAATTCTACACTACAAGGGTTTACGATGAGATGGATGATGGGAATGTATGATGATGGCTTTGGTGTGGTGTAGCTTTCGAGTAACTTCCCTCGAATCTAGCCTATGGCTTCCTACCGTCTAACCAGACACGGGTGGAATACTGAACGCTCGTCCTATGATACCCTCAAGCAACCTAGCACTGAATTTTCTTTACACACATTTTTTTCTTTTAATTTTTTTCTTTTAACTTCGTTCTTCCATATGTAGGGAGAAGAACGTTATCGAAAAAACTTGAAACTTTTGAACTTTTCTTGAACTTGTATTACTTTTTTTTTCAAAATTTCTTTTGTTTTTCTTCTTCTCTTTTTTTTTTTTGTGCCGATTCTTTCTTTTAGTTGCTAGAGGGGTTTACACGTTTGGACATAATAGCTAAGACCACCTGTTTAATGGCTATAGGCAGGTTACCACAAACCGACTTCCGGTAGGTCAATCTAGAACTACAACCACAGGGGATCAACGGGGAATGAAAGAATGGGAAATGGATGTAATTAGGGCTGGCAGTCGGCCCGGTTCAGTCAAAAACCGAACCGAATGGTCGGTTGACGAAACCGAAGTGTGGCCGAAAGTGAGACCGGCGACCGGACCAAAAATGCCCGCTTTTTTAACCGAGCCAAACTGACCGGTTTCGGTTTATAACCAAACCGCGACCGAAAAATCGAAGTGGATGCATTTGACCGAAATCCAAAAATAAGAACCGAACCAGAAACCAAATTGAAACCGATTTCTGGACCGAAAACCCGAATTTTGGACCAAAACTGAATTTTGCTAAAATTTTGGCAGCATACCCCTACAATTTCGGCAATTCAGTTCTTCGCAATAATACCTGAAACGAAAACAAAAGACCCCATACCACAAATCCAACCATAATCAACCATCCATCATAAGTCTGAGTCATAACTCATCATAAGCATAATTCCAAAGTCATAACATAATTCAAACACCACACAAGTTCAACATTAACAACATAAACAAATTCAACATCCCAATTCGCAACATCTAAAAGCTAATCATCATCTGACGCGCCCGCCATACCAAACATTTCATTTTCAAGTGCATTGTCTTCATTGTAATGCATGCTTCTTACAAGTAGAAGTACCATTCAAAGTAGGATCAGCTGCAAGAACCTTCTGGCATATATTGCACTTAGCTTTCTTATTCCCATCCTCATCGACAAACTTAACCATAACTGTCCACGCTGATGACCATGACTTATGTGTTGATTGGGGAGCACTACTAGCACTAGCACTATTAGCACTGTCACTGATAGGAGTCGGAGGAGTAGCAGCAGGTACCTCAGGTTCAGGGTCGGGAGCCGGAGTAGTGGGAGCCGGATTGCGACTCGGTTGTTTTGGAATAGGAGGTCGTGAATTACCCTTGGTGCGCTTATGTGCTGGTAGTTCAGACTGACTGACTTTACGCTTACCACTTCGCGTATTCACACCACTTCCATTACTCTTTGATCTGAATTCCTGCAAATTCACATATATGTCAATGATCACAAACCCATGTACTACTTTCATTAATCATAATCACAAACATAATTGAACTTCACTTTAACAACTCATTATAATTTACATAATTCAACCCATGTACAGCAGCTGTCCAACTTATGATTAATTATAAGCACTCAATAGTTTGTGGTTCTTCCGCCTACATGTGTTCAGAAGTAAAGCAACAAAATATATCATCCCCATTCAACAAGGACCTGCAACATTCCATTGTTTGGGTCATAAGTTGAATTCTCAAATAGATCCAAACCAAGCATATGTAGTCAGGGGACACAACTCAAGCACAGAACAAAAAGCCAGGCAGGCCACACATGCTTCTTCTCCAATAATATAAACTCACAGCCAAATGGTTCTGCTCCTACTTCGAGTAATTATATACTCAGTTTCTTAAATCATATAATTAATTTATGAAAGAAGACTTACATTTCGTATGAGCTACTTTGAGTGTTCGAGTGAGCAGCGGGAAAGGATGAGATTCAAAACCTAAATATGAATTGAACAAGCAACCATTAAATTAATCAAGCAAGCTTCGAATGGTAAACAAACATCCATCGATTTTTCGATTCCATTCTCATCTAATACAAAACAATTACCACAAACAACAATGATTTACCTGTGTTATGCTGCTGCTGCTGCCGATGCTGCTGTGTTCTGCTGCTGCTGACTGCAGTGTTGAGTGCTGCTGAGTGCTGCTGCTGATTGCTAAGTGCTCCTCAGGCCTAGACTAAGGAGGTGAAGAATGCCTGAAGCGAGGAAGACGGGAAAATAGTAGATAGAATAGAAAGATTAAGGGGTTAGGGACTTAGAGGCGATAGATAGATTGAATGGAGAAGAGAGTATCGATTGAGGGGTTACCTGACTCTGGTCTCTGGCTCTTCCCCAATACCGACGGTACGCCTGCTGCTAGCATCGCCGGCATCGCTCCTTTGATTCCTGCCACCGATTTCACCGAGAGAAGGAGATGAGAGAGCAAGAGAGGGGAGCAGGTGCGGCTCGAAGCTTCCATTTCAGACGAGCGAGAGGTCAGAGAGGGGAGCGTGCTGAGTGAGGTCCGAATTAGGTCTGAATGCTTAGTTTCTGAATGAGTCATGGTGGTGGTGAGAGAGCTGATTGAGTGAGAGAGAGTACACAAATTCGGTTTCTTTCTTGGTTTTCGGGTTATTATCAGTTTTGACCAAAAACCGGCCAAAACTGAAAATTCATAAATCATTCAACCGACGACTGGACCGAGTCGGTTTGTTTTTGGTTCGGTCACACCAATTTCGGTCCGGTTCTTGGTTTTAACCAAAAAATTGGCAACCGACTGCCAGCCCTAGGTGTAATGTATATCGAACCGAAAGAACAGGTCAAGCTCAAGGATTTACACCTAATGGATTTAACGTTAGGTAGGCTATCTGGTTTAGTAGCTGAATCTAGGTGCCCCTATCATTCTAGAACTTGTGTCATCGTGTGGTCTCAAGTTGGTCTCATGCACATTCTAACTCATTCAAGCAAACAGAAAACCACTCCAAAAGAATTGAAATTGCAAGTTACGTGCAATGGATCAAAAGCTCACATTTGGTTTGCTAGTCGGATTCGGTCATTTTCATGCAATCAAGGCTACAAACTACAAGTGTGGTTTTCAAAATCTGTTCTGACCAGGCAATTTAGCATCAAAATATACACGTTGGTTCTCAGGTTCTAGGTTAAGCAGTCTAAGCATCATTATGAAAGATTGAACAACAACTTAACATCAAAAATCAAGAACTGAGCCATTCTAATGCTAGAGAGACTGGAAAGGGACCACGAGGCACACAAAAACACAATCAAGGGCCATCAAGTTCATGCAAGGTTCTCCAGCATCCTACCCCACACTTAAATTGTATTGTGTCCTCACAGGACTAAAACTAGAGTGAGGAGTGAAGTAGAAGAACCTAGACCGAGATGGTTGGTGTAGGGGATGAGCACGGATCCTCGGAGCAAAGGGAATCTACCGAAGCGAAGCAAAGGGAATCTCCCAACTGCCTGTAAAACAAAAACAAAAGAAAGATAAAAAGGAGATCGAGACAAGTGTCCCGGATCCACACAGAAAAAAGTTGGATCGAAATCCGAAAAGAAGAAATAAGAAAGAAATGACCAGAAAAGGAATACAACCCGATCACTGCTGGTCAGGTGCATCGGGTGGGGAATGTGGAGGGCATCGCCAACTTGCCGCTGCCATGCCAACTACGCCATATACCTCTCGTCAGTGCGGAGCATGTGCTACTGCATAATAATCCATCTGGCATCCTGAGTGGTGTTATCCGTGATCCGCCACTCCTGGAGTCGCTCGTACAGCTCTCCAACGTCAGCTGGATGCGGTCGGTGCTGAGGATGAGGCGCCTGGTATGGATCTGGAATGGGCACCTAGGGCTGGTATGCATACCCTGCCTGATGATGTGGCGAGGATATATGATCATCGAACTCCGGCTCCGGCTGAGGCTGCTTGATATGACCCAGCCTGGCTGCCCTAGTACCATCCGGTACTCCTACACCCTACCAAGGTCACCTGTCCGAGGCAGGACCTTAGGACCTCACAAGAAGCGTGTAGATCCAATGACAGGCCATCTTCAAGCCCTAAAGCCAAGTTATAACATGAAATATAGACTAAGGCCTTCCCTTGCAGGTAGGAAGACTCCGAGAGATGGGATGCTACTCCAGGCCATGCTGCTGGCCGAGGACACAAGCCCTAGCGCTAAAGATGAGCCTCAGTCTGCCCCTAGCCTGACCTCCAAGAGCCCTGAAGAAGTTGGCCCCTTGAGTGACCCTTTGGAAGCATTTCTGGAGTACAGGAGGAGAAGAGCCCAAGAGTACCTAGCTGGAAAAGGAGGGCATCCAAGGACCAACCCCGAGCCGAGCCCTGAGAACAATTGGAGCCCTTGGCTTCGAGGCATAACACTTGAGCTGACCCCAGCTCCTGAGAGCTGTATCTGGAGCCACTTGAGGACCTGCCCAAAGCTTAAAGAAGAAGCCCTGAGCCGAAATGAAGAAACGACAAGGAAGGTCCAGCCCCAAGCCTTAGATCGAGAGCCGGGCCGATCCGAGGGCTCTCACAAGGCCGGCCACCAAGAAGCCCGGCCCCCAGACCAGCCCGGAGCACCCGGCCCGCAACCGCCACCATGGCCCAACTGGCCCGAGCAGCCCAACCGCGGCCGAATTAGGGTTTTTGACCTAATTTAGGTCTTTTATTCTGCTTTAAAGAATACAACTATTATTTAATGTTTTATTCCTTTTTAGTAGGATTATTTAGGGGTTTTAGGATTCTTTTTAGGAGTAGGTCTCTTTATTTTATTATTATTTAGGAATTAGTGTTTAGGGAGGAGAGCTTGTTCCATCACCTATATATAGAGGCCGCCGGCCACCCATTGTAGACACAACTTTGATGAAATAAACCCCCTTTTGATAGAACTTTGTTCTAAAACCCTTATTGTATCTGCATGTTGCGATACTGAAGGATCGACTTATCATCAAGAGCATCCATCTCTTGGCGTGGCGTCTTCGACTGGACACTTCTGGTTCCCAGCTGTTATATAGCTGACGGGTCAAAGTACTCATCCGCCCCGGTTCCCGACGGTTCTACCTCGTTGCACGGTGTCCAACTTGCGGTGTTTAAGGGTCGTCTGCCCACGGTTGCAGCGGTTCACATCAGTTGGTATCAGAGCACGGTTCAGCTCACGGACCACAATCTATCCCAGTCTCCAGGTCTGAAACCCTGGATTCATATCCTTTTTATTGCTTTCTTAGAAAATAGCTTCAGAAATTCCCTTCTATTTCAGTTCTTGTTTTTAGTTTCGAGTTGTAAGGCAAGAGAAAATTGGTGGCTATCATACCATCAACAAAATCGAGGTTAAGAAAAAGAAAAGAAAGCAAGGCCACCCTTGCCACGTTATTTTCTTTCGTTGTAAGTCTATTTCTAAGAAGAGGGGATAGAAAATTGCTTCTGTTCGCTAGTATTAACCATGGCAGACGAGAGATTAGCCAAGTTAGAAGCTTCGTTGGGGAATGCTTCCCGAGTCCTGCAACAGGTGCAAGCCACCTTAGCCCAATTAGAGGAAGAAGCCGGCGCAACCCAGCGGCCAGCGCCCGAGCGCCCAGCACCGGCGCCCCAGCCCCCAGCCCCGGCGCCCCAGCGCCCAGCCCCCCAGCGCCAGCGCCCTAACGCCCAGCACCGGCACTCCAACGCCTAGCCCCGGCGCCCCAACGCCCCGCCCCGGCCCTCCAGCGCCCAGCACCGGCGCCCCAGCGCCCAGTCACGGAGCCCAAGCGCCCCGTCCCGACCCTCCAGCGCCCAGCCACGGCGCCCAAGCGCCCCACCCCGGCCCTCCAACGCCCAGCACCGAGCGCCCAGCACCGGCGCCCTAGCGCCCAGCCCCCGCGCCCCCCGCCCAGCCCCAGCACCAGACCAGGCCCCAGCCCCAGCACCAGACCAGGCCCCGGCCCCAGCACCCGACGGCCCCCATGACCCCGGCGCAGCAATGACCGACCCCGGCCCGACGCCGCCTGACCCCGGCGCCGCCCTGTCCACCCCTGGCTCGACGCTACCCGGCCCATCCTCGACAGCCCCGGCACCTCCGTGCCCCGTCCTGACACTGCCCGGCCCGTCCCTGACAGCCCCGACGCCCCGGCAAGACCTTGGCATCCCCGGCGCCCAAGCGCCCCGCTCCGACGCTGCCCGGCCCGTCCTCGACGGCCCCCGCGCCCGGCCCCGACGCACCATGGCCCGACCCTGGCGCCCCCGACAGGGCCTTGTCCAGCCTTGCCGCCACAGCACCTGGCCCCGGCGTCCCACTGCCCGGCCACGACGCGGCATTGCTTGGCCCCAGCCCGTCGCCACCCGACCCCCCTCTCGACGCATCCCTGCCCGACGTTCCGACGCGGCCCTAGCCGGCCCCGACGTGCCACTACATAACCCTCCCGACGAGCACCTGCCCGACGTTCCCGACGCCCCGAGGACCTACGCCATCGACTGGCCGACGCCCGACCACTTCGACGCGTCACTGCCCTCCGCCACCGGCTCTCCACTGCCCACCGCCGCCGGCTCCCCACTACTCGCTGCCGCTGGCTTCCCACTGCCCGCCGCCGAGTCCCCACTGCCCAACGCCGCCGCCCTGCCCGACGTGCCCTGGCCTACCCCCGGCGCCTCCGACACCCCAATGCCCCGACCCGACGCCTCACCGACGGTCCCATGTGCACCCAAGATTCAATGGGAGATCACCTCCCGACGGATTTTAAGGGCCGCCCCGAGCGAAGAAGATCCGGATGCTGACCCGGATGTGGAAATGAGTGAGGAACTCTCACCGAATACCTCCCCAAGCCTTAACATTATTGTGGATAGTTTTTCAGGAGAGGGAGCTATGGAGACCGATGGAGAAAGCCCTGAAGGACCCAAACCTTGGTCCATTTCTGACTCAAGTGACACTCCTAGGTCTAAAGATGCTGCTGAATCATCCCCGACCGTGGCCAATAAAATTTCTGAAGTTTGGCAGAGAGTAATGAGTACTAGGAGAGGACCCGAGATGGATTTGGGGACAAATCCAAGGCAAGAAGAGGGGGATGATATGACCCAGCCTGGCTGCCCTAGTACCATCTGGTACTCCTACACCCTACCAAGGTCACCTGTCCGAGGCAGGACCTTAGGACCTCACAAGAAGCGTGTAGATCCAATGATAGGCCATCTTCAAGCCCTAAAGCCAAGGTATAACATGAAATATAGACTAAGGCCTTCCCTTGCAGGTATGAAGACTCCAAGAGATGGGATGCTACTCCAGGCCATGCTGCTGGCCGAGGACATAAGCCCTAGCGCTGAAGATGAGCCTCAGTCTGCCCCTAGCCTGACCTCCAACAGCCCTGAAGAAGTTGGCCCCTTGAGTGACCCTTTGGAAGAATTTCTGGAGTATAGGAGGAGAAGAGCCCAAGAGTACCTAGCTGGAAAAGGAGGGCATCCAAGGACCAACCCCAAGCCGAGCACTGAGATGAATTGGAGCCCTTGGCTTCGAGGCATAACACCTGAGATGACCCCAGCTCCTGAGAGCTGTATCTGGAGCTACTTGAGGACCTTCCCAAAGCTTAAAGAAGAAGCCCTGAGCCGAAATGAAGAAACGACAAGGAAGGTCCAGCCTCAAGCATTAGATCAAGAGCCGGGCCGATCCGGGGCTCTCACAAGGCCGGCCACCAAGAAGCCCGGCCCCCAGACCAGCCCGGAGCACCCGACCAGCGACCGCCACCATGGCCCAACTGGCCCGAGCAGCCCAACCGCGGCCGAATTAGTGTTTTTGACCTAATTTAGGTCTTTTATTCTACTTTAAAGACTACAACTATTATTTAATGTTTTATTCCTTTTTAGTAGGATTATTTAGGGGTTTTAGGATTCTTTTTAGGAGTAGGACTCTTTATTTTATTATTATTTAGGAAGTAGTGTTTAGGGAGGAGAGCTTGTTCCCTCACCTATATATAGAGGCCGCCGGCCACCCATTGTAGACACAACTTTGATGAAATAAACCCCCTTTTGATAGAACTTTGTTCTAAAACCCTTATTTTATCTGCATGTTGCGATACTGAAGGATCGACTTATCATCAAGAGCATCCATCTCTTGGCGTGGCGTCTTCGACTGGACATTTCTGGTTCCCAGCTGTTATATAGCTAACGGGTCAAAGTACTCATCCGCCCCGGTTCCCGACAGTTCTAACTCGTTGCACGGTGTCCAACTTGCGGTGTTGAAGGGTCGTCTGCCCACGGTTGCTGCGGTTCACATCACTGCTGCTCCTCAGAATCATCTTCTTCCTCCGATTCTTCCTCGTGCTTGAGGGGAGGATCTGCCGCTACCTGCGGACCAAGGTCCAACTCAAGGGCGTACTCGACCGCTAAATCACCACCTACGGTGTATACTCTGCGTCGTGGGACGTCCGGGCCATATGACTAGCTGAGACCGAGTGAGATGATGAGTCGGCCAACAAAGTTGCCACCCAGGAGTGAGCTAGGTGGCCTCGGCTTCTGAGTCTTCTGGCGAAATATGCGTGCAAGCACCCATCCGGGATGAAGGGGATAACCCTCCCAGATGGCATGGTGAAGAAGGAGCTCCTTTCTGCTGATGTGGTGGCGGCTCTTCTCTGGAGCAAACAAAAGAGATCTACGCCAAACCATATGGATAACACGATAAAGAGGGTGAGAGAGTGACTTAACTGAGTTATGCGCCGTGGTATGATCATTTGGCACTCAAGTCATGTGGCTCCAAAGCGCGTCATACTCCTCTCCGTTGCCGGTGTTGTTTTCCCAGCCGAGGTGGTGACCCTCGTAGTGCTCCTGGGGGATGCCAAGGTGAGCTGCAAACTCATCGTAGGTGAACGTCTTGTACACACCGCCAAGGTAGAAGGAGACGACCTTCTTGTGCTGCCTCCTCTTATGCTCATCCAGCTCGAACGTGGCCCAGAACTCCTGGAGAGCGACGTCTGGAAAGTCATCAGCTAGGGTGGTCAGCTCCAGAAGTCCGGAAGGTATTAATGAGTCGAGCACATTCCAGTACCAATCCTCGTTGTGCTCGAGGAGTGAATCCAATGATAGTGGGCGCACGTCGGCTCCAAGAACATGCTCGAGCCTCTGGTAGCGCTCGAAGTAGTGCACAGGTAGGCGGGCGACAGTGGAGTGGTACCCGACACGGCCAGGGAATGCTGGTGGAAGGCCGTAGATAGCCGGTGTGACGGGAGCTGGAGGCGGTGTCAAGTCTCGCCTTGGTCCTGCGCTCATGAGTGACATTTCTATAGCCAGAAACGAAACCAGATTAGTTAACCAATAACCTACCCCCCACTTAGTAGAAAAACTCAATTTCACAAAGAAATGGCGAAAAAGCGAGTGGGGGTAAGCAAAGTAAGTAACCAGTAATCACAATAAATCACAAAGCATGCATATGTCTAGCCGGAATGTCCACATCACAATTAGAGATCAGAAATCAAACCGACATTTAAAAAGTCAACACTGGAACACATTGAACCCTAATCATGGCAATTTACTAGCTCAAAGCGGGAAATGATGGCATAATGATAAACTCAGACGGCAAACACAGTAAATATGAACGTGAATGAACACACATGGCAGCCAAACGAGCATAGACAGTTCATGGTCAAACTGACATTTCACAAAAGTCAACACCGCAAAGAATTAATCTTTAAGCATAGCAACTCACGATCAAATGGCATTAAAATTCAGCACAATTCTCCCTAAGCATGCTAGATTAGTCCAAAGCAATCTGCGAACCTAGTTCACACGAAACAGCCGGCACGCAAATCGAGGTAGACCAAAAAAAGTCAACCAAAGTCAACCCCGACGAAATTCAGCATTCAACATGTCAAAAGATTTGGAATGAAAAGTTCTACAACTTACCTTTAAGCCATGAGTGCTGAAAACGAACAAGAAGAGAGAAATTGGTGAAAAATCGGAAAACTAAGGTTTGGCAGAACGGGAGCTCTAAAGCTCCGATTCGGACGATCTACGGCTTGAAATGATTGGAAAAGGGAGAGGAGAGGTGCGGCGGCGTTCGACGATGGAGGCGGTGGGTGGTTCGGACGGCGGCGGTGAAAGTATGGCGGCAGCGGCGTTCGGCTTTGAAAAACAGAGGGAATTGTTTTGTTTCGAAAATGAGAAGTGAGGGGGAGAGAGAGAGTGACCGGGAAAAAATAGAAAAGGAAGTGAAATTTTTTGAATTTTGTCTTAGGTTTTCGGCGAAAATATGTGCAATTTTTCGTCGAAAACTCAAGTTAAAATTGTCTGCCGGTTCAATGAGTTTTCGCCGAAAACTCATAGAGTTTTCACCGAAAACTCATAGAGTTTTCACCGAAAATTTTAACTAAAATCGATCAGAAAACACAGTGTAAAGGGCAGTTTTCGCCGAAAATGGGACAGTTTTCGCGAAAAAATTTGACCTGCACGATTGAAAATATTTTCGCAATTCCGGCAAACTTCAGAAAATCACAATTAAATCGACAAAAATCAGAAAAACCTCAAACAACTTGCGATTGCAACGATGACGCACAGACTACACACGAAAAATAAGAAATCATGCAAACTGACACTTTTGGCTCCCCCGAACCGACTCTAAAACACTGAGTTCAACACAAATGAAAAACTAACTCCAGCCGTGGGTTGCCTCCCACGAAGCGCTCTTGATTAACGTCCTTGAGCTGGATGATACCTGGACGGTATTAGGAGACATCCCAACTCAGGTTCTCCTTAATGCTAGCATTGGAGTTCATGAAATAGAGCTTCGGGGTATCTCCGGCGAGCATGAATTTCTTCCCGTTAGCATGTATGAGCTTGGTACGTCCATCGGGAAGGTGATCGATGATCTTGAACGGACCAAAGAGTTCTTTTGAGGGATCATCCTCTGCAGGGAAGATGGTGGAAGGAATGAGAACGATCGGCTTCGTCTTCTCTTTAACCTCAAGCTTCATATCACCAGGATCGGTGATCGTCGGTGTTTCCTTAGGAGATGCTTTTTCCTTCTCCTTCTTTACTTGTTCCAGCTTCGGTAGCTCGGAAGAGGGTGGAGGGACAACTGGTCTCCAGACCATTTGAGTCTTCTTCTTCTGGTTCTTCCTCCGGGACCTACCAGGCTCCTTGCTTAACGGTGAAGAAGAGGCTTTCAGTTCCTTCTTCTTTGGCGGATTTTGAGCCGAAGATCCTGGTTTCTTCTTGATAATCTGTTCAAAATCTGCAGCAACAATTGATCTAGGAACACTAGAAGAGACATCAGTAATGGAGTTGACCGGAGTCAACTCCACAGTTTCAACAGCTAGACAGTGAGATTCTTCATTCTTAGGATTATATTTCATACCGTCCTTAAGGCGGAAAGTTATTGTTTCCCTACCAACCCTCAAAGTCAAGGAACCATTTGGAACGTTAATTTGCATTCCAGTCGTTTCAATGAAGGGTCGACCTATAAGAATAGTAGAATTCTCCTTGCTAGTATCTATGATCACATAGTCAGCTAAGAACGTGAAAGGACCACATTTAGTAACAACGTCTTTGATCTCTCCTCTAGGGGTTTTTAGTGATCTATTAGCAAAGACAAGTTGTATGCTAGTCGGTTCAAGTTCCCCTAGATTCAATTTTTCAAATAAACTCATAGGCATAACATTGACAGACGCGCCTAGATCAACCAAACTAAGTTCTATCTCAATATCATTAATAACCAGAGGAAGAGTGAAAGAACCAGTATCGGAACACTTAGCTGGATATGGCGATGAAGGCTTCTTGCTACGAGCGGCAGGATATCCTTCTTTGTTTCCCCACATGCCAGTCTCGATCCTCGCGTTTGGTAGCATTGCTCTTGGAAAAGGAGGCTTCACGTAGTACGGAGCAAGAGGAGGATCATACTCCTTAGGCGCATCTTTCTGTGCTTCCTTCTTCTCCGGAGTTTCATCGGTCCTGCATAAATTAGAAGAAGCATTAGTAGACGGGTTGGTTGGATCTTGAATGGATACCATCTTAGCTTGCTCCTTTCTCGGATTTGGCTCAGTTTGGCTTGGAAGCTGGCCAAATGGTCGACCAGATGTTAGCATGCTAGAGATCTGGTTCACTGCCTGCTCAATTCTTTGGCAGGATGCAATCTGTTCCTGGTTGAGAAGAGCTTGAGCTTTGAACTGACTGTCATGATCGTCAAGTCTGGTGATGATCTGACTGAGCTTCTTGTCGAGTTCACTGACGTTGTTCTCCCTCTGATGTTGCTGTCCTGGATAGGTATTATTCAGATATTGATTCTGGCGATTGCCAGGAGCAGTTCCATAGTTACCCGAATTTCGGTGCGGCGGCTGGTAGACACCTCCCGGTGGATGATTCGGCTTCTGATCCTGAGCTGGACCAGTTGTTCGGCTGTTCTGGTTCTGGGTGGCACCGGCATTGTAGGGAGGTCTATCTTGATAATTCCCCTGCTGTCTGTACTTGCAGTAGCCAACATAACCGTTCTGATTGTTGTTGAAGCCTTGTTCAATGAAATTGACTTCTTCGGCAGACCAGACTTCTGTTTTACCAAAAGTCTGGCATTAGCCTCTATTATGCGCACAAGCTCCACACCACTCGCAACCGACAACGTAGACAGATGCTGCCGGCGGCTTGATGGGTGTAGAAGACTTCTTAAGATGCTTCTCTATTTCTGCCTTAATGGTTGCTTCGAGATCGAGCTTGCTGATATGACCCAGCCAGGCTACCCTAGTACCATCCGGTACTTCTACACCCCACCAGGGTCATCTGTCCAAGGCAGAACCCTAGGGCCTCACAAGGAGAATATTGAGCCTAGGGCAGGCCATCTTCAAGCCCTAAAGCCAAGATACGACATGAAATATCGACTAAGGCCTTCCCTTGCAGGTAGAAAGACTCCAAGAAATGGAATGCTATTCGAGGCCATGCTGCTGGCCGAGGATATAAGCCCTAGCACTGAAGAAAAGCCTCAGCCTGCTCCTAGCCTGACCTCTAGGAGCCCTGAAGAGGAAGTCGGTCCCTTGAGTGACCCTCTGGAAGCATTTCTGGAGTATAGGAGGAAATACTTGGCCTGGAAAGGAGAGCATCCAAGAATTGATCCTGAGCCGAGCCATAGGGAAAATTGGAGTCCTTGGCCCCGAGCCCCGGCACTTGGACCAACCCCACCTCCGGAGAGCTACATCAAGAGCTACTTGGAGGCCTACTAGAAGCTTAAAGAGGAAGACTGATGAACCCCCGGTGCCCTAGACCCGACCAGACCTGCCCTTTACTCGGAGCCAAGTCAAAACCTTCAAGACAAGGGTCACCGCCTATATAGGAGATTGGAGTCGAGCCAAGCATGAAGAACTGGATCAGAAGTTCATCAGAGAAGGATGCACCGTGCTGACCCTTGATGACCGACAGAAATCCCATGAGGAAGACAAATGCCCGAAGGACACTGCCCGGGCCCCGAAGCGCACGGACAACCAGCCCCTACAGCGGACAACCATGCTCATCACTCAGAACCTGGCGGACAAGTTGATGCCAGAAGAATCAGGAGGTCAAAAGCCTGGAGGAAAAGCTCACTTGTCCGAGGAAATGCTGCCCAGCAAGCCAGAACCGCCCGGCATCACCAAAACCCTAGTATCGGGTCCGGAGCACTTGATGTCGAGCCGGTCACCAGCGCCGAAGGACACCACCCGGCCACCCGGTCACCCGAAACCCGCGGTAATTACAGAAATGCCACCGCACGGGTTCCGGGCACTTTTCCTAGCCGCGTCCGGAGTCCAGCCCGCGTCCGGCGATTTTTCCTAGTCCCACCCGGACAAGGACACCCGGCGTGCCCTAATCCGCCCGGATTAGGGTTTTTCCTAAATTCTGCCGGTTTAGGAATTTTTATCTCGGACAACTTAGTTATTTTTAATATTTTCCTCGACCTACATTTTAGGAATATTTTAGTTTTTCCTTTTTAGAGTTGGAGACAGCTTAGGCCACCCTTGAGCTATAAATAGAGGCCTCGGCCATCATTGTAAGACACGTTGAATCATAATTGAAATTTCAGAACATTGTTCTTTTTCCTTCAAGACTTTGCTCGTTGTTGCTTAGCTTAAGGTTTGGTTTATCATCAAAGGTTATCACCCTTTGTTTGTGGCACCAATTCGACTGAATACTTTGGGGTTCCTAAGTCTATACTTAGTGGATTTCAAGTGTTCTCCGCGGTTTCAAAGGTTAGGATTCGTGGAGCTGGTAGTATAGTTTTGGGTGTTGAGTCGATCCCTTCCTAGAGGAGGCGGTTCGCATCAGCTGGTATCAGAGCACGGTTCAACTCTTGGACCAACAATCTATCCCAGTTTTCAGGTTCTTCTACTTGAATTCATATCTTTTAGCTTTCGTTGTTTTCAGATTCAGAAAAACCCTAAAAAAACCCTAAAAAAAAATCGAGCATTGTGTTTGTTCTATTCTTCTACCTGTCTTTAAGTTTTGTTGTGAGAAAAAGCTGTGGCCAATCAAAGAAAAGAAAAAAAAAAGAAAAGAAGAGAAAAATCAAAGGTCTAGAAAAATTGACCTAGCTAAAAAGCAAGGCCACGTTCACAATCAAGGTAGTAGAATAAGTTCAAGAAGAGGGGTTTTTCATAAGTTTAGCTACTAGCTTTCGCACTACTAGCTTTCTTGGTGGAACACCCAAATTTGTTTGTCTTGTCATTCCACGACCTAGCTCAAGATTCTGGCCCCTAGAAATCCGAAACCCTAGGTATAAGGTCTTGTTAGTGTCATTGGTAGACTTAGACTGCATAGCTTCGAAGAAACTTGCAACTACTTGAATTGAGATTGTCTTTGTTTTGAAAATTTCAAAGAAAACCCTAATTTGAGTGACTTGAAAAAAAAAATTCATACACGAGTGGTAAGAAAAAGAGCGTGTGAGGTTCATTAGAGAGATTTTGGGAGGTTCTTTGTTCGTGACTAATCATGGCAGATGAGAGGTTCAATGCTTTTGATGCCCGATTGACCGCCATGGCTGAAAACATGGCCCGAATCGCCGAGCAGTTTGGAGCCGCGAATGGAGATGGCCCCCGGCGGCCAAGAAGGAATGAGCAGGAGGAAGATGATGATGTGAGCAGCTTGAAGCTCAATGTGCCTAAATTTACTGGCAAAACCAACCCCGACGACTACATTGATTGGGAGAGGAGCATGGAGGATTTCTTTGAGTGCCATAACTATTCCGAGAGGAAAAAGGTAACCCTAGCCACAATTGAGTTTACTGACTATGCTGCCTTGTGGTGGGCTCAACTCAGGAATCAGATCAGGAAAGAGGAAGAGGACTCCGTCCTTAGTTGGAGGAGTCTCAAAAGAAAGATGAGGAGAAAGTTTGTACCAAGCAGCTACAACCGAGACTTGCACACCAAGCTTCGATCTTTGAAGCAAGGGAGCATGACGGTTGAGGAATACAACAAGGAGATGGAGATCCTGGTTGCACGGCTTGACCTGAGTGAGGATGAAGATGCCAAGATAGCACGTTTTACCGGAGGATTGCAAAAGGAGATTCTACACCAAGTCAACATTCTCAATTTTGCTGACTATGACGACTTGATAAACGTGGCTATTAGGGTTGAGAAGGAACTGAAGAACGGCCTTGGAAGAAGGACTACCCCGCCGCCACCGATCAGTGCCCTGGTGAGAGGAGACCGAAGCGCCGGACACACCCCATACCGGCCAAACCCTAACCGGAGCGCCGGATCGAGACCAAACCCTAATCAAGGGTCGGCATCAAGGGTAAACCCTAATCTCGGTTCAAAAATCCCTACTACTAATGCTCGGCCCAGTGCCATTGTGTGTTTTAAATGTCAAGGTAGGGGTCACATGGCAAGGGACTGCCCTAACACCCGAACCATGGTACTTAGAGAGGGAGAAGTTGTGACGGACGACGAGGAGGAACCAATTATTGAAGAATTAGAGGGAGAGTCCAGTGAAGGAGAAGAAGTTGATATAGAAGGTTTAGAAAAATTTTCAGCCTTCAACAGTCGAGTGATCACCCCAGCACTGCCCCAGCACAGTGCCCAGCACTGCCCCAGTACTGCCCCAGCACTGCCCCGGCCCAACGCCCAGCACTGCCCCGGCCCTGCACCCCGCGCTGCCCCGGCACAGCACCCAGTACTGCCCCGACCTAGCACCGGCCCTACCCCGGCCTAGCATCATGACTACCCCGGACATCCTGTCCGCGCCGAATGATGTCAATCGGCCCACCCCGGTCTTTTGAACATTCCCTCGGCCAATTTTGGCCTGAAGATAGCCGGAGAGCTCTTTGACGACCTGAAGCCGAGCGCCGACCCCGACGACCACCCGGCGTCCCCGACGGTCATAAACCCGACGGCCACCCGCCCCCGGATTCAATTTTCAGCAGTCTACCGACGGATCCTTAGTGCACAACCTAAAGAAGATGGATGGGAACAAAGGGACAACCTGCTCCATACCAGGTGTGTGATTCTCAATAAGGTTTGCAATTTGGTTATTGACGGTGGAAGTTGTACAAACGCAGTGAGTTGGGAACTTGTCAAGGGTTTGGGAATTACTACTCACTTACACCCTAAGCCCTATCGACTGCATTGGCTAAGCAATACGGGAGAGTTGAAGGTCAATAAACAAGCACACATTCCTTTAAGCGTTGGGAGATACAAGGACGTGGTGCTCTGTGATGTAGTTCCCATGGAAGCTGCCCATGTCTTACTTGGAAGACCGTGGCAATTTGACAGATATTCACAACATGATGGGAGGACCAACAAGTATCAACTTCTACATGGAGACACCACATTCAAGCTGAAGCCACTATCACCTACCGAGATACTCAAGGATCAAATAGAGAGAAAGGTGAGCCGAGAGAAAAAAGAGAGGGAGCTCAAGAAAAGAGAGATGAGAGAAGAAAAGAGTGAACCCTCAAAAGAAAAAGGTGCAAAAACAGAATCAAGCTCAAAAACAGAATTTCATGATCCTAAGGATCAAAGGGCTCAAAAGAGAGAGGGTGAGCGGAGAGAAAACCTGTTAGCTAAACCTAGTGAGATCAAACAAACCCTAGTATCTAGGAAATCCCTCGTGGTCATTCTTTACAAAGAATGTTTGATCTCTAACCCTAACACTTCTCTCCCTAGTGTTGTGTCTTCACTTTTGCAGGATTTCAAAGATGTTTTCCCCAAAGACATCCCTAGTGGATTACCCCCAATCCGAGGCATTGAGCATCAAATCGACCTTGTACCGGGGGCATCACTCCCTAACAAAGCTGCCTATCGGACCAATCCAGAGGAAACAAAAGAGATCCAACAACAAATTGAAGACTTGATGGACAAGGGATATGTGAGGGAGAGCATGAGCCCATGTGCTGTTCCTGTCATCCTTGTGCCTAAAAAGGAAGGAACTTGGAGGATGTGTGTCGACTGCCGAGCCATTAATAACATCACAGTTAAGTACCGACACCCCATTCCTAGGTTAGATGATATGCTTGATGAACTGCATGGTTCAACAATCTTTTCTAAAATAGATTTGAGATCAGGCTATCACCAAATCCGAATGAAGGAAGGTGATGAATGGAAAACTGCCTTTAAAACTAAACTAGGATTGTATGAATGGATGGTTATGCCCTTTGGATTGACTAATGCACCTAGTACTTTCATGAGGTTAATGAATCAAGTCCTTAGGCCTTTCATAGGAAAATGTGTAGTAGTTTATTTCGATGACATCCTAATCTACTCAAAAACCGTAGAAGATCACCTAGGTCACTTGAAATCTGTCCTCGAAACCCTAAGGCAAGAACAACTATATGCAAATATGGAGAAGTGCACTTTTTGCACCGATCATCTTGTGTTTCTTGGTTTTGTTGTTAGCTCTACAGGAATTAGAGTTGATGAGGACAAGATCGAAGCAATCAAGTCGTGGCCAACCCCAAAGAACATCACTGATGTCCGAAGTTTCCATGGACTTGCAAGCTTTTATAGAAGATTTGTGAGGGACTTTAGCACCATAGCTGCCCCTCTCACGGCTGTCATTAAAAAGAATGTTCCTTTCCATTGGGGAGCACCTCAAGAGGCAGCCTTCGAAAACCTCAAGAAGAAACTCACCGAAGCCCCCTTACTTAAGCTACCCGATTTCTCAAAACCTTTTGAAATCGAGTGTGATGCTTCGGGAGTAGGAATTGGAGCCGTGTTGATGCAAGAAGGAAGACCTATCGCCTATTTCAGTGAAAAATTGAGTGGTGCCACCCTCAATTACCCCACCTACGACCAAGAATTGTATGCCCTAGTCCGAGCCTTGAAGACTTGGCAACATTATTTGTGGCCCAAGGAGTTCATAATCCGCACCGATCATGAATCTCTCAAATACCTGAAGGCTCAACACAAATTGAACAAAAGACATGCAAGGTGGGTGGAGTTCACTGAATCTTTTCCTTACATCATCCACTACAAGCAAGGTAAGGAGAATGTGGTAGCCGATGCCCTTTCCCGGAGGTATGCTCTAATCACTACTTTAAGTTCTAAGTTTCTTGGTTTTGAGCATATCAAGGATTTGTATGTGACTGACCCCGACTTTAAAGATATCTTCGAGTCTTGCACACATGTAGGGTTTGAGGATTACTATAGGCAAAATGGGTACCTGTTCAAAGGACCTAAGCTATGCTACCCAAGCCATTCAAGCCGAACCCTAGTCATAAGAGAAGCACATGGAGGAGGTCTTATGGGTCACTTTGGAGTTGCCAAAACCCTAGCTTGCCTTAAAGAGTACTTTTACTGGCCTAGGATGCGGAAAGAAGTAGAGAAGATCATCAACCAATGTGCCAAATGCCAACGAGCTAAGTCACACCTTCAACCCTTTGGTTTATATACCCCTTTGCCTATCCCCGAACACCCTTGGGTAGACATATCTATGGATTTTGTTCTAGGATTACCTAAATCTAGGAAAGGCAAAGATTCAATTTTTGTGGTTGTAGATAGGTTTTCAAAAATGGCTCATTTCATTGCATGCCATAAGGTTGACGATGCATCCCACATAGCTGACTTATTCTTTGGTGAGATAGTTAGACTCCACGGCATTCCTAAGACCATAGTTTCTGACCGAGACTCAAAATTCCTAAGCTACTTTTGGAAAACTTTGTGGGCTAAACTAGGAACCAAACTTATGTTTTCCACAACCTGCCACCCTCAAACAGATGGCCAAACAGAGGTTGTCAACCGGTCTCTATCCCAAATGCTTAGAGCCATCATTAAGTCCAACCTTGGGACTTGGGAGGACTGTTTACCCCATGTAGAGTTTGCCTACAACCGATCGGTCCACTCAGCCACCCATTACTCCCCCTTTGAATTGGTCTATGGTTTTAACCCTCTAACTCCATTGGATTTATCACCATTGCCTATACATGAGTTTTTGGATGCAGATGGACGCACCAAGGCTGAGTATGTTCGGAAGCTTCATGAGAAAGCCAAAGCCAACATTGAAAGGAGAACAGCTCAATACCTAAGGAATGCAAACCGAGGGAGAAAGGAGAAAATCTTCCAACCTGGCGACCAAGTGTGGATTCACTTCAGAAAGGAGAGGTTTCCTGAACAAAGAAGATCTAAGTTGCTGCCAAGAGGAGACGGACCCTACACTGTCCTTGAGAGGATAAACAACAATGCTTATGTTTTAGATTTGCCTAACACCTATGGTGTAAGTGCTACTTTCAATGTTGCTGACTTAACTCCTTTTCTATGAAGATGATTTTGTAGAAACAGATTCGAGGACGAATCCTCCTCAAGAAGAGGGGAATGATGACCCCCGGTGCCCTGGACCCGACCAGACCTGCCCTTTACTCGGAGCCAAGTCAAAACCTTCAAGACAAGGGTCACCGCCTATATAGGAGATTGGAGTCGAGCCAAGCATGAAGAACTGGATCAGAGGTTCATCAGAGAAGGATGCACCGTGCTGACCCTTGATGACCGACAGAAATCCCATGAGGAAGACAAATGCCCGAAGGACACTGCCCGGGCCCCGGAGCGCACGGACAACCAGCCCCTACAGCGGACAACCATGCTCATCACTCAGAACCTGGCGGACAAGTTGATGCCAGAAGAATCAGGAGGTCAAAAGCCTGGAGGAAAACCTCACTTGTCCGAGGAAATGCTGCCCAGCAAGCCAGAACCGCCCGGCATCACCAAAACCCTAGTATCGGGTCCGGAGCACTTGATGTCGAGCCGGTCACCAGCGCCGAAGGACACCACCCGGCCACCCGGTCACCCGGAACCCGCGGTAATTACAGAAATGCCACCGCACGGGTTCCGGGCACTTTTCCTAGCCGCGTCCGGAGTCCAGCCCGCGTCCGGCGGTTTTTCCTAGTCCCACCCGGACAAGGACACCCGGCGTGCCCTAATCCGCCCGGATTAGGGTTTTTCCTAAATTCTGCCGGTTTAGGAATTTTTATCTCGGACAACTTAGTTATTTTTAATATTTTCCTCGACCTACATTTTAGGAATATTTTAGTTTTTCCTTTTTAGAGTTGGAGACAGCTTAGGCCACCCTTGAGCTATAAATAGAGGCCTCGGCCATCATTGTAAGACACGTTGAATCATAATTGAAATTACAGAACATTGTTCTTTTTCCTTCAAGTCTTTGCTCGTTGTTGCTTAGCTTAAGGTTTGGTTTATCATCAAAGGTTATCACCCTTTGTTTGTGGCACCAATTCGACTGAATACTTTGGGGTTCCTAAGTCTATACTTAGTGGATTTCAAGTGTTCTCCGCGGTTTCAAAGGTTAGGATTCGTGGAGCTGGTAGTATAGTTTTGGGTGTTGAGTCGATCCCTTCCTAGAGGAGGCGGTTCGCATCAAAGACCCAAGCAGAAATGAAGAGGGCCCGAGGAAAGGACAGTTTTGAGCCCTAGACCGGCAGCCGGACCAATCCGAGGGATCCCGTGAAGCCGGCCAAGAAGACCAGGCCTCTTGGGCGAGGCCCTTACCCCTGGACCATCCCGGCACACAAGGCCCCCAACCGCCACCCGTATCAGGCCCGGCGCCCGCCCGGACAAGCCCACCGGGCCACCGCCATACCCAACCGGCCTAAGCAGCCGAATTCGGCCAGATTAGGGTTTTTGACCTATTTTAGGTCTTTTATTCTGCTTTAAAGACTTCAACTATTATTTTATGTTTTATTCCTTTTTAGTCGGATTATTTAGGGGTTTTAGGATTCTTTTTAGGAGTTGGACTCTTTATTTTATTCTTATTTAGGAAGTAGTGTTTAGGGAGGAGAGCTTGTTCCCTCACCTATATAAGGAGGCCGCCGGCCACCCTTTGTGAAACACAACTTTTATGAAATAAATAACCCCTTTTGATAGAACTTTGTTCTTGAAACCCCTTATTGTATCTTCATGTTGCGATACTGAAGGATCGACTTATCATCAAGAGCATCCATCTCTTGGCGTGGCGTCATCGACTTGATACTTCTGGTTCCTAGCTGTTATATAGCTAGCGGGTCAAAGTCCTCTCCATCCCGGTTCCCGACGGTTTCTACCTCGTTGTACGATCATCAACTTGCAGTGTTTAAGGGTCGTCTGCCCACGGTTGCAGCGGCTCACATCAGTTGGTATCAGAGCACGGTTCAGCTCAAGGACCACAATCTATCCCAGTCTCCAGGTTTACCTGGATTCATATCCTTTACTGCTTTTTAGAAAATAGATTCGAAAATTCCCTTCTATTTTAGTTCTTGTTTTCAGTTTCGAGTTGTAAGGCAAGAGAAAATTGGTGGCCATGATACCATCAACAAAAATCCTAATCGAGGTTAAGAAAAAGAAAAGAAAGCAAGGCCACCCTTGCCGAGTTATTTTCCTTTCGTTGTAAGTTTATTTCTAACAAGAGGGGATAGAAAATTTGCTTCCGTTTGCTAGCACTAACCATGGCAGATTGGAGGCTTGCCAAGTTAGAAGCTACGTTGGGAGATGTTTCTCGAGTCATGCAACAGGTGCAGGCCACCTTAGCCCATTAGAGAAGTAAGCGCCAACCGGCGCCAACGCACAGCGCCAGCACCGCACCCGCAGCGCCCAGCGCCCGGCGCCCACGCACCGGCCAGCCCCAGCGCCAGCCCCGGCCCCACGCCCGCCGCCAGCCCGCCCTCCGCCACAGCCCCGGCCCCCCCTCGGCGCCCAGCACCCGCACGCACCCCCGCGCCCAGCGCCCCGGCCCCCAGCACTCGGCGCCCACAGGCCCCCCACTGCGCGCCCGCCCGCCCAGCGCCTCAGCACCCGACCCCGTGCCCCGATGGCCTGCCATCCCGGCCGACGCCACTGCCCGCCGCCACCCTATCCACCCACGACCCGACCCCGCCCACCGCCCCGTCCACCCCCGGCCTGACGCCCGCCCGACCCGGCGCCCCCGACGGCCGCAGCCTCGGCGCCCCAGGACCCAACTCCGGTGCTGCCCGACCAGGCCCTGACCCCGACTAGCACTGCCCGACCAGTCCCAGCGCCCCAGCACCCATCCCCGGTGCTGCCCGACCAGGCCTCGGCCCCCCATCGCTCGGCCCCGACGCCGACTGGCCCGCCCCGATTATTCCTGGCGCCCCAGCACCCGGCTCCAACCCTGCCCGACCAGGCCCCGGCCCCCTAGTACCCGGCTCCGGCCCTGCCCGACCAGGCCCTGGGCCCCCCAGCACCCGGCCCCGACCTGTCGATGCCAGACGCCCCCCGACGCATCACCACCCGATGTGGCTCCCGACGGATCACCGACTGACGCGTCCGGTGCGTCCCCGCCTGATGCTCTGCCGCGGTCCTACCCGACCACGACTGCCCCGACGCGATGATGTCAGACGCCGCCAACTGGCTGCCGCCCGACTACCCCAGCCACCCCGACCCGTCGTTGCCCAACGCCGCCGACCGCTCAATACCCGACGCTGCCGCCCAAGGCCCCGACGTGCCCTGGCCAACCTTCGACGCCTCTGACACCCCAGTGCCCGACCCGACGCTTCACCGACGGCCACCTGTGCACCCAAGGTTCAATGGGAGATCACCTCCCGCCTAGTTTTGAGGGCTGCCTCGAGCGAAGAAGATCCGGATCCAAATCCGGATGTGGAAATGAGTGAGGAACTCTCACTGGCTACCTCACCAAGTCTCAACATTATGGTTGCTAGGTTTTCAGGAAAAGGAGCTATGGACACAGATGAAGAAAGCCCTAAAGGACCTGAGCCTTGGTCCATCACTGACTCAAGTGACACTCCCAGGTCTGAAGATGTTGTTGAACCTTCCCCGACCGTGGCCAACAAAATTGCTGAAGTCTGGAAGAGAGTGATGAGTACTAGGAAAGGACCCGAGATGGATTTGGGGACAAATCCAAGGTAAGAAGAGGGGGATGATATGACCCAGCCAGGCTACCCTAGTACCATCCAGTACTCCTACACCCCACCAGGGTCACTTGTCCAAGGCATAACCCTAGGGCCTCACAAGAAGCATATAGAGCCTAGGGCAGGCCATCTTCAAGCCCTAAAGCCAAGGTACGAAATGAAATATCGACTAAGGCCTTCCCTTGCAGGTAGAAAGACTCCAAGAAATGGAATGCTATTCCAGGCCATGCTGCTGGCCGAGGATGTAAGCCCTAGCACTGAAGAAAAGCCTCAGCCTGCTCCTAGCCTGACCTCCAGGAGCCCTGAAGAGGAAGTCGGTCCCTTGAGTGACCCTCTGGAAGCATTTCTGGAGTATAGGAGGAAATACTTGGCCTGGAAAGGAGAGCATCCAAGAATTGATCCTGAGCCGAGCCATAAGGAAAATTGGAGTCCTTGGCCCCGAGGCCCGGCACTTGGACCAACCCCACCCCTGGAGAGCTACATCAGAAGCTACTTGGAGGCCTACCAGAAGCTTAAAGAGGAACACCCAAGCAGAAATGAAGAGGGCCCGAGGAAAGGACAGTTTCGAGCCCTAGACCGGCAGCTGGACCAATCCAAGGGATCCCATGAAGCCGGCCAAGAAGACCAGGCCTCTTGGGCGAGGCCCTTACCCCTGGACCAGCCCGGCACACCAGGCCCCGCAACCGTCACCCGTATCAGGTCCGGTGCCCGCCCGGACAAGCCCACCGGGCCGCGGCCATACCCAACCGGCCCGAGCAGCCTAATTCGGCCAAATTAGGGTTTTTGACCTATTTTAGGTCTTTTATTCTGCTTTAAAGACTTCAACTATTATTTTATGTTTTATTCCTTTTTAGTCGGATTATTTAGGGGTTTTAGGATTCTTTTTAGGAGTATGACTCTTTATTTTATTCTTATTTAGGAAGTAGTGTTTAGGGAGGAGAGCTTGTTCCCTCACCTATATAAGGAGGCCGCCGGCCACCCTTTGTGAAACACAACTTTTATGAAATAAACAACCCCTTTTGATAGAACTTTGTTCTTGAAACCCCTTATTGTATCTGCATGTTGCGATACTGAAGGATCGACTTATCATCAAGAGCATCCATCTCTTGGCGTGGCGTCATCGACTTGATACTTCTGGTTCCTAGTTGTTATATAGCTAGTGGGTCAAAGTCCTCTCCATCCCGGTTCCCGACGGTTTCTACCTCGTTGCACGATCATCAACTTGCGGTGTTCAAGGGTCGTCTGCCGACAGTTGTAGCGGTTCACATCACTTGCTTCTCTATCCTTCAAATTGTCGTTCCTAGCGGATTGGGTTCTCGACGAGCATTGTTGATGTTTATAAGCTTGTAGAAGGATCTCTTGGTTATCTCTAGCGCCTCTTTGATGCTCTTATTGGTGTATCTCTTGGTGACCTTGTAGCATTGAAAAGATATTATCAAAGAGGGAGTCAAATCTCGTTGTTTGTTGTTGTTGTTGATGTAACATCTCTTGGTAATCTTCGATATATGGTGCTTCATTGATGTACCGCTCTCGGTACTGGTCATCCCACCTGTAATCCTGCATAATCAAAACTCAAAAGCACTACCCAGGTAAATCATGGAAATATGGAGGAAAAATAGATGATAGATGGAAAGGTAGAAGAATAAAATGCAACCTATTCTTTCAAACAATTAGAAGAGTCCCCGGCAACGGCGCCAATTTGATGAACTGCAGTTTTAGCGGTATCAAATAACTAATCTACCAAGGTAGACTAGATCGTATTCTACTCGAGGTCTCTTCTTCTTGTCTACTCAAATATGTTGGCAAATTATTCAGGTTTACACAAGTTGTGCGTGGTGTGAGTTCCACGACTTCTAATCTAATTAACAAAGGAAAATAAAAGACAAAAAGATAAAAAGGTTGACTAACAGGAAGATAGACGAGCTTAGATTTCGAATCCCCCTTAGATTACTGATGACACTAGATTTGACGTGACTATCAGCCTCATCTAAGCGACATTTCTTTGCTTAAGACATGGTTTATAGGGTAGAATAACGAATATTCAATCGATTGCCCTATCTCGTGCCATTTGTGTTACCTTGGCCCGTTCGGGTCTATTTTGATGGTTTCCTAGTACTTTCATGTTAGCACAGGTGTTCGCCATCAAATGTGGTAACCAAGGACGTGTCTAAGGCACTGGAACCCCGAGGAATCACACCCGCATCAACCAGAAAAGTCATTCAACCCAAAAGAATTCCTGCCCCATTTACACATATATTTTCGACGAAAATACCCTTTGGTTTTCGCCGAAATTGGAAGAAGAAATCCACTGTCCCGAGCAAGAAGAAATTTTCGGCGAAAAGATTGAGATTCTCGGTCGAAAACCCTAAACCAAATCAACCAGGAGAAACAGACGGGATCGAGTGACATTTGAACAGATATTTTCGCCGAAAATATCCTTGAATTTTTGGTGAAAATCCTAGTGGAAAAGCGGAAATCGCCGGTTGGGTATAAATACTGAAACGCGCGATTAAATATGGGAGATCGGATTTTACACAAAAAACACAGACGGGACGAAAAATCCCAAGAATGATAAAGAGAGAGAACGAGTGGATAGAGTTCAAGGAGCCAGGAACGGATCGTGACGCCATCCATCCATCTCGGAGAGCCGGTGCTAGGAGTTGAAGATCCAATAGATTGAAGCTACCAGGAGTCGTCGAAATTAGGTTTTACAGTTCTTCTCTGTCTTTCCTACATGAGATGTATTCTTTGTCTGTCTTCGATTCTTCTGTATTGAATATGAGTAGCTAAAATCGAATAGCTTAGATTAGATGAACCCTAAGTGACCCAGGGCTTTAAAGCGGTCACGGATCGGCGGTGATTAGATTCGAAATTCATTCAGTTTCTTCTTCTTGTTTGGCTTGTTCTTTGTTCTTGTGTTTCTTGTCTGGTTTGGCCACCTAGATTAGACTCTTGTTAAGCTAAGGATAGAAGCAAACGCTCGCCTTACTTTAGAACATCAAGTTGAACAGTTAACCTTATAATTGGAGTGTGCTTTCGTAGGAACTGATTAGGGTTAATCCACTGCAAGAGTAACTCATAAATCGTTAGTAATTGCACCAGTTAATTAAGTTGTTGTGAGAGGCAACCGTACCCGGGCGGCTAGTTAATCTTGGTAGTTAGATCGGATAGAGCGAACGTTCGCCAGTCTTAAACCTAAGGGTCAGGAGTTATGGTGGTGTCGGAGAACTGAATGAACTAGAATTGAAAATTGCTGATCTGTTGATTGCCTATGCCTTGGTGATCTAAGGGGGATTCGAAATCTAAGCTTGTCTGTCTTCTGTCTTAGTCAATTAATCAATCGTTAATTCACTTTAATTTCATTTCAACTTTTTTTTGTTCTTTTAGTATAGAAGTCGTGGAACCCACACCACGCACTAAGTGTTTTCAACCTTGAATTTAAATTGCCAACGCATTTGAGTAAGGAAGTAGAGGAGATTCGTGGAATACGATCTACCCTAGCTTCACAGCTTGGTAGTTATTTGATTGACCGCTATTCTGCAGCCCATCAAATTGGCGCCGTTGCCGGGGACTCTTTTGTTTCGTTGAAAGAAGAGTTGGCATTTTCAATTCTTCTACCGTTCCATATTTCATTTCCATCACACTTTGATTTTACACTGGTTGTGTTTGTTTTTGTCTCTTGCAGATCATAGCAGGTACAGAAATGGATCACTTCCGTTCCATCTTCCTTTACCGCAATGGCTGCTCCTAAGAGTATTGCGGACTACAGTAAGCCGCGTGCTTCCAACTTTCGATCTTTCATCACCGTGCTTTCTAATGACGATGATCCTGATTATGAGATTAAGATTCCTCTCCTAGAACTAATCTTACAATTCGAAGGTAGACCAGATGATAACCCCTGCACACATATAGATGACTTCCTTGCTGTCTGTGACACTTTCAAGTCTGGGAACCTCAACAAGAACACTTTATATCTCCGGGCTTTTCCGTTCTCTCTCCGAGGTGCAGCTAAGCATTGGCTTGGAAGCAAACCACCAGGTCATTACACTAACTGGGAGACGTTAGCTCAAGATTTTGTTGAGGAATACTTTCCTCCCGCTAGGACAACTGCTTATAAAGACCGCTTCTCCAGATTCACTCAGAGAGAAGATGCAAGCCTGTATGACACCTGGAATGAATTCCAATCTCTTCTCTTCAATTGTCCTCACCATGGGTATGAACAAAGACAGCTGGCTGAATTCTTTGCTCATGGTATGCGTGAAGAATCCGCAAATTGGATCAACTCCCTAGCTGGCGGAGATTGCACCGCCCTTACTCCTCAGGATGCTCTTCTGCATTTCGCTAGCTGTGCTTCAAAATCTAGAAACTGGGATAGGCAAAGAGAAGGAACCAAGAGTCAGAGTCAGATGAGTGTTGCAGAGTAGATCAAAACAGAGGTTCAGAAACATCTACAAGCAGTTGGTATTCCTCTCGATCCCCCGTCAGCCACCATCTTTTCAGTTGACTGTGGATGGTGTGGATCCTGTGCTCATAACGGTGGAAGCTGCCTCAACTTCGGCACGATAGAAGTCTGGTCTACAGAAGAGATAAACTTCATTGATCAGGGCTTCGCTAACAATCAGAAAGGCTATGCCGGTTACAGAAACTATGTGCCACGGAACCAGAGTAACCAGTTAGTAGATCCTTATTATAGACCTCGAATCCCTTTCCCAAAGGCTGCAATGAGCAAAGCCAAGGATCATGACACTCAATATAAGAAGTGGTACAATGTTCTTAAGACTGCAGAGATCAAGATACCAGTGGTAGAAGCTGTAGAGATTATACCACCACTTGGGAAGTTCTTTAAAGACCTAGTGAAGAAAGTGAAGAACGGAAAGGCGTACTCTGTCACGCTTACTAATGAATGCGCTTCTATTCTCGGTGCGCCATCTCCCATAAGGCAGCCACCACCACCCCCAGCTAAGTGTTCTGATCCTGGTTCTTTTACATTACCGTGCATTATTAATGGCATTGAAATTGATCGCAGTCTGGCTGATTCTGGTGCTTCTATTAATGTTATGCCTGTTTATCTATATGAGAAGCTGAATCTAGGGCAGTTAACCAATTACTCTGCATCTAGTGTTAGCCGATAGGTCTGTTAAACTACCTAGGGGAATAATAGAAGATGTAGCTGTCTGTTGTGGTCCTTTTACTATAATTGCAGATTTTGTTGTTCTAGATACTCGCGAGTCAGACGGAACACTTATCCTAGGTCGACCTTTCTTAGCAACCGCTGGTGCAAATATTAACTGCAAACAAGGCTTGTTAACTTTGAGTGTAGGACATGAGAGTGTTGCATTCCGCATTAAAGATAGCATGAGATACTCTGTCGTTCAAGATGATAACTGTTATACTGTTGATCCCCTAGAGTTGGCCTCGGCCAACTTCGTTACTAATGCCTTATCTACTAATCCGCTAGAGTTGTGTTTGATTTCAGGGATTGACAATGCATTAGAAGATCCAGAGCAGCGCCTATGGCAAGATGAGTTAGACGAGCAGAAGGCGACATTCACACCCATCACTGCGCTTACACACATCGAGCCAGCATCGAGTCGGATTACTACCTCATATGAGAATCTGCCAGAACTCACTTTGAAGGAGCTGCCTAACCACCTAGAGTACGCATTTCTGGGGAAGGACTGCCAGTTACCAGTTATCATCAATTCGAATCTATCTCCCGAGCAGAAAGAGCAACTAATCAGGCTACTCAAGAAGCATGTCAGAGCTATTGCCTGGCAGTTAGCAGACATCAGAGGCATCTCTGAAACCTTCTGTAAACATCGGATAGTTGTTGATGAGGAATTCAAACCAGTCAGACAACCACAACACCGACTTAACCCTCTGATGCAGGAAGTTGTAAAGAAGGAAGTACTCAAGCTTCTAGATGCCGGTATCATCTATCCTATTGCCGACAGTCCTTGGGTCAGTCCGACTCAAGTCATTCCGAAGAATGGAGGAATCACCGTCATCCCTAATCCGAAGGGTGAGCTCATCCCGACTCGCACGGTTACCGGATGGAGAGTCTGTATCGATTATCGACGGCTCAACGATGCCACGAAGAAGGACCACTTTCCACTGCCATTCATTGATCAGATGCTTGAACGATTGGCTGGTCATGAATACTACTGTTTCTTAGACGGGATGTCCGGTTACTTCCAGATCCCCATCGAGCTTGATGATCAAGAGAAGACGACTTTCACCTGCCCGTTTGGTACGTTTGCTTATCGTCGTATTCCTTTTGGTTTATGTAATGCTCCCGCTACCTTTCAGAGATGCATGCTTGCTATATTTGGAGATCTGATAGAGAATGTGGTGGAGGTTTTCATGGACGACTTCTCCGTCTATGGAGATTCATTTTCAAAGTGCCTGGCTAATCTGGACAAGGTACTAGCTCGTTGTGAGGAAACCAACCTAGCTCTTAGTTGGGAGAAATGTCACTTCATGGTTACCGAAGGTATTGTTCTGGGCCATAGGATCTCTAAGACCGGTATAGAAGTTGATCGCGCCAAGCTTGAGACCACCGCTAGCTTACCACCGCCAACCTCAGTTAAGACAGTGCGAAGTTTCCTCGGTCATGCTGGATTCTACCGAAGATTCATCAGAGACTTCTCCAAGATCACTCTTCCAATGACGAAGCTTCTTGAGAAAGATGTTCCTTTCGTATTTGATAAAGCTTGTCTTAAAGCCTTTGAGACTTTGAAGACTCAACTCACCACCGCACCGATTCTTACAGCACCAGATTGGAATCTTCCATTCGAGATTATGTGCGATGCTAGTGACTTCGCCGTTGGCGCGGTTCTTGGTCAGAGAAAGGAGAAGAGATTCCATCCTATCTACTTTGCTAGCAAGACACTCAATGATGCTCAGAGAAACTACACTACCACGGAGAAAGAGCTTCTGGCCATCGTTTTCTCCTTCGACAAGTTTAGACAGTACCTGGTTCTTTCACATACCATTGTCTACACAGACCATGCTGCCCTGCGCCATCTATTAGCCAAGCAAGACTCAAAGCCACGTCTCACCCGATGGATCCTTCTCCTCCAAGAGTTTGACATAGAAATTAAAGATAAGAAAGGAGCAAAGAACTTAGCGGCGGATCATCTTTCCCGACTGGAGGAATTACAAACAGGTAATTCTACTACCCCTATCAATGATTCTTTCCTTGACGAGCTGTTGCGTGTTGAAACGTATGAACAGGTTAACAGCATAGCTATCGAGCCCTGGGCAATCCCTCACGCTCAAGATCTGAGTAATGCAACCGACTCGGAAGAACTATGGTATGCAACTTTGGCTAATTACCTCTCTCACGACATTGTACCTCCTGAGCTGGATTTCAATGCACGTAAGAAGCTCTTTAAAGAAGCCAAGTCATACTTCTGGGATGAGCCATTCTTATACCGCATCAGTATTGACTAGGGCTGTTGACGAGCCAAGCCGCTCACGAGCAGCTCGGAGCTCGGCTCGAAAAAATGGCTAAAAAGCTCGCTCAGAACTCGGCTCGATTGTAAACAAGCCGGCTCGCGAGCTGGCTCGATAGTAAATGAGACGAGCCCGAGCCTACCCTGGCTCAGCTCGGTAGGCTCGTGAGCTGGCTCGACATTGATTAAAGAGTAGAAATTTCTAGCTAAAAAGGTGTTGTTGTTGTAGCCCTCAGCAATACCACATTGGTGGTTTAGGGGAGGAAGGAAGCCATCAAGACTTATAAATAACAAGGTCTAGACATTTAGATGAATAGTCTCAATTTAGAGACTTGAATGGTCTATGGATCATTAAAGTAAATTTCTATGGGCTTTGACCCTAACTTCAGCTTGAAAGGGCCTAGAATTTATGGCCCAATTTCAGTTCAAGCTAAGCTCGATAAGCTTTTATCAAGCTTTGGCTCGTTAACACTCATTTTGAGCCGAGCTCGAACTGAGCCCGAGTTGAGCTCGAGCTCTAATTTTTTCTAACGAGCCGAGCTTGAGCTCACATCTTTGAGCTCGAATCGAGCTTGAGCCAAGCTTGAGCCAGCTATATTCCTTATTGAGCCGAGCCTGAGCTTGGCCAAAGCTCGGCTCGGCTCGGCTCATATACAGCCCTAGTATTGACGGAATGATTCGGAGATGTGTCTCTTACATCGAAGCAGCTGACATTATGCGTAAATGCCATGAAGGACAGTTCGGAGGACACTTCGGAGGCAACCGCACTGCGAGAAAGGTACTCGAAACAGGTTTTTATTGGCCTTCAATCTTTAGTGATTGTGATGCTTTTGCTCGACGTTGTGACGCGTGCCAGCGATCAGGTAACATCTCTAACCGTAATGAGATGCCCCAAATTGTTTCTTTAACTGTTGAAATTTTTTATGTTTGGGGAATTGATTTTATGGGTCCGTTCACACCCTCCAACGGAAACAAGTACATCCTTGTAGCCGTTGATTATGTTTCCAAGTGGGCCGAAGCTGAAGCTCTACCCACTAATGATTCAAGAGTGGTGGATCGGTTCCTTACCCGTCTTTTCACGCGTTTTGGTTCACCGCGCTTCATCATAAGCGATAGGGGTACCCACTTCCATGGACAATTCGACCGGGTGTGCAAACGCTTTGGCGTCACCCACCGTATGTCCACAGCTTATCATCCTCAAGCGAATGGTCAAGCGGAAGTGACGAACCGTGAGCTCAAGCGGATTCTTGATAGGACAGTTGGCCGGTCCCGCAAGGACTGGTCATCTAAGCTCAATGATGCCTTATGGGCTTATCGAACTGCCTACAAGACTCCCATCGGTACCTCACCGTATCAGCTAGTCTATGGCAAGGCATGTCATTTGCCAGTTGAGCTTGAGCACAAAGCATTCTGGGCTAACAAAGAGTTGAACATGAGCTATGCAGTAGCAGGTAATATGCGTCACGACCAAATCGCTGAGCTTGAGGAGCACCGACTCCACGCGTATGAGAGCACGAAGTTATACAAAGAGCGCACAAAGAAAATTCATGAGTCTCAAATTGAAGACGATCAACAATTCTACCCTGGAGATGAAGTGCTTTTATATAACTCTCGATTGAAGCTATTCCGGGTAAACTGAAGTCTCGTTGGTCCGGCCCTTATACCTTGGTGCGGCAGACATCGTTAGGCAGTGTCCTCATCAAATTGCATGATCAGAAGCCGTTTATGGTCACCGAGCATAGGCTTAAGAAGTATCTGCAAGGACTAGCTGTCTCCTCCATTGACGTGCACTACTTTGCTTTAAAATCATGACACAAATCCAGGTATCGTCTGGCTCACGGACGTTAAAAAAGAGTGCTTCGTGGGAGGCAACCCACGGCTGGAGTCAGTTGTTTTTCATTTTGAGTCGTTCCATTTTTTTTTAAACCCCTCTTCAAAAAAAAACTGCCGGCCATTTTCGAATGAATTTTCGGCGAAAATTCACCCATATTTTCGCCAAAAATTCCTGTTTAAAACCAACTTGTTCTCCCGTTTCTACTTCTCGACCGAAACCAACTAAACTTTTTGCCGAACCGGATTTTAATTTTACTAGAAATTTTCGCCGAAAATTTTCAATTATTTTCACCAAAAATTTTGTGTTTTGAGCCGATTATTTATACCGGTTTTGAGACCTGATTTTCGCCCCCCCCATCCGAAAATTTCACGCACCACCACAGAAACTTTTTTTCGCTGTTCGCCAATCGCCGTCCAACCACCGCAGCCGCCGCCTCCTTGACCGCCGACCAGCCACCGCCGCCTTGACCAAAGCCAGGACAACCCTTCTCCCTTGCCTAGCCCTCAGTCCAAACCCTCGAATCGGAGCTCCACAGCTCCGGTTCATCCCGACCTAGTTTTCAAGCTCTTTTCGTCGTTTTCCCGGATTTCCAATCGTTTTCTCGAGTCATGTCTTCACGGTTAGTTGTTCAGCCCTTGATTGTGAATCTTTTGGCTTTTTGACTTTCGGTTTTCGGCATGGTTGACTTTTTGGTTCTCCCTCGATTTTTTATGATTGCTATGTCAGTGTCAATTGGCTAGGTTCTGGCATTTCTTTGTGACCCTTTTAGGGCTCGTGACTTGTTGTATGTGTGATCGTGTTAATGAATCATTCCATTTCGCATGCTTGCTGAATTGTTTCACCATTCTTTACTGCTATATCTCGATTCGGTGCTCTCTCGATTATATTTGCTTGCCCCCGCTTGTCAACCTAAGTGTGGGGTAGGATTCTTGTCGTCTGATGCTGGTCTTTTCTGAGTTGTGTTTTACAGGGCTCCCAAATGTTTTAAGACTACCAGTGCAGATAGAGCGCAGCGATCCTCCGCTCGCCAGATCAGGACACCACCCTCCCGACCACCCGCACCAGCTGCACAAACATCGAGGGCAGTGGCCATCATCCCCGAGGATGCACCAACCCCTGTGACTCCTATCTCATCTATTCCTACACCTGCCATCGGGGCCCTACATTCTTTCATCGCTGCCCTGGAGCCGCACCAGCTAGAGGTCTTTCAGAAGATCAAAGACGTCCCTCCAGCTAAGGTGGTAGTTCTTTCTCTAGACAGTCTCAAGGCGCACAATCCGGCTTGGCACTCCATCGTTGACACCACCCTTCAAAAAGCCGGTTTACGAGTGCTGACCGCTCATGGCTCCCTCTACCCGCTTGTCGCTCTTCAGGAATTCTGGAGTTTGTTCTGGCGCCTCACCACGAAGCCCATACGTGAGCAGAAATTCGTATCCTTCCGCCTCGGTGGTGTTCTCCACGAGAAGTCCATTCAAGAGTTTGGCCGCCTGCTGGATCCGCACGTCAACCTCGATACAACATTGGCTGGCTTCAAGGACACATACTCCATCACGAGTGCTCCTTACCCAGACGTGTGGAGATGGGCCTCCTGCGAAGATGAGATCTCACCTATCGTCAACCCCACGGTCGGTGACATCTTTCACCCTATTCTTAAATTCTTGCATTATGTTTGGGTGCAATCTTTGTGTTATTGCAGCAAGACGAGCCGTCACCATGTTTCTCTGGAGGAGCTCGTATTATTACGTGCTGTAGACGAGGATGCCAACCTGCATCCCGGATGGTGGCTTGCACGATTCTTTCACAAGCGCACTACCACCAAGAAGCTTCCTTCTGAGCTTCCAGGAGGACCTTTCATTTCAATTCTGATCGACAATCTCCAGCTCGGTGACAAATGGGGCCCCGACATCCCTCGTGTCCCGGTTGAGCATAGGTGCTGAACTCGCCATAGCACGGGGCATCGACCTTTCAGCGGATTTTAAGCATTGCACATCGCTCCCTCACCGCATTCCCCAGTCAGTTGAACGCCCGCCGTCGCGAGCGCAAATCACCGCTGAGATGAATGAGAGGTTGGCGCGTATTGAGAAGTGGCAGCTAGACTACTCGGCTGGTTCGCTTCAATGGCAGAAGGACCGAGTAGCACATGAAGAGACTCAGAACGAGCGTTGGACCATTCTTCAGCAATTCATGGCCGACCAGTCTGCCAGACACACAGATAATTTCGCATGGCGACAGCAGTTGGAGCAGCGGCTTGGCATTTCACCTCTCCCGACCCCGCCTCCACCCCCACCCTCAGAATAGTGATCAGGTTATTTCTATCCTTTCCATTTCTTTTCTTTCTTCTTTTCGGATCTCGATCCACTTTTATTCTGTGTGGATCCGGGACACTTGTCCCGGTATCCTTTTTTGTTCTTTTTATTGTTTGTGTTTTGTAGGATTTTGAGTAGCTGCTCTGCTCCGCCCTGGACTCTTCGTGCTCGACCACTACACCGCCCATCACCTTTCAGGTTCCTCGTATCTCTGTCCTTTAGTTTGGTCCTGTGAGGACACAGAACAGTCTAAGTGTGGGGTAGGATGTTAGAGAACCATGCATGATCTTGATTGCCTATATCTTTGTGTGCATCGTGATTCCATTTCAATCTCTCTAGCATTAGAATGGCTCAGTTCTTGATTCTTGATGTAAAGTTGCTGTTCAAACTTTCATAATGATGCTTAGACTGCTTAACCTAGAACTTGAGAACCAACTTGTATACTTTGATGCTAAATTGCCTGGTCAGAACATAATTTTTAAATCACACTTGTAGTTTGTAGCCTTGATTGCATGAAAATGACCGAATCCGACTAGCAAACCAACTGTGAGCTTTTGATCCATTGCACGTAACTTGCATTTTTAATTCTTTTTGAGTGGTTTTCTGTTTGCTTGAATGAGTTACAATTTGCATGAGACCTACTCGAGACCACACGATGACACGAGTTCTAGAATGATAGGGGCACCTAGATTCAGCTACTAAGCCAGATAGCCTACCCAACGATAAAATCCATTAGGTGTAGACCCTTGAGCTTGGCCTGTTCTTTCGATTCGATATACATTACAGCCATTTCCCATTCTGTCATTCCCCGTTGATCCCCTGTGGTTGTAGTTCTAGATTGACCTACCGGAAGTCGGTTTGTGGTAACCTGCCTATAGCCATTAAACAGGTGGTCTTAGCTATTATGTCCAGACGTGTAAACCCCTCTAGCAACTAAAAAAAAAATCAGCACAAAAGGAAAAAAAATTAGAAAAAGAGAAGAAAAGAAGCAAGTTTCGAAAAAATGAAAAAAAGAAAAATCAGAAAAGCCAAAAAGTTTCAAAGTTTTAGTTCAATAAAACGTTCTTCTCCCTACAAATGGAAGAACGAAGTCAAAAGAAAAGTCAGAAAATAAAAAAAAAATGTGTAAAGAAAAATAAAAAGTGCTAGGTTGCTTGAGGGTATCATAGGACGAGCGTTCATTATTCCACCCGTGCCTGGTTAGACGGTAGGAAGCCATAGGCTAGATTCGAGGGAAGTTAGTCGAAAGCTACACCGCACAAAGCCATCATCATACATTCCCATCATCCATCGCATCATAAACCCAAGTATTGTAGAATTCATTACGGTCCTAGCAGGGAAGTTTTTCTTGACTAGTCACTCATGTTGTCACAGTGGTGGAGATGTGGTCGAAATGCAAACTTATGACAGAATTCAGTAACAGAAAATGATTGAGAGCAGAAACACGTCCTTAAACACAGAGAGTGAGAGTTCCCATTGTACTAAATATATCCTGTGTGAGGAGTCTGGTCGGTCAGGTCAAATCCGTGCATAATTGGTTGCTACTACTTGTCGTGTGCAGATTATTAGTGAGACCAGGTAGTTTGGATGATCTGTATGCATGTTAGGTTTCTTGTTCTAGGATCTATCGGTCTAATAATTCATTGTGTTTGATTGAGCTCCAATTTAATCGATCTTATCATCTATGAACATGAGCGTTTCTATTCAGTTTGCTTGAGGACAAGCAAAAGCTTAAGTGTGGGGTATTTTAATGACACTAGATTTGACGTGACTATCAGCCTCATCTAAGCGACATTTCTTTGCTTAAGACATGGTTTATAAGGTAGAATAACGAATATTCAATCGATTGCCCTATCTCGTGCCATTTGTGTTACCTTGGCCCGTTCGGGTCTATTTTGATGGTTTTCTAGTACTTTCATGTTAGCACAGGTGTTCGCCATCAAAAGTGGTAGCCAAGGACGTGTTTAAGGCACTGGAACCCCGAGGAATCACACCCGCATCAACCAGAAAAGTCATTCAACCCAAAAGAATTCCTGCCCCATTTACACATATATTTTCGGCGAAAATACCCTTGGGTTTTCGCCAAAAATGGAAGAAGAAATCCACTATCCCGAGCAACAAGAAATTTTCGGCGAAAAGATTGAGATTCTCGGTAGAAAACCCTAAGCCAAATCAACCAGGAGAAACAGACGGGATCGAGTGACATTTGAACAGATATTTTCGCCAAAAATATCCTTGGATTTTCGGTGAAAATCCCAGTGGAAAAGCGGAAATCGCCGGTTGGGTATAAATACTGAAACGCGCGACTAAATATGGGAGATCGGATTTTACACAAAAAACACAGACGGGACGAAAAATCCCAAGACTGAGAAAGAGAGAGAACGAGTGGATAGAGTTCAAGGAGCCAGGAACGGATCATGACGCCATCCATCTCGGAGAGCCGGTGCTAGGAGTTGAAGATGCAGTAGATTGAAGCTACCAGGAGTCATCGAAATTAGGTTTTACAGTTCTTCTCTGTCTTTCCTACCTGAGATGTATTCTTTGTCTGTCTTCGATTCTTCTGTATTGAATATGAGTAGCTAAACTCGAATAGCTTAGATTAGATGAACCCTAAGTGACCCAGGGCTTTAAAGCGGTCACGGATCGGCGGTGATTAGATTCGAAATTCATTCAGTTTCTTCTTCTTGTTTGGCTTGTTCTTTGTTCTTTGTGTTTCTTGTCTGGTTTGGCCACCTAGATTAGATTCTTGTTAAGCTAAGGATAGAAGCGAACGCTCGCCTTACTTTAGAACATCAAGTTGAACAGTTAACCTTATAATTTGAGTGTGCCTTTCGTAGGAACCGATTAGGGTTAATCCACTGCAAGAGTAACTCATAAATCATTAGTAATTGCACCAGTTAATTAAGTCGTTGCGAGAGGCGACCATACCCGGGCGGCTAGTTAATCTTGGTAGTTAGATCGGATAGAGCGAACGTTCGCCAGTCTTAAACCTAAGGGTCAGGAGTTATGGTGGTGTCGGAGAACTGAATGAACTAGAATTGAAAATTGCTGATCTGTTGATTGCCTATGCCTTGGTGATCTAAGGGGGATTCGGAATCTAAGCTTGTCTGTCTTCTGTCTTAGTCAATTAATCAATCGTTAATTCACTTTAATTTCATTTCAACCTGTCTTTGTTCTTTTAGTATAGAAGTCGTGGAACCCACACCACGCACTAAGTGTTTTCAACCTTGAATTTAAATTGCCAACGCATTTGAGTAAGGAAGTAGAGGAGACCCGTGGAATACGATCTACCCTAGCTTCACAGCTTGGTAGTTATTTGATTGACCGCTATTCTGCAGCCCATCAATTACCAGAGCATTGGCGATCACAAGACCAGCGGTTTTCAATTCTAATTAAATCAATTTCTATACACCACCATAACTCCTTACCCTTTGGTTTAAGACTGGCGAACGTTCGCTCTATCCGATCTAACTACCACGATTAATTAGCCACCCGAGTACGGTCGCTTCTTGCGATGACAAAACTAACTGGTGCAATTACTAATGATTTATGATTTACTCTTGAAGCGGATTAACCCTAACTGGTTCCTACGAAAGGCACACTCCAATGAATAGGTTAATTGGTTGAATTGATGTTCTAAAGTAAGGCGAGTGTTTGCTTCTATCCTCAGCTTAACAAGAATCTAAACTAGGTGATCAAGGAAGACAAGTTTATGCGCCAAAGCAGGGAAGCTGTCTGGCGACTAACCCTAGCTTGCATAAACCTAAACTAGGCGACCAACCAGAAGAGAAACATAAACAATGAAGAACAAAATAACCATGCAAAGAGAAACTGATTGAACTTTGAATCTAATTACCGCCAATCCGTGACCGCTTTAAAGGCCTGGGTCACTTAGGGTTCATCTAATCTAAGCTCTACGAGTTTAGCTACTCATATTAGATAGAAGAGAATCGAAAACAATCAAGGAATACATCTCAGGTAGTAAGAACAGAGAAGAACTGTAAAACCTAATTTGACGAATTTGTGAAGCTTCAATCTCCTGGATCTTCAACTCTCAGCTCCGAAGGATGGCATCACGATCTCTCCACGATTCTTCGAACTCTCTAAACTCTATCTATCGACCCTAGAGTTGGCTGACTCTCAAAAGTCTGATTTGATTGTGTGAAAATATGAATAATGAATGATTTCTCCCTCCTTGTAGCCGCTGCTTCTGTTTAAATAGGTAAAATTAGGGTTTGCCAATTCTGCCGCTGAAAAGGAAGGAGTTTTCGGCGAAAACTTAAGAAGTTTTCGCCGAAAACTTCAGTTGAATCCTCCTGCGTCTATTTCTTTAATTTTTTTTGGTGAAGACTTTGACTTTTCGCCGAAAACTTCTTCACGATCAACTGTGGGATTCTGAAGGTATTTTCGCCGAAAACTTTATAGTATTTTCGGTTCTGACTCCGGTTTGATTTCTGGTTCGATTCTGGTTCACTCCTTGAGGTCTTGAACACGTCCGTGGCTACGTAAATGATGGTAAAAACCTGCGCTCTTACAAAAACGCTAGAAAACCATCAAATAGACCCAAAAAGGGCCAAGGTAACCAAATTGGTGGGAAATAGAGCAGTTGAGTGAATATTCGCTATTTTACCCCTAAAACCACGTTTCAAGCAAGGAAATGTCGCTTAAATGAGGCTGAAAATCACGTCAAATCGAGTGTCATCAAAATACCCCACACTTAAGCTTTTGCTTGTCCTCAAGCAAACTAAACTAGAACACACTCAAATTCACAAATGACACGAGATTAAACTGAGATTCAATTCTAACGATTCGGTTTAGATTGTTCCATGTAGAAAAAGTGACCTACACATGCAAGAACATCAACCAAACAAGTTTTGATCTCACTAATTTCTGCACACTACAAGTAGTAGTTTTAACAAAGCACGTTTCTTGGTAAAATAATTAGTCATAATTAACCGACTACGATAACACCAATTCTAATCAAAAAGACTTTAAGCTCTAGCCATGATGTGGACGCGGAGGTAGGAAAAGTGACGTGGCTATCGACTCGACTTCATCCGCCTCTAGATCTGTACGTTACATGTTCTAGCTAGGACCGATTTTAACAACAATTTATTTCAAGTTTCAACTTCTTCCTTCAATTTAATTACTGCATACTAGTGCTCGATACCAAACACTTCACTTAGGTGTTGGATCTGCCTAGCTCACAGTATTTGTGCCTATGCTAGTGCTCAACCCGAACACTTCACTTAGGTGTCGGGCTTGCCTAGCTTTACTTTCAGCACTTTAAAGAACTTAACATTTCATTCGAACAACTCAGTTTACTTGATTTAGCCATTTAGCTACTTGATCCTAGCTAGTTATAACTTCTTACACAGGATTTCGAATTGGATTTCTGCCTAATCTCAAGCCACAATCATAGGTGAACAAATATGGAGTGAAAAACATGGGAGAAGCTAGCATTTATTATCTTAGAACGGTGTTATCGAGCTTTGTTATTAGCAAGTCAATTAATTCAAATAATTCAAGTTCAACTACAAGAGTGATTTAAGATCTGTTCTGACCTAGACTTGTTTGATATCAGTGCCAACACGTTGGTTACAGGTTCTAAGTGGAACAGTCTAGACGTCATTGTTCAAAATTGAAGTCAATTTAACATCATAAGTCAAGAATTGAGCAATTCTATGCTAGAGAAATTCAAAATTGAACCATAGAATCACAGAAAATCAAGCAAGATCATGCATAATCCTAGACTCCTACCCCACACTTAAACCGTTCTGTGCCCTCACATGACTAAACTAGAGTAGAGAGATACGAAAAACCTGGAAGGTGATGGTCGGTGTAGTGGATGAACACGGAGCATCCGGAGTAGAGCGCAGTAGCTACCCAAGTTCTTACAAAACAAAAACAACAAAAAGATCAAAAGGATACCGGGACAAGTGTCCCGGATCCATACAGAACAAAAGTCAAAACAAAGAAGGTTTAGGGGAATTTTATTTTTCATTACGGCACAAATTCACGGCACGGCACTCCTAGAGCAATCTAGAATGTCTAAGTTCAATCAGTTCAGAAAATATCACACTGAAATAGCTGACACGCAAAATGAGGTAGACTGGAATTAAACTCGTCGAAATTCAACAATCAACATGTCAAAAGATTCGAAATTGATAACCCAACAATTAACCTTTAAGACATGACTCAAGAAAATGGACGGAAAGCGACGAAGTTGGCCAAAAACGTGAAAATCTTGTTTCGGGGATAACCGGAGCTACAGAGCTCCGATTTGGACGATCAAGTATGCGTTGGAATCGGACCAAAAAAAGGAAACTGATTTTAAAAACAGACACAAGTTTTCGGTGAAAATTTTGAAGTTTTCACAGAAAACTTCTTCGGAAAACACACAAAAAATAAACAGCGGCTCACTGTTTGAAAAGAGAGATGGTATTCGGCGAAAACTTTAAGTTTTCACCGAATACTCATATGAAAACTATTTTTTTTAAACCTAAAAAAAATCAAAATGAAAGGAAATTAAACTGACACTTTGGCTCCCCGAAACTGACGCGAACGACGAAAAGACTGACTCAAAAAATTCAAAAACGGACTCTAGCCACGAAGCGCTCTCTTTTAACTTCCTTGAGCCGGACGGTACCTGTTAGGGTCCCCAACTCAGAAGCTCCTTGAAGTCAATCATCTTCTTCAAGGCCAGCGGTTGAGTGCCATGTAGCACTCCAGAAGGGTGATGCGGTCGGTAGTGCTCCAGTAGATCGCGGTTCTGTTTGGATGACCAGTTCTTCTCGAATTCTCCAACCGGAGGAGGAAAGAGGTAGTACGGGGTAGCATGATCAATGAGCTCCATCTTCTCCTCCCGATGCTCATCAAGAGGTCTTTCGGGATCGAGTGTGTATACTTCCAAATCCTCGACATCTTTGATTCCCACGTGCTCGTCTCTGGCTTGATCTATAGGTTGGCTCGGCGGAAGCTCAATTGAGGATATCTCCTCAATTTCTTCGTGCTCCTCTTCATCTTCAACTTCAACATAGGTGAATTCCATGCTTTCAAGATAGACGAGCTTAACGCCTTCATCAGCCACCACCGCCAACAATTCTTCATCGGATTCCTCTAGCTCATAATAGTCATGTAACACCCATCCCAAACTGACCCGAGTTCACCTGTGGTCGAACCGGTTTGAGTGCTACTTGAAGAACCAGCTTTAAAAGAAAAGAGTAAAACGCAGCGAAAACAGAAACAACTCTTCATTAAAAAGCTCACCAAAAAACAACTGAAGGCCTTCAATACATAAAATCCGAAATCCAAAACCAAAACTCAAAACGATTACAAAATTCCCAACCAAAGGAGTCAACTGAAATCTAAAATTAAAACAATGGTCACTCCACAATAGCTTCCTAATCTTCACTTCACAACTCCAACCTGCAACTCCTCCGAACTCAACCGAACACCTGAAAAGAGAAACTGGGGGGATCAGCTTCCTAATGAAACTGAGTGAACCCACTGGGTCTACCTATGCGTCGAACCTAGCCTAGGAGTGATCCCAACTCCGCACACAACAACACAACGGAATCTGACACAGCCATTATCATTTTAATCCTAGCATGCTACTAGGTGATCACACAAGAACTTACCTCCACCAGTACACACAATTAATAAGATTCAGCAATGTACACAAGTCATCAATCCTCACTACAACATCACTATCAGGGTTAGAACATGCACACCGGTCAATCTCATACCGCAATATAATAGCATCAACGAAGTCATCATACACACGATACAACACTTAATTGCAATACATCTTCCAACACGAATAGCACCCACTTTCATACTTCAACCACACAACTCGCAATTCACAGTTTCACAGTTACTAACATCAACCAAGCACAACACTACCAACCCCTGTCCCACAGACTCCACACATCATACTGTCACAACACGACTCGACTCATTAAATTCTTATTAGGCGCCTAGGAGTTGCTCCACACCACCACTGCCGGCCAACAATCCCCGGTAATACAACCCAGGGTGATCTACTCAATGTAGACCGATACCACAACCATAATCCCAGGTACTAGACCCGGGTGATCCACTCAACGCAGACCGACTCAACAATAATCCCTGGTAGCTAACCAGAGTGATTCACTCAACGTGAACCGGACACAACTCAACACATCTCAAGGTGGGCAGTGTGGACTCCTACCGGTTCTATCATTCAATCAACACAACCAATTACTCAACACTTGCAACCAACCGTCATACTCATCCCATAGCTTATTCGCATCATCCAATCCAACCATCAGAACTCACATCAATTCCCACCACCAACATCAACATCAACCGCATACTCAACCATATCCCAAACTACACCACTTGCACTCATTCACACACCTCGACAACCACACACACACACCCACATAGCATCATCACAATTCCACATCACACATAACCACACATCACAAGTCATTCAACGCCTCCCACGGCACAAACAGTTTAAGGGTAAACGGCTAGCTCACCGGCCACCCCCACCTGCAAGTACAGGGGAAGCCATGTCATGAGTCGTAGGGTTACCCTCCTGTACATCCTTCATTGGACGACCCCACATTGGTGGGACCATCCACCTGTAACCACAGATTAACAATTCCAAGCAGAAATACACTTACAGCATCATACCCCTGCCCTCCTACACTCGTTACTACATCCAATCCATTAAGCATCAAGGTTAATCTTTCCCCCATTCATCGCACATAACAAACAGCCCGCTATCATCATGCAATTCATCATATCAACAAGCATACAACAACCAACAACAATCGCAAATACTCAACAATCAATCACATAACGAAATCCCCTTTTACTCCCCTTCAATTTCATGCAATGCCCTACATTCTTCTAAGTCAAGTTTCAACTCCTCACGTCGACCAATTCTACCTATCGTACGCTAAACCCTCACCTGACAAGAAGACGAGGCTCTAAAACAACTCCCGGAGCCCGGACGACCAAGCTCTACCACCCAAAGTCGTAGCTCTTCTCCTCCTCACCGACAGCAGCCTACCCCGAACCACCCAGAACCACGATGTGTGATCTCTTCCTCTCGTCGCCACGAACGCGTAGCAACAAACGGATCACAAATCGGAGCTCTACAACTCCCGGAATCAAGGATTGAAACTTGGGGAATTTCAGTTCGTCAAAAACGAAGTTGGGGGAAAAAAAGAGAAGGAATTTATGAATTCCCGTGCTGGATCCGCCTTTTTATGCACGAAAAGTGCGCCTGGTATGTCCAAAAGTGCGCCGGCGCACTTTGACCCCAAAAAGGCGCACATTTTGAATATTCCGCCGAAAGTTTGCCTTTTTAATTGAAAAGTGCGCCTGGCACTTCTAAAAGTGCGCCTGCGCACTTCAGGGCCCAAAATCAGCACTTTTGGTACTGTACACTGTTCCCCTCTTTTGCAACTTCAACCCGGCACACACCCAAACGTCCCAGACCTCAAGAGACCCTCTTAAGTACCGTTTCCGGCACTCTAGTAACCCAGACTTGAGTTCTAACCCGTTCGGTTGGGCGGGGATGTTACAAGTCTCCACAACTTTAAGAGATTTCGTCCCGAAATCACAACCCGACTTGCTCTAGCAATGCAACCATACATCACAGCAACAAATGCAGCAATTCAAGATCACATTACCTCCCGAAATTCCCTTTTAACGGCTCTAGCAACACACACCTTCTAAGGGCACTACTCCCACACTACTTCAAACATCTACCTAACAGACATGCACAACCGAACCTCAACAGCACTACTCACAACAAGAACACAACCAAAACACAATCAAACAAAACTCACTCAAGAGCACAACCACAACGCAAGAGCTCAACAAAGCACAACTCACACCAACAAGAACTATGAAGCTAACACCTTCGACTGAAACTCACACCCTCAAGCACTCTACTCACTTAACCAAATTCTACAAGGCTCTACTCTTCTAACCAATTTCCCAACCTGCTACTACTTCCACTCTCAACTACTCCGCCACCCTCTTCACTACAGGAGGACACAAAACGTTTCAGTTGACCAATTTTCAGAAATCACATTTCATTTCAAATCACTTTCCTTTCAAATTCACAACACTTTCCTTTCAAAACTTCCCACCCAATTCAAAACGATTTGAAAATCCCTAGAAAGTTGGTCCTGTGCCGATGCTTCACCCTTTCTCCCTACGAGGTTAATTACTCCTCTAGAAGAAGAAATGAATCACCAACACAGCAGCAACTAACCAGGCTCTGATACCACTTGTAACACCCATCCCAAACTGACCCGAGTTCACCTGTGGTCGAACCGGTTTGGGTGCTACTTGAAGAACCAGCTTTAAAAGAAAAGAGTAAAACGCAGCGAAAACAGAAACAACTCTTCATTAAAAAGCTCACCAAAAAACAACTGAAGGCCTTCAATACATAAAATCCGAAATCCAAAACCAAAACTCAAAACGATTACAAAATTCCCAACCAAAGGAGTCAACTGAAATCTAAAATTAAAACAATGGTCACTCCACAATAGCTTCCTAATCTTCACTTCACAACTCCAACCTGCAACTCCTCCGAACTCAACCGAACACCTGAAAAGAGAAACTGGGGGGGATCAGCTTCCTAATGAAACCGAGTGAACCCACTGGGTCTACCTATGCGCCGAACCTAGCCTAGGAGTGATCCCAACTCCGCACACAACAACACAACGGAATCTGACACAGCCATTATCATTTTAATCCTAGCATGCTACTAGGTGATCACACAAGAACTTACCTCCACCAGTACACACAATTAATAAGATTCAGCAATGTACACAAGTCATCAATCCTCACTACAACATCACTATCAGGGTTAGAACATGCACACCGGTCAATCTCATACCGCAATATAATAGCATCAACGAAGTCATCATACACACGATACAACACTTAATTGCAATACATCTTCCAACACGAATAGCACCCACTTTCATACTTCAACCACACAACTCGCAATTCACAGTTTCACAGTTACTAACATCAACCAAGCACAACACTACCAACCCCTGTCCCACAGACTCCACACATCATACTGTCACAACACGACTCGACTCATTAAATTCTTATTAGGCGCCTAGGAGTTGCTCCACACCACCACTGCCGGCCAACAATCCCCGGTAATACAACCCAGGGTGATCTACTCAATGTAGACCGATACCACAACCATAATCCCAGGTACTAGACCCGGGTGATCCACTCAACGCAGACCGACTCAACAATAATCCCTGGTAGCTAACCAGAGTGATTCACTCAACGTGAACCGGACACAACTCAACACATCTCAAGGTGGGCAGTGTGGACTCCTACCGGTTCTATCATTCAATCAACACAACCAATTACTCAACACTTGCAACCAACCGTCATACTCATCCCATAGCTTATTCGCATCATCCAATCCAACCATCAGAACTCACATCAATTCCCACCACCAACATCAACATCAACCGCATACTCAACCATATCCCAAACTACACCACTTGCACTCATTCACACACCTCGACAACCACACACACACACCCACATAGCATCATCACAATTCCACATCACACATAACCACACATCACAAGTCATTCAACGCCTCCCACGGCACAAACAGTTTAAGGGTAAACGGCTAGCTCACCGGCCACCCCCACCTGCAAGTACAGGGGAAGCCATGTCATGAGTCGTAGGGTTACCCTCCTGTACATCCTTCATTGGACGACCCCACATTGGTGGGACCATCCACTTGTAACCACAGATTAACAATTCCAAGCAGAAATACACTTACAGCATCATACCCCTGCCCTCCTACACTCGTTACTACATCCAATCCATTAAGCATCAAGGTTAATCTTTCCCCCATTCATCGCACATAACAAACAGCCCGCTATCATCATGCAATTCATCATATCAACAAGCATACAACAACCAACAACAATCGCAAATACTCAACAATCAATCACATAACGAAATCCCCTTTTACTCCCCTTCAATTTCATGCAATGCCCTACATTCTTCTAAGTCAAGTTTCAACTCCTCACGTCGACCAATTCTACCTATCGTACGCTAAACCCTCACCTGACAAGAAGACGAGGCTCTAAAACAACTCCCGGAGCCCGGACGACCAAGCTCTACCACCCAAAGTCGTAGCTCTTCTCCTCCTCACCGACAGCAGCCTACCCCGAACCACCCAGAACCACGATGTGTGATCTCTTCCTCTCGTCGCCACAAACGCGTAGCAACAAACGGATCACAAATCGGAGCTCTACAACTCCCGGAATCAAGGATTGAAACTTGGGGAATTTCAGTTCGTCAAAAACGAAGTTGGGGGAAAAAAGAGGAAGGAATTTATGAATTCCCGTGCTGGATCCGCCTTTTTATGCACGAAAAGTGCGCCTGGTATGTCCAAAGTGCGCCGGTGCACTTTGACCCCAAAAAGGCGCACATTTTGAATATTCCGCCGAAAGTTTGCCTTTTTAATTGAAAAGTGCGCCTGGCACTTCTAAAAGTGCGCCTGCGCACTTCAGGGCCCAAAATCAGCACTTTTGGTACTGTACAATGTTCCCCTCTTTTGCAACTTCAACCCGGCACACACCCAAACGTCCCAGACCTCAAGAGACCCTCTTAAGTACCGTTTCCGGCACTCTAGTAACCCAGACTTGAGTTCTAACCCGTTCGGTTGGGCGGGGATGTTACAAGTCATGGACGGGCTCATCTTCTTCTTCGAACATCTCCTGAGCGTGTTCTTCCATTAATTGATTTGGTTGCTCGAGCTTGATGTCCGTCGTGAGATGAGCTTGTAGTATTGCAGAGATATTATCCAAGGCGGATTGGGTTCTCGACGAGCATTGTTGATGTTCATGAGCTTGTAGAAGGATCTCTTGGTTATCTCTAGCGCCTCTTCGATGCTCTTATTGGTGTATCTCTTGGTGACCTTGTAGCATTGAAAAGATATTATCAAAGAGGGAGTCAAATCTCGTCGTTTGTTGTTGTTGTTGATGTAACATCTCTTGGTAATCTTCGATATATGGTGCTTCATTGATGTACCGCTCTCGGTACTGGTCATCCCACCTGTAATCCTGCATAATCAAAACTCAAAAGCACTACCCAGGTAAATCATGGAAATATGGAGGAAAAATAGATGATAAATGGAAAGGTAGAAGAATAAAATGCAACCTATTCTTTCAAACAATTAGAAGAGTCCCCGGCAACGGCGCCAATTTGATGAACTGCAGTTTTAGCGGTATCAAATAACTAATCTACCAAAGTAGACTAGATCGTATTCTACTCGAGGTCTCTCTTGTCTACTCAAATATGTTGGCAAATTATTCAGGTTTACACAAGTTGTGCGTGGTGTGAGTTCCACGACTTCTAATCTAATTAACAAAGGAAAATAAAAGAGAAAAAGATAAAAAGGTTGACTAACAGGAAGATAGACGAGCTTAGATTTCGAATCCCCCTTAGATTACCAGAGCATTGGCGATCACAAGACCAGCGGTTTTCAATTCTAATTCAATCAATTTCTATACACCACCATAACTCCTTACCCTTAGGTTTAAGACTGGCGAACGTTCGCTCTATCCGATCTAACTACCACGATTAATTAGCCGCCCGAGTACGGTCGCTTCTTGCGACGATAAAACTAACTGGTGCAATTACTAATGATTTATGAGTTACTCTTGAAGCGGATTAACCCTAACTGGTTCCTATGAAAGGCACACTCCAATGAATAGGTTAATTGGTTGAATTGATGTTCTAAAGTAAGGCGAACGTTCGCTCTATCCTTATCTTAACAAGAATCTAAACTAGGTGATCAAGGAAGATAAGTTTATGCGCCAAAGCAAGGAACTGTCTAGCGACTAACCCTAACTTGCACAAACCTAATCTAGGCGAACAACCAGAAGAGAAACATAAACAATCAAGAACAAAACAACCATGCAAAGAGAAAACTGAATGAACTTTGAATCTAATCACCACCGATCCATGACCGCTTTAAAGCCATGGGTCACTTAGAGTTCATCTAATCTAAGCTCTACAAGTTCAGCTACTCATAACGATAACAGAAGAATCAAAGGCAACAAAGGAAATCATCATACAAAGGAAGAACAAATAAGAACTGAAAAACCTAATTCTGACGACTCCGGCGAAGCTTCGATCTCCTGAATCTTCAACTTTAAGCATCGAGCTCTCCGAGGTGGAAGGATGGCGTCACGATCTCTCCACGGATCTTCGAACTCTCTAAACTCTATCTATCGACCCTAAGGTCGTGGCTGATCTCTCAGAATTCGTTTATCTTCAATCTGGCTTCAAAAAGTCTATATATAACCCCAGAAACCCTTTACAAGTTGGAAAAGGAACAATTTTCCCGTCTGGGGAGCTTACACGGCGTTTAAGCTCACAGTGAATTTAGCTTACACGGCGTGTAAGCTCCAAAACGCAACACTTTGAGCTGGGCAGAATTCCAACTTGTTTTGATCATTCCCGCTCCGTTTGAACTTTGATTTGGTCCCCGTTTGAAGCACTGGACTCGTGAGTGAGTCCTCTATAATGTTGTAACCTGGGGGGCTCAACATAAAAGCTCACAAAAAGGGTAAAAATAGCCATGAAATGGACAATGTACGCATTATGAGCCTAAAATTACATAATAAACACATTTTCACAAAATACTCATCAGAATGGCATCAAAGGGGCATGAAATGTCGCTTAAATGAGGCTGAAAATCACGTCAATTCGAGTGTCATCAATAGCCTTCACTCCTTGCTCTAGTAAAGTGTTGCCATGAATTATTGTCAGGAAAGAAATCACCAGTTGTAGAAGTGCGCCACTCTAATCTCATTCCATCTGTTTCTTGCACCACAGTTGATTGATTGGACCTCCAAATGTCTGTTGCTGTCTCGGCACTAGTTCCAAGGACCAAATAGTCTTTTGGCTATAAAATGGGTTATGGTCCCCAATGATTAGTTGATCATCTTATTTCTTTTCATACCCTATTAGAGAGAATCTAAGAAGAGAGGAACTACATTTTTGGAAGATCCATCTCCCACCTTACGAAGATCTGTCTCCCACTTGCGTTCTTCAACTATGGCTTTAGGTTAGTGCTTCCATTGAAAAGAGGAACTACATTCTTGGAAGATCCATCTCCTATCTTACGAAGATCCGTCTCCCACTTACGTTCTTCAACTAGCTTTAGTGCTTTTTTTACATTTATCATCTTCTTCATCCTAATCTATCAAAAGTTTTCAAGTAATTAAGACAAACAGTTAATAATGTGCGTGCGTTACGCAGTTACCAGTCATTCTCCATACAATTTCCGCATATATATTTTGACCTCTGAAAAACCATTTCTTTTTATATATATTATATTAAAAGTTAAAACACATCGGACTCGGAACTTACAAACCACGCGTACGTACATAATATTGATGGGCTAGCTCCGGACAAAACCATTAGCCTGTCTACGAGTTTGGATCCTTAATTCATAGGGAAACTTGATATCAAGTTCGAGCTATTGAATATCACGATGAGCATGAGCTCCATTACATAGTTGGACTCCTTCACAGTACTAGTTAACAACATTGACGATCTTAATTATAACTCAACTCTAATTTTGCGCGTTAAATTTTTTTTAACTAGATTTATCCTCTAAAAACTATGAGTTATTTATTTATTTGTTTATTTAACCTTATTATTAAACAATTTAACATAATTTACTGATAGGCCCACTAGACAATCTAGTAATTATGAGTCAGGCGGCTCATAGAAGATCTACAAGTCACCGCGATAAAGAAAACAAATCTAAACCTTGGGCTAATGGGTGGCTCGTCTTGGACCCAATAAAAACTATTGGGTCAACCTGGTGTAAAAGAAGTCGTGAGCCTATAAGAAGCCCAATGGGCCCACAACGAACCCTATGCGATCGAGGTTTCGTCTCTCAAATCCTAAAGTGCACATGGTCAGATTTGGGTGGTCGATTCCCAATATACGACGAACATCGCCTCCATACCACCAACCAATTGAGAGGTGGCCACTAATGTTGTTACTCGCAGACTATAAATATGGACATTTGTCTCATGACATAGCACAAACTAACATTAGTAGGGAAATATTCATTCAGTGCGTACGTTCAATCCCTCTGTCTTCTCACTATCCACATTCCGTTTTATCACCCTTGAACTTACTACACTAGCTCCTTCCTTTTATACGAGGTGTCATGGACCCGACTCAAGTGATCAAGATGGACCAAGACGATCGAGACAACTACATATCTATTGTTCATGTGACGAGGCACGTACAATTATGTAGTTGATGAATGACAACTTAATTAAATAAATTTTTTCGAACCGAACACCAAGCTGCTACCAAATAAATATATTAATCAACAACCATGTCCAGGAAAATTGATTATTTTTATTTTAGTGGGTTTGGGTTAGTTGGTTGGTTTAGATTAGGTTGGGTTAGATGGGTTGAGTCATGGTTGGAATAGGTGATGTGGCAAGGAGTGAGATGGAAAAAAGGATTACATGGCATTGCTGATATCAGCAGTTAACGGAGAAATTGGGTTGAGAGTTAACAGATTGACCAATTTGTTACAACCCCATAGGTTAATTTTCACGAGGTTACAAATCAAATGTTTACGAGTCAAATGGACAATAAGCCCAAGGAGCAAGGTCGATTCAGTTTTGTGACATTTCGTAGTTCTCGTTAAAGACTTAAATACATCGGATACCACTAATCTTTTTAAAAACAGTCACACTGACCACTCAACTTTTTTTCGAACACCGAGTACCACTGAACTCAATTAATTATCCACGATTTACCACTCCATCCAAAAGATGGATGGAAAGATGACATGACAATAGACGATGTTATCCTAGTCATAACATAGCCTACGTGGAAATGCCTTTTCCTTTTCCGATAGGTGTATTTCCTTTTCCTGTTTTTTATTGTAATTTGAGCTACATACTTCGATACAACTGTGCGGGCGTTTCGACTCCGATATGGAGTACCAATTGAATGTAATATCAAGCTCATACAAACACGAAGAACTCACTCTGTAACGCAACTCACTACCCAGACAGAACACTGTCACTGTCAAATTAATTCTAAGGCCAAGATGGAGTGGGAGAATTTGATGATGAGGAACCGACCTGATTCAGAAGGAAGTTGCTTGCTTACAAAGGGATGAAAAGTAACTGGAAGATCACAACTGAAGACAGCCATGGAAAGTTGCTGCTATCTAGACGAAATCGCAGAGGAATTGCTCCCTGCTCTGCTCTTACTCTCAGCTTTCCAGAAACTAAGAACAGTTATAAGAGCAGGGAACCATCTCTGAATTTCTTGCAATCTCATTCCCTAAACTTGCTTCCATTTGGTTCAATTACTAGTTCTAATTTAACAAACCCAGATGAACAAGACTGATGAATTCGTTGTTGCTGCACTTTTCTTTTTATTATCTGTACACAAGAGCGACCCAGGGGATTCTCATCCCCAACATTAATAACGCGTTTTACATTCAATCATGAATTCAATTCATCCAAGCAAAAGAACTTCATAGAAAAAAAAATGAAAATTTGAACTCGCAATTGAAAAAAACTTAAGACCAATCATTACAGTGTTTACCTTTTCCTTCATCTCAATTCATCTTCATCCTCCCCGGATTCATTATGATTCACCTTCGCCAACCCTATCCCTCGCCCTACCGTCTCCGATTCCACAACCGTCGCTGATGACATCTCCATTTGGCAAACCCTAACTGCTCCCATCAATCTCTCCGGCAGCTCATCTTCCTCCTGTGCCTCCACCACGAATCCCATGTCTATCGTCACGTTCGTCACGCATCCCAACGCCAGATGCAATATCGCCGTCGCTATTGCCGAGCTCCCTATGTCCACATCGATCTCCAAGTAATTCGGACCCCTGTGGTAATTGCACGTCACTGCTTTCCCCAATACACACGCGCTGTAATTCCCCACCGATTTCCTCACCACCCATGGCCCCTTTACTATCCGATTCATGATCTTGAACCTCTCGTTTCTGTACGCGTCGTCTCCGTTCACGAATTTATACAGGTGGTTGTCCGGAGGAAGCAGATCTTCCGATGCGAAGTAGAATACTGCGCTGTGCTGGTCTTTCCCTGGTACCTGGAGGTTCACTGCAAGGACGAAGCTCTTGAGAGACTCCCCTTCCGACTGCGCCTTTCGTAACGCCTGGGTGACTCGGTTGTCGGGACGGCCGAGGACGTTGTCGAGGCCTTTCCACGTAGGCGCTATGTTATGACTAGGATAACATCGTCTACAGCCATGTCATCTTTCCATCCATCTTTTGGATGGAGTGGTAAATCGTGGATAATTAATTGAGTTCAGTGGTACCCGGTGTACGAAAAAAAGTTGAGTGGTCAGTATGACTGCTTTTAAAAAGATTAGTAGTATCTGGTGTATTTAAGTCCTCGTTAAACTCGGATTGAATTAAAACAGATAATCTTCAGAAGATTAGCCATGTGTATTGCAGTGTTTGTATGGAAAGCTCATCCCCTCCATCCCTTCCTCTTGTTGCTCAATCGAGACGAATTCCATAGTCGGTATACGAATCAGCTCTTGTATTCCTTTACTGTTTTCGGATTTTTTTTTCCATCGACTATGAAAAGGAGGTGCTGGATTCTTCATCCGTTGACTGTTAATGCTGCGTTGCGTCTCAACCCTTGGTTTCATTATAATCTTATCCTTTCGTTTTGGTTTCCAGGCCGACGACGCCGCTGGGATGGTGGAGGAACGAAGACGACGACGTAGGAATTGAATTTCTGGGCGGAAGAGACGAGAAGGCCGGCGGGACGTGGTTGGCCGCCACTAGAAATGGTCGGATCGCTTTCCTCACTAACGTTAGGGAACTCTCTTCTGTCACCTCCGTCAATAGCCGAGGTCACCTCCCGATTCGTTTCTTGCAGGTGCAATATCTGACCTTCAGAAACCCTTATTCGGTTACTTCTTCTGTAAAGAAGTGTTAAGACTGTTTTAGTTCAACGTCGAAGGATATTCGTTTTTCTGACCAGGAAATCACATTGGCTAGTCATCTTTCCAGTGATGTTCTAATTTTGTAGAAAATGTAACGGATAATGGTAACTCGGGTCAGATAGAATCATAATATCAGTCAAATTCTCTATCAACAGCACTAACATTTCCTAAACTCACTTTTCAATAGACTTTAAATTAGAAGTGCTTATTGTCAAATCTGTTAAAGGGTTGATGGATTTCGTTGCTATCTGCTACAGAGCTACAAGAATCCAATGGAGTTTGCTAGTGAGCTTGTGGAGAGATGGATAACTACAATGGCTTTAACTTGGTAGTAGCTGATGTTACTGCCGAGTCCATGGTTTACATTACCAACAGACCTAAACCAAATTGCCCCACTGTTACAGTTGTTTCACCTGGTATCCACGTTCTATCCAATGCTAGCCTCGATACCCCGTGGCCCAAGGTGAGCTTCCACCTTATTTTTGGAAAAGATTGAATTTACAGCAAAAGGTTATTTAGGTTGAGTCTCTTATTTTCTTGTGCTGCAGGCTGAAAGACTTAGTCGCGGCTTCAAGGAATTCATGGATAAATATGGTGAACAGGAAGAACTTCCAGTGAAGTTGATTGCCGAAACATTGATGATGAATACCATCAAGGATGAGGATCGAACCTTGCTACCCGGGGTGTATGCTCCTGACTATGAATACCAATTGAGTTCCATTTTTGTTGACTTGGATTCCCCATCCGTAAGCATGCTCCTACTTTCTTCCCTTTACCATTTTCAAGTTATATAGAATAAAAAGGAAATTTTGACTTGTTCATATGGGCAGGGTCCGTATGGGACGAGAAGCACTTCAGCTGTGTTGGTGAGAAGAAGTGGAGAGGTAAACTTCTACGAGAGGTACATAGACAAGGAAGAATGGAAGGAGCAGAGTGTATGTTATAGAATACTGCAGAAATCTGATGAATCTGGTGTTTAGTTGATTACAGTGAAGTAGCTTCTTTACCTCAAATCAGCTGAGTTCGTCCTTTCTCTTGATCACATTGATTTATGAAAGTCAAAATCATGATGGGCAGATATTCTTGCTTCTTTCCATTGTGGATTATGGAAACTTGTGCTTTAATCGAAGCAGAAACCCAAAACTCTCCATCCTTTGATACTGGGGTTTTTGTCAAATTCGATATTCCATATGAAGCAGGTTTTACCATCTGGCAACCACTTCCGGTCTGAAGGCTTAGAATGTGCTTCTTAACTTCATCCGAGCCCCTGTTTGTTTAGGACTTCCATTTCCAGTTGACAATTGTTTGTTAGTGACAATGAACACAGATAAAATATGTAAGGTAAACCATTATGTTTGAGGCGGCAGTACAGAAAGGAAGAAGCAAAGAATCAGGTGGGTTCCCTTTTCATTACCCAACCTTTTTCGGCTATCTCTGCATTCTCATTTCTTTGGCTTCTTTTGCTTCTTTCTTCTGTTCTATACTTGTGGCTTGTAGTGTGAAAGAGTTGCATTGTCTTCATATGTAGTGCTAATTATGCACAAAATACCAGTTTCTGAATTAATGGCCTTGCCAAATACACAGGTAAAAATTCAGACTATTTAGTCACACTGTTTACAAACAATTGGTTGGCAACCCATCCACTTGCAAAACTCCTGTGCCAACATGGCTCTAGTACTTGTGGCCACGTCTGGACTACTTGGACACCTAGATTGTTTTGTCGTCTTCTTCCTGGTAGGTTGGCCTGTCTGGCTTCCTTGACAAAAGATACAAGGCAGAAAAGGTGGACCAAATTGCCGTAATTCCATTAGGAGCAAAACAACAAAACCAAGCGAGGAAAGAAGGAAGCATATGGACATATTGGACAGGACTAGAGCAGTTATGAATTCAAATAATTGCAGGATATAGAAATCTTTGTGTGTTGCTGTGACCCATATCTAACCCAGAATGAATTAACGTTATGCTTTTTCTATGTTAGTGTACCAAACAAGAGTGCAACCAGGCACAGCCAGCCTGGTAAACAACAAAGAGCTGCGAAAGATGGAGAAATCAAATGATTGCTGCGATGATGCCTTTATCTAGGTATATTCCTCTCCACTCTCTGATATATCTTTGCACCCCCCCCCCACAGAAAGAAGGTGACGTTTTAGTTATGATATGATCTAAGGCCACTTCGTATTCATCTTTGATGGGTTAATTTGGAAAGGTGTCAATTACTTATTTTGAGGCCTCTTCTTTGATTTCTCCAATTGACATGACATGACATGACATCCCACAACTGATTTGGACTGCTATATTTGTTGTGCTTCTAATTCAGTTCTATGGCTGCTTTTGTTCCGTGGCAGTTTCAGGAAATAGGTTGATGATTAATTTGTGTTTGGTTGTAAACTTAATGTAAGAGATCTTTACCAAAGTTGTGGGACTAAGCCAGTAATAAATACCTTTGTGTTGTAATAGTGAGTTAAGAGCTTAGTTTTAAAAAGAAGGTTGAAATGATTGAAACCCACTGGTTGGTTGGTTGGTTAGTTGGAAAATAGAATAGTAAATGGGCAATAACCTGCTGGTTGAACCAAATAAGCAGCTGATCTAAAGGGGGACATAGAAGATATTTGTTGTGAAAATATCTAGTAGTTAAAGTCAGCAACAAATAATATCTTATCTTTGTATGGAGATGTAGTAATAAAGTCTTAGGCTAATGGTATTATGCTGAATGGTTATTCAGCACCGTGCTGAACCCAATCCGCGAGGGGTATTTTGTTAAAAGCATGTATTACGAATCTAACACGTGAACAGTACAAATTTGACATGAAAATGTCACTATATAATTGAAAATCCACCTTTGTTTCTCTCTCCATTTTCATAATTAAAAAATCTCCATTTCTCTCTCCTTTTTTCTCTCAATTTTTCATGAACAAAGAGGAGATTTGTGTGTTCATTATGCCGGGAAATAGCATGTCGGAGTTGGATCTACGCATGAAAACGTCGGGTAAGTGCATACAACTCTCATAATGTGTATGAATCTTTGCATTTTTTCATATTTTTCGTGTTTTTCGTGTTTTTTTTCTTGTTTGAGGGTGCCAAAAATTGATTCCGTAACATTTGGTTGAGATATGTTGGGTTTCGTAATGTCTGTAACAATTTCCGTAATACTTTCGTTATTGTTTTATAATATCAGTTTTTGTAATATTTTTTAACAATTTTCATAATACTTTCGTAGCTGTTTCGTAACACTTTCGTGCTCTTCATGTTACTTTCGTAATCCTTTATTTCCCTCTCTTTTTCTCTCTTTTTTTCTCTCAAATACTTTCGTAACTGTTTCGTAACACTTTCGTGCTCTTCGTGTTACTTTCGTAATACTTTCGTGTTGTTTCTCCCTCACATTCTCTCGTTTTCGTAATGTTTTCGTAGAAACAAGAAAAAGAAATGAAGAAGAAGAGGAAAGAAGAAGATTCTAGATCTGGAATAGAGAAAATAAGAAGAGAAGAAGAAGGAAGGAGAAGACGAAGAAGAAGAAGAAGAAGAATCTAGATCTGGAATAAAGAAAGAAGAAGAAGGAAGGAGAAAAAGAAGAAGAAGAATGAAGAAGAAGAACAAGGAAGGAAAAGAAAGAGGAAGAAGAAAGATAATGTATTTCTCCCTCTATTTTCAAAACTCAAAATCATTCATTTCCCTCTCTTTTTCTTTTTTTTTTCTTTTTTCTCAATAAAAACAAGTGTTACTAATTAAGTACCAAGTATTACATTTATTTCCCTCTCTTTTTGTCTCTTTTTTTTTTTTTTCTATTTTATGCCCACATAACTAATACGAAAGTAATTCTCAAATGTTACGAAACATGATTTCAAACCCATACGAAACTTGCTATAACCCAATACGAAATTGGTTCTGAAAACATTACGAAACATGCTATAAAACCATACGAACAAAGTACCAAGTGTTACGAATTAAGTATCAAGTATTACATTCATTTCCCTCTCTTTTTCTCTCTTTTTTCTTTTAAAAAGAGGGAAGGAGAAGAAAGAAGAAGAAGAATGAGAATGTGTTTCTCCCTCCATTTTCAAAATTCAAAATCATTCATTTTTTTTCTCTTTTTCTCTCCTTTCTTTCTTTTTCTCAAGAATACCAAGTGTTACGAATTAAGTACCAGGTATTACATTCATTTTCCTCTCTTTTTCTCTCATTTTTTATTTTTATTTTATTTTATGCCTACATAACTAATACGAAAGTAATTCTCAAATGTTACGAAACATGCTATAAAACCATACGAACAAGTACCAAGTGTTACGAATTAAGTACCAAGTATTACATTTATTTCCCTCTCTTTTTCTCCCCTTTTTCTTTTAAGAAGAAGGAAGGAGAAGAAAGAAGAAGAAGAAAGAGAATGTGTTTCTCCCTCCATTTTCAAAATTCAAAATCATTCATTTCCCTCTCTTTTTCTCTCCGTTCTTTCTTTTTCTCAAGAATACCAAGTGTTACGAATTAAGTACCAAGTATTACATTCATTTCCCTCTCTTTTTTTCTCTTTTTTATTTTTATTTTATTTTATGCCCACATAACTAATACGAAAATAATTCCCAAATGTTACGAAATATGCTATAAAACCATACGAACAAGTACCAAGTGTTACGAATTAAGTACCAAGTATTACATTTATTTCCCTCTCTTTTTCTACCCTTTTTCTTTTAAGAAGAAGGAAGAAGAAGAAAAAAAATGTGTTTCTCCCCTCCATTTTCAAAATGCATTTTCACTAAAATAATTAAAAAAAATTAACTATTAACTTAAATAAATATGATTCAAAACTATTGATTTTTATAAATAAAATCGCCCCAGGCCTAGGCGATATCGCCCAAGGTCCAGGCGATATCGCCCCAGCACCAGATATTTCTGATCAAACCGATTCTAAACTGCCCAACCAACCGAGTAAATGCTGTCTGGCTGGACACATGGCGATCTCGTCCCAGTCACAGGCGATATCGCCCGGGCTACAGGCGATCTCGCCTGAGGGGTAGACACCGGGCAAACTCGCCCCAACCCCTATAAATACCCCATTTTCAACCCCACCATTCCCCCACACCACTCTTTAACCCCTAAGGCAAAGGTAAGTCTCATTTCTCCCTTTTTTTTTAAATTACATTATTTAGTAGGTTTTAGGTTAGAGAATTAGTTTAGGGTTTTAGGTTAGAGAATTAGTTTAGGGTTATTATGGTAGATAATTTTTTCCAAAGTGATTTATTAACACTGACATATTGACGTTGTAAGATTTTATAAAACGGAGAGGACCTTTTCTCGCACCATTACACAAGGTACGTAGTACATACATTATTTATTGTTCTTATGTCATTGTGAACCATGTCATTTTTTATGGATAGCTTAGAGAATTAGTATGATGTTGAGGTTAGCGAATTAGTATAATATTGAGGTTAGACAATTAGTATAATTTTGAGGTTAGAGAACTAGTATACTTTTGAGAAAGAGAATTAGTATAAAATAGTTTTCCTAACAATTTACTATACAATAGATGTCGAACTATGGATGGGATGAACCGTTGGTTGATCAGACTCCTGAGGGCGTTAGGCCTCAACCTGGTGATTGTTCTCTATTGTGGGGAGAGAACAAGCATAGGGCTACTTTAGTGTGGCGTGACCCTCATGCGTGCAAGGCGCTGAAGTTGCGACAGCGTAGTTCTTGCTTAGAGTGGAGTTCAGAGTACGAGGCATTCTTGCGAGAGTGTCGACTCCTCCCTGTTGTTCGTTTACTCGGTTTCACACCGTGTAAGGAGCTTGTCACAGCACTGATTGAGAGGTGGCGGCCAGAGACTAACACATTTCACCTGATACCGGACGAGGCGACGATCACTTTGGAGGATGTTGAGGTACTTACGGGTCTTCCTATCGATGGAGTTCCTGTTACCATAGCGGTGGACAGACGTGATCCGGGTGTCATATGTGAGGAGTTGTTGGGTGCCCGACCCCCAGCTGGGAGTTGTACGGGACAGTCAGTGAAGATATCGTGGGTGAAGGGAATGTTTGATCGTCTACCGGCTGGAGCTCCAGCAGATGTTGTTCTCCGCTATGCACGAGCCTACACTTGGGTTCTTCTTGGCGTCATTCTACTAGCTGACCGGACTGGAGACTTGATACCGGTTCATCTACTCCGGCTTATTGGGGACTCTGCGATTGCATCCACGTTCAGTTGGGGTAGTGCGGTACTAGCATGGCTGTATAAGGCCATGGGGAGGGCGGCCTTCTTCACGGCTGGGAGTCAGAGGGGTACAGGTGACTTGGGAGGCTTCACCTTGCTGGTCCAGCTCTGGGCCTTGGAGAGATTCCCGATCATAGCCGAGCGCTACGTAGCAGGTGGTGACCCACCAGATGCTGACACCGTTCCTCGTGGTGTGCGCTGGATGTCTGTCATCCGGCGCCACCAGCATCGCGTGGCTATGAAGCTGGAGGAAATACGCTACGCACTTGATCGGAACACGGAGTTCGTGGTTAGGAATCTTAACCTCATGTACATACTTTCTCTGATTTTCTTAATTCTTCCTTACAACATATTTATTAATTCTCCAGTGGATGCCGTACGCCTTCCGAGAGGAGGACTATCAGTTGGAGGATGATGTGTTCTGGCGAGCTGTTTGCCCCATGCTGTGCATAGACTGTGTCTCATGGCACCATCCTGATCGTTGTATGCGTCAGTTCGGACATGGTCAGCGTATCCCACAGGACGCCGAGCCTGCTGCTCGCGTCGAGGAGTTGCTGGGACTAGACTTCAGAGCACCAGTACATGATTGGGGTGCTAGGTACCTACAGTACTTACGTCTTTGGGAGGAGCGGGATCAGCACATTGCCGAGGGCGAGGTGAGAGCAGATCCATTGAGCCACCACTTCCATGATGAGTACGACGAGTGGTACAGGAGACGGACACGCCTGGCCATATCACACGATGGTGCACAGTTTCAGGGAATGGTTAGTGGCCACCTACTTGAGTAACTGTAGCCAATTTAGTATTCCCTTAGGGTACACTAACTTTTCTTTTTGTTTTGCCTTTCAGATCGCCTCGTTGGAGCAGGCTACCATTTTGAGTGGTACGAGTGATTCTCACATGAGTCATGTGCTCCGATCTGGATTGGCTATGAGTGGAGCATATGAGTGCCTTCCCGATCGAGGACCACACCGCCCACGTGCAGCATCACGCCTACCGACATACCCTCCCTATGATGGCTATCCCATCCCACAGAGAGGTCACAGTACAGGGTTGGATGATGTCGATTACGGCGGTCTCGCGCACCATGATGTGGGATACGCACCTCCGCCCTACTATGTGTGGAACGAGGATTTCGCTGACGGGCGGACTTACAGTTTCGATGACCCTCCTCAGTACCAGGCTACGACGCCTCAGTACCAGCCGACGGCACCTCAGTACCAGATGACGGTGCCTCATTACCAGCATGCAGGACACCGAGGTGCGTCGAGTAGCCAGCCGTATGGGCCCACCAGCCAGCACGTTGATCAGAGCCATCCGGTCGGCTCCCAGGGTTTCTCGGAGGACAGTGGGTTCGAGGATTGGGCCCATCGACCTGATTTCGTACCGCAGTCCACCCAGACACCACCGTACACTCACATGTTACGTGATCGGACTACATTGCATCCACCGGATTGCTACACGGACGAGCAGCGACAGAGACGCCAGAGGGGTCGGAGGCATTGACACTCACCTTTTCAGTTTTTCGTTTCTGGATTTATGTTATGGTTTACTGTTTTTATTTGTCGTACTATGCTAGTCGATTGTACTTGTTTCGGCTGTTGTAGTATTTATTTGTCGTACTATGGTGATCGATTTTACTACGAAAATTACATAAACAACAGTTCCAACACGGTTCAGGTTCGAGGGTTTCTCATAATGAAATTCATAAGCTTTTGTTGTTCTTTGATTTTCTGGTTCAGTTGTCGAATCATCTCGTCCTTCTCCCTAACGACCCTTTGGTTCTCCCTCTTAGCTCGATCAAGTTCTTTGTCCTTCGCCCGAATTATATTGTCCTTCTCCATTCTGATCTTGTCCACAGCCTCCCGAACCACTAATGTTTCGAAATAACCACAACCCTTGTTCTTTAAAAAATGGCAACGAAACATGCGGGTTAGGAAATATTAATGGGATAGGTGACAAATTATGAAAATCATTCCAGTCTTTATACCTCCCTCTCAAGCGGACACCCAAAATAGGGTTCGAGATCCTTCAGTTGAATGGATCTTGTTGCCCTCAAATCACACCAGCAATTCACCTCACTTAGCTCATACTCGAACAGGTCTTCCTGAGGTTTCTTCATCTTGTACATTATACGATCAACTTCTGAAACTACACGACAATAGCAATTGTAATTAGAGCAAAACGTGAAGTAGACGGGGGAAACAAGGCATGTTTTTTTACCTTTATCGCGAGCTCTACTTCTTTCCCCATGTGTGAACACCATAGTGTGACCGCGGTGGATGGAAACTGAATTCGAAAATTGAAAGTAGTGGTGTGTGTTTGGAGTATGGTGATAGGAGGGTTTTATGATGCATACTGCCCCCTGTTGTGGCACAGGCGATATCGCCCGTGACCCAGGCGATCTCGCCCATGTCACAGGCGACATCGCCTATGCCTAGAGTGACGGCCAGTGTTTGCATTGCCTTGGAATATGTAAACTCAAATTAAAAACAGTGGTGAAATTGAAAACATTTTTTTATTGAACGAACCGATTTTATTTCACGCTTGATTACTAGAAGACGCCCCAGCACTGTCCCGTCTCCTTCCACATGTCCTTGCATTATGACCCACGCGACCGCATGTCCTGCACTTACTTGGGCGACCCTCCTCACGCCAATCCATCTCGTTTCTGATTCGAGAGTGTCGTGGACGACCCTGTCCACGAAGAAGATGAGGTTGCGGGATCACTGGTAGACCCGTGTGTGGGATCCAGTCTTTAGGACCCAGTATTGGTTGGAATGACTGAGCATACACTAGCTGGGTCTTGGATACCAGATAGAAGGGGTTGACGTAGTTTTGCCAGTTAGCACCAGCAAATGTGCAACAAGCTACAGCATGAGAGCACGGTACCTTGTACCCCTGGAACTTCCCGCATGTGCAAGTCCCCTTACGATTCGACTGCCTATCGAACCGAACAACGTAGCTATTATTACCGCTACGGTTCTTATTGTTTGGACCAGACTTAACCTCGTAAACCCCGTTAGCCGCATCGTACGGTAACACGTAGTGTCTGACGGAACTTGACGTAGATTCTTTGGTTAATTTCTGACAGTACTTCGTATACGCGTTCCCTTCTGCCAACATTCCCTGGTATTAGGGCTGGCAGTCGGCCCGGTTCGGTCAAAAACTGAACCAAAAGGTCGGTTGACCGAAGCCGAATTGTGGCCGAAGGCGTGACCGGCGACCGAACCGAAAATGTTCGGTTTTTTAGCCGAGCCGAACCGGCCGGTTTCGGTTTATAACCGAGCCGTGACCGGAAAACCGATTGAGTCCATTTTGACCGAAATCCAGCAGTAAGAACCGAACCGAACCGAACAGAAAACCGCACCGAAACCGAAATTAGGACCGAAACCCAAATTTTGGCAAAAAAACCGAAAGCTGCTGATATGTTTTGCTAAAAATTTTGTCAAAATTTTGGCAGCATAACGCTACAATCTGGCCAATTCAGTTCTTCGCAATATTCCCTGAAACGAAAAAAGAAGACACCATACCACAAATACATAATCAACCATCCATCATAATAAGTCTGAGTCATAACGCATAATCATAATTCAAAAGTCATCAACAACATAATTCAAACACCACACAAAGTCAACATTAAAAACATAAACAAATTCAACCATCCCAATTCGCAACATCTAAAAGCTAATCATCATCTGACGCGCCCGCCATACCAAACATTTCATTTTCCAGTGCATCGTCTTCATTGTATTCATTATCATCATCATCATCACTATCAACAATAGCATTGTCATTGTCATTGCCATTCTTGTTGATGAATGATTGTAGAACGGGTTGCACAAGAGGATCAGAACCAATTGCTGGTGGAGTAGCATCAAACTTCAAAACCGTCTCTTCGAAACCTAAACAAAACAAGACTCGGTATGAGTATAAATGATATATGGAATATAAACTAATATCTATGGAAGATAAGTAGTATAAATGCGAAAGATTACCTTTCTCGAACTCCAGTTGTTCATTCTCATTTTCCTCTTCTTCGGGATCAAATATATCCGGAGATGTTGACCGCAACCAATTCTCAGCACAAATCAGAGCTTCCACAATAGCAGGAGTCAATGAGCTCCTGAAGTTGCTCAGCACTCGTCCCCCAGTACTAAAAGCACTCTCAGAAGCTACAGATGAAATTGGGACGACAAGTACATCCCTAGCCATCTCACTGAGAATAGGAAACCTGAGTGCAGATGCTTTCCAATATGCCAAAACATCAAACCGTTGCTTCTTATCTGAACTACTCACTTCTCGTGCTTCAGCTAGATACTTTACCAACTCTGCTCTAGGGTCATCACCCGTGTGATTATCATCGTCAAACGCAGCGAAGCAATCATCTTCAATCTCTTGGTCCTCCTCAAAGTCATCTTCGTCTCCACCATCTCCTCCATTAACACCGGTAGTCTGTGATGATGAAGCTACAGATCCACTTTGACTAATGTTGACACGTTTCTCATACTCTGCCTTGTATGGGTCAAACAAAGCATGCAATTCACTTCTCACCATCTCTACCAATTCAGCACATTGTGTCGGATCATAAATCAGCTTGAAAGAATATGGAATGATTTCCATCTTCTTTCGTGGATCGAGTATAGCTCCGATGTAGACGAGTCTGTTAACTTTGACGTTGGCAACGTCCTCAGACCAATACTTCTTAACTTTCTCCTCCATTGAGCTTGCCATTGTTGATATGCTGTTTCCTCATCTCTTTTCATCTTCTTAATGTGATAAAACAACTTTGTCACTTCTTTGAGGAAGAGATTAATGGTAACATATGAGGTACCAGATGCCACACGAGTCATGTCACTGAAGAACTTCAGGTGACTAGAGAGGACTCTCACACTATCCCAATCACTAGAACTTGGAACACCAATGACCTCACCTTGATAAGTCTTCGCCCCCAGATCTTCCACAAAGTTACTTTCCATATTTTCGAGAACTTTGAATGCTTTCTCATAAGCTGAAGCCGTATCCAACATTGAGAATGTGGAATTCCACCTAGTTGGTACATCTAGTAAGGGCATTTTCTTACACTTCATCTTCCTGATGGCCACAGCATTCCTGAAACACTCTTCACGTGCTGGCGATGCACGAACCCATCTCACCGCCTCCCTCACTCGCCTAATTGACATTCCAATCTTATTTAGTCCATCTTGAACTATTAGACTGATAATGTGGCAAACGCAACGAACTTGCAAGTAGTTTCCGCTCAAGAACTGAGTACCCCAACCATGTAATTTCCCGTGCAAGTACTTGATAGCGGAATCATTTGCACTCGCATTATCAACCGTCACAGTGAAAAGCCTCTTCAACCCCCATTCATCCAGGCATCTGGCAATCCCTGCCCCAATATCACTACCCTTGTGACTTGTAATCCGAGAGAAACTGATAACCTTCTTATGCAACTTCCAGTCATGTCCAATGAAATGTGCTGTTATGCACATGTAATTTAGATTCTGAACAGATGTCCAAGTGTCAGTTGTTATCGACACTCGACCAGCACAAGCTGTCCTCAAGTAATCCTTTAACTTTTGACGCTCAGCAATAAAGAGTTTGAAACAATCCTCTCGTATTGCTCTCCTCGAAGGAATGTCAAACTCTGGGCAACATACTTCCATAAAACGTTTAAACCCCCTATGTTCCACAAAGCTGAAAGGAAGCTCATCAACTATTATCATTTCAGCTAGAGCCAACCTTATAGCAACTTGACTGAATTGCCAGGCATCTGGAGTTGCTTCCCCTCTAACAGTTGAACTCTTCTTCATTATCAAAGTAGTTTGTCCATTTCTTGCATCCCTCTTTGCAATACACTTTAAAGCATGCTTCTTACAAGTAGAAGTACCATTCAAGGTAGGATCAGCAACAAGAACCTTCTGGCATATATTGCACTTAGCTTTTTTATTCCCATCCTCATCGACAAACTTAACCATAACTGTCCACGCTGATGACCATGACTTATGTGTTGATTGGGGAGCATTACTAGCACTAGCACTATTAGCACTGTCACTGATAGGAGTAGGAGGAGTACCAGTAGCAGCAGCAGGTACCTCAGGTTCAGAGTCAGGAGCCGGAGCAGTGCGAGCCGGATTGCGACTCGGTTGTTTTGGAATAGGAGGTCGTGAATTACCCTTGGTGCGTTTCTGTGCAGGTGATTGAGTATGAATTCCTTTACGCTTACCACTTCGCGTATTCACACCCGCTTCCATTCTTCTTTGATCTGAATCCCTGCAATCCATCCATAACAACCCATTTTAAAATTATGCAAAACATGCAATTATACAATATGAACCCATTGAAAAAACAGAACAACCCATTTAACAAATATCCATTCATAACCCAAATTTGACATCAAAATTCATAATATTTACCATTTATATTCCAATATACACACCTTATATCAACAAGGATCCTCCCATTTGTGTTTACTAGTGTACAGCCGGGGTTCACGTATAAATACCATGTCTAGCCAACCCCAAATCCTCATCATTCAAACAAAATCCCTAACACAAACTAATTAATCAACATCCCATTTCAGCAAATTCAATCAACAATGGTGAAGCGCAACAGGAACCCATCTTGTAATACTTCATAAATGGCAACTCATAATGGCAATTAAACACAACTCGTTAATCAAAATTCAGCCACCCACCCACCACAAACTCAGTAACACTACCAAAGATCCTACAAAATTCAGAAATCAGATTGTTACATTTAGAAGAACCTACATTTCGGAAGAGTGGCTTAGTGGCTACTGGCGGCTCAGTGCTGTGCTGCTGCTGAGGCCTGAGAGAACTGAGAGGCTGAGAGTAGAGAGGGGTTGAAGGCTTGAAGATGAAGCAGGTGCTGCTGGGTGCTGCTGGCGATTGAAGAAGCGGGGCTGAAGATTGAGCTGCTTGCTGGGCTGATGCTGGCGATCGAAGAAGGGATTTCGGCAGCTGTGAAACAGAAACACACAGACTGAGACAGAAACATAGAGAGTACAGACTAGAGAGTGAGAGAGGGTTACGGTACCGGCACTCCGACTCCGGCACAGCCAGTACGCCGTCGAGACACAACACCGTCGAGGAGATGAGTCCGTCGATTATGCGGGCTTAAAATTGTTCTTCCTGCTGCAGCCTTTGAGTAACAGAGTCGTAGAGTGAGCTGAGAGAGGAGTTTATGCCGTAAATCTGAATCTTCAATCTTCGATTATGCAGCCTTTGAGTAACAGAGTCGTAGAGCAGAGGCAGAAAAGTCGTGGGGGAGAAGACGAGAGAAGAAGAGCAGGGAATGGAAAAAAAATTAGGTCAGAATGATTTGTTTTTTGAGACCCCATCTCCGCGTGCGTGAGTGAGAGAGAGAGTTAAATGATTAACTCGGTCTTATTCTTGGTTCTCGGTTTATTACCAGTTTTGACTGAAAACTGGCAGAAACTGAAATTAGCTGATTTCAGCAACCGATGACCGAGCCGACTCGGTTTATTCTCGGTTCGGTCAACTCGGTTCCGGCTTGGGTTTCGGTTAAAACCGAAAAACTGGCAACCGACTGCCAGCCCTACCTGGTATTCCCCACGGCACCTATGCCAATACTTGACCATACGGTGGAATGTGTGCTCGATCACAAAAGACATGGACAAACGTCGCACGCCCTTAAGTACTCCGTTCACGCATTCTTGCGCGTTGGTCGCCATGGTTCCCCACCGAGCACCGCCTCCCTCAGTGTTGTCATAGGCCAAGCTCCATAAGGGTAGTTCCTCATTCACCCATTTTGGCTCCCGTACGTTTTGTTCATCATGGATCGCCAACCATTCTGCCTTCTTTGCCTCAAACTTCCGCACATTCCCTTCTATTCCTGCGGGTAACGCTGAAGACTTCTATGAATATCCAGTTTGTATGACAATATTGTATTAGTTAAGTTCAAATATACACCGTAAACAAGTTGACAAATACCTAAGTTCCAAAGGCGAGATTTTAAAGTTTGGTTGCGGTGTTTCTTGTTGAAGTTGCTTACGTAATGGCGTAGACACCACCTCCATACCCACCCTCGATCAATGTTGCGCATTGCCGCTGCTATCCCCTTGTGTCGATCACTGATGATTGTGATGTTGGCCCGATTGGTCACATGTCTCTGTAGATTCTCCATGAACCACTTCCAATTATCGGAATCCTCTTTGTCAACTATGGCGTACGCCAATTGAACAATCCGATGTTGCCCATCGAATGTACTAGCCATCAACAACACTTGCTTGTACTTGCCCGTGAGGAATGTGCCGTCAATGATCATGACCCTAGAGCAGTGCTTGAAGGCTTCTATGCATGGCCCAAACGCCCAAAACATACTCTTGAACATCCTACAGTTACCCGCCGGGTGGGTTATGATCTCGTACCGTGTCCCGGGGTTTGTGAGACGAATAGCATTCAGGATTGTCTCAATGTTGTTGTATGATGCCACCCAGTCACCGTACAGCTTCTCGACAGCACGTTGCTTGCCAAACCACGCCTTCCGGTACGATATATTGCGGTGGTACTTCTCCAGAATGCAATCAATAACTGTCTCAACCTTCAACCCCGACTCTCTGCGCACAATGTGCATGATTGCATCTGAGATCAGCGTGACATCGAGCTGTGGGTGGGGCCCTAGTATCGTTGACCGGTCACAACTGTGGCCGTTGTTGAGTTGTCGTATTATCCAGAATCCATATCTGTTGCTAAGTGTAGAACGCATCCTCCAAGGACACGTCGGGTCGATGCACTTGATGGCCCATTCCTTCGGGTTGGAAGTGATTACCCTGTACTTATAGTTGCGGATGACTGCTTGGCTCTTCGTTAGGGACACCAGTTGACCTTTGGTAGAGAATGTCTGACCCAAGAAGAATTCCATCTCCACCGACCAGTACGCCTTCGCTGGGATCTGGAAGCGCCTGTCCATGGAGTAGGTGTTGGAGATTGTCATAATGTCGTCACAGTCGTCACCCTCGCTCGTGGCATGTTCCAGTGGCACATAAACTTCCACGCTATTTGCTGTTGCTCCCCCTTCTTCATCGTCGTCTTCCTCGTCGGTTTGGCCAATGTCATCGTCGACGTTTGGATTCCCTTCGTCCGCCGAGCAATGGCTCCTTTCATCTCCAGAATCGTCGGTGCTGACATATTCATCTCGCGCCAACCCCTCTTGGTCAACCTCCTCCTCCTCCGGACCGATATGACTGGTCGCCATGTATTCCCCATCATACGTTTGGCTCTGCTCTGCCATCTGATTTGGAATGACCCCCGAGAAATTGGAGAACTGAGACGGCTCCTCTTCCATCAAGGCGTACAACTCGGCAACTTCGAAAAATGGGTTGACGCGAACTAAGTCGTATATGACTTGTACGCCGTTGTCGTCCGATATCGGCCTAGAAACGAAATGCGACAGATTTCCCTCAGAACTGTATATCGGCATTCTCCAGACAAATGACTGGATTATCTGATCCGCTCCAAGACCCATTTTCCGCCGAAACACGGTAACCACACTATCATAGGTCGCTCGCTTGGTCATCTTCAGACGGACATTATTTCCCCCTTCGTAGGATAAGCCGGTCCAATCCTGGACGATACGGCCCCCCCAGAAAACTTGGATTCGGAATTCTCGTGACAAAGTGTAGTCGGCCATTTTAGAATGTTAGTTCAGTTCTTTCGATTTGGTGACTAACCCACGAAACTAACAAGGATTTATAGGGTGGTTAGTGCTCCGAGATGTAGGCAATATCGCTCATGCATTAGGCGATATCGCCCATGCCCTAGGCGATATCGCCTAATCCTTGGCTATTTTCACACCCGTGACTCAACCGAATCTAATCACGGACCCGTTTTAGAGTCACGGGTGACAATCCTTGGTGCTGGGGCGATATCGCCTGGGCCTTGGGCGATATCGCCTAGGCCTGGGGCGATTTTATCTATAAAAATCAATAGTTTTGAAACGTATTTATTTAGGTTAATAGTTAATTTTTTTTATTTATTTTAGTGAAAAGGCCTTTTCAAAATTCAAAATCATTCATTTCCCTCTCTTTTTCTCTCCTTTCTTTCTTTTTTCTCAAGAATACCAAGTGTTACGAATTAAGTACCAAGTATTACATACATTTCCCTCTCTTTTTCTCTCCTTTTTTATTTTTATTTTATTTTATGCCCACATAACTAATACGAAAGTAATTCTCAAATGTTACGAAACATGCTATAAAACCATACGAACAAGTACCAAGTGTTACGAATTAAGTACCAAGTATTACATTTATTTCCCTCTCTTTTTCTCCCCTTTTTCTTTTAAGAAGAAGGAAGGAGAAGAAAGAAGAAGAAGAAAGAGAATGTGTTTCTCCCTCCATTTTCAAAATTCAAAATCATTCATTTCCCTCTATTTTTCTCTCCTTTTTATTTTTATTTTATTTTATGCCCACATAACTAATACGAAAATAATTCTCAAATGTTACGAAACATGCTATAAAACCATACGAACAAGTACCAAGTGTTACGAATTAAGTACCAAGTATTACATTCATTTCCCTCTCTTTTTCTTTTAAGAAGAAGGAAAGAGAAGAAAGAAGAAGAAGAAAAAAGAAGAAGAAAGATAATGTGTTTCTCCCTCCATTTTCAAAATTCAAAATCATTCATTTCCCCTCTCTTTTTCTCTCCTTTTTATTATTTTTTTTATTTTATGCCCACATAACTAATACGAAAGTAATTCTCAAATGTTACGAAACATGCTATAAAACCATATGAATCATGATTTGTACTTGAATCATTAGAAGAAAGAGAATAGAAAAATTGAGTACTCTCTTTCATACTTTTCTGTCACTTTTCCATCACTTTAACACATTGACGAGATTACTATTTTACCCTTCTGATACTCTCATTTATTATAGCCATTAATCTTGTGGGGCCAACCTCATGGACGGCTCAGATTTGGTTCAGCACCATAAAGATTCAGCTCCTGACTAATTTCCAAAGTCTTATTGCCCTGGCTGGCCCATGCCTTACTGTTTTCACATTTCACTATGCAAGGTCCAAGTGTTTTTGTTTGGAAATTGGGAATGGTCCTTTCCTTCCTTCCTTCCCCCGGCACAATGAGCTGTATGTCACTAATAAAATGAAATAATAATAATAATAATAATAATAATTTATTAATTCATCAATTCTCAATTGTCCTTTGTTTGTTTGTTCCTGTTTCCATTTCAATTTTTCATAACCCACTTGTATTGTCACGAATGACCAAAAGCAGGCATGATAACATAATATGTCTCTAAACCAGAACCTGAACGAGACAACTGAACTGATGAAGTAATATATATATTTGAATCAATATAAAATTGATTATTAAACACAATCTCCTCATCCTCATCCTCTTTTTTTAATTTATACAATCTAATATTAATTTTAAGTATCCAAAACTAAAAAGAAAAAAAAAAAAAACAACAACAAGTTATTGAAATTGTTGATCATCAATTCATCTTCTCAATCCAGAGCATTGGGGCCAGCGCAAGCTTTGAGCTCAGTGCTCCAGATCCACTGCACCAAGAACTTCCTCCCTCTCTTACCATTCACATTGTAAGTCCTCCCTCCTCTGTCCTTCATCACCTGTCCAATGTACCCTCCTCCTCCTCCACTCCCGTACAGCCCTTCACACAGATCTCCGATCTCCGTCGGCGCCGTCGGGTCCTCCCCTGCGTACCACGCATTCACCAACGGATTCGTCGACAGTTCCGCAAGCTCGTGCCCAATCACGCTGATCATACCGTCAATTCCAACATCCCCATTCGGCGCCTTCAGTGCTCCGGGACCACCACCTCCCATGTACCCAGGCACCGCGAAAGGATACGCGCAGACTTCGGGGCACTGTTTCCCGGAATTACCCACCCAGGCGTAAGGCAGAGTGTAGCCAACCATGGAAGGGAAAGTGAAATAGTGGAACCCACAAACTGCTCGACAAAAGTCCTGTACGGCAACGTCGTCTGCAGTGAGGATGAGGTAGACCCCGTTCTTGTGGTCGACTGGGAAAGGAGCAGAGCGGACGGCAGTGGCGATGACCTGCTGGACGGAGAGGCGGGTCAATTGCTTGCCGTGGGAGTAAGAGCGATCACTGTACTCGCCGGCCACGATGATGGAGCGGGAGACATTGGCGCCTGTTTGGTCGGTATAGAGGGAGACAGTGCGCCACCACTGAGAGACGGAGGGAGTGGGAGTGGGAGTGGGGGTGGAGTGGGAGGGGGAGATGGAGTGGATGAAGTCCTTGATGAGGAGCTTGTGGGAGTTAGGCCAGTTTCCGTACCAGATGATGTAAACGTTGATTGGAGAGGAGGAGAGGACAGGGCCCATGTGGTAACGGAGCTGGACAAGATCGGAGGAGCCCTCGAATTTCTTGGAGGAGGAGAGGGTAGTGCTTCTGGGTGGGAGTTTAGGGTTGAAGTAATGTGGTTTTATTAGGTCGAATGTGGAATCCATTGATGAAGAAGAGTAGACATTGGTGAAGAAGAGTATGGCTGAAATGGAGAAACGGAGGAGGAGGAGAGGCATTGTACTGCTTGGCTTGCTACTGGAATCTGGATGGGATTAATGGGGAAGAAGAGTACTGGTGGTGGTGTGTTATAAAGGAAAAAAAAAGGTTTTGAAATACTTAGAAATTCAAAATGGTAAAAGAGTAAAGAGGGCCATAGCTAGCCATAGGGAAAGAAGAAGAAATGGGCTGGAGACAGCTGCTGCCTTTTTGGCACACCCACCTATACCCTACTATATTTACTATATTATCAAAAATATCACTTTGCCTCTTTTACTTTACCATATTAACGGATAGCTCTATATACTATAAATCGCTTTTTTTTACCTTCCCACACTTTGTTCATTTTTCTGATTAAGTCCTTCCGTACTAACTTTCGTCTCTGTCAATTTCAACTAAGAATATCCTTATCCTCTTTCTCTCATACTTTTTCACCGACCACCTCCAATCTTCACTCTCTTCTCCGTTTGATAACCTCGATCCATCACCTTGTTAGTTTAAATCGTAACTTACAAAAATACATTGTTTTGCTAACATGTCAAAGTTGGCTACCGACGAGATGAGTCGGCATAACTTGTCAGCAAAACCATAACGGTGTTATTATTATTATTACTACTACTATTATTACTATTAGGGTTATTATTTTTTAAAATACTCCAAGTTTCGCGAATTAATTTTGAAATGCTCAAACTTTAAGAAACCCCAAATCTATCCCATTTTTCAAAATAGTTAACACCGTTAGTCCTTCGTACTAACTTTTTCACCGACCACCTCCAATCTTCACTCTCTTCTCCGTTTGATAACCTTGATCCATCACCTTATTAGTTCAAATCGTAACTTACAAAAAGACATTGTTTTGCTAACATGTCAAAGTTGGCTACCGACGAGATGAGTCGGCATAACTTGTCAGCAAAACCATAACGGTGTTATTATTATTATTATTATTACTACTATTATTACTATTACTATTACTATTTTAAAACTATGATAGGCAATCGCTTTTTTTTTCTCTCGTATGAGAGCTCCTCCCTAGAATTAGGATTTTTGTGCCGCTAAACCTTCTGCCTTCGCCGAGCTTTCCACCCACCTCGTTTCCCTTCATCCTACCTTGTTTTGTGAGCCTTTCCCTTCATGGAACTTGCAGTCGCCGATCTGACGCTAGAAGAAGATGACGAGGAACTCTTCTTCACGAGAACAGCTACATCCACCAATATTGACGACTTCTCTCTCTGTCTTGTTGGTATCCTCCTCAAGGATAGAAGTTACAATTTTCGGCTTTCCAAAGTCGTATGGCTAGCCTCTAGAGACCTGGACTGTAACACCCAACCCGAATCAACCCGGTTAAACCCATGGTTGAACCGGTTATGAGCATTACTAAATAAAAACCAACATTTAAATCGAAGTAAAAAACAGAATTCACATTAAATGGAAACAAAGAAGGCCTTCAAGTAGTTATAAAATCCGAGTAAAGATCCGAAAAACCAAAATAAATCCATAAAGCCAATACATCCTCAAAATACATAAAATCCCCCAAACATCCATGGTCAACTGAAATGAAATAACTAGTCAACTCCGAGTAAGGCACCAGTCTTCACCTCATAGCTGCAAACTGGGACTTCCTGAAATCAACTCACACTCCCGACCTTCAACTACACTAGGCTCTCGCTCTCAAGCTAAGTGACTAAGGATGCACTAAAGGTGTTTGATGAAATGTCAAGCTACAAAACCATCTCCTATAACTCTATGAACACAAGGCTAGACATCACACTCTCATGTCAATGTCCTAACACTAAGAGAATCATCAAAAGACTAATCAAAGTTCAATTGAGTGAAAAACTAAGTGCACACCAAGTGTTCAATAAAATGCACAAGAGAGAAATCATGCAACTATGGTTGAAATAAGTTGATCTAATCTCTTAGAACACATTCACTTCAATCCCTAGACCTACAATCCATGCAATCCAAGCACTCTCATGCATTAAATCACATTGAATGGACCAAATCAACCAAACATGGCATAAATTGGCAATATGAACAAGTCTAGAAATCATCCTCATACAACCAAGATCAATCATGGCAAGTCTATGCAATCATGCCTCTATCATGGCACAACTAATCTACCCATCCAAGAATGAACCCTAGAAACTCAGCCACACATGGCCAATGGAGTAAAGAGAAGAGAAGGAAGAATGGTCACCAAGAACACCATGGATGAATCCTTGTGATGATCTTCACTTCTCCACTTGTAAGCACTTCTCCCAAGGTTTGTTGGCTTCAATCCTAGCTCCAATGGCTTCAAATTGCTCCAAAAATGTGTTCTAGGGTTTGAGGGTTCGTGGGTATGTGTTTGGGGTTAAAGAGAGATGAAAGAATGCCCCAAAAGAGTCAAAATCGTGGGTTTTTATAGTGCAGGGGACAGTGCACGCCGTGCACCTATGCACGGTGTGCACCCCTGCACTCTGCATAAATCCCAAACTTGCAACGGCCATAGCTCCCTCGTCCGGACTCAAATTGAACTCCCGTTTTCTCCTATGTGCTCCTTGTCATCCTTACTTCAATGCCATAACTTGAAAATGCACAAAAGTAACTCCAATAGACCACGAATTTGGCTCCAAAGTGGCAACTAGACAACAAATGTACACTTTGCGCAAAATATCAATAAAAGCATATAGAGCATGGCATCTCACGATCAAACACGGGCATTTCATAGGTCAATCATTGGCTCAAAATGCACTAAATAAAGTCACATCAGTTATCTTTACTTTTATTGCTCTTATTTGCTCTTTTTAGTTTTTGTGTTGTTTTAACTTTTTGAATAAGGTTGGCAAGCATTTGGGATCACTCTTCACCAATGATCGTCATGGAACTCTTTCACCACTATTATCTCCTATGCCCCTCTTCACCGCACGGTATATTCGTTCCACCTTACTCTCTCTCTTGACCATTGAGGACAATGCTCATGCTAGTCGTAGGGGGAATTTGGAGTTTGGTGTGATTGTTTGTCGGTAGAAGTAGAATGCTATGTTTTGAGTGTGTGCATGATCTTGATTGTTTTCCAAATTCCTCTATTGTAGAATCGTCCAGTTCTTGACTTTTGGTGTTTAATTGACTTCAATCTTTCACAATGATGTTTACACTGTTCCACTTAGAACCTATAACCAGCATGTCGACACTAATATCAAATTGAGTCTAGGTCAGAACAGAGATTTGATCACTCTTGTATGTTGGTTGATTGGTTTGATACATGTTTTTGTACCGCTCGATAACACCGTTCTAAGATGATAAAGACAATTAGAATTTCACCACATTCAACCAAAAGGCCTACCCGTGTTTGTTGGACCATACATATTTTCAGCCCTACTCCATGTCTTTCATCACCTTTTTGATCCCTCGTGACTGTGGCTTTAGATTAGACGGAAGTCCAAATCGAAATTTTATGTGGAAGTTTTAAGGGGTTAAGGATCAAGTAGCTAATATGTGAAGAAAGTATTCAAAAGAAAATGCTCAAGAGAAAGTGTTCAAGTTGCTTAAGTTCTTGAAGTGCCGAAAGAAAAGCTAGGCAAGCTCGGCACCTAAGTGAAGTGTCGGGTTGAGCACTAGCATAGACAAAGGCTGTGAGCTAGGTAGGTCCAACACCTAAGTGAAGTGTTGGATCGAGCACTAGTATGCAGTAAGCAAGTGGTGGAAGAAAAGCCTTGGAAGAAAGAAATCCTAGCTTGAGTGCGTGGAGTGCAGATCTAGAGGCGGACGAAGTCGAGTTGATAGCCACATCACGTTTACTCACCATTTCCCAAATATTTCCTACCCGCACCTAATCCGTTTCATATCTCGAATTCAAGTCCTTTTGATTAGAGTTGGTGTTGTTGTGGTCGGTAAGAACTGTATCCTAGTTAGCTACTACTTGAAGTGTGCAGAAAATAATGAGGTCTAGACTTGTTTGGTTGACGTTCTTGCATGTGTAGGTTAAGTTTGTTCGTGGAACAGTCTAAGCCAAATTGTTATTGTTTGAATCTCGATGAGACCGATCTTGTCATTTGTGAACTTGGATGTTTTCTAATTCATTTGTTTGAGGACAAGCAAAGCTTAGTCGTAGGGGAATTTGATGTGACTTTATTTAGTGCATTTTGAGCTTATGAACCTATGAAATGCCCGTGTTTGATCGTGAAATGCCATGACTTATATGCTTTTATTGAAGTTTCGTGCAAAGTGTCTATTTGTTGTCCGGTTGCCACTTTGGAGCCAAATTCGTGGTCTATTGGAGTTATCTCTGTGCATTTTCAGGTTATGGCTTCGAAGTACGGATGACAAGGAGCATGTAGGAACAAACGGGAGGTCAATCGGAGCTAGGACGGAGGAGATAGGACCGTTGCAAGTTCGGGATTTCAGCACGAGTTCCTGAAAGAGTTCTCGGCGAGAACTATCAAGTTCTCGCTGAAAACATTTGGTCAAAGACTTCCAGGAGATTGAGGCTTGATTTTCGAAGAAGTTTTTGGCGAAAAAATTCAGAGTTTTCGCCGAAAACATGTGAAGGAAGTGAAGACCGGCTCAGTGGTTTTCAAAGGAATTTTTGGCGAAAACTTTAGAAGTTTTCGCCGAAAACTTTAGGCTTTTCCAGCAGCCTATTTAAAGAGGATTTTCGGGAGAAAGAAGACAGACACAATTCATTATTCAGAAAACACACCTTCGTCAAAACCCTTTTCTCTCAACTTTTCAATTGTTTTCTCCTCATCTCCAATCCACAACCCTAGAGCAAGGTGCAACTCAAAGTAGAGGATCTTGGATTGAAGTCCACAACCTTGGAGGAGAAGCTAGAAGTGGAGGATTGAAGACTATCCAAGGATCCATGCCATGGTGTTCTTGGTGATCATCTCTCTTTCTCTTCTCTTCATTTCCTTGGGCATGTGTGGCTGATTTCTTAGGTTCTTCTTGGATTGATAGATAGTTGTGTTATGATAGAGGTTGATTGTGTAAACAAGTTATGATTGATCTTGGATGTAAGAAGATGATCTCTAGACTTGTTGTTAATTCCATTGATTGCCATGTTTGCTTGATTTGGTCTATTCTTTGTGATGTAATGCATGAGAGTACTTAGATTACATGGATTGTAGGTATAGGGATTGAAGAGTGTATGTTCTAAGAGATTAGATCATCTCAATTCAACCATAGTTGCATAATTTCTCTCTTGTGCATTTTATCGAACACTTGGTGTGCACTTGGTTTTTCATTCATTTGAACTTTGATTAGTCTTTTGATGATTCTCTTAGTGTTTAAACATTGACACGAGAGTGTGATGTCTAGCCTTGTGGTCATAGAGTCATATGAGAGGGTTTTGTAGCTTGGCATTTCATCAAACACCTTTAATGCATCCTTAGTCACTTAGCTTGAGAGCGAGAGCCTAAGTTGAGTGGTGCTAGGATAGGAACTTAGTGCTACGAGAGTGCATTGAGTCTATAGAAGGGATTTGCGTGGTCATTCGATTGCAACCTCGATCATGTTTGGCTTGTTTGTGCATTTGTTCCTCTTGAGCATGATGAATCTATCTTTCCAAGTGAACCTCCTTTATCTTTGATTTGCACCGTTTTGTTTTGCTTTCTTGTTTAGTTTCCTTTATGTTTTTGATTTCTTTTTCAAACTAAAACTCATTTTAAATGAATAGACCGTCCATGAACCGTGTGAGTAGTGGCAATTGAGAGAGCCCTCGTGGAAATACGACCTTGATTGTTGTGAGTTAATTCTTGCACATCAATGTTTCTGGAGTGGGAATTGGGGCTGTCCTAATGCAAGAAAGGAGGCCCATTGCATACTTCAGTGAGAAATTGAGTGGATCCACACTCAATTACCTCACCTATGACAAGGAACTATATGCATTAGTGAGGGCTTTGAAGACTTGGCAACATTACTTGTGGCCCAAGGAATTCATCATCCACACGGATCATAAATCCCTCAAGTACCTCAAGCCTCAACACAAGCTCAATAAAAGACATGCCAGATGGGTAGAGTTCATTGAATCTTTCCCCTACATCATTCAATTCAAACAAGGTAAGGAGAACGTAGTGGCTGATGCCCTCTCTCGAAGGTACACCCTAATTTTTGTCCTTACTACTAAATTCATTGGCTTCGAATATATCAAAGACCTATATGCTACTGACCTTGATTTCAAGGATATCTTTGGAGCTTGTGAACAGGGAGGATTTGGGAAATTCTACAAGTAGGATGGTTACTTGTTTAACGGACCCAAGATATGTTTACCTAACCACTCGTGCAGGACTGTTCTAGCCCTAGAGGCTCATGGGACATTTTGGAGTGGCTAAAACCTTGGCCACCCTTAAGGAACACTTTTATTGACCAAAGATGCGCCATGATGTGGAGAAGCTCATAGCTCAGTGTTCCAAATGCCAAAGAGCTAAGTCACATCTCCAATCCTATAGTTTATATACCCCTTTACCCATTCCTGAACACCATTGGGTTGATTTGTCTATGGATTTCGTATTAGGACTGCCTAAAACTAGGAAGGGAAAGGATTCGTCTTTGTGGTAGTTGATAGGTTTTCTAAGATGGCTCATTTTATTGCATGTCACAAGGCTGATAATGCCTCCCATATAGCCGATTTATTCTTCAGGGAAGTAGTTAGGCTGCATGGAGTCCCAAAGACTATAGTCTCAGTTAGGGATTCAAAATTCCTAAGCTACTTTTGGAAAACCTTGTGGGCTAAGTTAGGCACTAAATTAATGTTCTCCACCACTTGCCACCCCCAAACAGATGGTCAAACGAAAGTTGTGAATAGATCCTTATCTCAAATGCTTAGGGCTATCATCCGAAACAACATTAAAACATGGGAAGGCTGTTTGGCACACGTAGAGTTTGTTTACAATAGGGTTGTTCACTCAGCCACTCAATACGAACTTGTTTATGGATTTAACCCCTTAACCCCTTTAGATTTATCACCACTGCCTATACATGAGTTCTTAGATATAGATGGTCAAGAGAAGGCTGAATATGTTCGGAAGCTACATGAGAAGGCCAAAGCTAACATTGAAAGGAGGATTGCCCAGTACATCTGCAATGCTAATAGAGGTAGAAGGGAGAAGATCTTTGAAGTTGGAGATCAAGTGTGGATTCACTTTAGGAAGGACAGATTTCCTGAGCAAAGGAAGTCCAGGCTACTGCCTAGAGGGGATGGACCATATACGGTTCTTCAAAGGATCAACAATAATGCCTATGTTCTTGATTTGCCAAATTCTTATGGAGTTAGTGCTACCTTTAATATCTCTGACTTAACACCCTACTATGATGAAGTCTACGCAGATCCGGATTCGAGGCCAAATCCTTCTCAAGAAGAGGGGAATGATGAGCCACCTATACCCTGGACACGACCTGAGCATCCCCTGACCAGGATCCAAACCAAAAACTTCAAAGAGCGGCTCAACTCCTACATGAAGGCTTAGAGCAAAGGAGGATATGAGGAGGATGCAGACAGGCTCACCAGGGAAAGCTACACCATCTTGGAAGCCAAGAAGCCCTCCCCAGAGCTGGAGCCGGATCAGGCTCAGGAGGTGATGCCGCGCCAGGCACTGAGCTAGTACCAAGCTCCGGCACGGGCCCCGGGCCGAGCCTAGCACCCAGTCAAGGCCCCTGGCTAGCCCCTACGAGCCCCAAGACCAAGTGCCTGCCTAGAGACATCCCTAAAGCATTTCTAAAAGCTGGCCTGAGGCAGAATACCAAAGGCCTGGATAGAAAGCTCCAAGGCCCAGAGTCGGACCAAGCATAGGCGCCAGGCCTCTACCAGAGCGCTACACCAGAGCGACTTGGACCGAGCCAACAATTGGCCCGAGCCTTTCCGTATTTTCCAAGGGCCCTAGGATCCTTGAGCCACCAGGATAACCCTCCGCCAATCCTTGGTGGGATAGGAAAGGAAATCATGGAGTCCTTAACCGATTAGGAATCCTAATCCGGCGTGAGAGCGCCGCCTGATCCGGATTAGGGTTTTTGCCGGATTAGCAGGTTTAATGTTTATCTTCCTATTTAAGACTCTTTAAGTGTTTGTTTTGGTTTTTCCTTTATAGTTCCAATTGTTTATGATTATTTTAGTCCTTTTAGTATCCTACTACTTAGGACTCTTATTATTTCTTTAATAGTTTAGAAAGTAGTGTCGTAGGAGGAATAGGAGAGCTTGTTCTCTATTCTTCACCTATAAATAAAGGCCGCCGGCCTCACTTGTTACACAATCTTTGATTAATAAAATTACTTCAGAACTTTGTTCTTTTTCCCTTCAAGCTTTTGCTCGTTGTTGCATTGCTTAAGGCATCGGCTTATCATCTAGGGTATTATCGCCTTGATGTGGCGCCTTCGACTGGACACTTAGGGTTCCTAGCTCTTTATATCTAGTGGGTCTAAGTACTTTCCATCCCGGTTTCATAGGTTCGACTTGTTGCTAGGAGATCAGCTTGTGATGTTCAAGGGTTTTCTGCCCACGGTTGCAGCGGTTCAGATCACCTTCTTTACTTTCATTTAATGCGAATCTGGGTTTTTATTGCAATTTAAACATTGATTTTAATTAGTAATGCTCATAACTGGTTCAACCACGGGTTTCACTAGATTGATTCGAGTTGGGTGTTACACAAGCCATCCCTATGCACTGCATGACTATTTTTCGCCTCCCGATCACGCTTCTTAAGGAGATAGAAACGATGATCAACTCTTTCTGGCGAGGAATGAAAAAGGAGGCGGGAGAGGGTTGAATTGGATGTCTTGGGAGAGGATTTGTATGAAGAAGGAAGATGGTGTTATGGGGTTTCGGTACTTGCAAGGATGCAAGGCTTCAACATGGCACTACTTGGTAAGCAGGCTTGGAAACTTATTTCTGATCCAAATGCTCTTGTTTGTAAGATTCTCAAAGCGAAATACTTCCCAAAGGTGGACTTCTTCTCAGCTGAGCTCGGTAATAACTCGAGTCAAGTTTGGCAGAGCATTCACGCAGCCAAGATTGTGATCAACGAAGGATGTCGGTGGAAAATTGGAACTGGAGAAAATGTTACGTTTGGGGCGATCCCTGGTTGCGCAATGATGATAATTTTTGTGTGGAGAAAGCTGCCCGTCCTGGCTTGGAAGAGCTCCGTGTTTCTCACTTGGTCATTCAAGGTATGAATGACTGGAACGAGGACATTATCTCTGAGATTTTTCCCTCCGTGACCGACAAGAAATTCTGAATATTGTGTTTCCTTCACACCACACATCGGATCAAAGAATTTGGAACTTCACGAAGGAAGGAGTTTATACAGTTCGTTCAGGATACATGTTTGTGATGGATCGACTCATTGACACTGCCCATCTCCGTGTTCCTGGCCGGTGGAAACAATTATGGAACATGCAAGTCTCCATGACTTCGGGTCATGGCTTGGAGAATCGCTAGGGGAGTTATCCCTACCCGTATGGAGCTCTAAAGATGGCAGATGGATATCCCTCACACATGTGTTACATATGGGAATGAAATTGAGAATTTGTGGCACCTCTTCATCTCTTGCAGATATGCTTTTGAAGTGTGGGATAAATCCGACCTCTTACCTGATGTGATGAGTATTGCTGATGGGTCTGACTCTATTACGGATTGGCTATTTACCACTATCGATTCCATGTAGGTTGAGAAGTGATGACACTCGATTTGACGTGATTATCAGCCTCATTTAAGCGACATTTCTTTGCGTAAGACATGGTTTTTAGGGTAGATTAACGGATATTCAATCGAATGCCCTATCTCATGCCATTTGTGTTACCTTGGCCCGTTTCGGGTCTATTTGATGGTTTTCTAGTGTTTTTACGTTAGCACAGGTTTTTGCCATCGAATAAAGTAACCAAGGACGTGTCTAAGGCATTGGAACATCGAGGAACTGAACCAGAATCGATCAAAGGGGCCAATTAAGTTCAAACCAAATTCCTGCCCGGTTCATACATATATTTTCGGCGAAACTACCCTTTGGTTTTCGCCGAAAATGGAAGAAGAAATCACTGGCCGATTGAGAGGAAGTCTTCGGCGAAGACACCCTTGGATTTTCGCCAAAACCGTAGGAAGGAATCAACCGCTTCGAGTATGAAGAAATTTTCGCCGAAACCACTATACTATTTTCGGCGAAAATCCCAGTTCAAATTAGGAAATTCCGGGTTAATATAAATAGAGAACTCGGCGGCTGATAAAAAGGAGATCACGAATCACTTTTACAGCAACACATACACACAAAAACAATGACAGAGAGAGAGGCAGGGCGAGTAGATAGAGTTCGAGGAGCAGGAACGGATCGTGACGCCATCCATCCATCTCGGAGAGCCAGGGCGAGGAGTTGAAAATCCAACAGATTTGAGCTGCCAGGAAACATCGAAATTAGGTTTTGCAGTTCTTCTCTGTCTTCCAACCTGAGATGTATTTCTTGCCTGTCTTCGATTCTTCTGTATTGAGTATGAGTAGATAAACTCGTGTAGCTTAGATTAGATGAACCCTAAGTGAACCAGGGCTTAAAGCGGTCACGGATCGGCGGTGATTAGATTCGAAATTCATTCAGTTTCATCTTGCATGTTTGATTTGTTCTTCGTTTTCTGTGTTTCTTGTCTGGTTTGGCCACCTAGATTAGATTCTTGTTAAGCTAAGGATAGAAGCGAACGCTCGCCTTACTTTAAAACACCAAATCGAACAGTCAACCTTATAATTGGAGTGTGCCTTTCGTAGGAACCGATTAGGGTTGATCCATTGCTAGAGTAACTCATTAATCACTAGAATTTGCACCAGTTAAGTTAAGTCGTTGCGAGAGGCGACCGTACCCGGGCGGCTAATTAATCGTGGCAGCTAGATCGGATAGAGCGAACGTTCGCCAGTCTTAAACCTAAGGGTCAGGAGTTATGATGGTGTCTGTGAACTGAATGAACTAGAATCGAAAATCGCTGGTCTGTGACTGTTGTTGCCTTGGTGATCTAAGGGGAATTCGAAATCTAAGCTTGTCTGTCATCTTTCTAGTCAATTAATCAATCTTCAATCTTTCTTCGGTTTAATTTTCATTTCTTCTTATTTTTGCATTCTTAGTATAGAAGTCGTGGAACTCACACCACGCACAACTTGTGTTTGAACTTGAATTAAAACTGTCAACTCCTTGGAGTAAGGAAGTAGAGGAAACCCCTGGAATACGATCTGCTATAGCCTTTTATTAGCATTAGTAGTTTATTTGGTTGAACGCATCACGACGACACGCTCACCAAATTGGCGCCGTTGTCGGGGACTCTTCTACTTCGTTGAAAGAAGAGTTGGCATTTTTATTCTTCTACCTTTCCATCTTTAATTTTCCATCACACTTTGATTTTACACCGGTTGTGTTTGTTTTTGTCTCGTGCAGATCATAGCAGGTACAGAAGCAGATCACATCCGTTCCGTCTTCCTTTACCATAATGGTTACTCTTAAAAGTGTTGCGGACTATAGTAAGCTGCGTGCATCTAATCTTCGATCACCCATCACCGTGCCCTCTAATGACAATGATCCTGACTATGAGATTCAGATTCCTCTCCTGGAGCTAATTTCTAGGGACATACAATTCGAGGGAAGACCAGAAGATAACCCTTACTCACACATAACCACCTTTCTGGCTGTTTGCGACACCTCCAAGTCTGGGAATCTCAATAAGAATGTGCTATATCTCCGAGTTTTCCCATTTTCTCTCAGAGGTGCAGCTAAACAATGGCTTAGTAGCAAACCGCCAGGTCATTACACTGAATGGGAGACATCCTGCAAGAACAACTGCTTATAAAGACCGCATCTCCAGGTTCACTCAGAGAGAGGATGCAAGCCTGTATGACACTTGGAACGAATTTCAGTCTCTTCTCTTCGACTGCCCTCACCATGGGTATGAACAGAGACAGCTGGCTGAATTCTTTACTCGAGGTATGCGCAAAGAATCTGCAAACTGGGTCAACACCTTAGCCGGCGGAGATTGCACCGCTCTCACTCCTCAGGATGCTCTTCTGCATTTTGCTGACTGTGCGTCGAAATCTAGAAACTGGGAGAGGCACATAGAAGGAACCAAGAGTCAGAGCCAGAGTCAGATAAATGTTGCAGAGCAGATCAAGGCAGAAGTTCAGAAGCATCTGCAAGCAGCTGGTATCCCTCTCGACTCTCCGTCAGCTACCGTCTTTTCGGTTGACTGTGGATGGTGTGGATCATGTGCTCATAGCGGCGAAAGTTGCCTTAATTTCGGTGCAGCAGAAGTCTTGTCTACTGAGGAGGTAAACTTCATTGATCAAGGTTTTGCCAACAATCAGAAAGGCTATGCGGTTACAGAAACTACGTGCCACGGAAGCAAAGCAACCGGTTGGTAGATCCTTATTATAGACCTCCGGGATTCATTGGAGGGCAACACCAGTTTCAGGCGAAGCCGTGCTACAATAGAGATATGGACTATGAGAGGAAGTTTGATCAGATCATGAGCCGACTTGACGACCATGACATTCAGTTAAAAGCCCAAGCCGCACTTAATCAAGGAACAAAGGCTCAAACCCAGAGGATAGAAGATGCGGCACTCAATATGGCGAAACTTTTTACTAGCAATCCTCTCCTTAATCCAGAAGCATTTCAAGCAGACTCCGATATAAGGAGTGAACACGCTCAAGCTATTACCACTAGGAGCGGTAAGTAAACAACTGATCCAAAAGCCCCGGAACCTGACATAATACCAGAAACTAGTGCTGCCATGGATATGCCAGAAATAGAAGATATCACAGAAGAGGAAGAAGAAGCACCTGCCCCTCCTCCGCCGCCCAAGACAGCCCCTGAACCTGTCTTGGCGCCATATGTACCTAGGATTCCTTTTCCAAAAGCTGCAAGGAGCACAGCCAAGGATCACGACACTCAGTATAAGAAATGGTACAATGTTCTTAAGACTGCAGAAATCAAGATACCAGTGACAGACGCTGTAGAGATTATACCACCACTTGGGAAGTTCTTTAAAGACCTCGTGAAGAAAGTGAAGAGTGGCGAGGTGTACTCTATCACGCTCACTAATGAATGCGCGTCTATTCTAGGTGCACCATCTCCCATTCGACAGCCGCCACCACCCCCAGCTAAGTGTCCTGATCCCGGTTCTTTTACATTACCGTGCATTATTAATGGCATTCAAATTGATCGCAGCCTGGTTGATTCTGGTGCTTCTATTAATGTTATGCCTGTCTATCTATATGAAAAGCTGAATCTAGGGCAATTAAAACTGATTACTCTGCATCTCGTTTTAGCCGATAGGTCTGTCAAACGGCCTAGAGGTATAGTAGAAGATGTAACTGTTTGCTGTGGTCCGTTTACTATACTGGCAGATTTTGTTGTTTTAGATACTCGTGAGCTAGACGGAACACTTATCCTAGGTCGGCCTTTCTTAGCAACTGCTGGTGTGAATATAAATTGCAAACAAGGCTTATTAACTTTAAGTGTAGGTCAAGAGAGTGTTGCATTCCGCATTAAAGATAGCATGAGATATTCTATTGCTCAAGATGATAAATGCTATGCTGTTGATCCCTTAGAGTCGGCCTCGGCCGACTCCTTTACTAATGCTTTATCTAGTGAGTTGTGTTTGATTTCAGGGATTGATAATGCGTTAGACGACCCAGAGCAGCGCTTATGGCAAGATGAGCTAGATGAACAAAAGGCAACATTCACACCCTTACACGCGCCTCCACACATCGAACCAGCTTCGAATCGGATTACTACTTCATATGAGAATCCACCAGAACTTACTCTGAAGGAGCTGCCTGACCACTTAGAGTACGCATTTCTGGGAAAGGATTGCCAGTTACCTGTCATTATCAATGCGAATCTATCTCTCGAGCAGAAAGAGCAACTGATTGGGCTACTCAAGAAGCATGTCCGAGCTATTGCCTGGCAGTTGGCAGACATCAGAGGCATCTCTGAAACCTTCTGCAAACACCGGATAGTTGTTGATGAAGAATTCAAACCAGTCAGACAACCGCAACGCCGACTTAACCCTCAGATGTAGGAAGTCGTAAAGAAAGAAGTACTCAAGCTTCTAGATGCCGGTATCATCTATCCTATCGCCGACAGTCCTTGGGTCAGCCCGACTCAAGTTGTCCCAAAGAAAGGAGGAATCACAGTCATCCCTAATCCAAAGGGTGAACTCATTCCCACCCGAACAGTTACATGATGGAGAGTCTGCATCGATTATCGACGACTAAATGATGCCACCAAGAAGGATCACTTTCCACTGCCGTTCAGTGATCAGATGCTTGAACGATTGGCTGGTCATGAATACTACTGCTTCTTAGACGAGATGTCCGGTTACTTTCAGATCCCCATTGAGCTTGCTGATCAAGAGAAGACAACCTTCACATGCCCGTTCGGTACGTTTGCTTATCGTCGTATTCCTTTTGGTCTATGTAATGCTCCCGCTACTTTTCAGAGATGCATGCTTGCAATATTTGGAGATCTGGTAGAGAATGTGGTAGAGGTGTTCATGGATGACTTCTCTGTCTATGGAGATTCATTTTCAAAGTGTTTGGCTAATCTGGATAAGGTGTTAGCTCGTTGTGAGGAGACCCACCTAGCTCTTAGCTGGGAGAAATGTCACTTCATGGTTACCGAAGGCATTGTTCTAGGCCATAGAATATCTAAAACTGGTATAGAATTCGATCGTGCTAAGCTTGAGACCATTGCCAGTCTACCACCGCCGACCTCAGTCAAGACAGTTCGAAGCATCCTCGGTCATGCTGGATTCTACCGGAGATTCATCCAAGACTTCTCCAAGATCGCTCTCCCCATGACCAAGCTACTCGAGAAAGATGTTCCTTTTGTTTTTGATAAAGCTTGTCTCGAAGCCTTTGATACTCTGAAGACTCAACTGACCACCGCACCGATTCTTACAGCACCAGATTGGAATCTCCCATTCGAGATCATGTGCGATGCTAGTGATTTCGCCGTTGGCGCGGTTCTTGGTCAGAGAAAGGAGAAGAGATTTCATCCTATCTACTTTGCGAGCAAGACACTCAATGATGCTCAGAGAAACTACACTACCACGGAGAAGGAACTCCTAGCTATCGTTTTCTCCTTTGATAAATTTAGACAGTATCTGGTTCTCTCACATACCATCGTCTACACAGATCATGCTGCTCTGCGCCATTTATTAGCCAAGCAGGATTCAAAGCCACGTCTCATCCGGTGGATCCTTCTCCTCCAAGAATTCGACATAGAAATTAAAGACAAGAAAGGAGCAGAGAACTTAGCAGCAGATCATCTTTCTCGACTCGAGGAATCACAAACAGGTAAATCTACTACCCCTATCAATGATTCTTTCCCTGACGAGCTGTTGCGTGTTGAAACGTATGAACAGGTTAATAGCATAGCTATTGAGCCCTAGGCAATTCCTCACGCTCAAGATCTGAGTAACGCCGCTGATTCAGATGAGCCTTGGTATGCAACTCTGTGTAACACCCGTTCCGAATCAACCCGAGTAAACCCGTGGTTGAGCCGGTCCCAGGTACTACCGAGTAAAAACAAGGGTAAAACAGTGAAATTGGCGGTGATCAAAAGACAATAAAAAACATGGGAGGCCTCCATAGAAACGCGAAACTGAAATCCGAGTACAATCCAATCCATCATAAATCCTCCAAACCAACATTAATCAGAAAGTACATAAAAAGAACCCCAAAATCCCATAGTCAACTGAAATGAACAGAAAAGTCAACTCCACGTAATCCCAGTCTTCACCTCATGGCTTCCGTCCAGAACTTCACGAAATCAACCTCGAACTCAAACCCTCAGCTACCTCTACTAGCCACGAGATCCTGAAAGGGGAAAAGGGATCAATTTCTTATTGAAATTGAGTGAACCCACTGGGCCTACCTACACGTTGTCCTACTCTATGGAGCGGTCCCAACTCCGCACAAGACATCCAACAATGGAACCAAACCCAACCCCCTTTCCATATTTTAATTCCCTAAAAGCAGTCTAGGTGATCACGTTGGTCAGTTCTTGTTCTCAAGCACAATTCATAACAACAGAATCACACAGAATTAATACATCAATCCACGGCACACACAGCATCATCACATCACATCCATCAACCAAGTCACTACCACAACCACAAGCACACAAACATTCACATTCATATTATCTAGGTGAGTTATTAGGCGCCAAGGAGTTATCCACACCACCACCGGCTGGCCGACGCACTTCCCTACCGCATGGGAAGTCCTCGCGCTCCCCTACCGCATGGGGAACGCATTCTCATTAACCATCATCATCATCATCAATCTCATCATCAATCTCATCACTCCCTTGACACCCATGTCAAGGGGATCCACCCCAATGGATCAGACTCAACAACCAGTACCTCGGGTGGGGTAGTGTGGGCTCCTTCCGGTTCTATTTCCAACATACAATTCTCAACATCACATTCTCAACTCATACATCACATCTACTACCAACATACAACACAAATCAGCCACATCTCACTCATAGTCCATAGTTCACAACACATCTCGTCCTCCATGCCCCTGTCATGTTCACAGCACACACATCACAATCAATAGGATAACCGGCTAGCTCACCGGCCTCCCCCACCTGCAAGTACAGGGGAAACCATGTCATGAGTCTAGGGTCACCCACCTGTTCCTCTTATTCAGAGCGACCCCACATTGGCAGGGCAACTCTCCTGCATCCACAACCAGCGATTCATAATATCATAGCACCCGCACTCATTTCCCAACCATCCTAATTCTCATTTCTATGTCAATTCATTACTTAATTCACTTCAGTTCACACCCAACCCCAAACCATAGCAATGAACAACAACAATCAACCACGGCAATCAACAATAGCAATCAAGTACATTCACAGAACAGTTTATCCCCTTTTACGCTCATCATTTTCATGCATAACCTAGGTTTTGTTCTAAGTCCAATTGAAGCTCCTCACGCTGTCCAAACTACTTACACAACGCTAAGCCCTCACCTGGAATAGAAGACGAGGCTCTAATCGTCTTCTAGTTCCCCAGAAACTCGATTCCCAACCACCAAACTCGTAGCTCTACCCTTCCTTACTGCTCACGACCTACACCCAGAAACCCAAAATGGAGGTTAGTGATCTCTTCTCCTCGTCGCTACGAATCCATAGCAACAAACAGAACTCAATTCCGACCTCTACAGCTCCCGGAATCACCGTTCGAAGATTGCTCGCACTAGGTTCGTCAATGGCTTTTCGGGGAGAGAGAAAGGGGAAAGAAGTTATGAATTTCCGTGCAAATCCGTCCTTTTATGCACGAAAAGTGCGCCTGGTATGTCAAAAAGTGCGCCGGCGCACATTGACCCCTAAAAGGCGCACATTTTGAATATTCCGCCGAAAGTTTGCTGAATAAATTGAAAAGTGCGCCTGGCACTTCTAAAAGTGCGCCTGCGCACTTCAGGGCCCAAAATCGGCACTTTTTGGTGCATCACCGTACCCCTCTTTGCAACTTCGACCCAACTTAAACCCGAATGACCCAAATCTCAAGGGGAGCTTAAGAGCACTGATTCCAGTACCCTAGTCTACCGATCTTGAGTTCCAAACCGTTTGGTTGAGCGGGGATGTTACAAGTCTCCACAACTTCAAGGATTTCGTCCCCGAAATCATCCCTAACTCATCCTAGCAATATGATACCAAACACACAGCTAAAATCGCAGTAATCCAAGTATCCTATTGACTTCCGAAATTCCTAACGACGAACCACCAGCCTTCCTTTAACTACTCATCAGCCCTACACCCACTCCCAACACTCTACTTTCACCGAGCACACCCTAGACCTTCGTGGAACCAACACCACAACAAGCAAACACAAAAGCATACATCAAGGGGAATTAATACCTGAATCATACACTTCCACTAACTCCGGGTACCGCCGCCTCATACTCTCCTCAGTCTCCCAAGTAGCCGACTCGCTCTCATGGTTCCTCCATACCACCTTGAGCTGCGGAATCTGCTTATTCCTCAAGACCCGAACTTGCCTATCCACGATCGCGACTGGCTTCTCCTCATAAGTCAAGTCTTGCTCAATATCCACCTCCTCCGGCTGAATTACATGAGAAGGGTCCCCATGATACCGCCTAAGCACGCTCACATGAAACACATTGTGTATCCTTTCCAACTCCCTCGGCAAAGCCAACACATAAGCCACCGGACCCGACTTAGCGAGGATCTCATAAGGACCGATGTACCGAGGCGCCAACTTCCCTTTTCTACCGAAACGCATCAGCCCTTTCCACGGCGACACCTTCAAAAACACCTTCTCCCCAACATTGAAACTCAGCTCTCTAGCACGACCGTCGGCATACGCTTTTTGCCTATCTTGAGCCGCTCTCAATCTCTCCTTGATAATCTTAACCCGATCAGCCGTCTCTTGCACAACTTGAGGACCCGACACCACCCTCGCACCTTCCTCATCCCAACACAAAGGCGTCCTACACTTCCTCCCATACAAAGCCTCAAAAGGAGCGGACTTCAAACTACTATGATACGAGTTATTATAGGCGAACTCAATCAAAGGTAGCAATTCAGTCCAAGGGGTTTGAAACTCCATAGCACAGCTTCTTAACAACTCCTCCAAAGTAAGGATCGTTCTCTCCGATTGCCCATCCGTCTGAGGATGATACGCCGTCGAGAACTTGAGCTTAGTTCCCAATGCTGTATGCAGCCCCTCCCAAAAATGAGACGTGAAACTCGGATCCCGATCAGAGACGATGGATTGAGGAACCCCATGCAACCTTACCACCTCTTCTATATATAACTTTGCCAACACCTCCACACTAGGCTTAAACCGAATGGGTATGAAATGCGCAACTTTCGTCAAACGATCGACTATTACCCACACGGCATCCTTCCCCTCTCTAGTCGGCGGAAAACCCGATACAAAGTCCATGGTGATGTCCGCAAACTTCCACTCCGGAATAGGTAGGGACTGAAGTAACCCACCCGGAGCTCTATGCTCCGCCTTAGCCTTCTGACAAACCAAACAAGTCGCCACATAACGAGCCACATCCTTCTTCATTCCTGGCCACCAAAAACTTAACTTCAGGTCATTGTACATCTTTGTCATCCCGGGATGCATAGCATACATCGAGGAATGAGCCTCCTCCAAAATCCCCTTCCTCAATTCCTCTACTTCCGGCACGCACACTCGACCCTTGCATTTCAACAATCCGCCAACTACCTCAAATCCATTATCCATGCCCTTTTCAACTTCCCCTCGAATAGCCACCAGAGTAGCATCCTTGAGCTGCTCCTCACTAATCCTATCATTCAGCATAGGCCTAATGTTGAGCTTGGCAAACAAACTTCCCATATCATCTAACTGCATCTCTACCCTTAAAGCTCTAAGATCCACCAACTCCTTTCGACTTAAAGCATCCGCAACCACATTAGCTTTACCAGGATGGTAGTCAATGGTATAGTCATAATCCTTCAAGAGCTCCACCCAACGCCGTTGCCTACCATTCAGCTCCTTTTGATCCATAAGGTGCTTAAGACTCTTGTGATCGGTCATGATCTTAAACGTCTCACCATACAAATAATGCCTCCACAACTTCAAGGCGAACACCACTGCAGCTAACTCTAAATCATGGGTTGGGTAGTTCACCTCATGCACCCTAAGCTGTCGGGAGGCATAAGCGACAACCTTCCCATTCTGCATCAACACACAGCCCAATCCTTGCAAAGACGCATCACTAAACACCACATACTCTCCACCTTCTACTGGAAAAGTCAACACCGGAGCTGAAGTCAACTTCTTCTTCAACTCCTCAAAGCTCCTCTGACATTCCTCGCTCCACTCATACTTCGACTCCTTCCTCAACAACTTATGTAAAGGAGACGCTATGGTAGAGAACCCCTCTACAAACCTTCGATAGTAACCAGCTAACCCCAAGAAGCTCCTCAGTTGTGACACATCCTTAGGTGGAGACCAATTAACCACCGCTTCAATCTTCTTTGGGTCAACCTCCACGCCTCTTTTAGAAACCACATGCCCAAGAAACAATACTTCTTCCAACCAAAAGGCACACTTTGAGAACTTGGCAAATAGTTGCTGCTCCCTCAACCTATGAAAAAACAATCCTCAAGTGCTCCTCATGCTCCTTCCTAGTCTTAGAATAAATGAGGATATCATCGATGAACACTTTCACGAACTTATCCAAATATTCGTGGAAGACCTTGTTCATGAGAGCCATGAACGCGGCGGGAGCATTGGTGAGACCAAACGGCATCACCAGAAAATCATAGTGTCCATAGCGGGTCCTAAAGGCTGTCATTGGCACCGATCCTTCCTCCACCTTCAACTGGTGATAACCCGACCTCAAGTCTATCTTCGAGAACACTCAGCCCCTTGCAATTGATCGAAGAGATCGTCTATCCTTGGAAGTGGGTAACGATTCTTAATTGTCGCCTTGTTCAACCGCCTATAGTCAATACACATCCGCATCGACCCATCCTTCTTCTTCATAAACAACACCGGTGCCCCCCACGGTGATACACTTGGGCGGATGAACCCCTTATCCAAGAGCTCCTGCAATTGCTCCTTCAACTCCTTTAACTCTGCCGGTGCCACGCGATAAGGTGGAATAGAGATTGGAGTAGTTCCAGGGACCAACTCTATATTGAACTCCACCTCACGCTCGATCGTGCCCCAGGTAGTTCCTCAAACACATCCGCGAACTCCCGAGCTATAGGTACCTTCTCCAACTCCTCATTCCGTTCAACTGACACTTGCACCAACAAAGCCTCACACCCTTCTTGAATCAGAGAAAAAGCTTGCATTGCTGAAATTACTCCCATAGGTGCGGACTCCCTCTTCCTAACACCCTTGAACACCACCTGGCCGACACCTCCCACCTGAAGCAACACCTCCTTCTTCTGACAATCAAGCAAAGCCCCATGCCTAGCCAACCAATCCATGCCGAGGATAACGTCGAATTCATTGAAAGGAAGCACCACCAAATCAGCCAAGAACTCTACACCTCCCACTAACACTTTACACCCTCTACACACTCTATCCACCCGAACAGAAGTCCCCAAAGGAGTTCTGACGCCCCAACTAACACCCAAACTACTAGCTACAACACCCAAACTACTCAAACATTTCTCAGATACAAAGGAATGGGTTGACCCCGAATCAAACAAGGCATAAACTAAAAGGCCCAAGATCGAGATCATACCAGTCACCACGTCGTTCGCATTCTCTACCGCACCCCTGGTAAGAGCATAAAGCCTCCCTTGCTCCCCTCCAGCTCCAACAGGTGTGGCATTGGCTCCCGTCCCTCGTCCAGCACCCCTACCAAAGCTGCCTCCTCCTCTCCCTCCGTAACTCCCAGACGGAGCTCTAGGGCCCTGCACCGATCCCACAGACTGAGTTAGGGTAGCTCTCTTGGTTGGACAGTTCAGACTCCTGTGTCCGCGCTGCCCACAAGTGTAACAGGTCACACCTGCCAACAGATGGCAAACTCCGAAGTGACGCTTCCCACATTTGTCACATAGTGGTAACCCGGACGGTGCTCCTCCCGAACGGACTGTGCCACTAGTACGAGCAGGGCAAGCCACACTCTTATGACCTGGTCGGCCACAAGTGAAACAAGTCATCGTACCCCTCATTGGCATCGACTGGCTGCCCCTGAACCCAGAAAAAGAAGTCTGAGTTCTCTTCGCCGGGTAACTGTGAATGGCAGACTGAGTAGGCGGGGCAGTTGCCTTCCTCTTCTTCTCTTCCCTCTTTCGGTTCTCCAACCTCTCCCTCTCTAGCGCTCCGCCTTAACCGACACTAAACTCCCCATATCAGCGGTGGTGACTCCCTCCTGAATCTCCACTCTCAACCCATTCTTGAACTTGTTAATGAGCTTCCTCTCCCGGTTGGCCCGCTCATCATACCACTTAGAGAGAGAAGTGAACTCTATGTAATATGCCAGAACGGACTTCTCCCCTTGCTTAAAACTCATGAACTCCTTGGCTTTCTCCTCACGCCAAAGGTCCGGGCAAAACTGATCATGAAACACCTCCACAAACTCATCCAACTCCATCTCTGGCGGAACCACTCGACTTTGTGGCATCGACCTCCACCAATTCAGTGCATGCCCCTTAAGCAGAAAAGTCATTGCTTGCACCTTCAACCCTTCCTCAAGTTCCATTTGCAGGAACTTGTACTCACATTCCTGGAGCCACTGCTCTGCCACCTCAGGATCAGCTGCTTCCCCAATGAACTCCCCAAAATTCCATCCCTTCAACAGACTCGGCTGAAACCTAGGAGCTCCTCCTCCAAAACCCGAGTTCCCAGTGGACCTACTTCCCCTTGCTTGACTGGATTCACTACAGGAGGACATTAAACATTTCAGTTGAACGCTAAAGAAACTTCAAACAACTCAATTCACCACTTGATTTCAAAACATCCCACCCATTTAAAACAGTTTGACAAAAACCCTTGGAATGTCGGTCCCGTACCGATGTCTCATCCTCCCTCCCAACGAGGTTAATTACTCCCCAAAGAGAGAAGATAATCAACCGGTACAGCAGCGACAAACCAGGCTCTGATACCATTTGTAACACCCGTTCCGAATCAACCCGAGTAAACCCGTGGTTGAGCCGGTCCCAGGTACTACCGAGTAAAAACAAGGGTAAAACAGTGAAATTGGTGGTGATCAAAAGACAATAAAAACATGGGAGGCCTCCATAGAAACGCGAAACTGAAATCCGAGTACAATCCAATCCATCATAAATCCTCCAAACCAACATTAATCAGAAAGTACATAAAAAGAACCCCAAAATCCCATAGTCAACTGAAATGAACAGAAAAGTCAACTCCGCGTAATCCCAGTCTTCACCTCATGGCTTCCGTCCAGAACTTCACGAAATCAACCTCGAACTCAAACTCCTCAGCTACCTCTACTAGCCACGAGATCCTGAAAGGGGAAAAGGGATCAATTTCCTATTGAAATTGAGTGAACCCACTGGGCCTACCTACACGTTGTCCTACTCTATGGAGCGGTCCCAACTCCGCACAAGACATCCAACAATGGAACCAAACCCAACCCCCCTTTCCATATTTTAATTCCCTAAAAGCAGTCTAGGTGATCACGTTGGTCAGTTCTTGTTCTCAAGCACAATTCATAACAACAGAATCACACAGAATTAATACATCAATCCACGGCACACACAGCATCATCACATCACATCCATCAACCAAGTCACTACCACAACCACAAGCACACAAACATTCACATTCATATTATCTAGGTGAGTTATTAGGCGCCAAGGAGTTATCCACACCACCACCGGCCGGCCGACGCACTTCCCTACCGCATGGGAAGTCCTCGCGCTCCCCTACCACATGGGGAACGCGTTCTCATTAACCATCATCATCATCATCAATCTCATCATCAATCTCATCACTCCCTTGACACCCATGTCAAGGGGATCCACCCCAATGGATCAGACTCAACAACCAGTACCTCGGGTGGGGTAGTGTGGGCTCCTTCCGGTTCTATTTCCAACATACAATTCTCAACATCACATTCTCAACTCATACATCACATCTACTACCAACATACAACACAAATCAACCACATCTCATTCATAGTCCATAGTTCACAACACATCTCGTCCTCCATGCCCCTGTCATGTTCACAGCACACACATCACAATCAATAGGATAACCGGCTAGCTCACCGGCCTCCCCCACCTGCAAGTATAGGGGAAACCATGTCATGAGTCTAGGGGTCACCCACCTGTTCCTCTTATTCAGAGCGACCCCACATTGGCAGGGCAACTCTCCTGCATCCACAACCAGCGATTCATAATATCATAGCACCCGCACTCATTTCCCAACCATCCTAATTCTCATTTCTATGTCAATTCATTACTTAATTCACTTCAGTTCACACCCAACCCCAAACCATAGCAATCAACAACAACAATCAACCACGGCAATCATCAATAGCAATCAAGTACATTCACAGAACAATTTATCCCCTTTTACGCTCATCATTTTCATGCATAACCTAGGTTTTGTTCTAAGTCCAATTGAAGCTCCTCACGCTGTCCAAACTACTTACACAATGCTAAGCCCTCACCTGGAATAGAAGACGAGGCTCTAATCGTCTTCTAGTTCCCCAGAAACTCGATTCCCAACCACCAAACTCGTAGCTCTACCCTTCCTTACTGCTCACGACCTACACCCAAAAACCCAAAATGTAGGTTAGCCATCTCTTCTCCTCGTCGCTACGAATCCATAGCAACAAACGGAACTCAATTCCGACCTCTACAGCTCCCGGAATCACCCTTCGAAGATTGCTCGCACTAGGTTCGTCAATGGCTTTTCGGGGAGAGAGAAAGGGGAAAGAAGTTATGAATTTCAGTGCAAATCCGTCCTTTTATGCACGAAAAGTGTGCCTGGTATGTCAAAAAGTGCGCCGGCGCACATTGACCCCTAAAAGGCGCACATTTTGAATATTCCGCCGAAAGTTTGCTGAATAAATTGAAAAGTGCGCCTGGCACTTCTAAAAGTGCGCCTGCGCACTTCAGGGCCTAAAATCGGCACTTTTTGGTGCATCACCGTACCCCTCTTTGCAACTTCGACCCAACTTAAACCCGAATGACCCAAAACTCAAGGGGAGCTTAAGAGCACTGATTCCAGTACCCTAGTCTACCGATCTTGAGTTCCAAACCGTTTGGTTGAGCGGGGATGTTACACTCTGGCTAACTATCTCTCACACGGCATTGTACCTTCTGAACTGGATTTCAATGCACGCAAAAAGCTTTTTAAAGAGGCCAAGTCATATTTCTGGGATGAGCCTTTCTTATACCGCATCAGTCTTGACGGGATGATCCGGAGATGTGTCTCTTACACTGAGGCAGCTGACATCATGCGTAAATGCCATGAAGGGCAGTTCGGAGGACACTTCGGAGGCAACCGCACGGCGAGAAAGGTACTCGAAACAGGTTTCTACTGGCCCTCAATTATTAGTGATTGCGATGTTTATGCTCGACGTTGTGATGCATGCCAGCGATCAGGTAACATTTCCAACCGTAATGAGATGCCCCAAATTGTTTCTTTAACCGTTGAAATTTTTGATGTTTGGGGGATTGATTTTATGCGTCCGTTCACACCCTCCAACGGAAACAAGTACATTCTTGTAGCCGTTGATTACGTTTCTATGTGGGCTGAGGCTGAAGCTTTACCCACTAATGATTCTAGAGTGGTGGGTCGGTTCCTTACTCGTCTTTTCACGCGTTTTGGTTCACCGCGCTTCATCATAAGCGATAGGGGTACCCACTTCCATGGACAATTCGACCGGGTGTGCAAACGCTTTGGTGTCACCCACCGAATGTCCACGGCTTATCATCCTCAAGTGAATGGTCAAGCGGAAGTGACGAATCGTGCTCAAGCGGATTCTTGATAGAACAGTTGGCCGGTCTCGCAAGGACTGGTCATCGAAGCTCAATGATGCCTTATGGGCATATCGAACTGCCTACAAGACTCCCATCGGTACCTCACCGTATCAGCTGGTCTATGGCAAGTCATGTCATTTACCAGTTGAGCTTGAGCACAAGGCATTCTGGGCTAACAAAGAGTTGAATATGAGCTATGCAGTAGCAGGTAATAACCGCCATGACCAGATCGCTGAGCTTGAGGAGCACCGTCTCCACGCTTATGAGAGCACAAAGCTATACAAAGAACGCACGAAGAGAATTCATGACTCTCAGTTGAAGACGATCAAGCAGTTCTACCCGGGAGAGGAAGTGCTCTTGTATAATTCTCGATTAAAGCTCTTTCCGGGTAAGTTGAAATCTCGATGGTCTGGCCCTTATACCGTGGTCCAACAGACACCCTTAGGCAGCGTCTACATTAAATTGCACGATCAAGAGCCGTTTGTAGTCAACGGGCATAGGCTTAAGAAGTATCTGCAAGGGTTAGCCGTATCCTCCATAGACGTACACTACCTCGATTTGGAATCCTGACACGAATCCAGGTATCGTATGGCTCACAGACGTTAAACAAGAGCGCTTCGTGGGAGGCAACCCACGGCTGGAGTCAGTTATTTCCCGTTTTGAGTCGTTTTGTTTTAACACCCCTTTTGAAAAAAAAAAGCCGCCATTTTCAAATAAATTTTTGGCGAAACTGTGTTTTCAAACTCAACCTGAATCTCCTGTTCAGCATTTTCGAACCGAAAACCACCATGCCCTTCGCCGAAAATTTTGCCTCCATTTTCACTACAATTTTCGCCGAAAATCGTCCCTTCTTTTCGCCGAAAATCGTCCCTTCTTTTCGCCGAAAATCCCAGTTCAAATCCCCCTGTTCCACCTGTCTAAAATTTTCGCCGAAAAGCTCCCTTCATTTTCGCCAAAAACCCTGTATTTTCCTTTGACTATATAAGCGGCCCCACTCCTCTTCTTTTCGGCCCTTCACATCCGAAACCTTGAAGCCCGTCGGCCCCCTTCCCTGCTTTGCAATCCGCTGCCGCCCGAACGCTCAACCTGCCGCCGCCTTGAAACCGACCGATCGACCGCCGCCGCCCCAATAAACAGTAGCCGTCCCTCCACCCTGCCAGCCCTTGATTCGAAACCCTAGAATCAGTGTTTTTCAGCTCCGGTTCCGGCCGACCTAGTTTTCAAGTTTTCCCCCGTTTTCATTGATTTCCAATCGTTTTCTCGAATCATGTCTTCACGGTTAGTTGTTCAGCCTTTGATTGTGCATCTTTTGGCTTTTTGACTTTCAGTTTTTGGCATGGGTGACTAGGGTTGACTTTTAGGTTCTCCCTCATTCTTCATAACTGCTTTATCGGTATCAATCGGCTAGGTTTTGGTGTTGTTTCGTGGCCTTTTCAGGATTGTGATATGTTGTCGGTGTGATCGTGTTCATGACTCATTCCATTATTCATGCTTGCCGAATGAATTGATAGTTCTTCAATGATACATCTTGATTCTGTGATCTCTCGGTTAATTAGTCTACCCCAACTTGTCCCAATAAGTGTGGGGTAAGAGTCTTGTAATCTAATGCTGGTCATCTCTGAGTTGTGTTTTACAGGGCCCCCAAGCGTTTTAAGACTACCAGTGCAGATAGAGCACATCGATCCTCAGCTCGCCAGAGCAGGACACCACCTCCTCGTCGGCCCGCACCAGCTGCACAGAAATCGACAGCTGTGGCCATCATTCCCGAGGATGCGCCTACCCCTGCAACTCCCATTTCCTCTATTCCTACACCTGCCAATGGGGCCGTGCATCCTTTCATCGCCGCCCTGGAGCCGCACCAGCTCGAGGTCTTTCTGAAGATCAAAGACATCCCTCCGGCTAAGGTGGCAGTTCTGTCTCTTGACAGTCTCAAAGCGCACAACCCGGCTTGGCACTCGACAATTGACACCGCTCTTAATAAAGCCGGATTGCGAGTGCTGACCACTCATGGATCCCCGTACCCGCTTGTCGCCCTCCAGGAGTTCTGGAGTTCATTTCGGCGCCTCACCCCGAAGCCCTTTCGTGAGCAGAAATTCGTTTCCTTTCACCTCGGTGGTGTTCTTCATGAGAAGTCCCTTCGCGAGTTCGGCCGCTTGCTGGATCCGCACGTCAATTTCGATACTGCATTAGCTGGCTTTGAGGACACATACTCCATCACAAGTGCCCCTTACCCGGATGTGTGGAAATGGGCATGCTGCGAGGATGAGAGCTCACCTATCGTCCACCCCACGCAAGACGAGCCGCCACCACGTTTCTCTGGAGGAGCTCGTATTGTTCCGTGCTTTAGAGGAAGATGCCTACCTGCACCCCGGCTGGTGGCTTGCACGATTCTTTCACAAGCGCACTACCGCCAAGAAGCTTCCTACTGAGCTTCCAGGAGGCCCCTTCATTTCAATTCTGATCAACAACCTCCAGCTCGGTGATAAATGGGGCCCTAAAATCCCTCGCATCCCGATTGAACATATAGGCGCTGAACTTGCCTTAGCACGGCGCATCGACCTTTCAGAGACTATTGAGCATTGCACTTCGCTCCCTCATCGCACGACCCAGCCAGTTGACCGCCCACTGTCGCGAGCGCAGATCACAGCAAAGATGAATGAACGGCTGGCGCGCATTGAGAAGTGGCAGCTAGACTACTCGGCTGGTTCGTTGCAATGGCAGAAGGACCGAGTGGCACATGAGGAGACTCAGAATGAGCGTTGGTCCACTCTACAGCAATTCATGGCTGACCAATCAGCCAGACACATGGACGAGCTCGCATGGCGACAACAGATGGAGCAGCGGTTCGCCATATCCTCCATTCCCACTGCACCTCCACCTCCTCCTGCGGAACAGTGATCAGGTTGCTTCTATCTTTTTCCTTTCTTTTCTTTCTTCTTTTCGGGTCTCGACCCAATTTTATTCTGTGTGGATCCGGGACACTTGTCCCGGTGTCCTTTTGATCTTTTTGTTGTTTGTGTTTTGTAGGATTTTGAGTAGCTCTGCTCCGCTCCGGACTCTCCGTGTTCATCCACTACACCGACCATCCCCTTCCAGGTTCTTCGTATATCTCTACTCTAGTTAGTCCTGTGAGGACACAGAACAGTTCAAGTGTGGGGTAGGGTGTTAGATAACCATGCATGATCTTGATTGCCTATATCTTTGTTGTGCCTCGTGATTCCTGTCCAGTTCTCTAGCATAGAATTGCTCAATTCTTGACTTTGGATGTTAAATTGACTTCAATTTTAAACAATGACGTCTAGACTATTCCATTTAGAACCTGTAACCAACGTGTCAGAACTGATATTAAATGAGTTTAAGTCAGAACAGATCATAAATCACCTCTGTAGCTGGAACTGGAATTAATTGAATCAATCAACTTGTTAACAACAAAGCTCGATAACACCATTCTAAGATGATGAATGCTAGCTCTTCCATGTTTTTCACTCCATAGTTGATCACCTGTGATTGTGGTTTGAGATTAGACGGAAATCTAATTCGAAATCTTGTGTAAAAAGTTATAACTAGCTAGGACCAAGTGGCTAAACTGTTGAATCAAGTAATTAAGTTGTGCAATTCAAGTAAAAGTCTTTAAAGTGCTGAAAATAAAGCTAGGCAAGCCCGACACCTAAGTGAAGTGTTCGGGTTGAGCACTAGCAAAGGCACAAATACTGTGAGCTAGGCAGGTCCAACACCTAAGTGAAGTGTTTGGTATCGAGCACTAGTATGCAGTAAATAAATTGAGGGAATAAGTTGAAGCTTGAACGAAATTGTTGTTAAAAAGCGGTCCTAGCTAGAACATGTAACGTACAGATCTAGAAACGAATGAAGTCGAGTCGATAGCCACGTCACTTTTCCTACCTCCGCGTCCACATCATGGCTAGAGCTTAAAGTCTTTTCTCATTAGAATTGGTGTTATCGTAGTCGGTTAATTATGATTAATTGTTTTGCCAAGAGACGAGCTTTGTTAAAACTACTACTTGAAGTGTGCAGAAATTAGTGAGATCGAAAACTTGGTTGGTTGATGTTCTTGCATGTGTAGGTCACTCTTTCTACGTGGAACAGTCTAAACCAAATTGTTAGAATTGAATCTCGGTTTAATCTCGTGTCATGTGTGAATTTGAGTGTGGTTCTATTCAGTTTGCTTGAGGACAAGCAAGAGCTTAAGTGTGGGGTATTTGATGACACTCGATTTGACGTGATTATCAGCCTCATTTAAGCGAAATTTCTTTGCGTAAGACATGGTTTTTAGGGTAGATTAACGAATATTCAATCGATTGCCCTATCTCATGCCATTTGTGTTACCTTGGCCCGTTTCGGGTCTATTTGATGGTTTTCTAGTGTTTTTACGTTAGCACAGGTTTTTGCCATCGAATAAAGTAACCAAGGACGTGTCTAAGGCATTGAAACATCGAGGAACTGAACCGGAATCGATCAAAGGGGCCAATTAAGTTCAAACCAAATTCCTGCCCGGTTCATACATATATTTTCGGCGAAACTACCCTTTGGTTTTCGCCGAAAATGGAAGAAGAAATCACTGGCCGATTGAGAGGAAGTCTTCGGCGAAGACACCCTTGGATTTTTGCCGAAACCGTAGGAAGGAATCAACCGCTTCGAGTATGAAGAAATTTTCGCCGAAACCACTATACTATTTTCGGTGAAAATCCCAGTTCAAATCAGGAAATTCCGGGTTAATATAAATAGAGAACTCGGCGGCTTATAAAAAGGAGATCACGAATCACTTTTACAACAACACACACACACAAAAACGACGACAGAGAGAGAGGCAGGGCGAGTAGATAGAGTTCGAGGAGCAGGAACGGATCGTGACGCCATCCATCCATCTCGGAGAGCCAGGGCGAGGAGTTGAAAATCCAGCAGATTTGAGCTGCCAGGAAACATCGAAATTAGGTTTTGCAGTTCTTCTCTGTCTTCCTACCTGAGATGTATTTCTTGTCTGTCTTCGATTCTTCTGTATTGAGTATGAGTAGATAAACTCGTGTAGCTTAGATTAGATGAACCCCAAGTGACCCAGGGCTTAAAGCGGTCACGGATCGGCGGTGATTAGATTCGAAATTCATTCAGTTTCATCTTGCATGTTTGATTTGTTCTTCGTTTTCTGTGTTTCTTGTCTGGTTTGGCCCCTAGATTAGATTCTTGTTAAGCTAAGGATAGAAGCGAACGCTCGCCTTACTTTAAAACACCAAATCGAACAGTCAACCTTATAATTGGAGTGTGCCTTTCGTAGGAACCGATTAGGGTTGATCCATTGCTAGAGTAACTCATTAATCACTAGAATTTGCATCAGTTAAGTTAAGTCGTTGCGAGAGGCGACCGTACCCGGGCGGATAATTAATCGTGGCAGCTAGATCGGATAGAGCGAACGTTCGCCAGTCTTAAACCTAAGGGTCAGGAGTTATGATGGTGTATGTGAACTGAATGAACTAGAATCGAAAATCGCTGGTCTGTGACTGTTGTTGCCTTGGTGATCTAAGGGGAATTCGAAATCTAAGCTTGTCTGTCATCTTTCTAGTCAATTAATCAATCTTCAATCTTTCTTCGGTTTAATTTTCATTTCTTCTTATTTTTGCATTCTTAGTATAGAAGTCGTGGAACTCACACCACGCACAACTTGTGTTTGAACTTGAATTAAAACTGTCAACTCCTTGGAGTAAGAAAGTAGAGGAAACCCCTGGAATACGATCTGCTATAGCCTTTTATTAGCATTAGTAGTTTATTTGGTGAACGCATCACGACGACACGCTCACCAAGAAGCTTCAGGTTGTTATGGCTACTCTTTGGAGTCTTTGGCGGGAACAAAATAAGAGGGTTTGAACAAGGGAAGAGACACCAACATTTGTCACGACACGATCATTGTATGATTTTATCTACGGGTGGAGACAAGCGCATGAGGTACGCCAACCAGCTACCCCGCGACCCTAAGCATTATGTGGAAAGTGGCATCCGCCACCCATGATAAAGCTGAAATGTAACGTGGACACTGGCATTTTTTAGACCCACTGCCGTTGGGGTGCAGGTATGATTCTACGAGATGAACGAGGCCTGATACGAGGATTTTAGATGTCTACCTTCCCAGGTCGCCGGACGCCACGAGGAGGAGAGGCTTTGGCCCTTTGGACTGCCCTCACCTGGTTGACCGACCATGGGTATGAGGATGTTGTGATTGAGGGGGACTCGCATGAAGTTTTTAAAGCGCTCCACAACCAGGACGATGACTACTCTGAGTTCGGGGACATGATTCGTCGCTGCAAGTCCCTTGCTCATCCAAGTTTCGAGTTTGCTTGTGTTAGGAGGAGTAGGAATTTAGCTGCTCACACTTTAGCTAGGCGTTCTATTTCCTGTTCCGCACCCACTTCGAGAGTGGATCCTCCGTCTTGGCTTTTCGATGCTCTTTCGGATACTTGTTTTAGTTTGGAGCATTAATGATAATGAGATGATGATTATAGCGTAAAAAAAACCTTGATAGGCAATGGAGGCCAGAGGGAGGCAACTTGTTTTATTTATTGGTGTCATCTCCTTGGGTTGGATTAATTACACAAGTTATCTCATGAATTAGTATGATCTCACAGATTGGATTTATCGAATTAATGGATTATACCATATGATTTGTTTACTTTTGATAATTTCACTATTGGGTCATCTTGGATTTGATAAATTAGTTTTGTTGCATTAAGTCTTATGCAATTACTCGAGTCACAAATAATTAAATTACAAGTTAATTTTATATCATAGGTCAGGTAATATCAATTTTTAACCTTTTTGGTTTTCTCCACTTTGAAATTATCTCTCTTTTTTCTTGGGTTATTATTAAGTAGAATTGGTTAAATATTGAATATAAAGTATTTGCAGGGTGAGTAAAATAGTTAGGTATTAAAAATTGGAGACTTGATATACATATTCAGAGTATTATATGTAAATTGGAAACTTGGTGTCTCGAGGAGCAAAGAATGAAACTTTATGGGAATGAATGACTTTGGGGATGAGAATTTAAGAATTGGAACGTAATAGTAGTGTATTTTTTTTGATAATTAATGATAATAGTGTATTGGTATTGGATGCTCTAAGCTTTGAAATAACAATATAGATTCAGATTGTAAGCATAATTTCGATGCCCGTCGGTTTCATCATAATTCATACATATGTGTCTGTCACTTAGCAAATGAGATGCTAATGAAATTGAAAACCAATAATATAATATAATACAATAACAAAGGTGAAATGAATGAATGGGTAGTATTCTTTACTGGTTTGTTTCTTTAGTTAAAGGTAATTAAAGCTCCATGCATCCATTCATTCCATCAACCATTTTACTGATAAGAATGGAGGAGGAGGATTGATTCTCATATAATCAGAAAGATAGCAAATTGCTTAGTCACGCATCCATCCACACAAGAAAGAAACACAACATTGGCGGCTTTGGCTTATTTAGTTAAACTAACTAATTTCATTGTTTGGACACAAAAAAACTGAAAGGTAAGTTATAAAATGGATGGCAAATGGTACCAAATTGACATCATTGGATAACAGTATAGCGAATATGCTAAAACGCGAGTCAAGAGTGAGACGAAAAGCCTACATATATATACGAAATCACAATTTGGTAAAGTACCAAATGGTCACTAAAGTTTGTGATACTTGACACCCCCTTAAGCTGGATAGTGAATACTGAGCAACCAAGCTTGGAAACGAACAGAAGAAAATATGAGCCCCTAAGGAATTTGTCATAATATCCACTAATTGATTGACCATAGATACATGAACCACACGAATAAATCCGGAAGTAACACTATCACGAATAATATGACAATTAATTTCGATGTGTTTAGTATGTTCGTGTGCAACCGGATTTTCGGCCATACTAATAGCTGAAGTGCTATCGCAATAAAGTGAAATGAGATTGGTGAAATCAAATAACAAATCATGGAATAAAATCTTCAACCAACGAAGTTCACAAGCCTTAGCAGCCAAAGCTCTATACTCGGTTTCAGAGGACGAACGAGAAATGGTTGGTTGCTTTTTAGACCTCCATGAAATAAGAGATTGACCAAGAAAAACGCAATATCCAGTAGTCGAACGTCGAGAATCAGGGCAACTTGCCCAGTCATTATCTGAAAAAGCATGGATTTGCAAGTCTGAACAAGAGGGAAAAAATAGACCACAACCGGGTCAGTTTTGAGATATCGAACGACGCGCAAAGCAGGCTTAAGGGGCATATCGGAAGGTCTACTCACGAACTGACTTAAGTAGTTAACCACAAAAGAAATATCAGGTCGAGTAGTACATAGATAAATCAAGCGACCAATAAGACGTCGATAAGAGGAAGGATCTTCAAAAGGAGTCCCATCATTGATGGATAATCGAGATGAAGCATCACAAGGAGAAGTGACGAGTCTACTAACAAGTAAGCCCATATCGGAGATTATCGTAAGAGCATACTTACGTTGACAAAGATTTATTCCCTTTGAAGAACGAGCTATTTCTAACCCAAGAATTTTTTTAACTCTTCGATATCTTTGATCGTGAATTTATCATGAAGATGGGTCTTTAGGTTGTGAATACCTTGAATGTCATTACCGGTCATGATAATATCGTCAACATAGACAAGGACGGCTAGAAACAAACCATGACTGTTTTTAGTAAACAAGGAATAATCGGCTTTGGATTGAATGAACCCAAGAGAATGTAGAGACTTAGTGAGTTTAACATTCCATTGTCCACTTGCTTGTTTTAAACCATATAATGATTTGTTTAACTTGCAAACAAGGTTAGGACAAGTTAAAGACAAGCCTAGAGGAGGTTTCATGTAAACTTCCTCAAAGAGATCACCATGTAAAAAAGCGGTGTTCACATCTAATTGATGTAAGGCCCAACCTTTTATTGAGGCTAAAGCGAGTAATGCTCGAACCGTGGTCATTTTAGCAACGGGTGCAAAAGTATCAATATAATCAACGCCCTCGGTTTGGGTATTCCCTTTTGCTACTAGACGTGCCTTATATCGTTCAATAGAACCACCAGCTTTGTATTTAATCTTGTAAACCCATTTACAACCAATTGGTCTTTTATCCAAAGGCAATGGAACTAAGGACCACATGTTTGTGGTACGAAGGGAATTTAATTTCGAATTCATAGCTTCAACCCATTTTGGGTGAGTAACCGCATCTTTATAACGAGTAGGTTCTGATTCATTAGAAACAGCCAAGATAACATTTTTATACTCGACACTTAATTTCGAAAGAGAAATGGAATCCTGAATAGGATACTTGACACTTGTGGCAGCTTGATTACAATAGTAATCTTTTAGATGAATAGGTTGCCGCCTAATTCGTTTTGCTTTATCCAAGCTATGATGAGAGGCAAACTTAGGAGTAGGCTGAGGGAAATTGGGCCGAGGTAATCGAGCCAAGTGTCCATCAGAATTTGATTGAGTATGCCTAACAGGAGAAGTCATCAAAGGAGTTCTGGTAACATTAGTAGAAGACTAAGTTTCAAAGAACTAAAATAAGGCATCATAATCCCTTGATCCTATGACATAATTGGTTGGACAAGTGAAAGGAAAAATTGATTCGTGGAAAATAACGTCACTACAAAAAATTAGCTATTTAGCGTCGGTCAGAGACGCAGCATAGCGTCGATCACTGACCGACGCTAAAGGTTTTGGCGTCGCTCAGACAAAGCGACGCCAATTCCTCCGACGCTAAAATTTAGCGTCGCTCGTACACCAAGCGACGCTAAATCCGTATAATGAGCGACGCTAAATCCTTGACCGGTTGGGTCGCTGACCAACCCAATTTTTTTTGTTTTCGTTTTTTATTTTCATTTTCTATTTTGTCACTCTATTTTCTATTAATGTCCAATCAGTCACTCCATTTTCCAGTTATACAATTTGGTCACTTAAATTTATTAGGTCACCCTTTTGGTCACTACTTGTCCAATCAGTCAATCCTTGACCGATCAACGTGATGATGGTGGTGGCGGCGGCGGCGACGATGATGACGGCGGGGGCGACGACGATGACGGTGACGGATGACTGGATGAGAAGAGGAAGAGGAGAAAAAGAGGAAGAGGGAAGAGGAAGAAGAGGAAGGTTGGATCTGGAGATCTGAAAAAGGAAAAAGAGGAAGAGGAAGAAGAAGGTGGAGGAGATCTGGAATAGGAAGAAAGAAAGGAAGAAGAAGAAAGGAAGAAGAAGAAAGATGAAGGAGATCTGGAAAAGGAAGAAGAAGAGGAAGAAGAAGGTGGAGGAGAGAAGAAGAAAGGAAGAAGAAAGATGGAGAAGATCTGAAAAAGGAAGAAGAAGAATTTCATAAGCAGAAGAATTTCAGAAAAAGAGAAGAGGAAGAAGAAGAAGGTTAGAGGAGGAAGAAGAAAGGAAGAAGAAGAAAGATGGAGGAGAGAGATTCAATTAGGGTTAGGGTGGCGGCTGAGAAGTTTAATTATATATGTGTTTTAGCGTCGGTCGCTGACCGACGTTAAAACATGTCGACAACCGACGCCAAAGCTGGTTGGTTTCGTTTCTAACCGAAAACCACATTTAGCGTCGGTCGCTTGTCGACTGACGCTAAACCCTTGGTGAAACGCGAGTCAAGGGTTTAGCGTCGATTTTTAATCGACCGACGCTAAATCCTTCCCCGGTAAGCGACGCTAAAGAGCCTTTTTTTTGTGGTGCGTCACGAGATAAAATTACTTGGTTAGAAACCAAATCGTAGAGAATATATCCTTTGGTGGAAGGGGCAAACCCAAAAACACACAAGGATGAGCTCTATGATCAAGCTTTGTTCTGTTGTGAGCCAAAGTTGATGCATAGGCCAAGCATCCGAAAACTCGGAGATGATCATACAACACCGGAGTGTGAAATAGTAAATCAAAAGGTGTGTGTCCATTAATGACTGGAGAAGGCAATCTATTGATCAAATAAACAGAGTGTAGAACAACATGTCCCCCAAAACCTAATGGAATAGATGACTGAAACAAGAGAGTACGAGTGATCGCAAATATGTGTTGATGCTTGCGTTCCACTCGACCATTTTGCTGCGAAGTGTAAACACACGTAGTTTGATGAATAATATACCTTATGAACTATAGAAACTAGGCACATTAAATTCTAGACCATTGTTAGAACGAATGACTTGGATTGAAGTATGAAACTGATTCTCTACCATTGTGCAGAAATCAACAAGAACTTGCCTAGCTTCAGACTTAAGTTTCATAAGGTGAACCCAAGTAAAACGAGTCTTATCATCAACCAAAGTAAGAAAATATCTATGGCCATCCAAAGTAGGTTCAGAAATGGTCCCCATATGTCAACATGTACAAGAGAGAAAGGATTCTGAGCTATAGAATTATTAATGGAAAAAGGCAGCCTATGTTGTTTAGCAACCAGACAGATTGTACAATGAAACTTATCAGTACATTTTGAACCTAAAGATCAAGCTAAACCCTTACAGATGTGTGCCATAACCTGAAATGCCACAGATTAAAGAACATCGTGGAGCAACTAGAAGAATGAGAAGGAGTTCGTGGAAGAGACAAATGGTAGAGACCATTCCGAACTTCAGCTATACCAATCGTCCTGGAAGTCTTGGTGTCCTGAAATAAACATTTAGAATATGAGAACACAGCTTTACACGAATGTTGGTAAGTCAATTTACTAATTGAAAGCAGGTTGAACTGAAACGAAGGAATAACAAGCACATTCCTAAGAATCATATCACCATTAAACACGATAGACCCTATGTGGGTGATCGGAACCGTCTCCCCATTAGGAAGACTAAAAAAAATGTTAGAAACAACATGATAATGATCAAGAAATTGAATAGAATAAGTAATATGATATGTAGCACCCGAATCCACAATCCAAAGATTCCTAGGAGATTCGAGGAAGAGCAAGAAGAAAGAACCATACTTGGCAGATAAGTCACCACACATTTTCCCTTGCTATTGGAAGGAATAGCAACAGTAGTAGTTGGCACATAAGGCTCACTGGCAGAAGTTGAAGGCATACAGGAAGAGACACCAGTAGTTGAAGTCACGCAAAGAGCACTCGACATTGTGCCTAAAGCATCACCAGCAGAGGCGTGACCCTGGAACAAAGAGTACAGAGTTTGATACTGGTCCTGAGTAATCGAGACAATATCTGAATCTTGGCGAGTATCTTCGGTGGCAGTCGGCGGTTGAACCTCCGGAGCGACAATCAAACCACCAGGAGCAGACTGAACAAAGTTGACGCTTTTCTTGGTGCGATAACCTGACAAGTAACCATTACGCTTATATCACTTGTCAATTGTATGCCCAATGTGGCCACAATGAGTGCAAAGAAGCCGTTTACCTTTCTTGAACTACTGGCCATAAGAAGTCAAAGCTGCAAAAGCCCTAGGAGAAGAGGCTTTAAGAATCCCAGTCACTTGCTGTGCCACCGTAAATGTTCTTGTTCTTCTTGGACAACCATAGAGAAGACATAATTGATAGTTGGGAGAGGATCAGAACGGATGATTTGAGAGCGGATGCTAGAAAATGACGATTTCAACCCCGAAGGAAGAGAATGATATGTTCGGTGCGAAAATACTCCCAAACTGTGACTAGAGCATTGCACGAACACCGTGGTTGGCAAGTGCACGATGATACTGGACGAAACATCGCAAACTCGTCCCAAAGAACCTTGAAATGAGTATAGTAAGAAGAGACAGACAAAACTCCTTGCATGAAAGAGGAGATTTGATAATGAAAGTTATTGATGCGGACAAGATTACTCCAGCTAAACCTTTCTTGGAGATCCAGCCACACATCCCGAGCCGAATCGAGCGAAAGAACCGACTGAGCGATTTCTATAGACTTCGCCTTGAGGATCCAACACAGACCAGGACGTTTGCACGGCACCAGGTAGCAAATGAAGAGTCAGAGGATTCCAACACCATTTCAGTGCCGTCAATGAAGCTGATTTTGTTGTTGGCCACCAGCGCCATACGTATAGAACGAACCCAAGAGAAATAATCAGCCGTACCGATGTGATACAGATGGTCCTGATCGAGAGAAAGACTCACCGTCAGTGTCTAAGCTGCCAGAACCCAATTTCCATTCGAACGACCCATTGAAGATTGATCAGAGTAACAAACAGGAAGAAGCACTCAAAATTATCGAGGAAAAACAAGAAAGAGGAAAGAAGCATATGAAAGATGCTTTTGGAAACAAAAATGGAAGCGTTTTAGGAAGCAACTCGTAATGCGTGAATTACCTCTGATACCATATCAGATAATAAGAATAGTGAATATGCCAAAAAGTGAGTCAGGAGAGAGACGGAAAGCCTACATATATAGGAAATCACAATTTGGTAAAGTACTAAATGGTCACTAAAATTATTTGTGATACTTGACACAGTAAGTGAGTGAGTAAGCATAAAGCCACCACCAGTGGCCAATGGGTAAAGAGTAAAGACTAAGGGGTGGTTTGTGTTTGGGAAGAGGTGATTTCAAATGCCTAGAGATTTAAAACAGCATGAGAATTGGGGTGACATTGTCATTTAAAAAATAGATTGTTTAGTTGAGTGATTTGAGAGATCATTGGGGTAAGAAATTCCGAAAATTTAAAACTAAAAATTACATTCATATTACAAATGACCAAAACATCCTTCATTAAAAATGTGAATAGATGAACTCGTTGAGGGAAACTATTAAAATTACGTCAAATCTCTCACAAAATCCCCAAATCTCTATTTTTGTGGTGATTTTAAAATCGCTCTCAAATCTCTATGAGCACACCAAAGAGATTTAAAATCTCTCCCAATATCCCTACAATTTTGTAGCCCAAACAAGTGATTGTATTTGTAACATCCCGGTTCCAAGTCACCGGTTAGAATTTAAATTTCTTCGTTAAACCTCCTTGGTTAAAACTTTGAGAATTTTTAGTTTAAATTTAATTAATTAATTTGCGAGTGTAATTTATTTCATTAGCGAAATAAATAATTTCCGCTTTAATTATTGGGTTTGAGTTCTAGATTGCTGAGCCGAACCAACTGGTCGGACCAATTAATCCGACCTAGGATGGAAGGAATTGGGAAGAAGGAAGAGGCTGGGCTCAAGGCCCAACCGTCCTTTTGATCCAGCAAGCAGCGGAGATGGGAGGAGGCAAGGGGAGGTTGGGCCCCGTTTCAGCCCATGCTCCAGCAGTAGTAAGAGGGTCGAAGCCTGATGGTTTGACCAGGGGGAACTGGGCTCGAGCTTCAGTGTAGGATGAGTATAGGGCCTTGGCCCGTTCGATGAGAAAAAGAGAGAGGGCTTTGAGCCCATGACCTATAAGCGGAAGAAGGAAGGGCTTAGGCCTTGTTTTGGTTAGGGAGCAGTTAGGTAGTGTTAGTCAGAAGCTGTGTTTCCAAATTTTTTTGGTGCTGACCCCTTATTCGGTCCGCCGCGGCGGGCAAGCATCAACACCATCCGATTCAATCAACGGTTGGGGGGAGAGTATTTGTGCGTGAGCCCCCATGTCAGTTGTGTCAATGCCTTTCCCCATTATTTTATTCATTTCCTGCTTTAATTAATTTCAGCCGGCTATTTAATTCATTGGTCGTATATGGGGGCGTATACACAGAAGGATCGTATACGAAAAGGCTTAACAGGTGGGAAAATTTTGGAAGAGGGTCTTCAGCGGGAAAATTTTGGCAATGGGTTTTCGACGGGAAATGGAACAGGTGAAATAATTTTCAGCCAAAGGCTTTAGGTTGGTTTAGGTATTGTTTGGGTAAAGAGGAAATAGAGTTAAAAGATATTTTTCTTCATCCCTCTCCAAGGTGGTACTTTTGATCCTTCACGCAGCTTCCTAGCAATGGATTGGAACAAACTCGACGAGATCATTGATTTCACTGTCAATAGGGTAGAAGACTTAAGCTTTGGGGATCTGTTATCAGTGCAAGGGTTAGGGTTTCTTAATAGTTATGTGGTCGATGAAGGAGATGGGTTACAAAGTGGTTCTGCAAGGGAACCCATCGAAGTAGATGGAATGGATGCACAAGGTGTGTCTCCCCAACAACCCATCCAAATCTAAGAGGATGAACAAGAAACGCAACCCACTTATGTTGATTTAGACGAATCAGAAGAAGCAATCCCTAGGTTTGAATTGAATGAGGAGCCAGGCCTGGATGGAAATAACACAGAGGAAGTGGAGGAAGAAGGTGAAAACATAAATATATTATTGTTTTTTTCATATGCCATCTTCCTCTTCCATCTTACTTTCTGCTTAGATTTTTAAGGTTCACGATTGATTGTGGCCCCCAAAAAATTAGATTCTCCAACTTTATACTCATGTTCTTTGTTTGTTTATGAGGGATATAGTGAAAGCATGTGCAAAGGGGACCTTGGATCCTGCAAAATTTTACACACGTGTAGTAAAGACCAATTGAACTCTTAGTAAATGTCCAGTGCATGTTTAGTAGTGATCTCGTAATCGAAGATCACGATGTTGGGTGGGTGGGTCCGCGATGGTGAGATTCTATAGTTGATTCACATGCGTTTGTTTGTTTATGTGTTTGGGGGTTTAGGGGGGAACTATACAATTCCTTCCATGCATGTGGGCTGTAACACCCATACTGAACCGACCCTGGTAAACCCATGGTTGAACCGGTATGAGCATCACTCAAAGTTATAACATTTAAAATAAAAGGCGAAAACAACATTGAATAATCGAATTGAAACATAAACCGAGAGCAAGTTGGAAGCGCCTCCAATATTCAAAATCCAAATCCAATCGATAACGAAAATCCAAAAGAACATCAAACTTCAAAATGATTACAAAAATTCCGAACCGAAAGTGTCAACTGAAACATAAACCAAAATAAACGTCAACTCCAATGTAGATCACCAATCTTCACCTCAAAGCTTCAACCAGCAACTTCTCTGAACTTGACCTCAACACTGAACCTCAACTCTACTCACTCAAACCAAGCGAACCTGAAAAGAGAGACTGGGTGGATCAATTTCCTATTGAAATTAAGTGAACCCACTGGGTTTAACTATACACCGAACCTAGCCTGAAAGAGTGGTTCCGAACTCCGCACACACAACAACTGGAACCAGACACAACCATACCATATTTTAGTTCCTTAAAACAGTCTAGGTGATCACATAGGTGCAGTTCTCACTTCAACATTCTCAGTCCACAACAATATATCACAAGGCAACATCATACATACAGTTCAACATCAGAAGCATCATACATGCAGTTCAACATCAGAAATACCATACATATAGTTCAATCTTCGAACATCATGCATACAGTTCAACGTCACATCATAAGTCATCTCGCAATCACCATCAATACGCACACCCACACCCACACACGTACACATACACCATACTTCTTATTTCAGTTACTAAGTGAGTTATTAGGCATCCTCAAGCAGTCTAGGTCATCACCCAAGTATAATTCTCTATACTAACAATTCACAATTCATAACATCGTTCTCCATATTAACAAATCACAGTTCATATCATTATCATAATCACAAACCATTCAACATCAATCATCTAGCTCAGCACAATTACACAATTCAGTTCACAGATCAATCCAACACAATTCACAACATAGTACAAGGCATCTCACAAGCACATCTAAAACACACAAATTACACAAATCACACACACATAAATTCGCTAGGTGAGTTCATTAGGCGTCATAAGGAGTTATCCCGTACCACCCCTGCTGGCTTATAATAGACGCATGCCCAACCGCAGAAGGGGGTTCCCAAGACGCATCCAAGACCGCAGCATAAGGATTCATGACCAACTCACAATCACAAAACATCTCATCATGCCACTCTTCTAGGTGACAAGAACACACCACCAACTGCAGAAGGGGTGACAATTAGGGGCAGTACAAACTCCTTCCGATTTTATCAATTCATTCAATCACATCAATCAATTCATCCCTTAAATTCATCTACTAATTCTATTCATCAATTCCTCATCAATACATCCAATTCCAATCATCAAGTCCATCAACAATTTCACCATTAACTCCATCATTAATCCAATTCCAATCCACATTCCATACATCACAACCAAATCAGTTACACACATCAACAATGCAATTCCATTCAATCAATTCCACGTACCGATTCCGTTACCCAATTCCATGTACCATTTCTATTGTCCAATTCCATGTACCAATTCTATTATCCAATTCCATGTACCAATTCTATTGCATAATTCTACACCACAATTCACCTTATCAATCGCCATCACACATAGCATCAATTTCACTCAACTCAATTACACAACATCACTTCATCTAATCCATGTAACCACACATTTTCACTTCAATCAGTCACATCTACGATTCACACATCAAAACCATAACAAGGGAAAATGACTAGCTCACCGGCCATCCCCACCTACAAGTACAGGGATAGCCATGTCGTGAGTCTTAGGGTTACCCTCCTGTTCATCCTTCATAGGTGATGTGAACCGCTGCAACCGTGGGCAGACGACCCTTAAACACCACAAGCTGATCTCCTAGCACTCGTGAAGAACCAATGGAACTGGATGGAAGAGGACTTTGACCCACTAGCTATAAAGAGCTAGGAACCAAAAGTATCAAGTCGAGGGCGCCACGCCAAGAGATGGATGCTCTTGATGATAAGCCAATCCTTAAGCAATGCACAAGCACATACTCCAAGGGGTTTATAACAAAGTTCTGAAGGGGGTTTATTGATTCATAAAAGTTGTAAGTACAAGGGGTGGCCGACGGCCTTATTATATAGGGAGGAAACAAGCTCTCGTCCCTATTAGCTACTTCCTAAACTAGGATTAAAATAATCTAAATACTAATTAGGACATTTAAAATGCCTTAATAATCCAATCTTAAAAAGGAAAACTAACAAGGAAACGTAAAAAAGAATAATAATGTCTTGGGACTCAAGGAAAAATCCTAAATAGGCAAAAACTGGTGAAAATCCGGGCAGGCAAGGCTTTGGCTGACTTGGTAGGGATTCTGAGTCGGATTAGGCGCTCCCCTTGTGTCCTAGTCCTAGAAGGACTTAGGCCCGTGGTCTCCTGGACGTGGCAGCAAGTATTCCTAGCCCGGATGGGAATCCTTAGCTCCGTAGGATTGCATGTATGGGCCCGGATCGTGTATGAGCACTTCCCTACGTGGCTCCTCCTTCATTTCTACTCCAAATTCAACGCCGTTTGCTGGAGCATGTTCCCGGGGATTCAAGCTATCCATAGCAACTGGAATTTCCCAAAAGGCCCGAGCTAATTGTTGGCTCGGCCTTGAGTGCTCCTGTATGGCGCCTGGCGACGGGCTCAGCGCCCGGGGCTAGCTAAGTGCTAGGCCTTCTCCAATTCTAGCCAAGCCTTCTTTCTTCTGGTTTGGCCAGTTCTTCATGAATGTCTCAGAGGGTCTTCAAGGGCTGGTGCTAGTCCAGGGCTCATGGCATTTGTCCTAGGGCCTAGTCCTTGAATTTGGCCCGGTCCGGGGCTCGTACCAGGGCCTGTCTTCGAGCACCAGCCTTTTCTGGCTAGGTATTCCTCTATCCTTCGATGCCTATACTCCAGGAATGCCTCCAGAGGATCCCATGAGTGGTTGCATATAGGGCTCGTGAGGATCGATGCATGGCCTATTAGGGCCCTTAGGCTCGGCCCTCGGTCCAGTTTGGGGCTCAGATCGGGTGCCTTGACCGGCATCCATGCTAGGGGTGACCTGACTAACATCCTATCTTGCTTGGCTACTGGTGGGGGCCTGAGCCTGTATTTGGTCACGTACCTTGGCTTCAAACAATGTTGGAGGGCTTTCCTTGGCCTTACAAGCTTCTTGTAAGGACCTAGGGTTCTTCCCTTGACTGGAGACCCTGGTGGGGTGTAGGAGTACCTGTTGGCATTAGGGCAGCTGTGGGGGATCACAACATCCTCCTCTTCTTGCCTTGGATTCATCCTCGAATCCATCACGGGCTCTCATTGTGCACTCAACAAGCCTCTCCAAACTTCAGTGACTTGGGTGGCTATGTCAGGGGGAGACTCAGCCTCATCTCCTAGTCCTGGAGTGTCATTAGAATAGGTGAAGGACCAAGGTTTAGGTCCTTCTGAGCTCTAGCCATCGGTCTCCATGTCATCCTCTTCAGAAAAGCTATCCACATGGATGTCTAGACTTGGGGAGGACTTTGGGGAGAATATTTCATCGATCCTCAAGTCAAGTTCACTGATGACACTCGATTTGACGTGATTATCAGCCTCATTTAAGCGACATTTCTTTGCTTAAGACATGGTTTTTAGGGTAGAATAACGAATATTCAATCGATTGCCCTATCTCGTGCCATTTGTGTTACCTTGGCCCGTTTTGGGTCTATTTGATGGTTTTCTAGTGTTTTTATGTTAGCACAGGTTTTTTGCCATCAATACGGTAGCCAAGGACGTGTCTTAGACGTTGGAACCCCGAAGAATCACACATAAATCAACCGGAGTCATCACTCAAGTCAAAGAAAACGCCTGCCTCATTTACACAAGTATTTTCGGCGAAAATACCCTAGGGTTTTCGCCGAAAATGTAAGAAGGAATCCACTGCCCCGAGTATGAAGATGTTTTCGCCGAAATTACTCTATTATTTTCGGTGAAAATACCAGTTGAAATCAGAAAATCTCGGGTTGATATAAATAGAGAACTCGGCGGCTAATATCATATTAACACTTTTACAACTGAACACACAAAACAAACGACGAGAGAGAGAGAGACAGGGCGAGTAGATAGAGTTCGAGGAGCAGGAACGGATCGTGACGCCATCCATCCACCTCGGAGAGCCAGTGCTAGGAGTTGAAAATCCAGCAGATTGGAGCTGCCAGGAAGCATCGAAATTAGGTTTTACAGTTCTTCTCTGTCTTCCTACCTGAGATGTATTCTTCGCTTGTCTTCGATTCTTCTGTATTGAATATGAGTAATTAAACTTGTGTAGCTTAGAGTGACCCATGGCTTAAAGTGGTCACGGATCGGCGGTGATTAGATTCGAAATTCATTCAGTTTCATCTTTCATGTTTGATTTGTTCTTCGTTTTCTGTGTTTCTTGTCTGGTTTGGCCACCTAGATTAGATTCTTGTTAAGATAAGGATAGAAGCGAACGCTCGCCTTACTTTAAAACATCAAATCGAACAGTCAACCTTATAACTGGAGTGTGCCTTTCGTAGGAACCGATTAGGGTTGATCCATTGCTAGAGTAACTCATTAATCACTAGAATTTGCACCAGTTAAGTTAAGTCGTTGCGAGAGGCGACCGTACCCGGGCGGCTAATTAATCGTGGTAGCTAGATCGGATAGAGCGAACGTTCGCCAGTCTTAAACCTAAGGGTCAGGAGTTATGATGGTGTCTGTGAACTGAATGAACTAGAATCGAAAATCGCTGGTCTGTGATTGCTGTTGCCTTGGTGATCTAAGGGGGATTCGAAGTCTAAGCTTGTCTGTCATCTTTCTAGTCAATTAATCAATCTTCAATCTTTCTTCGTTTTAATTTTCATTTCTTCTTATTTTTGCATTCTTAGTATAGAAGTCGTGGAACTCACACCACGCACAACTTGTGTTTGAACTTGAATTAAAACTGCCAACACCTTTGAGTAAGGAAGTAGAGGAAACCCCTGGAATACGATCTGCTATAGCCTTTTCTTAGCTTTAGTAGTTTATTTGGTTGAACCCGAACAACAACTTGAGGTTCACCATTCACCAGGGAATTGGATGTCTAGACTTTATCCTAGCTAGTTATAACTTTTTACAAAAGATTTCGAATTGGATTTCTGTCTAATCTCAAGCCACAATCATAGGTGATCAAATATGGAGCGAAAAAGGACGAGCTAGCATTTGTCATCTTAGAACGGTGTTATCGAGCATTGTTATTAACAAGTCAAACAATTTAATTAATACAAGTTTCAACTACAAGAGTTATTTATGATATGTTCTGACCTAGACTCATTTAATATCAGTGCCGACACGCTAGTTAGAGGTTCTAAGTGGAACAGTCCTAACGTCATTGTGAAAAATGGAAGTCAATTTAACATCAAGAGTCAAGAACTAAGTAATTATATGCTAGAGGAATTCAAAATGAACCACAGAATCACAAAAAATCAAGCAAGATCATGCAAATTCTAACACCCTACCCCACACTTAAACTGTTCTGTGTCCTCACAGGACTAAACTAGGATAGAGAGATACGGAGAACCTGGAATGAGATGGTCGATGTGAGGGATGAAAACGGAGAGTCTGGAGCGGAGCGGAGTAGCTGCAAAAGATCCTACAAAATAAAAACAACAAAAAGATAAAAAGGAAACTGGGACAAGTGTCCTGGATCCACACAGAATAAAAGTCGAAACGAAGAAGGCTAGGGGAATTTTTGAAAATATTTTGACTATATTTTTGAATGATTTTCAAAAATTTTCTGACAGAACTAAAGTTCTCACCGAGAATATTGAAGTTCTCGGCAAAAACTTCTTTGCAAACAAACTAAAGATACTCGACGAGGAGAGTGACTCAAACAGACTAAACATCTCGGCGAGAACTTATTTGAAAAACTTAGTGGTGAACGTGTCGTTGTGATGCGTTCAATCAAATAACTACTAATGCTAAGAAAAAGCGTATAGCAGATCGTATTCGACTCGAGGTTTCTTCTAATCGACTACTTTGAAGAAGCTGGCAAATTACTCAGGTTAAAACACGTTGTGCGTGGTGTGAGTTCCACGACTTGTAATCTATTAAGCAAAGGAAAACAAAAGACAGAAAGATTAAAAGATTGACTAACGGAAGATAGACGAACTTAGATTTCGAATTCTCCTTAGATCACCAGAGCAACGGCAATCACAAGATCAGCGGTTTTCAATTCTAATTCAATCGGTTTCTATACACCACCATAACTCCTTACCCTTAGGTTTAAGACCGGCGAACGTTCGCTCTATCCGTTCTAACTACCAAGATTAACTAGCCGCCCGGGTACGGTCGCCTCTCGCAACGACTTAATTAATTGGTGTAATTACTAGTGATTAATGAGTTACTCTTGCAATAAATTAACCCTAACTGGTTCCTACGAAAGGCACGCTCCAATTATAAGGTTAATTGTTCAATTCGATGTTCTAAAGTAAGGCGAGCATTCGCTTCTATCCTTAGCTTAACAAGAATCTAATCTAGGGGATCAATCCAGACAAGAAACATGAACAATGAAGAACGAATCAAACATGCAAAGAGAAACTGATTGAACTTCGAATCTAATTACCGCCGATCCGTGACCACTTTAAAGCCCTGGGTCACTTAGGGTTCATCTAATCTAAGCTCTACAAGTTCAATTACTCATATCAGAAACAAGAGAATCAAAGGCAACAATGAAGATCATCATACAGAGGAAGAACAGATAAGAACTGAAAAACCTAATTCTGACGACTCCCGCGAAGCTTCAATCTGCTGGATCTTCAACTTTAAGCTCCGAGTCCTCCGATGTGGAAGGATGGCGTCACGATCTCTCCACGGATCTTCGAACTCTCTAAACTCTATCTATCGACCCTAGAGTCGGCTGACTCTCAAAAGTCTGATTTGTGAAAATATGAATAATGAGTTATTCCTCATCAATTGTTGCCGGCTGCTTCTTTAAATAGGTACGTTCTAGGGTTTCCAATACAGCACCGGATTTGGAAGGGATTTTCGCCAAAATAATGAAGTATTTTCGCCGAAAATATTCTTGCAATTGAAGACACCGCCGGCTGATTTCTCTGTACTCTATTTTCGGATCGAAGAGTTAATCAATTTCGCCGAAAATACCTTCTGTTTGCGCTAGTGATTTTCCCTTGCATCTTCGCCGAAAACCCTGGGCTCTTTTCGCCGAAACCATCCTTCTGTTGGCATCAATTGATTTGAACTGCTGGTTTCGCCGAAGATGTGAGCTTGTTTTCGCCGAATGTGTAAGTGTGAATGGGTAGATTTTCGGTTTGACTTTGATTGGCTCCTTTGATCGATTCCGGTTCAGTTCCTCGATGTTCCTATGCCTTAGACACGTCCATGGCTACTTTATTTGATGGCAAAAACCTGTGCTTACGCAAAAACACTAAAAAACCATCAAATAGACCCGAAAAGGGCCAAAGTAACCAAATCGGTAGGAAATAGGGTAGTTGAGTGAATATTCGCTATTTTACCCCTAAAACCACGTTTCAAGCAAGGAAATGTTGCTTAAATGAGGCTGATAATCACGTCAAATCGAGTGTCATCAAATACCCCACACTTAAGCTTTTGCTTGTCCTCAAGCAAACTGAACTAGAAAACACTCAAATTCACAAATGACACGAGATTAAACCGAGATTCAATTCTAACAATTTGGTTTAGACTGTTCCACGTAGAAAAAGTGACCTACACATGCAAGAACATCAACCAAACAAGTTTTCGATCTCACTAATTTCTGCACACTTCAAGTAGTAGTTTTAACAAAGCTCGTCTCTTGGCAAAACAATTAATCATAATTAACCGACTACGATAACACCAATTCTAATCAAAAAGACTTTAAGCTCTAGCCATGATGTGGATGTGGAGGTAGGAAAAGTGACGTGGCTATCGACTCAACTTCATCCGTTTCTAGATCTGTGCGTTACATGTTCTAGCTAGGACCGATTTAAACAACAATTAATTTCAAGTTCAACTTCTTCCTTCAATTTATTTACTGCATACTAGTGCTCGATACCAAACACTTCACTTAGGTGTTGGACCTGCCTAGCTCACAGTATTTGTGCCTTTGCTAGTGCTCAACCCGAACACTTCACTTAGGTGTCGGGCTTGCCTAGCTTTATTTTCAGCACTTTAAAGAACTTAGCATTGATTTGCACAACTTTATTACTTGATTTAACCATTTAGCCACTTAATCCTAGCTAGTTATAACTTTTTACACAAGATTTCGAATTGGATTTCCGTCTAATCTCAAGCCACAATCACAGGTGAACAAATATGAAGTGAAAAACATGGGAGAAGCTAGCATCTATCATCTTAGAACGGTGTTATCGAGCTTTGTTATTAACAGACCATATAATTCAATTAATTCAAGTTTCAACTACTGAAGTGATTTATGATCTGTTCTGACCTAGACTCATTTAATATCAGTTCCGACACATTGGTTACAGGTTCTAAGTGGAACAGTCTGGACGTCATTGTTCAAAGTTGAAGTCAATTTAACATCACAAGTCAAGAATTGAGCAATTCTATGCTAGAAAATTTCAAAATTGAACCATAGAAACACAGATAGCAAACAAGATCAGGCACATTCTAACATCCTACCCCACACTTAAACGTTTCTGTGTCCTCACAGAACTAATCTAGAGTAGAGAGATACGAAGAACCTGTGACGAGATGGTCGGTGTAGTGGATGACCACGGATAGCCCGGAGCGGAGCGGAGTAGCTACTCGAGATCCTACAAAACAAAAACAACAAAAAGATCAAAAGGATACCGGGACAAGTGTCCCAGATCAACACAAAATAAAAGTCGAACAAAGAAGGTTAAGGGAAATTTTTAAAAATATTTTGACGATTGAATGAGAAACTGAAAGAAGGAAGAGAGAGGGTGAATCCGGATTTTAAAGGAATAGTTGGGTGATTTTCAAAATTATTTTCGGCAAAATTAAAAGGGTGGTTTCGCCAAAAATTTTAGTTCAAATGCACTGCCGGATTTTCAAAGGCGTTTTCGCCGAAAATAACCATATGGTTTCGCCGAAAACTTTAGTTCAAATCACTGCTTGGTTTTCAAAATCAATTTCGGCGAAAACATTAATACACTTCGGACCGAAAATATGAAACAGGGAGACTCAGTTGAAAATCCAAAAGGTGATTTCGCCGAAAATGGTAGGGTGATTTCGCCGAAAATTTTGAACTGTTCGGGTTTAAAATATTTTCGCAAATCCGGCCAACTTCAGAAAATCACAGTTAAATCCACAAAAATCGGAACGACCTCAATCAACTTGCTACTGACTCTATGACATGCAAACAACTCACGAAAAATATGAAATCAAACAAACTGACACTTTTGGCTTCCTGAAACCGACTCGAACGACGAAAAAGACTGACTCAATAATAAAAAAAATGGACTCCAGCCGTGGGTTGCCTCCCACGAAGCGCTCTCTTTTAACGTCCTTGAGCTGGACGGTACCTGTTAGGGACCCCAACTCAGAAGTTCCTTGAAGTCAATCGTCTTCTTCAAGGATAGCGGTTGAGTGCCATGTAGCACTCCAGCAGGGTGATGTAACCGGTAGTGTTCCAGTAGATCGTGGTTCTGGTTGGATGACCAGTTCTTCTTGAATTCTCCTACCGGAGGAGGAAAGAGGTAGTACGGTGCGGCATGGTCAATGAGCTCCATCTTCTCTACAGGTTGACTCGGCGGAAGTGTAGGTGAGGGTATCTCCTTAATTTCTTCGTGCTCCTCTTCGGCTTCAACTTCAAGATGGATTGGCTCTATGTCTTTATCAACCACCACCGCCAAGGATTCTTCTAGCTCATGATAGTCATGGACGAGCTCATCTTCTTCTTCGAACATCTCCTGAGCGTGTTCTTCAATTAATTGATTTGGTTGCTCGAGCTTGATGTCCGTCGTGAGACGAGCTTGCAGCTTCGAAATGAGATCATCCAAGGCGGATTCTACTCTTGCCGTCTGTTGTCGATTTTGATGAACTTGTGAGTTTATCTCTTTGTGAGCTTGCAGCTCTGTAGAGATATTCTCCAAGAAGGATTCTATTCTCGTCGTCTGTTGTCGATGCTGATGAGCTAGTATATACATCTCTTGGTTATCCTCAATATACGGTGCTTCATCGACATACCACTCTTAGTACTGGTCATCCCACCTGTAATCCTGCATAATTAAAACTCAAAAACACTACCCAGGTAAATCATGAAAATATGGAGGAAAATTAAATGGTAAGGCAGAAAGGTAGAAGAATAATTTGCCAACTCTTCTTTCAAACAATTAGAAGAGTCCCCGGCAACGGCGCCAATTTGGTGAACGTGTCGTTGTGATGCGTTCAATCAAATAACTACTAATGCTAAGAAAAAGCGTATAGCAGATCGTATTCGACTCGAGGTTTCTTCTAATCGACTACTTTGAAGAAGCTGGCAAATTACTCAGGTTAAAACACGTTGTGCGTGGTGTGAGTTCCACGACTTCTAATCTATTAAGCAAAGGAAAACAAAAGACAGAAAGATTAAAAGATTGACTAACGGGAAGATAGACGAACTTAGATTTCGAATTCTCCTTAGATCACCAGAGCAACGACAATCACAAGATCAGCTGTTTTCAATTCTAATTCAATCGGTTTCTATCACCACCATAACTCCTTACCCTTAGGTTTAAGACCGGCGAATGTTCGCTCTATCCGTTCTAACTACCAAGATTAACTAGCCGCCCAGGTACGGTCGCCTCTCGCAATGACTTAATTAATTGGTGTAATTACTAGTGATTAATGAGTTACTCTTGCAGTGAATTAACCCTAACCGGTTCCTACGAAAGGCACGCTCCAATTATAAGGTTAATTGTTCAATTCGATGTTCTAAAGTAAGGCGAGCATTCACTTCTATCCTTAGCTTAACAAGAATCTAATCTAGGGGATCAATCCAGACAAGAAACATGAACAATGAAGAACGAATCAAACATGCAAAGAGAAACTGATTGAACTTCGAATCTAATTACCGCCGATCCGTGACCGCTTTAAAGCCCTGGGTCACTTAGGGTTCATCTAATCTAAGCTCTACAAGTTCAGTTACTCATATCAGAAACAAGAGAATCAAAGGCAACAATGAAGATCATCATACAGAGGAAGAACAGATAAGAACTGAAAAACCTAATTCTGACGACTCCCGCGAAGCTTCAATCTCCTGGATCTTCAACTTTAAGCTCCGAGTCCTCCGATGTGGAAGGATGGCATCACGATCTCTCCACGGATCTTCGAACTCTCTAAACTCTATCTATCGACCCTAGAGTCGGCTGACTCTCAAAAGTCTGATTTGTGAAAATATGAATAATGAGTTATTCCTCATCAATTGTTGCCGGCTGCTTCTTTAAATAGGTACGTTCTAGGGTTTCCAATACAGCACCGGATTTGGAAGGGATTTTCGCCGAAAATAATGAAGTATTTTCACCGAAAATATTCTTGCAATTGAAGACACCGCCGGCTGATTTCTCTGTACTCTATTTTCGGATCGAAGAGTTAATCAATTTCGCCGAAAATACCTTCTGTTTGCGCTAGTGATTTTCCCTTGCATCTTCGTCGAAAACCCTGGGCTCTTTTCGCCGAAACCATCCTTCTGTTGGCATCAGTTGATTTGAACTGCTGGTTTCGCCGAAGATGTGAGCTTGTTTTCGCCGAATGTGTAAGTGTGAATGGGTAGATTTTCGGTTTGACTTTGATTGGCTCCTTTGATCGATTCCGGTTCAGTTCCTCGATGTTCCTATGCCTTAGACACGTCCATGGCTACTTTATTTGACGGCAAAAACCTGTGCTTACGCAAAAACACTAGAAAACCATCAAATAGACCCGAAAAGGGCCAAAGTAACCAAATCGATAGGAAATAGGGTAGTTGAGTGAATATTCGCTATTTTACTTCTAAAACCACGTTTCAAGCAAGGAAATGTTGCTTAAATGAGGCTGATAATCACGTCAAATCGAGTGTCATCACTCAGAAAACTAACGAGAGAAAACAAACATTCTCGCCAAGAATATAAAACTCTTCGGCGATAAGATTTTTGACTGACAGAAAATAAAATAGACGAAAATAAAAAGAAAAACTGACACTTTGGCTCCTGAAACCGACTCAACGACGAAAAAAAAACTGACTCAATAATTCAAAATGGACTTCAGCCGTGGGTTGCCTCCTACGAAGCGCTCTTGCTTAACGTCCTTTAGCCGGATGATACATGGTTAGGGACCCCAACTCAAGAGCTCCTTTAAGTCAATCGTCTTCTTGAAGGCCAGCGGTTGAGTGCCAAATAGCACTCCAGAAGGATGAAGATGCAGCCAGTGATGCTCAAGTAGATCGTGGTTCTGATTGACTGCCTTTTTTTCTTCTCGAATTCTCCTACTAGAGAAGGGAAGAGATAGTACGGTGTGTCGCAATCAATGAACCGAGTCTTCTCTACCTGATGGTTATCTAGGGGTCTCTCAGAGTTGAGTACATGTGCATCCAAGTTTACGACCTCCTTGATTTCCAAGTGATAATCTTTAGCTTGAACTACAGGCGGGCTTGGTGGAAGCTCAGATGAAGATAAATCCTCAATCCCTATGTGCTCCTCTTCAGCTTCAACTTCAGGATGGATGAGCTCCACACCTCCAAGATGGATGAGTTCCACGCCTTCTTCAGCCACCACTGCTCCACACCTCCAAGATGGATGAGTTCCACGCCTTCTTCAGCCACCACTGCCAAGGATTCTTCATCAGATGCTTCTGGCTCGCAATAGTCACGGATGAGATTATCATGTTCTTCTTCATACAACTCTTGAGCATCTTCTTCCGTTAGTGGATTTGGTTGCTCGAGCTCGACATCCACCGCATGATGAGCTTGTAGCATTGAAGTGATATTCTCCAAGAGGGATTTTATTCTCGACATGTACTATTGATTTTGATGAGAATGTAGATTTATCACTTGGTGACCTTGGTGGTAGTGTGTAGCTTCTGCCTCTTGCCATGACGGCAAGGGTGAAGGTTCCTCATACCAGCTTGTCGTAGGTGGTTGTACTGGTGTATACCATCCTTGGTTGACCTGAGCATAAGGTTCTTCATTAATGTACCACCCTAGGTATTGGCCATACCACCTGTTATCCTGCATCTCAAAACTCAAACGCACTACCCAGGTAAATCATGAAAAGATGGGGAAAATAAATGATAAGATGGAAAGGTAGAAGAATAAAATGCCAATTCTTCTTTCAAACAATATAGAATAGTCCCCGGCAACGGCGCCAATTTGATGAATGCGTTTTCAGCGTTTGTATCAAATAACTACCCTACTAAAAGTAAGGTAGATCAAATCTCTCGAGGTTTCTTCTAATTGACTACTCAAATGATCGGGCAGTCGTGGCGGTCGGGCAATGGCTTTAGCTGGCTGGGTAGGGATTCTGACTCGGATTAGGTGCTCCCCTTGTGTCCTAGTCCTAGAAGGACTTAGGCCCGTGGTCTCCTGGACGTGGCAGCAAATATTCCTGGCCCGGATGGGAATCCTTAGCTCCGTAGGATTGCATGTATGGGCCCAGATCGTGTATGAGCACTTCCCTACGTGGCCCCTCCTTCATATCTCCTCCAAATGCAACGCCATTTGCTGGAGCGTGTTCCTGGGGCTTCAAGCTATCCATATCAACTGGAATTTCCCAAAAGGCCCGAGCCAATTGTTGGCTCGGCCCTGAGCGCTCCTCTATGGCACGTGGCACCGGGCCCGACGCCCGGGGCTAGCTAAGTGCTAGGCCTTCTCCAATTCTGGCCAAGCCTTCTTCCTTTTGCTTCACCCAGTTCTTCAGGAAAGTTCTCAGAGGGTCTTCAAGGGCTGGTGTTGGTCCAGGGCTCATGGCGTTTGGCCTAGGGCCTAGTGCTTACATTTGGCCCGGTCTGGGGCTCGTATTGGGGCCTGTCTTTGGGCACCAGCCTTTTCTGGCTAGGTATTCCTCTGTCCTAAGCTGCCTATACTCCAGGAATGCCTCTAGAGGATCCCAGGAGTGGTCATTGCCGCCAGGGCTCGTGAGGATCGGTCTAGGGCCTATTAGGCCCTTGGGTTCTTCCCTTTACTAGAGACCCTGGTGAGGTGTAGGAGTACCTATTGGCATTGTGGCAGCTGTGGGGGATCACATCAATAGGACGACCCCACATTGGTAGGGCCATCCTCCTGCAACCATAATTGACAACATTTCATAATCACATCAAGGGTAACTACAAGCTTGCCGGCTACCCCCACTTGCAAGTACAGGGATAGCCATGTCGCAAGTCTAGGGTTACCCTCCTGTTCGTCATTAATAGGTCGACCCCACATTGGCAGGACCACCCTCCTGCAACCACAACTGACAATGGCAGAATATACATATATAAATCGCAAGATAACAACCCATCCTTCCTATCACTCATTACTAGTTCCGATCCATTTAACAACATCATTAATCACTTACCCCAATCCCCAACACTTAGAAATCAACAATCAATCAACAGTCAACCAATCAATTAGGAACCACCCATCAATCAACAACCATCATAAATTAAATAGCAATCGATTACAGAACAGTTATCATCTTTTACTCTCTTCCAATTTCACGCAATCCCTACATTCATCTAGGTCAGAATTTCAACTCCTCACATCGACCATAACTATCTATCATATGCTAAACCCTCACCAGACAAGAAGACGAGGCTCTAAACAACTTCTAGAACTCAAACAACCAAGCTCTACAGCTCCAAAAACGTAGCTTCTTACTTCTGCCATAGAAAGAACCTAACTCTAAAATATCCAGAACCGAGATATGCGATCTCTTCCTCTCATTGTCACAAACGCGTAGCAAGAAACGGATCACCAATCGGACCTCTGTAGCTCCCGAAATCAAGGCTTGAAGCTTGGGGGGTTTTTGGTTCGTCAAAGGGGTTTTCGGGAGGAAAGAGAGAGGGAAAAGTTGAGGATTTATGTCAAAAACCCGTCTTTTATAGTCAGGTCATGATACATGGTGTGTATTGCTGATACACGGCCGTGTATGATAGTCTGCCCACCTTGACGAATTTTCGCGTACTCGCTTGTAACTTCAACCTAACTCAATTATGAACGTCCCAGAATTCGATGGGCCTCAAGAACATTGTTTCCAATGTCTTAACCATCCAAACTCGAGTTCCAAATCGTTCGGTTGGGCGGGGATGTTACAGGGGCAATATTCTATTTATGGGTTTAGGGTTCATTTATTGCTCCATAATCTAGAACATTGAATGGAACATTTAATACTTCCCACCTGCTGGTCAATTAGGGTTGAGAATCTGCAGAGCCATAATATATATGTAGTAAACTTGGAGTAAAGGTTAAATGTAATATACATACTATGATTACTCTTTGTTTAGGGTTTAGGGATTGCCCTGTTATGGTTGCGTTAGTTAGTGTGTGATACTATGTTTCTTCCCTTACAGCCAAAGAGATAGGTCCTAATGATGTGGAGGAGTGGGAGAAGCTGGAGTTTCCCACTCCTGATGATGCTCAACGGTTCTACAATGACTTTACAGTCTTGCACGAGTCAGTACTAGAATTGACAGTCAGAAGGCTTCTCGCAGGAAGAGGAACAATAACGGAAGATTGAAGTACATCCAATTCGTGTGCACGAGGCACGAGTTTAGAGGGAAGGGTGGTCTGAAGCCCAAGGTCATCCTTGGGAAAACCGTGAAGGATCTAATATCCAGGACCTAGCCAATTAGAAAAAATTCAGAAATGAGAATTGGATGCTAGTCAATAATTGTGTTCCATCTCGACGAGATTAGAGGAGTATATGGCATCACACGCTGGGTGGACGACCACAACCATGAACTCAACCCTAAGGAGGACTCACACTACATGAAGTCGAAGAGGAAAGTCACCACTGTCACGATCATGGAGATGAACGCCGCAGCCTGTATAAGCCTGAAGTCATCATATGAGGTACTTTGTGGCGTAATGGGTGGGGCGTAGAATGTCGAGTGCACCAAAGTCGATCAAAGGAACCACTTATCTAGACACAGGCAACGACACATGTTGCATGGTAAGGCCACCGCCATTGCCGAGTAACTGCACGAAAAGATGAAGATGGAACCTGGTTTTGGGCATGAGATAGAGGTTGACTAGGCAGAAAATTCGGCAAACATTTCTCGGGCGGATCAGCGGATGCGGGACGACTACGCATGCTTCGAAGATGCCATCACGTTCGATACCACACACCGGACGAACAAGCATTATCATCCCTTGGGTTAGTTCTTAGATTAACTGGCATTACCTGTCCATAGTCTACTATTTATTTTGATCGTATTAGTGCTCCATCTTTCACATATCTACCATGTTTCGGTCCTTCCACGCTGCCTAACTGATTTGTTTGGTGCAATATTTTGTGTTCCACAGCTCTTTTCATGGGATTCAACCACCACCACTAATGAGTGATATTCGGGGCTGCCCTCCTGTACGATGAGATAATACCATCATTCGTGTGGTTGTTCATGGAGTTTCTGAGATGCATGAATGGGGTGGATCCAGAGACCATTTTTACGGACCAAGACAGTGCCATGGCAACAACTATCAAAGAAGTGCCCCCGAAGACGTTCCACGGGCTATGCACCTTCCACGTTCTTCAGAACGCCCAAGAGGAACCTGAGCACCTTGTTCACTCAAGATTTGTCAAGAAATTCCTTCTGCTCTGTTATGACGTGGACAATGAACAAGAGTTTGATGATGTGTGGGAGGTGATGCTTCGTGAATATTTTCCATCCTACGGTTCGACCGGCCACCAATGGTGCAAATACATCTGACGATTCCGCGACAGTGGTCGGCAGCATTGGTTAGGAACCATTACACCACTAGTATGGTGTCCACCCAACTAGTTGAGTCTACAAATGCAGTGCTTTAGGGTTTCCTCTAGCCGAACCACAACTGATGTGAACTGCTGCAACCGTGGGCAGCCGACCCTTTAACACCACAAGCTGATCTTCTAGCAATGTGTAGAAACTTATGGAACCGGAGCAGATTAGGACTTTGACCCTCTAGATATAAAGGAGCTAGGAACCACAAGTATCAAATCGAGGGCACCACGTCAAGAGATGGATGCTCTTGATGATAAGTCGAACCTTAAGTGATGCAACAACGAGCGAAGGCTTGAAGGGAATAGAACAAAGTTCTGAAAAAGGGGGTTTATTAATTCAAGTTGTTGTCTACAAGGGAGGCCGGCGGCCTCTATTTAAAGGGAGGGATTCGTGAACAGGCTCTACAAATCCTCCTTAGACTCTAACTCTGAAACTATTAAAATAAACAAGAGTCATAATTAGATCACTAAAAGGACTGAATTATTCCTAATTATCCGACATTAGAAAGGAAAAACAAATATAAAAGAGTCTTGAGTAGCAAGTAAACCCATAAAAGACTAATCTGGCAGAATCCGAAGAAACCCTAATCCGGCGCCCAACGTGTTTTCCGAATCCGGCCCGGATTAGGTGAGTAGCCTCCTAAATAGGTGGCATCTTCGCGACAACTTCTCCAACTCCTTCAGAGACCGGTGGCTGAGCTTCATGGGCCTCTAGGGATTTCAAGGCCAGTGAAAAATCGGAAAAGGCCCGAGCCAATTGGTGGCTCGACCCAAATCGGTCCGACAGAGCTCTCCGGACTAGGCCCGGAGCTTGTACTTGATCCTGCTTCGGGCCTTTGGGAGTTCTGCCCAGGCCTTCTAACTTCTGCCTCAGGCCATCGTTAGAGCATGCCTTTGGAATGTTTCCGAATCCGGAGAAAACCTAATTCGGTGCCCATCGTGTTTTCCGAATTCGGCTCGGATTAGGTGAGCAGCCTCCTAAATAGGTGGAATCTTTGCGACAACTTCTCTAACTCCTTCAGGGACCGGTGGTTGAGCTTCATGGGACTCTAGGGCTTTCAAGGCCGGTGGGAAATTGAAAAAGGCTCGAGCAAATTGGTGGCTCGACCTAAATCGGTCCGACAGAGCGCTCCGGACTAGGCCCGACGCCTGTACTTGATCCTGCTTTGGGCCTTTGGGAGTTCTGCTCAGGCCTTCTTACTTCTACCTCAGGCCATCGTTAGGGCATGCCTTGGGAATGTTTCGAGGACATAGCTTGAACCTGAGGCCCGTCCGTATCCGTCCGGAGCCTCGAACTGGTGCTTCGCTCGGCTTGGGATCGGTGGCGGGGCCCGGTCTTAGCATCATTGCCCGGGGTGGCGTCATTTCTTGGTTTCGACCCGATTCTGGCTCTGGGGGGGTTCCTTGACTTCTAGGAGAGTGTAGCCTCCCTTGGCAAGCCTGTCTGCATCTTCCTCATGTCCTCCCTTGCTCCATACATTCATGTATATGTTGAGTCGTTCTTTGAAGGCCTTGGTCTGGCTTCAGGTGAAGGGTGGCTCAGGTCGTGTCCAAGGCATAGGGGGCACATCAACAGCCTAGTAGAGTTTTCCCCCATTTTGACCGGTACGTTACTACAGATTTCTTGCAATGGTACCTAATTGGTACCCAGGGTGATGTGATCCGAGCCACCAAGCCCGACGCGACTGATGCCGATCCGGCCCTAGCATTGATGTCGGGCCAAGACTACACCGACTCCAAGCCTATGCCAGCACCGGAGCCTAGGAGAGCCGAAGCCCTGGATCCAGAAGACACCTCTGGGAGGATGCTGATCCTCAGCCAGGCACCAATGCCAGCTCCTACTCCAGCCAGAGCAAGATTAATGACACGCCAGGAGCTGATGCTAACACCGAGCCCCGACCCGGGCCCCGGACCGAGCTTAGCACCAAGTCTAGGCCCCAGGCCAACTCCCACGGGCCCCCGGAGCAAAGACCTACCTGAAGACATCCCTAAGATACTCTTGGAAGAAGGCTCGGAGCAGAACTGAAAAGGCCTGGACAGAACTGAAGAAGGTCGAGAGCTAAACCCGACACCCGAGCCGAGCCCGTGCCTGGATGCCACAGAGAAGCACTTTTGGCCCAGCCTACAATTGGCCCGTGCCTTTTGGGAAATTCCAACTGTCCTGGATAGCTTGAATCCTCAGGAACACTCTCCAACAAACGGAGCTCAATTTGGAGTAGAATTGAAGGAGATACAGTTGGATGAAGTCAGGGTGAAGCATTGGCGGAGCATCAAGGAGAGGAGCCCGGATGCTGATCCGAGGCTGCACATGATAGGAGCTACGATCAGGCCACCACCTGAGCCTGATCCAAGGAAGGATGCTTGACCATGGTGAACATGGGAAATGAAGAGAAGATGCCAAAATACATCCGAACAAGGAATCCTATTCAAGCCAGGATTTCCCGGTTTTGGACAGATTCCTAGTCTGACAAGGATTGACAAATATGGGCTACTTGGAAGAAGAATTTGGGCTGATGCCCAACATGAAAGTTGTAGCCCATGAAGTCTACTAGTTGTCTACCAAAGGGCTTAAGTTTCTGAATTTACTTGCTATTTATTTGGCTAAATCTTCCAGAACCCGTTTAGCTATTTTTTTAGGAATATTTTTATTGTCTTTGTTTAGGAAGGACTCTTTTCCTTGTAGGAATAGAGTTCCGAATTTCAGTCCTTTTTAGGACTCTTTTTGTAATTCTTTATTATTTTATTAGTTAGTTTAGTAGGAGGAAAAGGAGAGCCTGTTCTCCCTTCTTCACCTATAAATAAAGGCCTATACGCCTCATTGTAAGACAGTTTATTGATTAATGAAAATTTCAGAACTTTGTTCTTTTTCCTTCAAGTCTTTGCTCGTTGTTGCTTAGCTTAAGGTTTTGGTTTATCATCAAAGGCTATCATCCTTTGTTTGTGGCACCAACTCGACCGAACACTTGGGGTTCCTAAGTCGTTACTTAGTGGATTTCAAGGTTCTCCGCCGGTTTCAAAGGTTAGGTTCTCGTGGGGCTGATAATATAGTTTTGGGTGTTGAGTCGATCCCTTCCTAGAGGAGGCGGTTCACATCAGCTGGTATCAGAGCACGGTTCAACTCTTGGACCACATCTATCCCAGTTTCCAGGTTCTTGCTTGGATTCATATCTTTAAATTTTCGTTGCTTTCAATTTCAGAAAAACCCTAAAATAGCTTCATTGTGTTTGTTCTAATCTTCTACCTTTCTTTAGTTTTGTTGTGAGAAAAAGCTATGGCCATCGACAGAAAAATACAAAAAAAAGAATCAAAGAAAAGAAAAGAAAAATCAAGGTCTTTAAAAAAATAGAAAATTGACCTAGCCAAAAAGCAAGGCCACGTTCACCATCAAGGTAGTAGGTTAAGTTCAAGAAGATGGGTTTTTCATAAGTTTAGCTAGTAGCTTTCTTAGTTAGAACACCCAAACTTTTTGTCTTGTCATCCCACGACCTAGCATCACAAGTTCTTGCCCTAGAAATCCAAACCCTAGGTATAAGGTCTTGTTTTGTGTCATTGGTAGACTTAGACTTCATAGCTTCGAAGAAACTTGCAACTACTTGAATTGGAATTGTCTTTGTCTTGGAATTTTTCAAAGAAAACCCTAATTTGAGTGACTTTAAATTTTCATACACGAGTGGTAAGAAAAAGAGTGTGTGAGGTTTTCTTAGAGTGATTTGAGAGGTCCTTTGTTCGTATACTAATCATGGCAGATGAAAGGCTTGCTGCTTTGGAGGCACACATGACTACCCTAGCTCAAAACATGAACCGATTCACCGAGCAATTTGGAGCCCCGAATGGAGATGGCCCCCGATGGCCTAAGAGGAATGAACAAGAGATAGATGATGATGTGAGCAGTCTGAAGCTCAATGTACCCAAGTTTGCTGGTAAAGCAAACCCCGACGAGTACATTGATTGGGAGAGGAGCATGGAGATTTCTTTGAGTGCCATAACTATTCCGAGAGGAAAAAGGTAACCCTAGCCACACTCGAGTTTACTGACTTTGCTGCTTTATGGTGGGCTTAGCTCAGAAATCAGATCAGGAGAGAAGAAGAGGACCCCATCCCTAGTTGGAGGAGTCTTAAAGAAAAATGAGAAGAAAATTTGTACCGAGCAGCTACAATAGAGACTTGCACGCCAAGCTTCAACTTTTGAAGCAAGGAAACATGTCAGTTGAAGAGTACAATCAGGAGATGGAGATCCTGGTCACAAGACTTGACCTAAGTGAAGATGTGGATGCCAAAATAGCAAGGTTCACTGGAGGATTACGAAGAGAAATCCTACACCAAGTCAACATCCTAAACTTTGTTGATTATGATGACTTGGTAACCACGACTATTAGGGTTGAGAAGGAATTAAAGAATGGAGTTGGAAGAAGGGATATTACTCCGCCACCAATCAGTGCCCCTGTGAGAGGAGACAGGAGTGCAGGAAACACCCCTTGGAGGCAAAACCCTAGCCGGAATGTTGGCTCGAAGCCAAACCCTAACCAAGGATCGACATCACGGGTAACACCTAGTCTTGGCTCAAAAATTCCTACTACTAATGCTCGGCCTAGTGCCATTGTGTGTTTCAAATGTCAAGGTAGGGGTCACATGGCAAGGGACTGCCCTAACACCCGAACCATGATGCTTAGAGAAGGAGAGGTTGTCACGGATGATGAAGAGGAGCCAACTGTTGAAGAAGTAGAAGAGGAGTCCAGTGAAGGAGAAGAAGTCAACGTGGAAGGCCTGGAAAAATTTTCAGCTTTCAACAGCCGAGTGATCACCCCGGTCACGCCGACTGATGCCGAGCAGGTCTGCCCCGGACCAGCATCAGTCCTGCCCGGGCCCATCATCAAGCCTGCCCCGGACATCCTGTCCGAGCCAGATGATGTCAATCGGCCTGCCCCGGGCCTTTTGAACATTCCCTCGGCCAATTTTGGCCTGAAGACAGAAGAAAGCCTCGTCAACAATTAAGAGCAGAGCGCCGGCCCCGACGGACATGACCCGACGGCCACCCGCCCTCGGATTCAATTTTCAGCAGTTTCTCGGCAGATCCTTAGTACACAACCTAAAGAAGATGGATGGGAGCAAAGGGACAATCTATTCCATACAAGGTGTGTGATTTTAAATAAGATTTGTACCTTAGTTATTGATGGTGGAAGTTGTACAAATGCAGTGAGCTTAGATCTTGTTAAGGGCTTGGGAATTGTTACTCAATCCCACCCTAAGCCCTACCGATTGCATTGGCTTAGCAATAGTGGAGATTTGAAGGTTAACAAACAAGCACACATCCCTTTGAGCACTGGAAGATACAAGGACGTGGTGCTTTGTGATGTAGTTCCCATGGAGGCTGCCCATGTTCTACTTCGAAGACCTTGGCAGTTTGATCGATACTCACAACATGATGGAAGAGCAAATAAGTATCAACTCACACATGGAGATACTATTTTCAAGTTGAAGCCACTATCACCTACTGAGATACTCAAGGATCAAATAGAAAGAAAGGTGAGCCGAGAGAAAAAGGAGAGAGAGCTCAAGAAACGAGAGATGAGAGAAGAAAAGAGTGAGCCCTCAAAAGAAAAAGGTTCAAAAACAGAATTAAGATCAAAAACAGAATCTCATGATCCCAAAGATCAAAGAGGTCAAAAAAGTGAGGTTGAGAGGAGAGAAAACTTGTTAGCTAAACCTAGTGAAATCAAACAAACCCTAGTATCTAGGAAATCCCTCGTGGTCATTCTTTGCAAAGAATGTTTGATCTCTAACCCTAACACTTCTCTTCCTAGTGCTGTATCTTCACTTTTGCAGGATTTTGAAGATGTATTTCCCAAGGAAATCCCTAGTGGACTACCCCGATCCGAGGCATAGAGCATCAAATTGACCTTGTGCCGGGAGCATCACTACCCAACAAGGCTGCCTACCGGACAAACCCGGATGAAACTAAGGAAATCGAGCACCGGCCCAGCGCCCAGCACTAGCACCAGCGCCAGCGCCAGCACCGGCCCAGCGCCAGCGCCCAGCGCTAGCACCAGCACCAGCACCGGTCCAGCACCCAGCGCTAGTACCAGCACCGGCCCAGCGCCCAGCGCTAGCACCAGCACCAGTACCGGTCCAGCACCCAGCGCTAGTACCAGCACCGGCACAGCGCCAAGCGCTAGCACCAGCACAAGCACCGGCTCAGCACCAAGCACCAGCCCCGGCGACCCAGCGCCCAACGCCCCAGCGCCCAGCACCGGCGCCCCAATGCCTAGCCCCGGCGCCCCAGCACCCGCCCTGATGCGAACCGCCTTCTCCAGGAAGGGATCGACTCAACACCCAATACTATATTATCATCCCACGAGAACCTAACCTTTGAAACCGCGGAGAGCACTTGAAATCCACTAAGTATTGACTTAGGAACCCCAAGGTATTCGGTCGAATTGGTGCCACAAACAAAGGATGAATGCCTTTGATGATAAACCAAACCTTAAGCTAAGCAACAACGAGCAAAAACTTGAAGGAAAAAGAACTTAGTTCTGAAATTTCAATAATCAATAATCTGTCTTACATTGGCGGCCGAAGCCTCTATTTATAGCTCAAGGATGGCTAAAGCCGGTTCCAACTCTAATAAGGAAAGACTAAAATAATCCTAGAAGATAGGCCGAGGAAACTATTAAAATAAACAAAGTTGTCCGAAATTAAAACTCCTAAACCGGCAAAATCGAGCAAAACCCTAATCCGGGCGGATTAGGGCAAATCCGGCTTTCCTTGTCCGGGTGGGATTGGGAAACCTCCGGGCGTGGGCAGGGATCCGGACGCGGCTAAGAAAAGTGCCCGGAACCCGCGCGGTGGCATTTCTGTAATTATCGCGGGTTCTGGGTGACCGAGCGGTCGGGTGACGTCCTTCGGCGCGGATGACCGGCTCGGCATCATTTGCTCCGGACCCGGTGCTAGGGTTTTGGTGATGCCGGGCTGTTCTGGCCTTCTGCTTGACATTTCCTCGGACAAGAGAGGTTTCTCCCAAGTCTTTTGGCCTCCTAAATCTACTGGCATCAACTTGTCCGCCAGATTCTGAGTGCTGAGCAGGGTTAGCCGGGGCAGGGGCTGGTTGGCCGTATCCGCCGGGGCCGGTGTAGTGTCCTTAGGAAGCCAACCTGTCTTAGCCATATATTCTCGAATCTTCTTATCTTCTGTACGCCAGAACTCTCTCCAGATGGCTTTTGACGTGTGCTTGACTTGAGGGATCATGGAAGAGAGGTTGGGGAAAGACTGAGACTTAGTGCTCGATCTAGGACTTGGGTTCTCGGCCAGTAACATGGCCTGGAACTCCTTTCCATCTCGGGGTGCCTTCCTTCCCGTTGGGGCAGACTTGAGTTTGTTCTTTAATTCATTCCTAGGTTTGATAGCTCGTAAGTAGCCAACCCTCAATGCTAGGCACTTTTTGTATGGGCCTGGAGTTCTGCCTTCTACGGAGTACCTTGGTGGGGTGTAAGTGTACCTTTGTGGTCCGGGGCGGTGGAGCCGGGTCATATCACGCCCCCCCGCGCCCGACCAGCCACCGACGCCTGACCGGCGCCCAGCGCCCGAGCAGCCACCAGCGCCCGAGCAGCCACCAGCGCCCGACCGGCGCCCCCGCCCGAACAGCCCCCGACGCCCGACCAGTCCCCGGCGCCCGACCAGCCACCAGCGCCCGATCAGCGCCCGGCTCCCGAGCCCGGAGCCCCCATACCAGCCCCGGTATGGCTCGAAGACCTCAGGCCTGAGCCCCGAGCACCCGTACCAGCCCCGGTACGGCCTGAACTTCTCTGGAGCGCTAATAAAGCACCAGGTCAAGTCCTATACTCCCATGTGATTATTTTTATTATTTCTAAAGGATTAGCAGGCCCGGATTCGAGGACGAATCCTTTTCAATAAGAGGGGGATGATGTGATCCGAGCCACCAATCCCGACGCGACTGATGCCGGTCCGGCCCTAGCATTGTTGCCGGGCCAAGACTACACCGGCTCCAAGCCTATGCCAGCACCGGAGCCTAGGAGAGCCGAAGCCCCGAATCTAGAAGACACCTCTGGGAGGATGCTGATCCTTAGCCAGGCACCAATGCCAGCTCCTACTCCAACCAGAGCAAGATTAATGACACGCCAGGAGCTGATGCTGACACCGAGCCCCGACCCGGGCCCCGGACCGAGCTTAGCACCAAGTCTAGGCCCCAGGCCAACTCCCACGGGCCCCCGGAGCAAAGACCTACCTGAAGACATCCCTAAGATAATCTTGGAAGAAGGCTCGGAGCAGAACTCAAAAGGCCTGGACAGAACTGAAGAAGGTCGAGAGCTAAACCCGACACCCGAGCCGAGCTCGTGCCTGGATGCCACAGAGAAGCACTTTTGGCCCAGCCTACAATTGGCCCGTGTCTTTTGGGAAATTCTAACTTTCCTGGATAGCTTGAATCCCCAGGAACACTCTCCAACAAACGGAGCTCAATTTGGAGGAGAATTGAAGGAGATACAGTTGGATGAAGTCAGGGTGAAGCATTGGCGGAGCATCATGGAGAGGAGCCCGGATGCTGATCCGAGGCTGCACATGATAGGAGCTACGATCAGGCCACCACCTGAGCCTGATCCAAGGAAGGATGCTTGACCATGGTGAACACGGGAAATGAAGAGAAGATGCCAAAATACATCCGAACAAGGAATCCTATTCAAGCTAGGATTTCCCGGTTTTGGACAGATTCCTAGTCTGACAAGGATTGACGAATATGGGCTACTTGGAGGCAGAATTTATGCTGATGACCAACATGAAAGTTGTAGCCCATGAAGTCTACTAGTGATTTGCCAAAGGGCTTAATTTTCCGAATTTATTTGATATTTATTTGGCTGAATCTTCCAGAACCCATTTAGCTATTTTTTTAGGAATATTTTTATTGTCTTTGTTTAGGAAGGACTCTTTTCCTTGTAGGAATAGAGTTCTGAATTTCAGTCCTTTTTAGGACTCTTTTTGTAATTCTTTATTAGTTTATTAGTTAGTTTCGTAGGAGGAAAAGGAGATCATGTTCTCCCTTCCTCACCTATAAATAAAGGCCTATACGCCTCATTGTAAGACAGTTTATTGATTAATGAAAATTTCAGAACTTTGTTCTTTTTCCTTCAAGTCTTTGCTCGTTGTTGCTTAGCTTAAGGTTTTGGTTTATCATCAAAGGCTATCATACTTTGTTTGTGGCACCAAATCGACCAAACACTTGGGGTTCCTAAGTCGTTACTTAATGGATTTCAAGGTTCTCCGCCGGTTTTAAAGGTTAGGTTCTTGTGGGGCTGATAATATAGTTTTGGGTGTTGAGTCGATCCCTTCCTAGAGGAGGCGGTTCGCATCACAGGGCATACCGCATATGAACTTATGACTGATTGCAATGCATGTAATTCTACTGCAGGATGGTGCGCATCAGAAGAGAGGCTGAGAAGTAGGAGGAATTTAAGGCCAGGAATTCAAAGCCGTGGGTTGCATTTGAATACAACGACATCGTGCGGAGGGCTGCAATAGTGTACACCCCAAAGATCACGATGTACCAAGAACAATATGCATGAATAAAGAAGTACAACATAGACATTGTTGGGAAGATCATGATATGAACTGTCATCACAGTCACCGTCTACAAACCCGATGGTAATGAAAAGCTCGATGGCAGGGTCGTGACGGCCAACACCTATACGGGGGAGGTATCGTGCGTATGTAAGTACTGGGACACAATGGGGTTGCTATGCCGACACTGCTTGGTAGTGATGTTCATGCAGGGTACTTGTGGGCATGTGGCTTTTTGGGGCTTGGGTACATAAAGAAGTGGTGGACTCGGCCTGCACATTTTTTTTTCCAGAGTTATGGCTGGCATACCCCGAAGCATATCTCAGATGGAGGAAGAGCAGTACATTACCCTGCACACTCAGTTTGGTGCGGTGGTGAGGATTTCATATCGGGAGGAGATATTGTCCCGTCTACTGAGGAAGCACGCAAAGATGTTGGTCACGTATGCGAACAAGGGGGTAAAGGAACTAACTAAACTCCTCCAAAACAGTTTCACCATACATGTGCCGTCTAGCAGTTATGTACGTGCCAATCAATCACCAATGCAGCCACCAACAGGCGCCATTCCTCCAGTAGATCAGCAGCATGCAAGAACCACTCGTGTTGTACATCTCAGCCATCATCAAACATGAATCCTTCTTCGTCTAATCCAGTTACCGGAGAGCCATCAAGGAGGCCGGATATTGCTGTGAAGTTTCCGCGAATTCCAAAGCCGAGTAAGAACACACAGAGGTACAAGGTAAACACTGAAATCGCCGGAGCAAAGAGAAAAACAAATGTAAGAAGTTCGCTGCCCGGGAACATGTGTTACATGAACTGGCAGAGGAGAGGGCAACTTATGAGTTGATAGCGTCATTACTAGTGAGCGCAACAAACCCGCTGGACGTGTCCCCGTTCTTGTCCTCTCAACAGAGTGGAGTTATTGAGGATTGTCAAATTATTTTGGGTATAACCTATGCGTACTCAGGGTTGTGTACTTTTAGTACCACGTCGGTTATTTCGAGTGTGCTATTTTGTGTACAAACAGACGTAAACTGTGTTGTAAACCATAAGTATTAGACAGGTGTATGATATGACCCGGCTCCACCGCCCCGGACCACAAAGGTACACTTACAAACCACCAAGGTACTCTGTAGAAGGCAGAACTCCAGGCCACAACAAAAAGCGCCTAGCATTGAGGGTTGGCTACTTACGAGCTATCAAGCCTAGGAATGAATTAAAGAACAAACTCAGGTCTGCCCCAACGGGAAGGAAGGCACCCCGAGATGGAAAGGAGTTCCAGGCCATGTTACTGGCCGAGAACCCAAGTCCTAGATCGAGCACTAAGTCTCAGTCTTTCCCCAACCTCTCTTCCATGATCCCTCAAGTCAAGCACACGTCAAAAGCCATCTAGAGAGAGTTCTGGCGTACAGAAGACAAGAAGATTCGAGAATATGTGGCCAAGACAGGTTGGCTTCCTAAGGACACTACCCCGGCCCCGGCGGATACGGCCAACCAGCCCCTGCCCCGGCTAACCCTGCTCAGCACTCAGAATCTGGCGGACAAGTTGATGCCAGTAGATTCAGGAGGCCAAAAGACTTGGGAGAAACCTCTCTTATCCGAGGAAATGTCAAGCAGAAGGCCAGAACAGCCCGGCATCACCAAAACCCTAGCACCGGGTTCGGAGCAAATGATGTCGAGCCGGTCATCCGCGCCGAAGGACGTCACCCGACCGCCCGGTCACCCAGAACCCGCGGTAATTACAGAAATGCCACCGCGCGGGTTCCGGGCACTTTTCCTAGCCGCGTCCGGATCCCTGCCCGCGCCTGGAGGTTTCCCAATCCCATCCGGACAAGGAAAGCCGAATTTGCCCTAATCCGCCCGGATTAGGGTTTTGCTCGATTTTGCCGGTTTAGGAGTTTTAATTTCGGACAACTTTGTTTATTTTAATAGTTTCCTTGGCCTATCTTCTAGGATTATTTTAGTTTTTCCTTATTAGAGTTGGAACCGGCTTTAGCCATCCTTGAGCTATAAATAGAGGCTTCGGCCGCCAATGTAAGACATATTATTGATTATTGAAATTTCAGAACTAAGTTCTTTTTCCTTCAAGTCTTTGCTCGTTGTTGCTTAGCTTAAGCTTTGGTTTATCATCAAAGGCATTCATCCTTTGTTTGTGGCACCAATTCGACGGAATACCTTGGGGTTCCTAAGTCAATACTTAGTGGATTTCAAGTGTTCTCCGCGGTTTCAAAGGTTAGGTTCTCGTGGGGCTGATAATATAGTATTGGGTGTTGAGTCGACCCCTTCCTGGAAAAGGCGGTTCGCATCAGCTGGTATCAGAGCACGGTTCAACTCTTGGACCAACAATCTATCCAGTTTTCAGGTTCTTCTACTTGAATTCATATCTTTTAGCTTTCGTTGTTTTCAGAAAAAAAAAAACCCTAAAAATATCTTCATTGTGTTTGTTCTAGTCTTCTACCTTTCTTTTAATTATTTGTGAGAAAAAGTTGTGGCCGATCAAAGAAAATTACAAAAAGAGTCTAAGAAAAAGAAAAGAAAAGAAAAGAATCAAGGTCTTTAAAACAGAAAATTTGACCTAGCAAAAAGCAAGGCCACGTTCACAATCAAGGAAGAAGATTAAGTTCAAGAAGAGGGGTTTTTCATAAGTATAGCTAGTAGCTTTCTTAGTAGAACACCCAAATTTGTTTGTCTTGTCATCCCATGACCTAACATCAAGATTCTGGCCCCTAGAAATCCGAAACCCTAGGTATAAGGTCTTGTTTGTGTCATTGGTAGGCTTAGACTGCATAGCTTCGAAGAAACTTGCAACTACTTGAATTGAGATTGTCTTTGTTTTGAAATTTTCAAAGAAAACCCTAATTTGAGTGACTTAAAAAAAATTCATACACGAGTGGTAAGAAAAAGAGTGTGTGAGGTTCATTAGAGAGATTTTGGGAGGTTCTTTGTTCGTGACTAATCATGGCAGATGAAAGGTTTAATGCTTTGGAGGCACAAATAGTTGCCATGGCTCAGAACATGGCCCGGTTCACCGAGCAGTTTGGAGATCAGAATGGAGATGGCCCCCGACGACCAAGGAGGAATGAACAGGAGTTGGATGATGATGTGAGCAGCTTGAAGCTCAATGTACCTAAATTTGCTGGCAAAGCAAACCCCGACGAGTACATTGATTGGGAGAGGAGCATGGAGGATTTCTTTGAGTGCCATAACTATTCCGAGAGGAAAAAGGTAACCCTAGCCACAATTGAGTTTACTGACTATGCTGCCTTGTGGTGGGCTCAACTCAGGAATCAGATCAGGAGAGAAGAAGAGGACCCGTCCTTAGTTGGAGGAGTCTCAAAAGAAAGATGAGAAGAAAGTTTGTACCGAGCAGCTACAACCGAGACTTGCATACCAAGCTTCGATTTTTGAAGCAAGGGAGCATGTCGGTTGAGGAGTACAACAAGGAGATGGAGATCCTGGTTGCACGGCTTGACCTGAGTGAAGATGAAGATGCCAAGACAACACGATTCATCGGAGGGTTGCAAAAGGAGATTCTACACCAAGTCAACATCCTCAACTTCGTTGACTATGATGACTTGATAGCCGTGGCTACTAGGGTTGAGAAGGAGCTGAAGAATGGTCTTGGAAGAAGGACTACCCCTCCACCACCGATCAGTGCCCCGGTGAGAGGAGACAGAAGTGCCGGACACAACCCATACAAGCCAAACCCTAGCCGGAATTCTGGATCAAGGCCAAACCCTAATCAGGGATCAGCATCACGGGTAAACCCTAACCCCGGTTCAAAAATCCCTACTACTAATGCTCGGCCAAGTGCCATTGTGTGTTTTAAGTGTCAAGGTAGGGGTCACATAGCAAGAGACTTCCCTAACACCCGAACCATGGTGCTTAGAGAAGGAGAAGTTGTTACGGACGATGAAGAGGAGTCCAAAGATGAAGAATTGGAGGAAGAGTCCAGTGAAGGAGAAGAAGTTAATGCGGAAGGCCTGGAAAAAATTTCAGCCTTCCACAGCCGAGTGGTCACCACGGTCACTCCGGCTGATGCCGCCCAGCAGTTCCCTGGCCCAGCATCAGCACTGCCCCGGCACAACGCCCAGCACTGCCCTGGCCCAGCATCAGCACTGCCCCGGCACAGCACCCAGCACTGCCATGGCACAGCATCAGCACTGCCCCAGCACAGCACCCAGCACTGTCCTGGCCCAGCGTCGGCCCTGCCCCGGCCCAACGCCTAGTCTGCCCCGGACCATCCCCAGCCCTGCTCCGGACCAGCACCGGCCCTACCCCGGCCTAGCATCACGCCTGCCCCGGACATCCTGTCCACGCCGGATAATGTCAATCGGCCCACCCTGGGTCTTTTGAACATCCCCTCGGCCAACTTTGGCCTGAAGACAGCAGGAGGACTCTTTGACGACCTGAAGCAGAGCGCCGGCCCCAACGGCCCCCTGGCGGCCCCAACGATCATGAACCCAATCGCCACCCGTCCCGAGATCCAATGGGAAATCATCTCCCGGAGGATTTTAAAAGCTGCCCCGAGCAAAGAAGGTCCAGAAGCAGACTCGGATGAGGATATGAGTGAGGAACCCTCGCCCAGCAGCTCCCCGAGCCTTCACATTACTGTTAACGGTCTTTCAGAAGAGGAAGAAATGGAGACTGAGGGAGACGACACTGAAAAGTCCGAGTCATGGTCCAGTACCGGCTCAAATGACACCCCTAGGACTACTGATGATGCTGAATCTTCCCAGGCCGTAGCCAACAAGATTGCTGAAGTTTGGAAAAGAGTGATGGGTTCTAGGAACGATGCCGAGATGGATTTGGGGACAAATCCCAGTCAAGAAGAGGGGGATGATATGACCCGGCTCCACCGCCCCAGACCACAAAGGTACACTTACACCCCACCAAGGTACTCCGTAGAAGGCAGAAATCCAGGCCCATACAAAAAGCGCCTAGCATTGAGGGTTGGCTACTTACGAGCTATCAAGCCTAGGAATGAATTAAAGAACAAACTCAGGTCTGCCCCAACAGGAAGGAAGGCACCCCGAGATGGAAAGGAGTTCCAGGCCATGTTACTGGCCGAGAACCCAAGTCCTAGATCGAGCACTAAGTCTCAGTCTTTCCCCAACCTCTCTTCCATGATCCCTCAAGTCAAGCACACGTCAAAAGCCATCTGGAGAGAGTTCTGGCGTACAGAAGATAAGAAGATTTGAGAATATGTGGCCAAGATAGGTTGGCTTCCTAAGGACATTACCCCGGCCCCGGCGGATACGGCCAACCAGCCCCTGCCCCGGCTAACCCTGCTCAGCACTCAGAATCTGGCGGACAAGGTTATGCCAGTAGATTCAGGAGGCCAAAAGACTTGGGAGAAACCTCTCTTGTCCGAGGAAATGTCAAGCTGAAGGCCAGAACAGCCCGACATCACCAAAACCCTAGCACCGGGTCCGGAGCAAATGATGCCGAGCCGGTCATCCGCGCCAAAGGACGTCACCCGACCGCCCGGTCACCCAGAACCCGCGGTAATTACAGAAATGCCACCGCGCGGGTTTCGGGCACTTTTCCTAGCCGCGTCCGGATCCCTGCCCGCGCCCGGAAGTTTCCCAATCCCACCCGGACAAGGAAAGCCGGATTTGCCCTAATCCGCCCCGATTAGGGTTTTGCTCGATTTTGCCGGTTTAGGAGTTTTAATTTCGGACAACTTTGTTTATTTTAATAGTTTCCTCGGCCTATCTTCTAGGATTATTTTAGTCTTTCCTTATTAGAGTTGGAACCGGCTTTAGCCATCCTTGAGCTATAAATAGAGGCTTCGGCCGCCAATGTAAGACAGATTATTGATTATTGAAATTTCAGAACTAAGTTCTTTTTCCTTCAAGTCTTTGCTCGTTGTTGCTTAGCTTAAGGTTTGGTTTATCATCAAAGGCATTCATCCTTTGTTTGTGGCACCAATTCGACCGAATACCTTGGGGTTCCTAAGTCAATACTTAGTGGATTTCAAGTGTTCCCGCGGTTTCAAAGGTTAGGTTCTCGTGGGGCTGATAATATAGTATTGGGTGTTGAGTCGATCCCTTCCTGGAGAAGGCGGTTCGCATCAGTGTAACGCAGGGTTTAGGGGTTAGGTACACTTAATTAATACTCATTGCCTTTTTAAACGCTCCAATTTACATCACAACACAACACAAATCGATCAACTTCTCCGTTCAACTTTGTTCTCTTCACTAACCATTAAACTTTCTAACGCGACAATGGCTGGCGTACACCCAAACCTAGTTCAATTCTCGTTGGAATACAACCGTGGGTGGGCTGATGCTGAGTACCAGGAGTACATGTTTCTAGTCGCCGACCTTGAAGCGGATCTGCGTCAACCAGGAATTTTGTTGAGGCTCCTAAAGATGTGGGAGGAAGAACTGGACGATGGCGACGAGACTGACGGGTTCACACACAGTTCGTGGCTGGACGTTTACGTAAGTGATGACAACTTCTTTACTTTATGGAATACCATCCTTGCATGGGATTGGTTACTTAATTGTTCACTAAACGTTGGCCAAATAACCCGGAAGTCACTGAATTAAAATAATTGTTGCCGACATTACTAGACTTTGACTCATTATCCAGAAGGTCACTGTTAGCTACGGACATCCATTATTCCGTCCGTCCACCTATGGGGACTTTCCAACTCGACTTCCATGTCACATAAGTATGCCACATCACAATCTTTGTCAACCCAAATGTGCCCAATCTCCGACCAAATAACCAATCCGATCCTCAACCCAAGTCCCCAACCGAAATCTCCTCTCTTTCTTCCTAAATCCAAAACCCAAAACACAACAAAATGAATACTCTCTGAACTCATACAACACTCTCACACACCACTTGCATCCATCCTTGTTCTCCTTGTCCATTTTCTTATCAGTGATAGATAGCTATGAGTTTCGACAGTAACAATGGCAGCAGCAGCAGCAAATCTGACTCAACCACCAAGACCAACCTCATCTTCCCTCAAACTGGAAGACTTCTTCAATTCGTTGACGATGGTGGGCTAAACTGAAGATCTTTTCTGATCCCCTATTTTTGTCTCGAGTCTCTAATTTTCCGTAGATGTGTGCACGTGGATTTGTGGAGGGAAAAAGGAAAGGATGATTGGGGTAGGATTTTATGGCCTTTGCTGGGCGGGGTTAGGCAGAAGTTGTGGGAATTTCCAAACTTTTGCAGTCTGTGCATTTCTTGTTTCCTTTCGTATATGATACAAAACTCAACTTCATTGAAAAAATGCAAGGATGATGATGTTTAAAGACATGGCCTTTTGTGGCGACATGGATTCGTATCCACTCCATCTCTCAACTGTTGTGAAGTAGATCTGGGGTCGGCTCAGCCAGAGCCGATAATGGAGGACGAGTACAACAACGAGGAAGAGATCGACGTGGGCGATTGAAGTTGATGGAGGTCTGCAAAGCTCAGCGCTGCAAACCGATGGCTGGTGCATTTGATAACTTGAGGGAATGGTGGAAGGATAAGGTCAGGTTTGACAGGAATGGAGGGAGGTGGAGGAGGGGGAGGAGGGAGGAGGAGGGAGGAGGAGATTTCGGGTGGTGTAACATCCCCACCCAACCGAACTATTTGGAACTTGAGTTTGGATGATTGAGACATTGGAAACAGTGTTCTTGAGGCCCCATCGAAGTCCGGGACATTCATAATTGAGTCGGGTTGAAGTTACAAGCGAGTATGTTGAAAATTTGTAGAGGTTGGCAGACTGAAACACACGGCCGTGTGTAATAGACACACGCCGTGTGTCTTGTGTCCGACTATAGACGATGGGTTTTTGACGGAATTCTTCAATTTCTCACTCTCTCTTTCCTCTCGTAAAACCCTTTGACGAACCAAAAACCCCCTCAAACATCAAACTTTGATTCCGGGAGCTACAGAGGTCCGATTGGTGATCCGTTTTCTCCTATGCGTTCCTAGCGACGAGAGGAAGAGATGGAATATCTCGGTTCTAGGTATTACAGAGTTAGGCGCTGTCAGTGGCAGAAGGAAAAAGCTACGTTTTTGGAGCTATAGAGTTTGGCTGTTCGGGTTTCTAGAAGTTGTTTAGAGCCTCGTTTTCTTGTCAGGTGAGGGTTTAGCATACGATAGGTAGTGCTGGTTGATGTGAGGAGTTGTAGTCTAACCTAGGTGAAATTAGGGATTGCATGAAATTGGAAGAGAGTAAAAGATGATAATTGTTCTGTGATTGATTGTTGATGATTGTTGATTGAGGAATTGATTGTTGATTGATGTTTCGTTTAATGTAATGCTTTGATGATGGGATTGGGACAAACGATTAATATGCATGATGAACAGATTAAAATTAGAAGTGAGTGTTAGGAATGACGGGTTGGGTGACCTTGTGAATTTATATATATTCTCTGCTGTTGTCAGTTGTGGTTGAAAGAGGGTGGTCCTGCCAATGTGGGGTCGCCCTATTAATGATAAACAGGTGGATGGCCCTGCCAATGTGGGGACGTCCTATGAAGTATGAACAGGAGGGTAACCATAAGACTCACGACATGGCTATCCCTGTACTTGCAGGTGGGGGTGGCCGATGAGCTAGCCGTTTACCCTTGAATTATTTGTGAGGTGTTAATTGTGATTGTAATTGTTTGAAGTGCAGACATGGGATTAATTGATTTTAGCAAATTGATGTTATGTGTAGAATTGGGTGAAAATTGATGTTATGTGTAATGGTGGTCGACAATGTGATTTGTGGTGTAGATTAATGTTATGGAATTTGGTAGTGGAATTAGTACATGAAAATGGAATTAGTACATGAAATTAGGTAGTGGAATTGGGACATGGAATTGTGAAATGAATTAATTGAATGGAATTGCATTATTGATGTGTGTGTAATTGATGTGACTATATTTGGTGCATTTTAAGCCTTTGATTAGCCTAAGGATCCCCCATGTTTGATCTCATTTTGCTATGATTTATAGGCCTTTATGGATGTTTTATGCAAAGTGCCCTTTTGTTGCCCGGTTTCCACTTTGAGGCCAATTCTATGTCTATTGGAGTTGTTTTCTTTGCATTTTCAGGTCTTTTCATTGAAGTACTGGTGACAAGGAGCACGTAGGATCAAACGGGAGGTCAATCGGAGCTAGGACGGAGGAGATATGATCGTTGAAAAATCGAGAAAAATGCACCCTTCAACTGAAGAAGTTTTCGGCGAGAACTCTAAGTTCTCGACCGAATACCGAATTACAGGAGACGGACGTTCGATTTATGAAAACATTTTTGGCGAAAATATTGTATAATTTTTTCCAAAAATCTGTGAAGAAAAGCCAAACCGCTCGGTGTTTTTCAAAGACATTTTCGGCGAAAATCTTGTGAATTTTCGCCGAAAATCCAGGCTATTTCCAGCGGTGCTATTTAAAGAGAGAGGGGTGGAAATTTTGGGAACAATTCATTCTTTCTTTTTTCACACCTTCATCAAAACCCTTTTCTCTCAACTTCTCAATTATATTCTCCTCATCTCCAATCCACAACCCTAGAGCAAGGTGCAAATCAAAGTAGAGGAGCTTGGATTGAAGTCCACAACCTTGGAAGAGGAGCTTGCAAAAGGAGGATTGCCATAGTGTTCTTGGTGATCATCTTTCTTTCTCTTTCCTTCATTTCCTTGGCCATGTGTGGCTGATTTCTTAGGTTTCCTTGGATTGATAGATTAGTTGTGCTAGGATAGAGGTTGATTGTACAAATTTGCCATGATTGATCTTGGATTGTAAGAAAATGATCTATAGACTTGTTCTCAATTCCATTGATGGTTGTGGCTTGATTGGTCTATTATTTGTGATGTAATGCATGAGAGTGCTTAGATTACATGGATTTTAGGTCTAGGGATTGAAGAGAGTGTGTTCTAAGAGATTAGATTATCTCAATTCAACAATAGTTGCATGATTTCTCACTTGTGCATTTTATCGAACACTTGGTGTGCATTAGGTTTTTCATTCAATTGAACTTTGATTAGTCTTTTGATGATTCTCTTAGTGTTAGGACATTGACATGAGAGTGTGGTGTCTAGCCTAGTGGTCATAGAGTCATAGGAGAGGGTTTTGTAACTTGGCATTTCATCAAACACCTTTAATGCATCCTTAGTCACTTAGCTTGAGAGCGAGAGCCTAGGTTGAGTGGTTCTAGGATAGGGACTTAGTGCGACGAGAGTGCATTGAGTCTATAGAAGGGATTTGCGTAGTCATTCGATTGTAACCTCTATCATGTTTGGCTAGTTTGTGCATTTGTTCCTCTTGAGCATGATGAACCTATCTCTCCAAGTGAACCTCCTTTATCTTTGATTTGCACCGTTTTGCTTTGCTTTCTTGTTTAGTTTCCTTTATGTTTTTATTTCCTTTTCAAACTAAAACCAATTTTAAATGAATAGACCGTCCATGAACCGTGTGAGTATTAGCTATTGAGAGAGCCCTCGTTGAATATGACCTTGTATGTTGTGAGGTTAAATCTCACACATCAAGTTTTTGGCGCCGTTGCCGGGGACCTTTCTCAATCCTTTGAAAGCATTTAGTAGTGGACCGTTCTATTCACTTCCTTCCGTTTTAGTTTTGCTTCTTTGTTATTTCTTTTTGTGGTGTTGTTATCCCGCATTGTTGTACTACTTGGTTGTGTTTGCTGTGCGTGTTTGTAGGCCCCTTCTCCACCTATCTAATTCATGGGAGCAAGGTTGCAAGTAAGATGAACTCGTGGAATGGAGGTAATGGTTATGGTACCTATCATGGGTGGAATCCATCTCCTAATCCATACTATGGTCAACCTACTCCATCCAACTACTACCAAGGAACTTGTGAGGAAGATAGCCAATGGTGGGGTCATGAACAACAAGCTTTAACACCCATGTGGAATGAGCAATGTCCCTATCCATCTCCACCCTACCATCAAGTCTTGCCGGAGTATTATCAAGAGGATTTCACAAGTCATGAACAAAATTCTCCACAGCCTTCCATGCTAGAGGAGCTCTTTAAGATGGTTAAAGAAAGCGAGCGTCCTCAAGAGGATTTCACAAACTACGAGCAACCCTCTCAACCTCCTTCTATGCTAGACGAGCTCTTGAAAATGGTGAAGGAAAGTGAGCGTCCTCGAGAGGAGTTTGTAAGCTATGAGGAACCTCCTCCATCTCTTCCCACGCTTGAGGAAGCTTTGAAGATTGCGGGAGACAATGCGAACCAACTTAATCGCTTAGCTCAAGGCGTGACGCTCATCAAGGAAGCTCTAGAGTATGAACAACACTCTCCACCTCCCCCCTTAATTGAGGAGATGTTACAAATTGCGGAAGATAATGCGGCTCAGTTGGATCGTTTAACTCAAAGTGTGAAGCTCATCACCAACACCTTTGAACCGGAAGTGCTAGTCATGGAAGAAGAAGAAATTGAGTCTCCCCAAGAGGAATTCATGAGCCATGAGAAACCTCTTCCACCTCCTTTCATGCTAGAGATCTTGCAAATTGCGGAGGATAATGCAAACCAAGTTAACCGCTTATCCCAAAGCATAGAGCTCGTCACGAAGATTCTTGAGAATGAACGACATCCCAATCATTTGGAGCAAGTTTATGATGATGAAGATGACATTTGTGAATCCGAAGAGCTTGACATGGAAGAAGATTTGGTAGTGGAGGAGATTGAGGTACATGTTCTTCCCGAGGACATGCCAAGTAACGATGATGTGAGGATAGAAGAATCGAGGAGATTTGAGGATGATGACCCTTTAGAGGAGGTGAGAGATGACTTGGAGACGCTTTAAGAAGAGGTGGCACCGAGAGTGGAGCACGAAAGTGAACAACACCACCCTATTGTGGCCCCACCAAAGATTGTTAGTGCTCTTCAATCTTCTTGCTTGATCATGAAGTATTTGTGCCAGGAACCCAAGGAGACATGCATCTCTACCCCTCCTAAGGTAACCGTGGAAGTGGAGCCACCTCTATTTGAACCGGAAGACTCCTTGAGTGGTATCACCAACGTGGAGACGACGGAGATCAATGGCGCCCCCTTTCCATACATTCTTCCTCAAACTCCTAAACTCAATGGTAGAAGGCCATGGCAAGGTAACAATTGGAACTCAAGCTTAGCTCATTGGTCATTCTACCATTTGCTTCTATTGCTACTTGGAGCTCAAACTTCATCATGGAAGAAGCTACTTGACCTCAAAGAGGTACTAAGTTGGGCACCCTAACACAGGTATCGTCGAGTTTAAGATGGTAAGCAAGCGCTTCTTGGGAGGCACCCCATGTTATCTTTAATTTTTCGCTTTTAATTGTTCTTTGAGGTTTTTGTGTTGTTTTAGCTTTTTGAATAAGGTTTGACAAGCATTTTGGATCACTCTTCACCAAGGATCATCATGGAACTCTTTTCCCTCTATTACGCCCTATGCTCCTCTCTACCAACGCGGGTAACTTCGTTCCACCTTACCCTCTCTCTCTTGATCATTGAGGACAATGCTCATGTTAGTCGTAGGGGAGTTTGAGGTTTGGTGTGATTATTTGTGGTAGAGATCTAAGGCTATGCTTTGATGAGTTGCATGATCTTGATTGAATGTCAAATTCCTCTATTGTAGAATCATTCGGTTCTTGACTTTTGGTGTTTGATTGGCTTCAAGCTTTCACAATGACGTTTAGACTGTTTCACTTAGAACCTATAACCAGCATGTTAGCACTAATGTCAAATGAGTCTAGGCCAGAACAGAGATTTTATCACTCTTGTATGTTGGTTGATTGGTTTGATACGTATTTTTGTACCGCTCGATAACATCGGTCTAAGATGATAAAGGCAATCAGAATTTTCCTCCATTTTCCATGTTTTTCTTCAACTTTTTGTCCCTCGTGATTGTGGCTTGAGATTAGACGGAATCCAAATCGAAATCATGTGTGGAAGTTGTAAGGGGCTAGGGATCAAGTGGCTAATTTGTGAAAAGAAAAGAAGAAAAAAAGAGAAAATGCTCAAAAGAAAAGCTAGGCAAGCTCGACACCTAAGTGAAGTGTCGGGTTGAGCACTAGCAAAGGCAAAAGCTGTGAGCTAGGCAGGTTCAACACCTAAGTGAAGTGTTGGATCGAGCACTAGTATGCAGTAAGAAAAAAGAGAAGGAAAAAAATGAAAAAAAAGAGAAAAAAAAAGAAGAGTTCTCAAATGTAGCCCTTGATCCTACGCCCGAGTTTGTAAAGTATGGATCTAGAAGCGGATGAAGTCGAGTCGATGGCCACATCATGATCACTCATCACTCTCCTACCCCCGCCTTATCTGTTCCATTCCCGAGTTCAAGTCCTTTTAATTAGAGTTGGTGTTGTCGTGGTCGGTTTTTCTGTATTCCAATTAACCACTACTCGAAGTGTGCAGATATTAGTGAGGTCTAGACTTGTTTGGTTGACGTTCTGGCATGTGTAGGTTAAGTTTGTTCGTGGAACAGTTTAAGCCAAATTGTTATTGCTTGAATCTCAATGGGACCGATCTTGTCATTTGTGAACTTGGATGTTCTAATTCATTTGCTTGAGGACAAGCAAAGCTTAGTCGTAGGGGAATTTGATGTGACTATATTTGGTGCATTTTAATCCTTTGATTAGCCTAAGGATCCCCCATGTTTGATCTCATTTTGCTATGATTTATAGGCCTTTATGGATGTTTTATGCAAAGTGCCCTTTTGTTGCCCGGTTGCCACTTTGAGGCCAATTCTATGTCTATTGGAGTTGTTTTCTTTGCATTTTTAGGTCTTTTCATTGAAGTACTGGTGACAAGGAGCACGTAGGATGAAACGGTAGGTCAATCGGAGCTAGGACGGAGGAGATATGATCGTTGAAAAATTGAGAAAAATGCACCCTTCAACTGAAGAAGTTTTCGGCGAGAACTCTAAGTTCTCGACTGAAAACCGAATTACAGGAGACGGACGTTCGATTTATGAAAACATTTTTGGCGAAAATATTGTATAATTTTTGCCAAAAATCTGTGAAGAAAAGCCAAACCGCTCGGTGTTTTTCAAAGACATTTTCGGCGAAAATCTTGTGAATTTTCGCCGAAAATCCAGGCTATTTCCAGCGGTGCTATTTAAAGAGAGAGGGGTGGAAATTTTGGGAACAATTCATTCTTTCTTTTTTCACACCTTCATCAAAACCCTTTTCTCTCAACTTCTCAATTATATTCTCCTCATCTCCAATCCACAACCCTAGAGCAAGGTGCAAATCAAAGTAGAGGAGCTTGGATTGAAGTCCACAACCTTGGAAGAGGAGCTTGCAAAAGGAGGATTGCCATAGTGTTCTTGGTGATCATCTTTCTTTCTCTTTCCTTCATTTCCTTGGCCATGTGTGGCTGATTTCTTAGGTTTCCTTGGATTGATAGATTAGTTGTGCTAGGATAGAGGTTGATTGTACAAATTTGCCATGATTGATCTTGGATTGTAAGAAAATGATCTATAGACTTGTTGTCAATTCCATTGATGGTTGTGGCTTGATTGGTCTATTATTTGTGATGTAATGCATGAGAGTGCTTAGATTACATGGATTTTAGGTCTAGGGATTGAAGAGAGTGTGTTCTAAGAGATTAGATTATCTCAATTCAACAATAGTTGCATGATTTCTCACTTGTGCATTTTATCGAACACTTGGTGTGCATTAGGTTTTTCATTCAATTGAACTTTGATTAGTCTTTTGATGATTCTCTTAGTGTTAGGACATTGACATGAGAGTGTGGTGTCTAGCCTAGTGGTCATAGAGTCCATAGAGAGGGTTTTGTAACTTGGCATTTCATCAAACACCTTTAATGCATCCTTAGTCACTTAGCTTGAGAGCGAGAGCCTAGGTTGAGTGGTTCTAGGATAGGGACTTAGTGCGACGAGAGTGCATTGAGTCTATAGAAGGGATTTGCGTAGTCATTCGATTGTAACCTCTATCATGTTTGGCTAGTTTGTGCATTTGTTCCTCTTGAGCATGATGAACCTATCTCTCCAAGTGAACCTCCTTTATCTTTGATTTGCACCATTTTGCTTTGCTTTCTTGTTTAGTTTCCTTTATGTTTTTATTTCCTTTTCAAACTAAAACCAATTTTAAATGAATAGACCATCCATGAACCGTGTGAGTATTAGCTATTGAAGAGCCCTCGTTGAATATGACCTTGTATGTTGTGAGGTTAAATCTCACACATCAAGTTTTTGGCGCCGTTGCCGGGGACCTTTCTCAATCCTTTGAAAGCATTTAGTAGTGGACCGTTCTATTCGCTTCCTTCCGTTTTAGTTTTGCTTCTTTGTTATTTCTTTTTGTGGTGTTGTTATCCCGCATTGTTGTACTACTTGGTTGTGTTTGCTGTGCGTGTTTGTAGGCCCCTTCTCCACCTATCTAATTCATGGGAGCAAGGTTGCAAGTAAGATGAACTCGTGGAATGGAGGTAATGGTTATGGTACCTATCATGGGTGGAATCCATCTCCTAATCCATACTATGGTCAACCTACTCCATCCAACTACTACCAAGGAACTTGTGAGGAAGATAGCCAATGGTGGGGTCATGAACAACAAGCTTCAACACCCATGTGGAATGAGCAATGTCCCTATCCATCTCCACCCTACCATCAAGTCTTGCCGGAGTATTATCAAAGGATTTCACAAGTCATGAACAAAATTCTCCACCGCCTTCCATGCTAGAGGAGCTCTTTAAGATGTTAAAGAAAGCGAGCGTCCTCAAGAGGATTTCACAAACTACGAGCAACCCTCTCAACCTCCTTCTATGCTAGAGGAGCTCTTGAAAATGGTGAAGGAAAGTGAGCGTCCTCGAAAAGGAGTTTGTAAGCTATGAGGAACCTCCTCCATCTCTTCCCACGCTTGAGGAAGCTTTGAAGATTGCGGGAGACAATGCGAACCAACTTAATCGCTTAGCTCAAGGCGTGACGCTCATCAAGGAAGCTCTAGAGTATGAACAACACTCTCCACCTCCCCCCTTAATTGAGGAGATGTTACAAATTGCGGAAGATAATGCGGCTCAGTTGGATCGTTTAACTCAAAGTGTGAAGCTCATCACCAACACCTTTGAACCGAAGTGCTAGTCATGGAAGAAGAAGAAATTGAGTCTCCCCCAAGAGGAATTCATGAGCCATGAGAAACCTCTTCCACCTCCTTTCATGCTAGAGATCTTGCAAATTGCGGAGGATAATGCAAACCAAGTTAACCGCTTATCCCAAAGCATAGAGCTCGTCACGAAGATTCTTGAGAATGAACGACATCCCAATCATTTGGAGCAAGTTTATGATGATGAAGATGACATTTGTGAATCCGAAGAGCTTGACATGGAAGAAGATTTGGTAGTGGAGGAGATTGAGGTACATGTTCTTCCCGAGGACATGCCAAGTAACGATGATGTGAGGATAGAAGAATCGAGGAGATTTGAGGATGATGACCCTTTAGAGGAGGTGAGAGATGACTTGGAGACGCTTTAAGAAGAGGTGGCACCGAGAGTGGAGCACGAAAGTGAACAACACCACCCTATTGTGGCCCCACCAAAGATTGTTAGTGCTCTTCAATCTTCTTGCTTGATCATGAAGTATTGTGCCAGGAACCCAAGGAGACATGCATCTCTACCCCTCCTAAGGTAACCGTGGAAGTGGAGCCACCTCTATTTGAACCGGAAGACTCCTTGAGTGGTATCACCAACGTGGAGACGACGGAGATCAATGGCGCCCCCTTTCCATACATTCTTCCTCAAACTCCTAAACTCAATGGTAGAAGGCCATGGCAAGGTAACAATTGGAACTCAAGCTTAGCTCATTGGTCATTCTACCATTTGCTTCTATTGCTACTTGGAGCTCAAACTTCATCATGGAAGAAGCTACTTGACCTCAAAGAGGTACTAAGTTGGGCACCCTAACACAGGTATCGTCGAGTTTAAGACGGTAAGCAAGCGCTTCTTGGGAGGCACCCCATGTTATCTTTAATTTTTCGCTTTTAATTGTTCTTTGAGGTTTTTGTGTTGTTTAGCTTTTTGAATAAGGTTTGACAAGCATTTTGGATCACTCTTCACCAAGGATCATCATGGAACTCTTTTCCCTCTATTACGCCCTATGCTCCTCTCTACCAACGCGGTAACTTCGTTCCACCTTACCCTCTCTCTCTTGATCATTGAGGACAATGCTCATGTTAGTCGTAGGGGAGTTTGAGGTTTGGTGTGATTATTTGTGGTAGAGATCTAAGGCTATGCTTTGATAAGTTGCATGATCTTGATTGAATGTCAAATTCCTCTATTGTAGAATCATTCGGTTCTTGACTTTTGGTGTTTGATTGGCTTCAAGCTTTCACAATGACGTTTAGACTGTTTCACTTAGAACCTATAACCAGCATGTTAGCACTAATGTCAAATGAGTCTAGCCAGAACAGAGATTTTATCACTCTTGTATGTTGGTTGATTGGTTTGATACGTATTTTTGTACCGCTCGATAACATCGGTCTAAGATGATAAAGGCAATCAGAATTTTCCTCCATTTTCCATGTTTTTCTTCACTTTTTGTCCCTCGTGATTGTGGCTTGAGATTAGACGGAATCCAAATCGAAATCATGTGTGGAAGTTGTAAGGGGCTAGGGATCAAGTGGCTAATTTGTGAAAAGAAAAGAAGAAAAAAAAGAGAAAATGCTCAAAAGAAAAGCTAGGCAAGCTCGACACCTAAGTGAAGTGTCGGGTTGAGCACTAGCAAAGGCAAAAGCTGTGAGCTAGGCAGGTTCAACACCTAAGTGAAGTGTTGGATCGAGCACTAGTATGCAGTAAGAAAAAAGAGAAGGAAAAAAATGAAAAAAAAGAGAAAAAAAAGAAGAGTTCTCAAATGTAGCCCTTGATCCTACGCCCGAGTTTGTAAAGTATGGATCTAGAAGCGGATGAAGTCGAGTCGATGGCCACATCATGATCACTCATCACTCTCCTACCCCCGCCTTATCTGTTCCATTTCCCGAGTTCAAGTCCTTTTAATTAGAGTTGGTGTTGTCGTGGTCGTTTTTCTGTATTCCAATTAACCACTACTCGAAGTGTGCAGATATTAGTGAGGTCTAGACTTGTTTGGTTGACGTTCTGGCATGTGTAGGTTAAGTTTGTTCGTGGAACAGTTTAAGCCAAATTGTTATTCTTGAATCTCAATGGGACCGATCTTGTCATTTGTGAACTTGGATGTTTTCTAATTCATTTGCTTGAGGACAAGCAAAGCTTAGTCGTAGGGAATTTGATGTGACTATATTTGGTGCATTTTAATCCTTTGATTAGCCTAAGGATCCCCCATGTTTGATCTCATTTTGCTATGATTTATAGGCCTTTATGGATGTTTTATGCAAAGTGCCCTTTTGTTGCCCGTTGCCACTTTGAGGCCAATTCTATGTCTATTGGAGTTGTTTTCTTTGCATTTTTAGGTCTTTTCATTGAAGTACTGGTGACAAGGAGCACGTAGGATCAAACGGTAGGTCAATCGGAGCTAGGACGGAGGAGATATGTCGTTGAAAAATTGAGAAAATGCACCCTTCAACTGAAAAGTTTTTCGGCGAGAACTCTAAGTTCTCGACTGAAAACCGAATTACAGGAACGGACGTTCGATTTATGAAAACATTTTTGGCGAAAATATTGTATAATTTTTGCCAAAAATCTTGAAGAAAAGCCAACCGCTCGTGTTTTTTCAAAGACATTTTCGGCGAAAATCTTGTGAATTTTCGCCGAAAAATCCAAGGCTATTTCCAGCGTGCTATTTAAAGAGAGAGGGGTGGAAATTTTGGGAACAATTCATTCTTTCTTTTTTCACACCTTCATCAAAACCCTTTTCTCTCAACTTCTCAATATTTCTCCTCATCTCCAATCCACAACCCTAGAGCAAGGTGCAAATCAAAGTTAGAGGAGCTTGGATTGAAGTCCACAACCTTGGAAGAGGAGCTTGCAAAAGGAGGATTGCCATAGTGTTCTTGGTGATCATCTTTCTTTCTCTTTCCTTCATTTCCTTGGCCATGTGTGGCTGATTTCTTAGGTTTCCTTGGATTGATAGTTTAAATTGTGCTAGGATAGAGGTTGATTGTACAAATTTGCCATGATTGATCTTGGATTGTAAGAAATGATCTATAGACTTGTTGTCAATTCCATTGATGGTTGTGGCTTGATTGGTCTATTATTTGTGATGTAATGCATGAGAGTGCTTAGATTAATGGATTTTAGGTCTAGGGATTGAAGAGAGTGTGTTCTAAGAGATTAGATTATCTCAATTCAACAATAGTTGCTGATTTTCTCACTTGTGCATTTTATCGAACACTTGGTGTGCATTAGGTTTTTCATTCAATTGAACTTTGATTAGTCTTTTGATGATTCTCTTAGTGTTAGGACATTGACATGAGAGTGTGGTGTCTAGCCTAGTGGTCATAGAGTCATAGGAGAGGTTTTGTAACTTGGCATTTCATCAAACACCTTTAATGCATCCTTAGTCACTTAGCTTGAGAGCGAGAGCCTAGGTTGAGTGGTTCTAGGATAGGGATTTAGTGCGACGAGAGTGCATTGAGTCTATAGAAGGGATTTGCGTGGTCTTTCGATTGTATCCTCTATCTGTTTGGCTGTTTGTGCATTGTTCCTCTTGAGCATGATGAACTATTTCTCCAAGTGAACCTCCTTTATCTTTGATTTGCACCTTTTGCTTTTCTTCTTGTTTAGTTTCCTTTATGTTTTTTTTTCCTTTTCAACTAAAACCCTTTTTAAAGAATAGACCGTCCATGAACCGTGTGAGTATTAGCTTTGAGAGGCCCTCGTTGATATACGACCTTGTATGTTGTGGGTTAAATCTCACACATCAAGTTTTTGGCGCCGTTTGCCGGGGACCTTTCTCAATCCTTTGAAAGCATTTAGTAGTGGACCGTTTTATTCGCTTCCTTCCGTTTTAGTTTTGTCTTCTTTGTTATTTCTTTTTGTGGTGTTGTTATCCCGCATTGTTGTACTACTTGGTTGTGTTTCTGTGCGTGTTTGTAGCCCTTCTCCACCTATCTAATTCATGGGAGCAAGGTTGCAAGTAAGATGAACTCGTGGAATGGGAAATAATGGTTATGGTACCTATCATGGGTGGAATCCATGCTCCTAATCCAATACTATGGTCAACCTACTCCGTCCAACTACTACCAAGGAACTTGTGAGGAAGATAGCCAATGGTGGGGTCCAGAACAACAAGCTTCAACACCCATGTGGAATGAGCAATGTCCCTATCCATCTCCACCCTACCATCAGTCTTCCGGAGTATTTCAAGAGGATTCACAAGTATGACAAAATTCTCACCGCCTCCATGCTAGAGGAGCTCTTTAGATGGTTAAAGAAAGCGAGCGCCTCAAGAGATTTCACAAACTACGGCAACCCTCTCAACCTCCTTCTATGCTAGAGGAGCTCTTGAAAATGGTGAAGGAAAAGTGAGCGTCCTCGAGAGGAGTTTGTAAGCTATGAGGAACCTCCTCCATCTCTTCCCACGCTTGAGGAAGCTTTGAAGATTGCGGGAAGACAATGCGAACCAACTTAATCGCTTACTCAAGGCGTGACGCTCATCAAGGAAGCTCTAGAGTATGAACAACACTCTCCACCTCCCCCCTTAATTGAGGAGATGTTACAAATTGCGGAAGATAATCGGCTCAGTTGGATCGTTTAACTCAAAGTGTGAACTCATCACCAACACCTTTGAACCGGGAAGTGCTAGTCATGGAAGAAGAAGAAATTGAGTCTCCCCCAAGAGGAATTCATGAGCCATGAGAAACCTCTTCCACCTCCTTTCATGCTAGAGATCTTGCAAATTGCGGAGGATAATGCAAACCAGTTAACCGCTTATCCCAAAGCATAGAGCTCGTCACGAAGATTCTTGAGAATGAACGACATCCCAATCATTTGGAGCAAGTTTATGATGATGAGATGAACTTGTGAACCGAAAGAGCTTGACATGGGAAGAAGATTTGGTAGTGGAGGTGATTGAGGAGCATGTTCTTCCCGATGAAACCCCATGTGACGATGATGTGAGGATAGAAGAATCGAGGAGATTGGAGACGCTTCAGAGGGGAGAGGTGGAACAAAAAGAGTACGAGAGTGGAGCATGAAAGTGAACAACACCATCCTATTGTGGCCCCACCAAAGATTTTTTAGTGCTCTTCAATCTTCTTGCTTGATCATGAAGTATTGTGCCAAAGGAGCGGAGACAAGCTTCTCCCCTTTCCTAAGGTAATAATGGAGAGGGAGCACCTCTATTTGAACCGGAAGACTCTTGAGTGGTATCACCAACTTGGAGACGATGGAGTCAATGGTGGCCCCCTTCCATACATTTTTTTCCTCAATTCCGGAAACTAAAATGGTAGAAGGGCCACCTCCAAGGAAATCAATTTTTTAAACTCATTGTGCATTGGTCATCTACCATTTGCCCTATTGCTCTTGGAGCTAAAATTTTCATCGTTGGAAAGAGGCTACTTGACCTCAAAGGAGGTACTAATTTGGGACACCTAACACAGGTATCGTCGAGTTTAAGACGGTAAAGCAAGCGCTTCTTGGTTGGCACCCCATGTTATTTTTAAACTTTTTTGCTTTTTTGTTCTTTGGGTTTTTGTGTTGTTATAGCTTTTCGAATAAGGGTTTGGCAAGAAATTTGGATCACTCTTCACCAAGGATCATCATGGAACTCTTTCCCTCTATTACCCCCCTTATGCCCCTTTCTCTACCAACGGGGTTTAATTTCGTTCCACCTTCCCCTCTCTCTTTTGGGATCATTGAGGACAATTGCTCATGTTAGTCGTTAGGGGAGTTTGAGGTTTGGTGTGATTATTTGTGGAGAGAATCTAAGGCTATGCTTTGATAGTTGCATGATCTTAATTGAATGTCAAATTCCTCTATTGTAGAATCGTTCAGTTCTTGACTTTTGGTGTTTAAATTGGCTTCAATCTTTCACAATGACGTTTAGACTGTTCCACTTAGAACCTATAACCAGCATGTTAGAGCTAATAGTCAAATGAGTCTAGGCCAGAAAAAGAGATTTTATCACTCTTGTATGTGGGGTTGATTGGTTTGATACGTGTTTTTGTACCGCTCGATAACATCAGGTGTAAGATGATAAGGCAATAAAGAATTTTCACCCTCTTTTCTATGTTTTCTTCAACTTTTTGTCCCTGTGATGTGTGCTTGAGATTAGACGGAACCCAAAATTTCGAAATCTTGTGTTGAAGTTGAAAAGGGGGCTAGGGATCAAGTGGCTAATTTGTGAAAAGAAAAATGTTCAAAAAAAAGAAAATGAAAAGAAAAGCTAGGCAAGCTTGACACCTAAGTGAAGTGTCGGGTTGAGCACTAGCAATGGGCAAAAGCTGTGAGCTAGGCAGGTCAACCCCTAAGTGAAGTGTTGGATCGAGCACTAGTATGCAGTTAAGGAAAAAAAAGAGAAGGGAAAAAAATGAAAAAAATGGAAAAAAAAAAAGAGTTCTCAAATTAGCCCTTTGATCCTACGCCCGAAGGGGTTTTTAAAGTTGGATTTTAGAAGCGGATGAAGTTGAGTCGATAGGGCCCCATCATGATCACTCATCACTCTCCTTTCCCCGCCTTATCGTTCCATTTCCGGAGTTCAAAATCCTTTTAATTAGAGTCGGTGTTGTCGTGGTCGGTTATTTTTGTATCCCAATTAACCACTACTTGAGTGTGCAATTATTAGTGAGGTTTAGACTTGTTTGGTTGACGTTCTGGCATGTGTTGGTTAAGTTTGTTCGTGGAACAGTTTAAGGGCCCAAATGTTATTTGTTGAATCTCAATGTGATGATTTGTCATTTCGTGAACTTGGGTGTTTTTCTAATTCATTTGCTTGAGGACAAGCAAAGCTTAGTCGTATGGGGAATTTGATGTGATCATATTTAGTGCATTTTTAATCCTTTTTATTAGCCTAAGGGGTCCCCCATGTTTGATCTCATTTTGCTATGATTTAAGGCCTTTATGGATGTTTTATGCAAAAATGCCCTTTTGTTGCCCGGTTGCCACTTTGAGGCCAATTATATGCCCTATTGGAGTTGTTTTCCTTTGCTTTTTCAGGTTTTGGCATTTTAGTACTGGTGACAAGGAGCACGTAGGATCAAACGGGTAGGTCAATCGGAGCTAGGACGGAGGGGGATATGGCCGTTGCAAAAATCGGGAAAAGTGCACAGCATTTCTTAAGGAGTTTTCGGCGAGAATAGAACTCTAAGTTTTCGACCGAAAACCTAAGCTAGAGACGGCTTCGATTTATGAAAGAAATTTTCGGCGAAAATAGTTCAGTGTTTTGCCAAAAAATGTATGAAGGAATGCCAAAGCCGCCTGTGTTTTTCAAAGTTTTTTCGGCGAAAATCTTACATTTTTTTTTCGCCGAAAATTAAGGTTTTTTCGGGTCCCTATTTAAAGGAGAAGCGGACGAAAATAAGGGAAAAAAAACAATTCTTTAAATTCTTTTTTCACACTTCATCAAAACCCTTTTCTCTCAACTTCTAAAAATACTTTTCCTATCTCCAATCCAAAACCCCTAGAGCAAGGTGAAATCAAAGTAAGAGCTTGGATTGAAGTCCACAACCCTTGGAAGGGGGAGCTTGCAAGAGGGGGGGGGGGGGGTCCATGGTTTCTTGGTGATCATTCTTTTTTCTTTCCTTCATTTCCTTGGCCATTGTGGCTGATTTCTTAGGTTTTCTTGTGATGGGAATTAATTGTGTAGGAAGAGGTTGTTTGTACACATTTCCCCATGATTGACTTGGATTGTATGAAGATGATCTAGATTGTTTTTTTTTCCCATTGTGGCTATGACTTGTTTTGGGTCTTTTATTTGTGATGAATGCATGAGAGTGTTTAAAGGATTAATGGATTGTAGTCTAGGGCTGAAAAGGTGTGTTCTATGAGATTAGAACACCTAAATTAAACCCCTAGTGAAATGATTTTTTCTTGTGTTTTTTATCGACATTTGGTGTGCATTAGGTTTTTCATTCAATTGAACTTTGATTAGTTTTTGATGTTCTCTTAGTGTTAGGACATTTGCCCAGGAGAGTGTGGTGTTAGCTAGTGGTCATAGAGTCTTTAGGAGAGGGTTTTGTGCTTGGTTTTTTCATAAAAACACCTTTAATGCCCCTTAGTCACTTAGTTTTGAGAGAGGGGAGCCTAGGTTGAGTGGTTCTAGGATAGGATTTAATGCGACGGATTTGCTTTGAGTTATAGAAGGGATTTGCGTGGTTTTCGATTTTCCTGTCAGTTTGGCTTGTTTGTGCATTTACTCTCTTGAGCATGAGAAGCTATCTTTCCAATTTTCCCTCCTTTATCTTTTTTTTTGCCCATTTTGTTGTTGGTTTAGTTTTCTTTTATTTTTTTCTTTTGCTCTTATTTAAAACCCAAAAACCCCTTTTTTAAAGAATGGGACCGGTCATGAACCGGGTGGGATTTGCTTTTGAGAGTGCCCTCTTGGAATACGATCTTTTTTTTTTTTGTGGTAAATCTCGCACATCAGCACACCACCATTGATAACCCCGGGACCGAGCCGGCTTGCGACCCCTAACCCTTTGGGTCGCCTGTTCAGGAATTCTGGTAGTTCGTTCTAGTGGACGACTAAGAAGCCCCTTCGCCCCCTAAAGTGTATTCGTTTCCGTCTCGGGGGGGGTCCAGCACGACAAGACCCTCGAGAGTTCGCCCGCCTACTCGACCCTATTGCCATCGTCCAGGACGCCCCCCTTGGGTTCTCAGACGCCAAATGTTACCCCCCGGAACCTAGCTATAGAATTGTTGTGTTAAAATCCTAAAATAACCTTAGGAAAATTTCCTAACCAAAAAGAAATTATGATGGTCTTAATCTGTTATATATATTTGGTTATTGTTCGTAACTTTTAACGCGGGTGTTTATTTTTATTTCGCTGTAGAGTGGGGAATTCAGCCCGGGATAACCAAACTATGTATAAAGTATCAGGAAATTTTTAAAGCGAATGAGAGTCTTGGCCCAGGGGTTTTATGCCCGAAATTTCTAGCTTTTGGTCTCGAGTTCAAAACCCTGGCAGGGTGGTAGCATATTTTATTTTTTTTTAATTCTTACTTTAATTTAAAAATTTTCCCCTTTCCCAAACGAGGGACGTGCTATATCGTCTTCTTCCCCTCCCTATTTCCAGAACTAGAACCATGGCTGCATTTATTTGTTTTTTTTCTTTTTTCCCCCGGCGATTCAAAAAACCCCAAAAACGAAATTAGTGTTCCCCGCTTGGAGAAAAACCGATTAATTTAATGAATCTACAAAACCCCCCTTTTATCCTTAATCGTTACCTGAAGCCCATCTTTCTTTTCATATTTCGATCTAAGAACTCTGCCCAAAATAGTTGACCGAGAAACGATTTTTCCCACTCGCGGCAAAACTATTACGCTTGTTGTCAGCTCACGTCTCAGGTAAGAAATCGATTGAGTTCATGCCGTTTCCTCTTTGTAATCAGTCCAGTTTGGGCGCCCTTATTAACTGAATTTCAGTTTGACGAAGAATCCCTGTCTTCCGATCGTAGCCCACGTCTCCGTTCGGTGTCGACGTAAGACACTCCTGCTCCGTCTCTCAGTTTAAAACTTTGGTAAGAAGTTCATCCACGTTTCTTTTAGTCTTATTGGCCATTTCTGGATCTCCAGTTGAACACCCCAACTCTGGTTTCGATTTCAGCTTTCCGACGGCACGGCTTCGACGAAGCTCTTGATTCCGGGGTCAGTTAAGCCCAACTCGTTTCCAGTCTTTGTCCCGAATGTTGTTGGACCCTATTCCTCCATTTCCCGTAGCCCAAGGTAGATTATTCGACGCTTGGGTTTTCGTCTTTGCTCCTCGCCGGAATCTGGGTTTTGATCGCCAGCTAGTTTCCAAAGTCTGGGAGTCTTTGGGTTTTAAAAGGGCGGTGGTCGGGGCCAGGGAAAGGTTCTGACCAATTTTCGGGAGACGGCTGTTTGGTTGGACTTTTATAATCGCAAAAGTCGGTCCCTGGATCTTTAGTAATTACAATTGTAGTCACTGAAGTTCTGGATGTATCCCGTAACAGTCATTTCCCCTGTTACTCTTGTGGTTGTGAGTTTTTAAACATTGTTAAAAACGAACCAACTAACTTTCTGAGTTAGTTCAAATCAGTCCAGTAGTTTACGAATCCCCGTTAATTGTTAACTGTTGATCTTAGAATCTTTAAAAAGGGAAAATTAGCATGAGAAAAATATCATTTGGTGAATAAATAGTTTAATATAAAATGGAAATTTAGTAATAAACTAATTGGATTTTATTACAGATTAGGATTTTTTTTCCAAAAAGTTTATTTCAATATTAAATTAAATACTTCTCTCTCAAATTAGTATGAAATTAGGTTATGAGTAATTATATATTTCTTTGAGAATAATTAGACTTAGGAGATGAATAGATGATTAAATTGTGGATTAATGAGACAAATGATTAAATCGAATGGTGGTATCTCCTTTCTCATCTCTAAATTAGATAACTAGAATATGTTTGAAATACAATTCTTAATTGAGATGATGTTAATAGTGTATTTCAGGAATTAGTTAATACGAGTAGTAATAATAAATAAAATATGATCTCTCTTATCTTGTCTGAATTTAGACTTGATTAAGATTAATAATATTTTTTTTGGTGAAAAAAGCGGGGACAAAGCCCCTAATTATTAAAAGGAATTACTCTTGGCAAGGCGACCCCAAACAGGTCATACTGAAGCCAGTGAGCCAACGAAGCGTCAGGAGAATGAAACAAATACATGCCAACACTAAAGAGTGGCCAAAATTAGCTAAATATTCGAAATAGCTAAAAGAGTGAGAGAATGTTAGTACGATTAATAATATGCTAAAATTAGCTAAATAATCAAAATTAGCTAAAAGAGTGGCCAAAATTAGAATTAATAATATGCTTTCTTAACCGAAAATAAAAGTTATAAGATTATTAGTACGATTATAAATAAAGTTAATAGTGAGAGAATGTTAAATTGGACCAGTTATAATAAAATGCTAAGATTAAAGAGTAATAATATAAGGTTAATTCATTAGTAAGATGACATGAGATTTGAATTAGAATATATATAGGATATTTAATCAAGGAATTTTTGGAAGAAATTATAGATCAGTTATTACTTCTCTAAATTAATAGAGTTGATTGATAACTATCATCAAGTGAAGCCTTCCGTCATACTTCATGATTAGTTGTGAAGTGGTCCTTCCCAAGTCGCCAAACCGTCGCCCAAGACTGTCCCACCATTAGTTGGTCTCAGTCTAATCGAATTCCTCGTCTTTAGGTGGTTTTAAGACGATCAGCTCCCTTAGACCAGATTCTCTACGTTGATATTTCTCCCGCTTGAATCAGGTGGGTTGGTTAAAGGGGGTAATATCTTGTCGTTGCTAGTTTTACATTTATGTCATGATTTATGTCCTGTTACTTTACGAATTATGTGCGCTTACATATGTTATAATGCATGTTTAATGGTCACACCTAAATTATGTTATGCCCATGATAGATAAGTATATGGTGGGTTGGTTAAAGGGGTAATATCTTGTCGTTGTTTAGTTACTTTACGTCATTAATTATACTATGCCTTTGTTCTGTTATGTTAAGCTCCAATGACCTATGTTTGATTGATATATTTCATGTTTAGTCATGTACTAATATTATGTCCATCCCGGAGTAAGCATTAGTTAGAAAACTATTCACCTAGACAATTTTACTAGGCAAGTTAATAATAGTTTCTTATCTTGTCGTTGTTATAGTTACCTTACATGTGTTGTACGTTGTGGTTGTTATGCTTCTGGTCAAGTTAATATATCCTCATGTGCACGTATGCTTTTGTTCATGTAATTAGTTGAAAAGAATGTTTTGAGTGTCACACCTCATATAGACAAGTATAGGGTGGTTGGATTAAGATGGTAGTATTAAGTTGCTAGTAGCTTATCGTTGCTTGTTTACTTTCGTTGTTAATGATGTCATGTTTGGTTAATGAATTGTGATTTAACTATTATGAAGTTGTATGCATGATTGAGTGTCGAGCTCATATAGACAAGTATAGATGGATTGTGTAACACCCGTCCCAATTCAACCCGGTTTACCCAAGATTGACCCGAGATAGAATGCTACGCAGGCACAGGTTTAACCAAAAGCACGAAATAATAAAGGAAGAAAGAAATTCTCATTAAAAACCTCAATCCAACGGAGGGCCCCCAATATAAAACCAACATAAAACCGAAACTCAAATCAATCCAACCTCAAAGGTTTACAAAAGTCCCCAACCCAAATATCCTGGTCAACTGAAATATAATAAATTTCAGGCAAGGTCAACTTCAAGCGAGTTTACCGATCTTCACCTCATGGCTCCAAAACGACAACCTTCTCGAACTCAACTCTCAACTGCAACTCCAACCTAGCACTAGCCACGAGCACCTGAAAGAGAAACTTTGGGGGGGGATCAGCTTCCTAATGAAACTGAGTGAACCCCCTGGGTCTACCTATGCGCCGAACCTAGCCTAGGAGCGATCCCCAACTCCGCACACAAACAACACAACGGAATCTGACACAGCCATTATCATTTAATCCTCGCATGCCACTAGGTGATCACACAAGAACTTACCTCCACCAGTACACACAATTAATAAGATTCAGCAATGTACACAAGTCATCAATCCTCACTACAACATCACTATCAGGGTTAGAACATGCACACGGTCAATCTCATACCGCAATGTAATAGCATCAACGAAGTCATCATACACACGATACAAAAACTTAGTCACATACATCTTCCAACACGAATAGCACCCACTTTCATATTCAAACCACACAACTCGCAATTCACAGTTTCACAGTTACTAACATCAACCAAGCAAAAACTCTACCAACCCCTGTCCCACAGACTCCACACATCACACTGTCACAACAGACTCGACCTCATTAAATTCTAGGTGAGTTATTTTGGCGCCTAGGAGTTGCTCCACACCACCACTGCGGCCAACAATCCCCGGTAATACAACCCAGGGTGATCTACTCAACGTTTGACCGATACCCACAACCATAATCCCAGGTACTTGACCGGGTGATCCACTCGACATAGACCGACTCAACATAAATCCCTGGTAGCTAACCAGAGTGATTCACTCAACGGTGAACCGGACACAACTCATCACATCTCAAGGTGGGCAGTGTGGACTCCTACCGGTTCTATCATTTAATCAACACAACCACTTACTCAACACTTATAAAACCCAAACCCTCATACTCATCACACAGCTCATTCGCATCATTCAATCCAACCATCGAGTTGCACATCAATTCCCCCCCACCCAATATCAACATCACTCGCATACTTTCCATGTCCCACATTACACCCCTTGCACTCATTCACACCTCAACAACAAAACATACACACATAGCATCTTCACCAACATCACACATACAAACCACCACATCACAAGTCATTCAATGTCTCCCACGGCACCAACAGTTTAAGGGTAAACGGCTCTAGCTCACCGGCCACCCCCACCTGCAAGTACAGGGGAAGCCATGTCATGAGTCGTAGGGTCACCCTCCTGTACATCCTTCATTGGACGACCCACATTGGTGGGACCATCCACCTGTTCGTCAATTAAGGGCGACCCCACATTGGCAGGACCACCCTCCTGCAACCACAGATTAACAATTCCAGGCAAACATACACTTACAGCATCATACCCCTGCCCTCCTACACTCGTTACTACATCCAATCCATTATAGCATCAAGGTTAATCTTTCCCCATTCATCGCACATAACGAACAGCCCGCTATCATCATGCAATTCATCATATCATCAAGCATACAACAACCAACAACAATCGCAAATACACAACAATCAATCACATAACGAAATCCCCTTTTACTCTCTTTCAATTTCATGCAATGCCCTACATTCTTCTAAGTCAAGTTTCAACTCCTCCCGTCGACCAATTCTACCTATCGTACGCTAAACCCTCACCTGACAAGAAGACGAGGCTGTAAAATAACTCCCGGAACCCGAACGACCAAGCTCTTCCACCCAAAGTCGTAGCTCTTCTCCTCCTCACCGACAGCAGCCTACTCCGAACCACCCAGAACCACGATGTGCGATCTCTTCCTCTCGTCGCCACGAACCCGTAGCAACAAACGGATCGCAAATCGGAGCTCTACAACTCCCGGAATCGAGGTTTGAAGTTAAGGGGTTTTTGGTTCGTCAAAAACGAATTTCGGGGAAAGAGACAAGAAGGGGGGAAGTTCTGGATTTCCGTGCAATTTCGTCCTTTTATGCACGAAATGTGCGCCTGGCATGTCAAAATGTGCGCCGGCGCACATTGACCCCCAAAAGGAGCACATTTTGAATATTCAGCCGAAAGTTTGCTGAATTAATTGAAAAGTGCGCCCTGGCACTTCCAAATGTGCGCCTGCGCACTTTAGGGCCCAAAATCAGCACTTTTGGTACTGTTCACTGTTCCCCTCTTTTGCAACTTCAACCCGGCACATACCCAAACGTCCCAGACCTCAAGAGACCCTCTTAAGTACCGTTTCCGGCACTCTAGTCACCCAGACTTGAGTTCTAACCCGTTCGGTTGGGCGGGGATGTTACAGATTGGTTTAAGAGAAATATACATTATCGTTGCTAATTTATGTTATATTATGTTAGGTTGCATAATCTATGTTGGTTGATATACTTCATGTCTTAGTTGTGATACAATGTCATAACCATGCCATGTCAGTAGTAGTCGGTAATTGATGTGATGTTATTTAGTGCATTTTAAGCCGTTGATTAACCTAAGGATTTCCCATGTTTGATCTCATTTTGCTATGATTTATAGGCCTTTATGGATGTTTTATGCAAAGTGCCCTTTTGTTGCCCGGTTGCCACTTTGAGGCCAATTCTATGTCTATTGGAGTTGTTTTCTTTGCATTTTCAGATCTTGGCATTGAAGTACTGGTGACAAGGAGCACGTAGGATCAAACGGGAGGTCAATCGGAGCTAGGACGGAGGAGATATGATCGTTGAAAAATTGAGAAAAATGCACCCTTCAACTGAAGAAGTTTTCGGCGAGAACTCTAAGTTCTCAACCGAAAACCTAATTACAGGAGACGACCGTTCGATTTATGAAGACATTTTCGGCGAAAATATTGTAGAATTTTCGCCGAAAATCTGTGAAGAAAAGCCAAACTGCTCGGTGTTTTTCAAAGACATTTTCGGCGAAAATCTTGAAGAATTTTCGCCGAAAATTTCAAGCAATTCCAGCGGTGCTATTTAAAGAGAGATGGGTGGAAATTTTGGACAACAATTCATTAATTCAGATTTCATACTTCATCAAAACCCTTTTCTCTCAACTTCTCAAATACTTTTCTCCTCATCTCCCAATCCACAACCCTAGAGCAAGGTGAAAATCAAAGTAGAGGAGCTTGGATTGAAGTCCACAACCTTGGAAGAGGAGCTTGCAAGAGGAGGATTGCCATGGTGTTCTTGGTGATTATCTTTCTTTCTCTTTCCTTCATTTCCTTGGCCATGTGTGGCTGATTTCTTAGGTTTCCTTGGATTGATAGATTAGTTGTGCTAGGATAGAGGTTGATTGTACAAATTTGCCATGATTGATCTTGGATTGTTAGAAGATTATCTCTAGACTTGTTGTTAATTCCATTGATGGCTATGGCTTGATTGGTCTATTATTTGTGATGTAATGCATGAGAGTGCTTCGATTACATGGATTGTAGGTCTAGGGATTGAAGGGAGTGTGTTCTAAGAGATTAGATCATCTCAATTCAACCATAGTTGCATGATTTCTCACTTGTGCATTTTATCGAACACTTGGTGTGCATTAGGTTTTTCATTCAATTGAACTTTGATTAGTCTTTTGATGATTCTCTTAGTGTTAGGACATTGACATGAGAGTGTGGTGTCTAGCTAGTGGTCATAGAGTCATAGGAGAGGGTTTTGTAGCTTGGCATTTCATCAAACACCTTTAATGCATCCTTAGTCACTTAGCTTGAGAGCGAGAGCCTAGGTTGAGTGGTTCTAGGATAGGGACTTAGTGCGACGAGAGTGCATTGAGTCTATAGAAGGGATTTGCGTGGGCATTCGATTGCAACCTCGATCATGTTTGGCTAGTTTGTGCATTTGTTCCTCTTGAGCATGATGAACCTATCTTTCCAAGTGAACCTCCTTTACCTTTGATTTGCACCGCTTTGTTTGTTTGCTTAGTTTTCTTTATGTTTTCATTTGTTCTTATTTCGTACTAAAACTCATTTTAAATGAATAGACCGTCCATGAACCGTGTGAGTATTAGCTTTTGAGAGAGCCCTCGTGGAATACGACCTTGATTGTTGTGAGTTAAATCTTGCGCATCAGTAATGCATCTCATAGACAATTATGAGCGGAATTTATAATGTGCCTGTCTAGTTAAGTAAATGATGATTTATTTACACGTGGAGGTTATGTTCATGTGCTTAAGGTTATAATTGTTATGTTTGTAGCCTTGTTAATTATGATTTGTCCACACGTGCATGTTATGCTTTCATTAATGTCATTAATGTTGTATGGTTAAGTCAGTCACACACCTCACATAGAGAAGTCATAGGTGGATTGATAAATGGTACTCTCTAGCTAGACCTCTGCCCCACCCCAGTTTTCAGTATTGGTCATTGGCGACCCTCAGCACGATATTGGGCCAGATTGCCCACAGTTTTCAGTTGGACCAGAGAGTCCCTTTCAGTTAGGCCAGAGTTGCCCTCAGTTTTCAGTTGGACCAGAGAGTGCCTTTATCAGTTTTCAGGGGCGGTAAGGCTAGTTAGTTGAGTTGGGGCCCCAAAGTAAAAACTTATCAGAATTATGTTAAGTCAAGTATGCATGAAGTGTTATGTTCATGTTTCTCAGCTTCAAGTCAGGTGTAGTAAATGTGAATTCAGTGTTAGTTCAGATTGTGACTTCATGTATGATGAGTTTGGTGTATGAATACCATATTGATAGCTCAACAAATGTTGCGTGAGAAGTATTGTGATAATAATGTTTTGCTTAGCTAAGAATCACGACTACTACTAGCCAATAATAGAGTACCTTAGTTATTGCTAAGATTATTAATATGATAGTTGACCCAGCCTAAAGTATGGTTATAGTGATGACTAGTTAAGTCTTGAGATTTTATGTTATGCGAAATATGATTCTCAGTTTCAGATCATGATTAGCGATGTGATAAGAATGTGTATTCATGTTGAATTATGAAGAGTGATGCTTTATTAAGTCATGTCATGTGCTGGTTGTGTCATATGATTGATCACATTCTTGTTGAGCACCAACTTATGATATTATCAGGTTTTCTATTAATACTCTTCATGCGTTAGCTAAGGTTTAATAATAATGGTTACTACTTAGTCATGTATAATGAACACTAGTCACTTAAGAATCATGATGGTGAGTACAAGTCTACAAGTCTTATGATATGATTAGTATAGTTAAGAACGTGGATGCCATGAGTACAATCTTGAGTTAAGTCATGGATGGTGTTACAGATAAAGTTGGAAATTGTGCTATGATTAGCTCTATGATGAATTCTTTGCATGATTGTTATATGATTCTTGATCCTAAGTTCTTGGGATCGCTTTCATGTTTCTTTATTGATTTGAGCACGAAAGACTGACCCCGAGCCACCCACCAGGTTGTTAGAAGTTGCTTATGAGCTTGAGCCTTGAGGAGCTGATTCGGTATGTGGAGTGGTGTCTATAGTGATGTAAGACTTGGACTTGAGACAGGTGTTTTTATGTTTTCTCGAGACTTGTTTTCAGTTAAGTTTTGCCCAACTGTTTATGGCTCAGTTATCGAGTTACGTTTTTATGATTACAATTTTTATTTAAAAGTTTCACAAGTTCTATTTAAGTTTATTTTTTTCAAGGTCCTTCGCCAAGGCATTTTGTTAAATTATTTTAATTAAGCGTAGCACCCTCGTTTGGTTTTTTGATTTCCGCTGTCTAAAGGGTAATTTGGTAATTTCCCTTTATTTCAAAAGAGAGGGTGTTACATTTTGGTATCAGAGCCGGTCTTCCTCTGCTGCTTGGCTTACCAAGTAGTACTGGAAGTCGATCATGTTTTTCAAAGATTTAAAGTTTTGAAATCAAGTCTCAACTTTGAAAGATTTTTCAGTATTTAAGGTCTCAAGTCCACTCCACCGAATCAAGGCTCCCTACTCAGGTCCTGTAAGATTTAGTACATCCATATTATGTCATATCATGGTTTATAAGTAGCAAGTGGTGATTCTAGTTTTCTCTTTCCCTGCTCATTTCAATTTCGAGGACGAAATTTTTTTCCAAGTGAGGGAGAAATGTTACACCCCGAACCTAGCTATAGAAATGTTGTGTAAAATCCCTAAAATAACCTTAGGAAAATTTC